>CM056049.1:527855707-528455707 GCA_029574335.1 Rana kukunoris
TAGATACTTTAGATAGATTGATAGATAGATACATATATATCTGTAATAACATTTACATGAAATGATTTTTCACATAAAAATTAATTTACTTACTACATAAGAAGAAAATATAAAAAAAAAAAAGAATGAATCTTGGGTGAAAATTGTGTAAATTTTGGGTAAAAACATTGGTAAATAAACACCTTAGCAGAGACTTATGTCCTAGGTATTCCTATCAAGGCTATCTGCACAGAAGACATTACAATATTAACAACTTTATATACAATTAGGTTGATTTACTGTAGGCAAATAGGCCTACAAAAGGAATTTGAACTATGCAAGGGAATTTTATTTTAGTTTAGTAAATGTGATGAAAGTTCTCTGCAAAGGAATTTTCACTTTGCAAGAAAATACCTATTACGTACAAAGAAAAAAAAAATAACAACAGAATTTTTGCTTGCATATGATTGGAGGATGTAAGTCAGCAGAGCTTTACCTTTTACTAAGCCAAGGGAACATTCTTCTTCAAAGTGAAAATTCCTTTGCAAAGTTAACAGTCTATAAGTCTTTAGTAAATCTACTCCAATGTTTCCGTATAATAACTATGTTTCTATGCTAAGCTCTCTTGATTCTTGGAAAGTATCATGTAGCTGGTAAAGCTATAAATACATTAAAGTGATTTAGGAAATGTGCAGGTTAAATCTTTACATATTTAAAATATTTAGTACATATAATGTAATGGCCATGTAATTACAAGTCTGTTTATGATACAAAATTAAAAGTACTGTACATGTACACTTGTGGTAATAGGTTTTATTGGGTCCACATGAAGGTGAACATAAATGCTGGTTTGAACAAGCTTTTAAATCATAAGGTTCCTTTTGTTCATATGGTTTCTATGGGGTGGATTCACAGAGAAATGGATTATCGTACGTATCAGAAATACGCTACCCGCCGTTTTTTAACCTTGATCAAGTGGAATTTCAGGTAGATTAATTTTTCGGTAAAACGACGTCGGCGTAGTGTATTTCCTCCCGTCGTAATCCATCCGCGCGAGTAGGGGCGTGAACATTTAAAGTAGGCGCTGTTTATTGTCTGTTGCTTTCATTGTTCGCAGCCTTAGTTCGCAAATTTCCCGCCGTTGCATTGCGAAAATAACAGCCGTGACGTCATTCGTTGTTTATGTAAGTCTACTTCACTGGCGATCCACGTCCCGCCGAGGTTACGTAAGCAAAATAAAAAATTAAATAAATTCGAAGCGGGAACGGCGGCCATACTTAACATGGGCTACGTAAAGTTAGAGAGCATAAAAAGCTGCTAAAACTTTACGTATAAAAAAATTAGACGAAAACATTGCGACGCTCGCATATCGTTTGTTGCGTGAATCACCGTAAAAACACAATTTGCAAATCCCGACGCATTAAATACGACGGTGAACTCCTCCCAGCGACCATGCAAATAGATGGCAGCGTAGATCCGAAGGCTTACGAAGACGTAAGCCTCTCGGATCGAAGCCCGAAGCCGGCGTATCATGGTTTGAGAATTCAAACTAGTGATACGCCGCGGGAAATTTGAAATTACTCCTGTCTAACCCCAGTTAGACAGGCGTAATTGTTTTGTGAATCCACCCCTATATCTCTAATTACATAGAGTCTGTGTACAAAAATAACTTTATTTTTTATAATCTTTCAAGTATTTTGTTTGTCCCCAAAAAAGGATTTCCCTTAATATTTCAGACTCTTTAGCCCCATAAGTGAACCAAATATGGAAGGTTTTAATGCAGACACAGCAATTTACACCATTTATGTCCCTGTTTATTGTTGTTGCTTTCATTTGTTCGAAAGCCTTAGAAGTTTAATTTTTCTGGAAATTGCATTTGAAAAATAAACAGCCTTTTATTCGAATTTGGAGTTATTATCAAAGTCTTTTTTAGTCTTCACTTTGGAATCGTGTCCTGCCTTGTGTGTGTAAGCTTACCAACTTAGAGCAAAAATATCAAGTATTACAGTCATAAGGTAAGCCTCAAAGACTACCTTAACTAGCTTAGAATATTAATTCTAACATTACTAACAGAATTTAAAAGCAACAAATCCAGACTACGTGCAGCACCAGCAAAAAAGTTGTGTCTAGTACTACTATATTTTGTTGACACATCTTATAATTAATTATCTGTATTCAGATACCCACTCTGTACTAAATCTTGTGTAGACACGGTCTCATATTCTTAGTGCCTGTTGAAGGTGTATCTTAACCTTAACTACTTGAGTACCATGCTGTAATACCCCAAATGAATAGGCTATTTTTTAAGTTTCCAGCTGGGATATTTTGACTGATATTTACTGGCTCTTGCAGCATTCTTCCAGAATTAATTTATATATATTTTTTTTAAAATAGGTTGGTGGTATCTGGTGGTATTTATTACCGTATTTATCGGCATATACCGCGCACTTTTTTCCCCTTAAAATAGTAGTACACGTGCTTCGCTCGTGCTCACGTATAAACGTCACAGAGCGTAAGCACGAGCGAAGCCGAGCCTGGCCGAATGTACTGCACTCGGTATATGTCGGCGGAGGCATTCAAACTGAGAGCAGGAAGCGGGGATTCGACTTGGAGACAGCGCGGGAGAAGCCGGGAGGACACCACTGAAGCCACAGACGGACGCCGGACCGGACAAGGCCGCCAATTGGACGCCGGACAAGACACCAAAACTGTAAGTACTAAAATGTTTTTTTTACAGGAATTTCGGATCCACATTAGGGGTCCCCGCAATACCCCGATCAATACGGTAATCACCAGGTTTTTAGATTATAATTTTTTACTATAAAAAGGAAAGAAGACCAAAAGTTTTGAAAAAAAATCTGTCTGTTTTCCATACTTTCTGTTAACCACTTACCTACTGAGCACTTTCACACCCATTCCTGCCCAGGCCAATTTTCAGCTTTCAAATGCATGGTCATGCAACACTATACCCAAACAAAATGTTATATTTTTTTTTCACACAAATATAGCTTTCTTTTGCTGGTATTTAATCATCACTGTTTTTTTTTATTGTTAGCTAAACAAACCAAAAAAGACAGAAAATTAAAAAAAAAAAAAACATTTTTTATAGTTTGCAAACAAGTAACTTTTCTCCTTCACTGATATGCGCTGATTAGGTTTCACTTATGGGCATTAATAGGCACCACTGATGGGCACTGATAGGCTGCACTGATGAGACGGCACTGATGGGCACTAATAGGTGGCACTGATGGGCATTCATGAGGCAGCACTGTGGGCACTGATGAGGAGGCACTGATAGGTGGCACTAATGGGCACTGATAGGTGGCACTAATGGGCACTGATAGGTGGCATTGATAGGCAGCACTGATAGGGGGCACTGATGAGCACTAATAGGTACTGGTAGGGAGAACTGATAGGCAGCACTGATAGGTGACACTGATGGACACTGATTGACAGCACCGATGGGCACTTATTGGCTGCACTGATGAGCACTGATTGGCAGCACTCATGGGCACTGATTGGCAGCACTGCTGGGCACTGTTGGGACTTCACTGATAATCAGGACACTGATAATCAGTGCCGATGTCCCTTTAACAAAAAACAGCTTGTGTTTACGATCAGCTGTCACCGGATACAGCTTATTCCTGGACATAGCTGATTAGACCCAAACATTATGACGTCACTGCCCGGGCATAATGGGGCAGTGACATTACAAGGTACGGGCCTCCGGATGACGTCACTCCACCTTATGCCTATATAAGTAATGGCAAACTGCGGACCTAGCATTAGAGAGGGAGAGCATCTAGAGAAGATCAGAGGAAGAACAGAGGGATAAGACAGCACAGAGAGACCTGGCAGAGGCAGAAAATATCAGCAGAGAGAGAAGACTTGGCATAAGAGGGAGAAGACAGTGCAGAGAGGAGAAGAACCAGAGAGGGGAGAAGACCGCCGGAGGCAGAAGACACTTTTTTTAGGTGAATGGGTAGGTGTACAATATATCCCATACTAATTCACCTAGAGTGGGGGGTCAGGATCCGATAAGCCCCCCACCCGCAGACCCCAATAACCACCGACCAGGGTTGTTGGGAAGAGGCCCTTGTCCACATCAACATTGGGACAAGGTGCTTGGGATGGTGGCAGGCAAAGCACCCACACCCCCATGTTGAGGCATGTGCCCTGGTATGGTTCAGCAGGGGGGGGGCGCTCGCTTGTGGGGATTCCACTTAAAATCCATACCAGACTGAAGGGCCTGGTATGGTCTTAGAGGCGGATCCCCATGCCATTGTGGAGTACCCCCCTAAAGATTCGTACCAGACACAAAGTGCTTGGCATTGTCGGGATCAAAGTCGGATTCCCGTTCATTGAAGTCGGATGGATGTCAGACTTTAAGTCGCAGGGCAAAGTCGGACTGTTGTGTCGTACCAGTGTGAACCGGTCTTAGTGAATGAACCCCAATATGTCTAGCCAGCCTGCTGTGGTTTGGCAGGCAGCACCTTAAGACAGCTGACCTGGTGGGACCAGGAAAATCGATCCTAGACATAACCTTTGAAAAGGCATGCCTATGCTATTTCATAAATGCAAACCTTAAACTGTTCCTATAAATACTGGATTAGGATGAACTGACAAAAAAAGAGAGATTTATCCTAACTTTACTTTAAGAATTTAAAGTGAACACAGACTTGCCAAGCTGTTCTAGTACATTTATCATTTAGTAAGTGATCCTCTTAACTTGGGCCTCTTGGACCCTCGGGACTAAGTTCTTTATCACTAAGTATTAAGTACTGTCATCAAGTTCAGTAAAATACTTTCACATTTCACAATTTTGCCGAATCTCATTTTAATTAAGGGGAAAAAAAAACAATTATAAAAAACGTTAGCATGCTGCTTAAGCATGTATCTGTATTTGACAGTAAACTTGTACTTATACACAGATTAATAGGTTGTATTTATGCTTCAACAAGAAACACAACACAGCCAGTGTTATAAATAGTGGGTAGTGTTTTAACATCAGGACAGAACTGTAAAATCTGAGTAACGCAGAACTTGGTGACGGCTCATTCCAGATCGGCGCTTTCAACACCTTTTTGTTGATACAACTGGTATGTGAGTAGCTTATTATGAGCAATGTTTTCAACGCAGCACTCCCACTGGAACACCAAATAATGTATTTTATTATGTATATATTAGTATAATAAGCTGTACTTTGTCTGAAATTTGAATTCTAGGTGCAATGCTTGAGTAAATCTGACACCAGTATGATGATATCTGAAAGTTATATAAAATGTCCAGAAACCTCTGAAGCATATTTCAATTCAAAGAAGACCACTGGCCTCATAGAAAAACTTTTTTTTTTTTTAAAGAAGAAAGGGTTTTGCAATCTCAAAAATTAACCAGGCATATAGTTTAATCTGTTTCATGTATATGGAAAGGAGGATAAAACACAATCCATGAATTGTCCGTATCCACCTCTTCTACCATGTGACCCAGACTGACATTAGTCAAATTAGTGGAATCTCCTATTTTGTCATAGAATGATAACCTTTTCCTAATTTAGATCTGCTCTGGTATGACATAACTAGAAGAAGAACTCCAACTTTTTCATTTTTCTCTGCATATGCCTACACGATAGAAGCATGGATATTCCATCCCAGAAATGTTTTTTCAGTAAAATGTATTGAATATGTGATTGCTTTTGTGGCGTAGAGCAGTGGTCATCAACCCTGTTCTCAGGGCCCACTAACAGGCCAGGTTTTAGGTATTACCTTGGGGAGATGCAGACTAGAATACTGCAATCACTGAGCAGCAAATTATATCACCTGTGATGTTTCAGTTATCTTGCAAATCTGGCCTGTTAGTGGGCCTTGAGGACAGGGTGGATAACCACTGACATAGAGGACTGTGTTCATATTGCGGCAAGGTGAATATTTTGGCTCATGTGGCATTTTGGGGGGCCCAAAAAGAACCCTTGATGCCATTTCTTAATGTCTTCATAAGACTGACATGGGTCATATAGTAGACACATAGTTAGCAATGTGACTCCCAGTGATCATTCAAAGGATGGCCACTGTGCCTTTAAGTTGTTACCTTTACACCTTGAAGATAAATTCTACTGTAGCAACATTACACCTACATAATCTCTCTTGTCCTGGGATCAGAAACCGATAAAGTAACAAAGATAAAAAGTGTAGTAACCTATTGTAACCAATAATGCCACGTACACACGATCACTTTTTGTGATGAAAAAAATGACATTTTTAAAAATGTAATTTAAAATGATCGTGTGTGGGCAAAACGTCATTTTATGTCTTCTGAAAAACGACCAAAAAAAAATTCGAACATGCTCAAATTTTTGATGTCATTTTTAAAAATGTCATTTTTTGTGTCATAAAAAATGATCGTGTGTGGGCAAAATGATGTAAAAAATTATGTTTTAAACCTGCACATGCCCAAAATTAAGTTAGGAGATGGGAGGTAAAACTACCATTCATAATGGAGTAAGCACATTCATCACGCTGTAACAGACAAAAAAGCAGGAATCGTCTTTTACTAACAAGTAACCAGCTAAAAGCAGCCTCAAGGCAAATATAACTTTCCCTTCAGAGTGCCATCACTTTGTTCATCATTTTCCAAAAATGATGGTGTGTAGGCAACGTCATTTTTGAAAATGAAGTTTGAAAAATGTATTTTTTTTCATGAAGAAAAATTACATTTTTTTGTTATCACAAAAAGTGATCGTGTGTACGAGGCATAAGACTAAAATAAGGTCGGTAAAGAAATTATTCCCGAACTATTGTTATTCATTTATAAGCTTTGTAAAACATAATTTCTGCTTGGTTCACTGAATAGTGTATCTATAGGCCAAACTTTGCTCATAGTTTTAAACTGAGCAGGTAATTGTTAGAACCCATGTAATGTTTTTTTCTAGTTATTTTGTTGTCTTATACATCTGTTTTCTAACAGAGATAAAAAAGAAAAGAAAGGAGGGCGCACCGACCTTGTGCATTACCACTTATACGTTTTTAATAATCACAAAATAAAAAGCAATGGTCCTACTTACAAACATTCAGTAGTAAGCGCATTTGAAACAGCTAAAACTGGACCTCACGGCACCTGCCAGTCAGACCCTAGACACCAATGTAGCCTGACGCGTTTCTGGGGCGTACCCCCTTCCTCAAAGCCTAGGTGGTCTGTGATAACTCTCTCTTCTCCCTGCAGATCATCCTTTATAGGTGCATGTGTGCATACAAGTGCAGCCATTGGTCACTAACTAACTAGTCCCGCCTTTCTTACAGGACTCCGCCCACCCCATTAGTTGCCCAGATGGGCTCCATCTGTGTAGAGGGGCAAGTTGATCCAAGTGCCCATCCTATACAGTGGGGTACACAGCAAATAACACAAAAAGCACAAAACTGACAGTGCAGCGGTGCAATGGGATCACCAAGCTCCCAGTTCCCATATATCCACTGGCAGCTCCACTAGAGCCTGGCCAATTCGCCAGGACCTACATCAGAGCCATTTGTGCCACAGCAGGGCCTGGGGGTGCAATATGATGGTACCCACCTGGTGACATCCTGTGCCCGAGGAGACGCCCATATCCACCGCGGCTACCGCCGCTCCGCCGTTCCCCCGCCGATCTGTGTTCGGCGCCCTGGTTGGCTGGAACGCACGCCATCCACAATCAGGAAGTGCGGGGCCTTCTGCGTTCCACCCGCACTTCCGGTTTCGCCGTACTCGCGCGTGATAACTCTCTCTTCTCCCTGCAGATCATCCTTTATAGGTGCATGTGTGCATACAAGTGCAGCCATTGGTGTAACGCCATCGGCGTTATTCTACATAAAACGAGCGCAGCTGTACCTTCTTTAGACAGCTGCGCTCCATCCAATGCCTTGTCAGCGTCACTTCCGGTGCACCCTGCGTCCCTGCATTCCAAGCTGGAACGCGGAAGCGCGTTCGCTCGTTCCCCATGTTGGGCGGGCTATTTAAACCCTCTCTGATGGCGGCTGGGTGTTCGGTTATTGAAGTCGACACCCGCCGCCATCTGTGATCTGAACAAACTCCACTAAAGAACCATTTCACCTCCTGCCTGCAAGGAGACAGTAGGTTGCAACGCCAGGACTCTGTCCATCCGGATCCCGAGGCCTAGACCACAGAGCTGACACTCTACATCTTCTACGATCATCCTGAATCCCTGCTCTCTCTCTGCTGGAAGATTTATTAAGCTCACTGCCTCCAAAACCGCAAGTACCATAGCAATCAGTCATTTCAAGCTTGAACTCACATTTGCTATATAAGCTGTGTATGCTATCACTATAGGACCTTGTTCCCAGTATCTTATGTTTAGTGACTGTACTGATAGTTTCCAGATATCACCTTCCACCTATAGTACATTCACAATACCACTGTTGCGAGATAGTCTCCAGGAGAATGTGATGAATTAACCCCTCACTCTCTGTACAAATATAGAGTTAACTGGTGGTTTAATACTGAGAATTCTCCATTGTTATTGACTATTCTCAATTCTAGTCTAAGCGTCACAATTGGTCACTAACTAACTAGTCCCGCCTTTCTTACGGGACTCCGCCCACCCTATTAGTTGCCCAGGTGGGCTCCATCTGTGTAGAGGGGCAAGTTGATCCAAGTGCCCATCCTATACAGTGGGGTACACAGCAAATAACACAAAAAGCACAAAACTGACAGTGCAGCGGTGCAATGGGATCACCAAGCTCCCAGTTCCCATATATCCACTGGCAGCTCCACTACAGCCTGGCCAATTCGCCAGGACCTACATCAGAGCCATTTGTGCCACAGCAGGGCCTGGGGGTGCAATATGATGGTACCCACCTGGTGACATCCTGTGCCCGAGGAGACACCCATATCCACCGCGGGCTACCGCCGCTCCGCCGTTCTCCGCCGATCTGTGTCGGCGCCCTGGTTGGCTGGAACGCACGCCATCCACAATCAGGAAGTGCGGGGCCTTCTGCGTTCCACCCGCACTTCCGGTTTCGCCGTACTCGCGCGTGCGCGCGAGTATGCGCGAGCACACAAATATGCGCGCGCATAGCATATGCGTTGCGTTCCACAATCACAGGAAGTGCGGGTGTTTGCGTTCCACCCGCCACTTCCGGTTTGGTGCCAGCTCCGGAAGCTCGTTCACTGGCTGGCACCAAACCGGAAGTGGCGGGTGGAACGCAAACACCCGCACTTCCTGTGATTGTGGAACGCAACGCATATGCTATGCGCGCGCATATTTGTGTGCTCGCGCATACTCGCGCGCACGCGCGAGTACGGCAAAACCGGAAGTGCGGGTGGAACGCAGGCCCCGCACTTCCTGATTGTGGATGGCGTTCCTGAGCCAACAGGGCGCCGACACAGATCGGCGGGGGAAGCGGAGCGGCGGTAGCCGCGGTGGATATGGTGTCTCCTCGGGCACAGGATGTCACCAGTGGGTACCATCATATTGCACCCCCAGGCCCTGCTGTGGCACAAATGGCTCTGATGTAGGTCCTGGCGAATTGGCCAGGCTCTAGTGGAGCTGCCAGTGGATATATGGAACTGGGAGCTTGGTGATCCCATTGCACCGCTGCACTGTCGGTTTTGTGCTTTTTGTGTTATTTGCTGTGTACCCCACTGTATAGGATGGGCACTTGGATCAACTTGCCCCTCTACACAGATGGAGCCCCACTGGGCAACTAATGGGGTGGGCGGAGTCCTGTAAGAAAAGGCGGGACTAGTTAGTTAGTGACCAATGGCTGCACTTGTATGCACACATGCACCTATAAAGGATGATCTGCAGGGAGAAGAGAGAGTTATCACAGACCACCTAGGCTTTGAGAAGGGGGTACGCCCCAGAAACGCGTCAGCTACATTGGTGTCTATCTGACTGGCAGGTGCCGTGAGGTCAGTTTTAGCTGTTTCAAATGCGCTTACTACTGAATGTTTGTAAGTAACCATTGCTTTTTATTTTGTGATTATTAAAAACGTATAAGTGGTAATGCACAAGGTCGGTGCGCCCTCCTTTCTTTTCTTTTTCATTTTAGCCATATGAACACCCTTTGTTCTGTGGAGGGCTGCAAGACTTAAGACTTTGCCTTTATACCATACTGATACACCCAGTTTGGCGATACACCAGAGCGCAGGAGGATTTTTGTTCTAACAGAGATATCCCTTTAATTCCTGCCCTAGAGAAAAACCAGGAAGTAGGAGGAAATCTCTCCAAAATGGAAGAAATGTACATTTTCACATAGTGAGAACAAGGCACTGGAACAGGTATCCCCATCGAAAGTGTCCCCCTCTATTCTTATTCTGATGACAGTTGAAAAAAAAAAGTTTTTTTCTATTTTCGACAATAGCCACCAGTATAAACAGAGAGGGTGAAACTCTCCTGAGGCAATAGCAGAAAAAACCTGATGCATGTGATAAATCTTCTTGACTCCAACCAAAACTAAAAAATAAAGGTTCTGACTTCAAAATACGTTGAAATGTTGGCGAGCCCTGCCAAACCACTTACCAGTTAAGGCCTCGTACACACGATTAAATCTGTCTGCTGGAAACGGTCGGCCCGACGGATTTGGCCACCCGACAGATTTCAAAGCATGCTTTGAAATCTGTCGGCTGGGAACCCGTCCGCCCGACATGTCTGCTGGTTAGTATGCTAACCAGCAGACGTGTCTTCTCGCACACGCGCCGAATGATTTTGACGCATGCGCGGAAGTGTTTAACTTCCTGGTGCGGTGACGTGGCGGCGTCAACGTCACCGCCACGTCACCGACACGTCAGCGCGCTGTCTGCTGGCGGGGATTTTGGTTTGCTCGTGTGTACACGCGAGCAAACCAAAGTGCCAGCAGACAGATTTGTTCAAATCGGTCGGACAAACCGTTTTGAACAAATATATTTAATCGTGTGTACGAGGCCTAACACATCTGAGCTATGTGTGTTACAAATTACATGATAATACTAACATTTTACAAGGTAATACTGACATATAATCACACACATAAGTTGAACTTGATGGACTTGTGTCTTTTTCAACCTCGCCTACTATATAACTATGTAGAATATATCCAAAAATAAATGATATGCCTCAGTTTTTTCTAAAAGTTGAACCTTAGGCAGATATACAAATCACTATTTATTAGTGTAATTTAATAGTATAATTCATAAAACATAATTAAATATATTTTATATGACAGTAACTTAGGTACCTGTACCTGTCTTAACATCAGCCTGATCACTAGCCCAGGTGTGCTACAAGCTGATACAAAAAATGCTGACAGAAGGAGTGAGCAGCGGGATAAACCACAGTCTGTTACTGCTACTTCACTGTCCAATCAAAGGCCAGGTACAAGGAGGTTAACAATTTTTTATTACCCTAACTGCAGTAAAGAAAATTCAGGTTGGCAACCTAGCTCTGGTTGTGTAAATCCCAGTACAGGATGGAACAAATTGAAATCCTTTGGCAAGTAAAGTAGCCCTATTATGCGTATGCCCATGTCTGTTTGCCTAGAGTTAAGTTTTACTTTTTGTAATTGACGTAACTTATGAGCTGCTTAGACACCTTTTCATGACTGTGTACGTTTTTGAATGCTATATTTTTTTTCTTCCAAATAGCGTATTATAAATAAAATAAATAAAAGTACCTTAATTTAAAGTGGTGTTAATAGATGACCTAACTGAAAAGCTCTTAAGAAAATTCCCTTTTTATTAACATTTAAGCATAATACATTTTGTGTCAGAGAATTCATGACTTAATGGAGTGTGTTACAATATGTACTGTAAGAATGCCAAATACGAAGATATTCAAAGACTGTGGTACGTTTATAAATTCTATCATGGAGCGCTTTAAAATGTGTTCTTCTGATACAAATAATACCATTACTAAATAAAAGTGATGACATCACTTATTTTACAAGAAATTTATTTTGCATGTCATGTGTTTTAGCTTCTGGTATCTACATTTCAAATCTCTTAAGTGAAGTGAAATAAAACATAACAGATTTAAATCTACATTGCATATATTTATTTAGTACAGAATTAAAATTTCCAGGATGGGAAGTGAAGGGAATTTTTCCTTGAAGGGACAAAAACAGCAAAAATAAACTGACAGTGGTTTTAACTCTTCTCTACTCTACTGAAACCTAAAAAGATTTTTTGGATCTGGAAACACTAGAAGCCTGTTGGTTAGCTAGGTAAACTTAGTATAGTTGTTTTCTTTTGTCTGATGGAATTAAAATAATTTTGATGAAGTTCTGTGTAATGTACTGTACCTTATACTGTACTGGACCTCCCGTACAACCCCGGCTCAGAGACCACTGGAGTGGGGTCAGTGGTGGTAAGAGCATGGTGAGGTAAGGGTGCCCGTCTGATCCTCACTGCTTGGAGTGGTGGAGCCGAGTGGAGACTGGAACAACTGCTACAGGAAGCAACGGATGCAGGTCTATATGTGCAGATCAGCGGATGCAGCTTGCAGAGCAGAGAATGCAGGTCAGCTGGTGCAGGTTACAACAAGAACCTGGGGAATGCCCAGGGAATAACCAAGCCTACTTACCGACCAGCTAGCAGA
The DNA here is from genome assembly GCA_029574335.1 of Rana kukunoris. Classification (NCBI taxonomy): domain Eukaryota; kingdom Metazoa; phylum Chordata; class Amphibia; order Anura; family Ranidae; genus Rana; species Rana kukunoris. The sequence goes on from CM056049.1 coordinate 527,868,246, forward strand.
ACAACCAATTAACCTGTCTAACAGTGTGCGTTAAAAACAGGGGTTTTGTCCGCACGCATTTGCAAACGCATGCGTGAGCCACAGAGCCGCGCCAAGGCACACCATAATTCTGTGGTCCTAACACTAACAGTGAGTGTCCTCACAATGGAGGCACATGCATTTTAATGGATAGATAGGGGCAGGTGGATTGAAGGGGAGCCACCCCTCCTTAAAGGTACAGGAGCACACCAAGCACCCAGCATATAGAACAATGGCTGCAAAGGTGTTGGTGCACTGCTGGACCAATATAAACACCACAGGTGAAACAAAACGTATCCACCGCCCCCATCTATGGCTGGCAATCGCAGTAAGTAGCAATGGAAGGCTAACACAGATAACAACAAGAACCTGGGGAATGCCCAGGGAATAACCAAGCCTACTTACCGACCAGCTAGCAGAACAACTGGTGCAGGTTGCAGAGCAGAGGGTGCAGGTCAGTGGATGCAGCTTGCAGAGCAGAGGATGCAGGTCAGCAGGTGCTGGTTTGTATAGCAAGGATGCAGGTCAGCAGGTGAAGGCTTGTGGAGAAAGGTAGCAGGTCAGCAGGTGCTGGTTTGTAGAGCAGGGAATGCAGGTCAGCAGGTGCTGGTTTGTAGAGCAGGGAATGCAGGTCAGCAGATGCAGGTTTGCAGATCAAGGATGCAGGTCAGTGTGTGCAGCTTGCAGAGCAGAGGAAGCAGGTCAGCTGGTGTAGTTTTGCAGAGTCAGACAAGCTGGGTCATACACATCAAGGTAAACATCATAAGTGACAGACAGAGAGTAGTCAAAGTCTAGGCCGGGTCTTGGTAACAGGCAGACAGGCAGATAACTGAGCAGGGTCAAACGAGACAAGGTTAGGACTGGAGACAGAAGTGTGGTCAGGAAGCCGGGTCAAACACAGGAACAGGATACAGGCACAGAATCAGGAACTCAGGGAACAGAAGCAGATCAAACCGCAAGAGCAACATCTCTGGAGCGTCTTTTATAGGCCGTTGGGCGCCAAAGCACGCGCATTTGCACATCCGTGCGCGAAGTCCGCGATTCTCGAATGCACATAGGCACACGCCTTCTGAAGTGCCCAGTACGTCCCTGACATTCTGTCTCATAAGTTGCCCCATTGTCATCTGTTTAAAATGCTGGTTTTAAGTAATATTAGGCCTAATTTACTAGGTACACAGTGGGGGATTATTTACAAAAGGCAAATCCACTTTGCACTACAAGTGCAAACTACAAGTGCAAACTGCACATGATTGGAATGATAAAATCAGCAGAGCTCCCCCTCATTTCAGATTTACCCCTCAGATTTACAGCGACTGCACTTCCAAGTGCACTTTCAGTGCAATTTCAAGTGTACGTTTGCACTTGTAGTGCAAAGTGGATTTTCCTTTTGTAAATAACCCCCTTTGTGTTCATATGGATATGAACAAATGGACTATCTTGGTAAAAATATGTTTTTCTTTTGCACCTGCTTTATCTTCAGATGAAAGTTTGGCCAAAATACTTAATTTTTTTTTGGACTGAGTAGAAAAAAGTAGGAATACTTTTAGGTTTCTATGAATACCAATTAACCTCCCTGGCGGTATGATTCTTTCAGATTTTAGGTGCTGAAAGCGGTACCATTATTTGCAAGGAAATTTGGCGTTTTATACTGTAGGCTTGTAATTCTTAGGAATAACTCACTTAAATCTGACCAAACAAACGTCTAATAGGCATCCCCGGTATGACATTTTTTTTTTAATTATAAATTATAATATAATAAATAATTATAACAAATAATAATATAATTATAGAAAAAAATATTCAATAATGTAATGAAATCAAAATCACTGAAATTTGCTCAGTTTCAGAATTGTCGCTGTCATTATTTTTTTTTATGATGAATTTCCCCACAAATCGCTATCGCTAAATTCTGCAAGTGATTATAATTTATTATCGCTGTTTTTTTAGCTGATCTAAAACCATTTTTAACATAAAGGGACACTTTTGGTTGCTATGGGCAATCTACAGTTTGCAGGGAGAAAGAACACTTTGTATTATATAAAAGGACATGTAGGGCACTGGGCAAACCACTAGGTGCAAGGGGGGTGTGTATTTTTTACATACAGTACTGTAATCTATAAGATTACATTGTACTGTATGTAATGTGTTTGTTTACATTTTTGAATATGGCGCCGTTTCTTCGCCCCCGTGCGTCGTAACGTCGCAGGGAACGGAGATCGACAACACACGGGGACACTGTTGTTGGCATCGCTGGATCCAGGAACAAGGTAGATAAACCCTGTCTGTGCACTCTGCGAGGCGAGCCCGAGTCTGACTCTGGGTTACCGATCGCAGCATGAAAATTTAACCCCGAGTCAGACTCGGGAATACCGCCAGGGGGGTTAAACACTTGCACTCAGTGACCAAAAAAAATAAATATCAGCTGCTGTGCGTAACACCTGATGTGTTTGCATATAATTTCATCCTTTACCACAGCGCTTAAACCATCAACCACAAATTATACCAAGTTATACTAAATTACGAAATTATAAAACTATAATGTCCCATATAGTGCAGCTATAAAGAGAAAGTCCATTAATGAATAACATCCTTCAAGCGCTGTGGTTAAGCAAATCAAATTCTATTACTCATAAATTACTCTTCAAAAAGTGCTCTCGTGTTCAGCAAAAAGCCACCACCACATTTGAAAACTCACTAGACAGGATTAATCCCCTGCTAGAGTATGTCAGTCAGTGCTTTCCCCAAAGGGGTCAATCATCCAAGTAGTAGCAGCTCGTAATGCAGGGTGCAGGGGTGCCGCCCCCCCTATCCATGCGTCCATCCCCCTAATCTACATGTGGGGCACCGGACGCATGGATTCCAATGTTTTTTCTTTTCTGAAGCATGTGATTAAAGCAAGAGGCTTCAAAAAAGGGTGGGCTCGGGGGGAATATCACTACACCCTGAGCCCACCAAATTATGTGACAATAGCAAATAAATATTTGCTATTGTCACACTGATTCTCCCCCTGGCCAATCAGGAGGCGGATCCTGAGACCTGTTTCCTGATTTGCCAAAGGGAGAAGTGATCCTATTGGACTAGGAGGAGGAGGGGGAGCAGGGCAGTCTGCGCTCTATAGCCTGTCACCTCCCTCCAGCCGGAGCTCAGTACGGAGTCGGGGATGCCTGTGTGCTGTGCCTGCTGTAGATTTGAAGACAGAGGAGAGACAAGGAGGCCGGGACACAGAGCTGGGCACCCTCCATCTGGAGATAGCAGTACAAGGTAAGAGAGCCAGTGACCAGCAGGGGGGTATGGTGCATGGTGGGGGACTGGAGCGTCAGGGGGGCATCCGTGGTCAGGTCCATCTGCAGCCCACCCTGACCAATGGAGTACCAGTTGCCACTGCATTCAAGATAATACCACCCCCTCCTCTCACCACGGTCAAGGATTTCATAAAATCAGAGCGGATAAAAGGCTCAAATAGTGTAAAAAACTTTTTTTATTTAGGTGACCAGTTAGAAATCCAAAAGCTATCATGCTGTTAGGTTTCTATTGTTTGCAAATGATCAGGTACCCTACTTGGCCCAAGGGCAAGCACTTCTTTTTACTCCTAGCTGTATAAAAGCATACACTGCTAGCAGCACGCAAATCCAAATTTCAAACTTTATTTGGTATCACAGTGTCGAAAAAAAAATCAGTTTGAATAGTTTTGGACCACACAGGGTTCTAATGGTCAGAGAGGGATTGTTACACTGTTCTGCTCAATAAGGTTGCTACTGCAGTAGTTGAAGAAGGTTTTTTTTTAATGTACAAGAGGCGATTTTGTTTGCATGTGCAGCGCTATATACGTTTTTCATTCATTCATTCATTCATATGACTTAATATTAACATCAATAAATGCAATACAGCAAACACGTGTTGCATTTAAACAAAAGAGCATTGGCTAAATTTTTCAACAGAAATTGTGTTATTAACCTGCCTGGCTCTATCCCCGAGCGTGACTCGGGGTGTTTTTTTTGTGCTAAGAACGGTATCCCAGAGTCACGCTCGGGGTAGCTATGCAGAGCCTGCAGTGCGCGCTGGCTTACCTTGTCCCTGGATCCAGCGATGCATCCACGCTGTGTGAGCGAGCGGGTGCTCACTAGATTCACACTGTGTCCCCGTGTGCCGTCGATCTCCGTTCCCTGCGACGTTACGACGCACGGGAGCGGAGAATGGCGCCAAATTCAAAAATGTAAGCAAACACATTACATACAGTATACTGTAATCTTATAGATTACAGTACTGTATGTAAAAAATACACACACCCCTTGTCCCTAGTGGTCTGTCCAGTGCCCTACATGTTTTTTTCCATAATAAAAAAGTGTTCTTTCTCCCTGCAAACTGTAGATTGCCCATAGCAACCAAAAGTGTCCCTTTATGTCAAAAATGGTTTTAGATCAGCTAGAAAACAGCGATAATAAATTATAATCACTTGCAGAATTGAGCGATAGCGATTTGTGGGGAAATTCATCATAAAAATAATAATAATGACAGCGACAATTCTGCAACTGAGCAAATTTCTGTGTTTTTGAGTTGATTCGATTATTGAATATGTTTTATTATAATTACATTATAATTTGTTATAATTATTTATAGTTATTTATTATATAAAAAATTATGATTTTGTTTTTCAAACTTTATCATACCCGGGATGTCTTGTTTGGACTGATTTAAGCGAGTTATTCCTAAGAATTGCAGGCCTACAGTATAAAACGCCAAATTTCCATGCAAAAAATTGTACCGCTTTTGGTACGTAATTCCAGACAGAATCATACCGCCAGGGAGGTTAAAATATCAGTGTACATTTTATTCTCAGGTGAATTAAAGTGTATCTATGGTTTAAATGTATTTTTAATTATTTTTAGCCTACTCCTAATTATCTGAATAATCTTGATGTTTATAAACACACATTTTGAAGTATTCCACACATTTACTTAAATGTGAACTACTTGGTTCACACATTTGACAAAGCCTATCATCTTGAACTACAGAGCTGAGAGGAGGAGTTTCAGGTAGCACAGTTAATGCCGGAATCAAGTCACATCATCAACGCTTGTAGGCAGAAAGATCCTGTGTGATACAGTATGTAGTCCTTATTAAATTAAAGTAAAACAAAGACAAAGACACATTAAATGGACTGCAACAAATAAAAAGAGCTGGTGGATGCATTAGCTTTCCTTTTCAGCGGAGAGACTTTAAGAAAGCTGGTGACTATTTTCTTCAAAGACATGCTTTAGATTTGTTCAGAAAGCTCATGGAAGATAGATATAGTGTATTGTCACAAAGATAATACAAATTTACACTTACATTATACCCCTGGATGACGTCATATTAAATGATACATGTAGGGTTGAGCTACAGCGGTGACGGAATCATACCTGATAGGGTGATGACTGTGCTGATTTACCAACTTGCCTGACTTTTTCTGCCTTGTATTCTTTTTAATAAACTGGTGAAGTTTTATACTAATTCACTATGAATTTCTCCCTTATCCCTATATTCCCTTGAGCTTTTTCTGTTGAGTGTTCTGAGAGCCTTTATTCTGTAATCTGAAGTGTGCCATCCATCTATCCCAGCAGGGATCTCTCCTAAAAAGTGCAGCCATGCCTCCATATCTGAGGTCTAAGCTGTTTGTGAGTTGGGTGCGTACCTGGGTGTGGCGTGGCATATTGTTACACAAGAAGATTAGAGCGATATACATATTTACTTCAAGAATTTATTTCACTGTTCAATTTTTATTTGGACTGACTTTGCACTGTGCACTTGCTTAAATTAACATCTTTGGGTACTTTTGATGACTCGATTTCCATATCATGATTTTTATGCAATATCCCTATTCTTATGCTTTGTAGTATTAATGTGTTAGCACCTTGACAGCGCAATACAATTATTTTGTTTACTATCAACAGAGAATATTTAATTTAAAAAACTGGGCAACCCCACCAAAGGACTCTTCCCAAATGAGTTCCTCTGCTGCTATATGCATCAATACACGATAGGTTTGATTTACTACAGTCACATATGCTGTTCACTTAGCAAAGAAAGACACGCTTTACAAGGGTATTTTCCCCAGAGCTTAGTGGGTCTGTTAAATTATAAAATGGAAAAAATACTGCGCAGGTCAGAACTAGTGAGCAGTGAAAGCTAGTAAATTAAATAAATAAATGAATAAATGCTGCTGCAGCTAATATGTCAGATATAAACATAAATAGCAAAATAGAAAAAGGGAAAGCTGCGCTGCATTAATAGTGCAAACAAATAAAACAACATAAATCTAACAAAATGCTGTATAACTAGTGCATAAATACACCGGTGCAAAAATTCAATAGATGAACCAATGATAACAAATCAAAAGTCCGTGTAGGATAGAAAAAATCCCAAAAGTTCAGAGAAGGATGTGAGAGACAACAAAGGAAGTCCGAATGGGTGTTGAACAGCTCCAAGGAAATCATGTGTGAACAGCCAGATTGATAAAGGTTATCCTCCACCACTTATGGTTATAACTGCTTACCAGAAAGATCAGACCTCTAGCGAGATCAGCAGCGCATAGAATCAAAATAAGCCAGCACAAGAAATCCAGGAATCCTGTCACTCTGTCTGTATCTCCTTATCCATATAGTCAAATTAGCGTTCCTCCAAAAGCATGACCACCCAGAAGGAAAACATTGACATAGCGTAATAACGTCTAAAAGATTCTTTATTTTAAATATAAAATACACTCACATTTATGCAGAAAAAAAGGTGCGTGTAACTAATATAGCCGGCCGGCTCTGTCATCCGCTCGTCCTTCCAGGAGAGACAGCGTGTTACAGTTCGTGGTGACGTCAGCACGCCGCTTACCCTACGCCGTTTCGTCACAACAATGACTTCTTCCAGGGGCACGAGCGGCGTGCTGACTCGCCACTCTTTATTCAGCAAAAAACATCCAAGGACCGCCCAGCTCTGAAGTTTGAAAATCGAGGGCGCGATCCGCCATCTTGGATTAGGGATCCCTGCCAGTACTAGGCTGCTGTAACTCGGGATGGCAAAGAGAAATCTAATGCCAGATCTCCAGGTTGTAGATCGAAAATGTTTAAAAGAAGGTTGCCATGTGTGTAACCAGGCACGCCGCAACCACAAATAAAAACATATAATGATTTGGGGACTTGGTTTCCGAAATAAAAAAAGATATAGTGACATATCAGAAAATATTTATAGTTAATTTCTATATGGTAGAAATAATTATATAAAAAGAGTCACATAAAATTGTACTTAGTGACACATAGGTTACAAGCTAGATCAATAGCACTTATAGCAAAAATTATTAATCGAAAATGTAATAAAAAATTAATAAAAAAATTTGTTGGAAAAGATGTTTGTTGAAAAAATGCGCATAACCATACGCAATTAATATGGCAGAACAACAACAAATTATTCCATTCTAAATAATAAAGAAAAGGAACCATAATATTCTATAGGGAATATAGGAATATTAGATATGATGTAAATTTCTATATGAATGTAAGGATAAAAAATTACAGAAAAAAGGAGGAGGGCCCAGATTAGCCAAAATTCAGAGCCAGTTTACAAATACCAAAATATTACATATACGACTAACCATTGTCAATGAAAGCGTTTACGTCTGTGTCTACATTGAGTCCATAAGGGATGTTGGTACGGATCCGATATATCCAGGCCATTTCAAGCCTGGATAATTCTCTCACTAACAAACTGCCTCTCCAATGGGGTTCGAATTTGTCTATCCCCATGAAGAGAGTTCCTTCAGGGTTGCGATTATGACATTGATCATAATGGCTGGATACTGAGTGTTGTGAAAACCCAGATCTAATATTGGTAATGTGTTCATCTAATCTTACTTTCATTTCTCTTTTGGTCCTGCCAATATATTGTAACCCGCACGGACATTGTAAGAGGTAAACAACCCCTGTTGAACTGCAAATGATAAAAGGCTCGATCTTGTGCTCTTTTGAAGTGCTTGTTGAAATGAAAGATGAGTTTTTTTTGGATTTATTCTTATTTAATGTACAAACCTGGCAGTTCCTACATTGGTGGTACCCCTTGATGTCTCGTTGGAAGAAGGACACCTTTTTGGTGGGAGGGTCCACCACATTGGGGGCTACTTTATCACGTAATGAGGGTGCATCTCTAAAGATGACCTGAAGGATGTTTGGTAAGAAAGTGTTGATGACCCTGTCATTTGATAGTTGGCACCTACTATCAAATGACAGGGTCATCAACACTTTCTTACCAAACATTCCTCAGGTCATCTTTAGATCAATGTCATAATCGCAACCCTGAAGGAACTCTCTTCATGGGGATAGACAAATTCGAACCCCATTGGAGAGGCAGTTCGTTAGTGAGAGAATTATCCAGGCTTGAAATGGCCTGGATATATCGGATCCGTACCTACATCCCTTATGGACTCAATGTAGACACAGACGTAAACGCTTTCATTGACAATGGTTAGTCGTATATGTAATATTTTGGTATTTGTAAACTGGCTCTGAATTTTGGCTAATCTGGGCCCTCCCCCTTTTTTCTGTAATTTTTTATCCTTACATTCATATAGCAATTTACATCATATCTAATATTCCTATATTCCCTATAAAATATTATGGTTCCTTTTCTTTATTATTTAGAATGGAATAATTTGTTGTTGTTCTGCCATATTAATTGCGTATGGTTATGCGCATTTTTTCAACAAACATCTTTTCCAACAAATTTTTTATAAATTTTTTATTACATTTTCGATTAATAATTTTTGCTATAAGTGCTATTAATCTAGCTTGTAACCTATGTGTCACTAAGTACAATTTTATGTGACTCTTTTTATATAATTATTTCTACCATATAGAAATTAACTATAAATATTTTCTGATATGTCACTATATCTTTTTTATTTCGGGAACCAAGTCCCCAAATCATTATATGTTTTTATTTGTGGTTGCGGCGTGCCTGGTTCACACATGGCAACCTTCTTTTAAACATTTTCGATCTACAACCTGGAGATCTGGCATTAGATTTCTCTTTGCCATCCCGAGTTACAGCAGCCTAGTACTGGCAGGGATCCCTAATCCAAGATGGCGGATCGCGCCCTCGATTTTTAAACTTCAGAGCTGGGTGGTCCTTGGATGTTTTTTGCTGAATAAAGAGTGGCGAGTCAGCACGCCGCTCGTGCCCCTGGAAGAAGTCATTGTTGTGACGAAACGGCGTAGGGTAAGCAGCGTGCTGACGTCACCACGAACTGTACCACGCTGTCTATCCAGAAGGACGAGCGGATGACAGAGCCGGCCGGCTATATTTGTTACACGCACCTTTTTTTCTGCATAAATGTGAGTGTATTTTATATTTAAAATAAAGAATCTTTTAGACGTTATTACGCTATGTCAATGTTTTCCTTCTGGGTGGTCATGCTTTTGGAGGAACGCTAATTTGACTATATGGATAAGGAGATACAGACAGAGTGACAGGATTCCTGGATTTCTTGTGCTGGCTTATTTTGATTCTATGCGCTGCTGATCTCGCTAGAGGTCTAATCATTCTGGTAAGCAGTTATAACCATAAGTGGTGGAGGATAACCTTTATCAATCTGGCTGTTCACACATGATTTCCTTGGAGCTGTTCAACACCCATTCGGACTTCCTTTGTTGTCTCTCACATCCTTCTCTGAACTTTTGGGATTTTTTCTATCCTACACGGACTTTTGATTTGTTATCATTGGTTCATCTATTGAATTTTTGCACCGGTGTATTTATGCACTAGTTATACAGCATTTTGTTAGATTTATGTTGTTTTATTTGTTTGCACTATTAATGCAGCGCAGCTTTCCCTTTTTCTATTGGGTCTGTTAAATGTCATCTCCGAAAAGAATATCCTGGCATGGTTGCCCCCTGACCCCATTAAAATTATTTTTGCACTAGAACCCATAGCCATTAAAATACAACACAACACCGATATTCAGGGGATTCCTTGCGGGGACAGGGTGCACAAGTGCGCCCTATTTGCCGATTACATATTAATGCTACTTGCATCCCCAGCCACCTCTATTCCCAATCTGTATCAGGAGTTAGCCCTATTTACCATGATCTCTGGACTGACGTTAAATCGCGCTAAGTCGCAGGCACTCAACCTAACTTTAGAAGATGGTACAGTTAACTCTCTCCAACAAAATTTCCCCTTTAAATGGCAAAATACTGCATTCCCTTACTTGTTCATATATCTCACCCTTTCCATAGATTCTTTATATCATAAAAACTACCCCCCCTTATATAAGAAACTACAAAAAGACCTCACCAGATGGATGTCTAACCCCCCCGCATGGTTCAGTAGGCTGAGCTCAGTAAAAACTAATATTCTACCTATAATTCCATACCTTACCAATAATGATTAATATGTCTGATTTGTGTGTTTTTTCAACAGAAGGTCCTGAAAATTATTTGAGACCTAGAGTGAACAGACATACACTATTTACCCCTAATTTGAGGGGAGGCCTGGGGGCTCCAGATCTGACCAAATATTATTATGCCGCACAACTGCTGCAATTGATCCGCTTCCATTCCAAGTGGGTTAACCCATTATGGACACGGTTGGAATCTTCTCACCTCCCCTCAACACCAATTAGTCACTTGATGTGGCTGAAAGCCAGAGACATAATGGGCATATTATGTCCGACGATGTCTCTTTCCCTTGGATTATGAGACAGGCTGGCCAAAAGATACAGATTCAAACAAAGGCTTTCTCCATCGCGTCGATTTCTGGGACCATAGAGCAATGATGTCTAGAAGCACATTACAGGAAAAATACCTCCCTCCCACAGGAGAGCTGTTTAGGTATTCCCAAATTACGCATTTTCTGAACTCCCTGAAATGCACTAGTGACCTCCTCAAACCCAATAGAATATTTGTGTAGAACAGTGGATAAACGCACTAGCCACATATCTATGATATACACTATAATATACTAAGAATCAAATGAATTACCTTACAGAGTTAGAAGCAGCGGAAGATGGGAAACTAGCTCAATTCAATTCCAAATCTTATATGAATACCTTCCTGATAAATGCAAACTATAAAGTTTTCTTGCGATGGTGTCTTGTTCTAGTCAGATTGGTGTCCACTGTCCAGGGGACTTGCTCCATGTGCTTTTGTGGTAGCGGCCAGGAGGTAACAGTCCTTCATATCTGGTGGACGTGCAGCAAAGTAAGGCGTTTTTGTATCCCCAGATATACAATTTTATTTATTTCCTCACTCAAGTGAATCTAACAAAGTCTCCACAGCAGGCTCTTTTGGGGAGACCGGTGGAGGGGATCCCGGGTTTTGTGAGATGACTAATCACATACATTTTTAAGGCAGCTAGGATATCCACAGTGAGATCCTGGAGGTCACCCATGACCTTTGATCTCCTAAAGGCAAAATTGACATGGATCATGACCAATGAAGGCATGGAGGCTATACTTCAGAATAAGCTAGCCTACTTTGAGAAAACATGGAATCACCGGATAAAATACCTGTCAGAATCCACCTGATCTGAAGGGAGTGATACCAGCACCCTGCAGGGGGGCCATAGCCTGGTACTTAGACACTAATACTTTTTCCTTGTCTTTTCTCATCTCTTTCTCTACTGATTTTTTTTCTTACTCTATACTTTGCTTCCCCCCCCTGTTTTCTTCCTCCTTTTTTATTTATTTTTTCTTACAAGATGGATATAAGTAATTTAAATCATTTTTGGTCCTGGGTGACCTAGTCACTAAATAAAAAGTTGAAGGGTTTGCAGGAGTCCATGTAAGTGAACAGGTTGCAGTCAATAATACATTCTAAGTTAAACATAGATTCCCCTGTGCTTATTATTTCTTCTCATTTGTTTTTCTTATTTAAAAGCTTGCCCTATTTGTGATGATGCATATGATACTCAGGCATGTTGTCTACTGCTTGGATTTTATGGGCCAGATTCAGAGAGCCATTACGCCTGTCTAACTGGTGTTAGACTGGAGTAATTTCAAATTACGCGCGTTTTCTAGCTAGTCGAAAACCTCAAACCATGAATAGATGGCTGCGGGCTTCAATTCGACTGGATTACGTGTTTGTACGCCTTGGGATCTACGCTGCAATAAAATTGCGGCCACTGGGTGGACTTCCCATCGTTTTCGGCGTCGGGGTATGCAAATGAGCTTTTGCCGGCGATCCCCGAAATTACGATCTTCAATCGCAATCTCTTACGGCACCTTTAGTCATCTTTTATTTGCCTAACACTATACCAGCTTTTTGCTGCTCTAATATTAGACAGCCCATGTTAAGTATGGCAGTCGTTCCCGCGTCGAATTTCTACGTTTTCCGACGTCTTTTATTATTTTTAACGTAAGTCGTCCGGGAATAGGAATGTTCGTAAACGTCGCTACTCAAACAACGAATGACGTTTCGCGCAATGCACGGCTGGAAATTTCTGAACGGAGCATGCGCAGTTCGATCGCTGCGGGGACACGCTTAATTTAAATGCTTCACGCCCCCCAATCGCGTATTTCGATTACGCGGCGAGAAATAGACTACGCCGTCGTAGCGTACGGGCAAAAATCTACCAGGATTCGTTGTAGAGCCTGGTAAAATACGGCAGCGTAGAGTATTTCGATTACGCAGCGGAATATTAAGTGTATGTGAATCTACCCCTATGTCTTCAGTGTCCTAAATACCTGACCAACTAATGGGAAGCCATCCATAGGTCCGAGAGTTATTGGGCTGTTTAACTTTGCCTTTCTCTTGTATGTACCCAGTTCTTTAACAAGCTGGACCAAAGTAGGATTATTGTATTGTACATCATTTCTATGTTATTGTTGAAAAAGTACCAATAAAAACCATTGAAACAGAAAGGAAATAATACCTTGTCATTTGCAAGGAAAATAAATAAAAAACAGCATTTTTGCTTGCACATGATTTCATATATATAATGGAAGTCAGCAGAACTTCACCTCATTCACTAAGCGCTGAGGAAAAGGTCCCTTGCAAAGTGGTCAGTTGTTTTTTTTTACTTTAATATATCAACCCCTATGAATTCAGAGTGCCATAGTAATGCTCCTTTAGGGAGTCAGTCAATGATGCCCTACACCAGGGGTGTCAAACTGGCGGCCCTCCAGCTGTTCCGAAACTACAAGTCCCATCATGCCTCTGCCTGCGGGAGTCATGTTTGTAACTGTTAGGCCTCGTACACACGATCGGACATATCCGATGAAAACGGTCCGCGGACCATTTCCATCGGATATGTCCGATCTGGAGTTTGATCCGATGGCGTGTACACACCATCGGATCAAATTCCCCGCCGGCGGACGGCGCACCGCACCAGGAAGTAAAACACTTCCGCGCATGCGCGAATCCATTCGGCGGCGGCGGTGCGGGACGACATGTCTGCTGGTAAGTGTACTAACCAGCAGACATGTCGGGCGGACGGATTTCACCCGATAGATTTCAAAGCATGCTTTGAAATCTGTCGGGTGGACAAATCTGTCCGCTAGCCCATACACACGATCGGAGATGTCTGCTGAAACGGTCCATCGGACCGTTTTCAGCGGACATATCCCCTCGTGTGTACGAGGCCTCAGCCTTGCAATGCCTCATGGGACTTGTAGTTTTGCAACAGCTGGAGGGCCACCAGTTTGACACCCCTGCCCTACACTATAGTATATTCTATAGTATATTCTTGTTTTTTTTAGATTGAATGCCTGTGGGTGTCATTTAGCCAAAAAAAGGACATCTTTTGGCAAAGAAGAAGTAGTGCAGGGCATAGAACCAGAGGTGAGTATTGCTACCAGAGCTGTTTTTTTCCCACCTTTAGGTGGATATTCAATTCCCATCCTACAGATAAAACAGAACGTAAAAATATAAAGCCAGCCATTGATGATGCAATTTTCTTTCCTGCAGAAAAGGAAACAGGTTGCAGGAAAGAACATTTTTTGATTCCCCCCTCAACACAGTCAGTGTTGAGGGGGGAATCACTCCTGCAGAGATATTGTGTCCTCCTGGTGGTGGCGGTGGGTGCAAGGAGCTGACCCTGCCAGGAAAACAGAATTCTCCTGCTCACATTCTCCTGCTCTCCAGGATTGAGTCTGAAAGAGTGACTCCTCCCCAGGGCTTGACTGACTCCAGTAGTAATCGGCGTGCGTCCTAAGAGTAGGACGTTACGGCTCCTGGAGCCAGATAGGCAGGGTTTTCCTCCCCCAGCATCAGCCTCCACTGTCAGATCCGCTCTGACCTCGAGCCGCCCCTGGATCCCCTGGTTTCTCTCTCCCTCTGGAGCCCCCACCTGCCAGAAACCAGACAGGCAGACGGTGACAGACTCTGCTAGGCAAGCCTGCACTATCCCTCTCCATTCGCTCTCTGCAATCCACCGCTTGGCTCCCCTCCTGCTTCACCTGACCCCCCTGGCTTCCCTCCGTCACCCTTCTCCAGCAGGTAAGCCTTTCACTGAGGCTGCAGACGGCCGCGTCCTTTTGAGGACAGCAGCTGCTGCCACTTTAAAAGCCCCTGCTATCTCCCTATCCACATCTCCCTCCTATACCCCCTCACTAACCATCATGCGTGCCTGCCTGGCGTTTTCACCTGGCCTCTAGCAATCCTTCGGCATTTTCAGCCCATCTCTGGCATTTCTGGCTTCCAGGCCGGCGTTTTTCGATACATCGCGCGCCGGCCTGGAAGCTAATCGCCGGCAGCCCGCCAATTTAGGAAAGGCCGCGGCTTCACCCGCGCTGGAATCCCTAGTGGCTGCGCCGCTTCTCACCCTCCACTCCCAAACAACCGCCAACCAAAGTCCCGAAAACAGGACTTGAACCCACGCCCGACCCCATAACCCCCAGGAAAGTTAACCTCACATCCCGCCAGGCCCCGCGGGCTAGATCCTGGCTCTCCAAATAGTAGCCACCGGATCGAGGGTCCACCCCTAATCTGGAACCCGCTTTGGGAACTTTACCAGTTCTGGATCCTGGGCTATCACCTCATCCAGCGATCGCACTAAGGAGCCATTTTTGCTACAATCCCAGGGACCCCAAATCTTAATCACAAGCACAGCGAGGCAGATACAACTTGATCCTAGGGGTTACCCGATCGCCTCTTACACCAGGGTCATGGAAGGAATTTTTTCCTGGAAGAGAGCTGCCGAGGGCATATTGGGCCTGAGCGGGGCAATCGTCGATGTTTTTTTGGGCCTTCCTCTTGGACCTGCAAGCCAGGAGAGAGGAGTTTAGCCAATTCCTCTCCCCACTGCCCTAAAATCCACCCCCCCACCCATCTGGTGTATTGGCGAACATGGCAATGTAGGCATGATATTCTGCCGAGACCCATTTGGAGTTTGGAGGCAATGCCGCCGGCAATACTGCCAGCCATCACGCAAAAAGGCCCTAAGAAATGAGCGGACTATGGAGAACCAATCATTAGATCGACGGTTTAGACATTTCAGTCATATTACGCCAGGTCAAGCACATATCATGTGCTCTGATCAATCCTAGATCGGCAGTAAAACACCGACTAGAAATCCGCGACTTCATTCAACAAAAGGATCTAGACTGTCTTTTTATTACAGAGAGCTGGCTCACAGCCGACTGTAACACCATTCTAGGAGAACTGGTGCCAGAAAATTACCGTATCATAACGGAAAACAGAATAGGGCAAAGAGGAGGCGGCCTGGCGGTGATCCACAAGACTCATCTTACGATCACCAAACCAGTCCGCCAAAACCCTCTTCCATTCATGGAAACCCTTACTCTGCAACTGCAAGCAAGTTCGAAGGAGACCGTCCACATTCTGCTCTGCTATAGGCACCCGGCCCAAAATCGCAGCTGCTCTCATCATGGACGGATTTCTTCTCCACTTATACCCTCAACAGTAAACAACTCTTGCTGTTAGGGGATTTCAATCTCTGGGCCAATTCCTCACAAGACCCCATTGCCGACGCCTGTATTGACCACCTGGAAGGTTTAGGATTGCAGCAACTAGTCTGTGGGCCTACACATGCTTCAGGTCACACACTTGATCTTATTTTCAGACAAGCTCTGGAAATAAAAATTGGGGAAAATGAAAAATTGCCATGGACAGACCACCAGGCAATTACATTCAGTATTTCCACCATCTCCCCCCGCAACAAAAACATCGAATCCAGTGGCAACACACTGGACTAGATGTCAGAAGAAGCTCCACTCGGAACTCTTCAAAACGACTTTAAGGAAAAAAATAGAAAACACCAGCCGAAGCAAACGGCCGTTGAAACATTGAAAGCCATAAACTCGGCCATGCTACAGTCAGCCGACTTGGTAGCGCCGAAACGAATAGCCCGCATTCGGAAAAACAACCGCAGCTGGTTTAACAACCAGCTGTCGTTACTGAAGCAAGAACGCAGAAGGGCAGAATCTGCCTGGAAAAGATGTTCTTCTGAGCTAAAACCTATCCATCTACAAGGCGACCACAAGAAAATACCACAAAGGAATTTTCCAAGCCAAGAAGAATTATGTTTCGGAGGCTATCAACGGTGCCCAAAACCGCCCCGCGAACTCTTCAAGATGGTCACCCAGACCATGAAACCAGGATGCATTGAAGCCCCCAGTTCGGACACACAAGAATTTTGCAATGAGCTATCGGATTATTTCGTTAATAAAATCGAGGCAATCCGTGAAAGCATTCAGCAAAATGTTTCTCCCCTCAGCCCCCCCTGTAGCCTCTCACATAACACCCATAGTAATTCTCCGATATCAGGTAAGTTCACCCTGGAACCCATCTCCATCGAGTCCACTAAGAATGTCATTTGTACTCTGCGCAATGGCGCAGCGCCAAATGACATTATCCCCACAAAACTGCTGAAGGAATGCGCCGACATCCTGGCTCCTCCCATCACGCAGCTTATCAACCAGTCTTTCTTGGAGGGCATAGTGCCCTCACAGTTGAAAGAGGGTGTAATCCAACCCCTCCTGAAGAAACCCTCCCTGGACCCCAAGGACCCACTCCACCGCCGTCCCATAACAAGCCTCAACGTATTCTCTAAGATAATGGAAAAAGTAGTGGTACAACAGTTGCAACTGCATCTAGATACCTACAAGCTACTTGACCCATTGCAATCAGGCTTCCGTCCCGGACATGGGACGGAAACAGCATTACTGAAAGTATGGGACGATGTTCTCAAGGCCGCAGACGAAGGAGAATCTTGTCTCCTGGTTCTGTTGGACCTAAGTGCAGCTTTTGACACTGTAGACCACAATCTGTTACTGACTCGGCTTTCTGAAGTAGCCAGGGTCGCAGAAGGCGATTTATCTTGGTTCTCCTCTTTTTTGGAAAACCGATCGCAAACAGTGAAGCTAGGACCTTTTACGTCTGAAAAACGCACAGTAACATGCGGAGTCCCTCAAGGATCGCCTCTGTCACCAGTGCTATTCAACATCTACCTTCGTCCTCTTTTTGAGATTATTAGCAGCCAAAAACTGCTTTATCACTCTTATGCAGATGACACGCAACTGTATTTCCGCATCTGCAATAGACAGGATCACCACCTCAATCTAGAGACATGTCTCTCTTTGATAGAGGACTGGATGACAAAGAGTTATCTTAAACTCAATGGAGCGAAAACAGAACTTCTTCTGTTTCACGCCAAGCGAAGGAATCAACCCTCAACAGCGTGGTCTCCCCCACCTATTTTGGCAAGCTCATCACCCTAGCGCCAAAGTCAAAAGCCTAGGGGTCATTCTTGACTCCTTTATGACAATGGACGCACAAATAGGGTCAGTGGTCAGCGGATCTCACCATCTACTGCGCCTACTACGCAGACTCACTCCGTTCATCCCTAAAGAAGATCTAGCGGTCGTGGTGGGAGCTATTGTAAACTCCAGGTTGGATTATGCAAATGCCCTTTACCTCGGTCTCCCCAAATACCAAATCGCTCGTCTGCAAGTCGTTCAGAATACGGCCGCCAGACTTGTGACTGGGAAAAAACCCTGGGAATCTATCTCACCTTCACTGAGAGCCCTTCATTGGCTGCCAGTTAAAGACAGAATCGCTTTTAAAGCCCTCTGTCTTACGCATAGATGTGTCCATGAGAATGCCCCCCTTTACTTATGCGAATTAATAAAAGCGCATAATCCAAATCGCGTTTTGCGATCCACGAATCAGAACCTGCTCCAGGTTCCGAAAGCCAACTTCAAGTCCAAAGGAGAGAGAAGATTTGCGATCCAGGGTCCCAGACTATGGAACGCTTTACCAACCAGCATTCGGTTGGAGGAGAACCACCTAGCATTTAGGAAAAAGGTCAAGACTTTTCTCTTTTGATATCAAAGGAGACAGGAACAACAAGCGCCCAGAGGCGATTCAGTTCGCATGTGCCGCGCTATATAAGTTTTCATTCATTCATTCATTCATTCATTATTGCTAGGGGCTATAGTCTTTGGCAAAAATCCTGTATAATAATGTGGCATTCTAGTTGTACCCAAATCATTTGATGACTCAACTTGGGTACAAGAAGCATGCCCATAGATGGTTAAAATCTTCAAATCAGACCCCCGATAGGATGTCCAAGTTTAGTACAGCTTTGTCCGCTTCCTGTTGGAGAAACTGTGGACAGAGTGGCGACTTGCTACATACATTCTGGAAGTGTCCCAAACTCAAACCTTACTGGCACTCTGTCTTTAACCTTATGACTACAATCACTGACATCCCTCTAGAAGAATGCCCATCAATGGCTCTTCTGTCCCTTGACATTGACCGGCTCCCTAACCCAATGCGGCACACCATAGTGCACATACTCCTGGCGGCTCGCCTCAGCATCACAAGGAAATGGAGGGACTCTGACCCTCCCACGGTGATGGATGTTATCCGCACCACGCATGAACACTACACTTACGACGACGACTCTAGCTCTGAAACAGGGGGACAAACTGAAGCAGTTCCAACTATGGCAACAGTGGAAGGACTGGACGACGTCCCCTTCCTTTATCAAAATGTTTAACCTTTAACACTGATGAATATCTTATTCACCCCTATGTCTAGTTGCTCACCCTGTGACCCACAAACGGAACTCGGAGAGACGGTCCACCCGAGCACAGTCTTGCACCCTTAGAGGGGTGCTCGGGTGGCGTTGCTCCTCCCATACCCCCAGAAACTGTACACAATACCATAGGCTCTTGTATAAACTCTCGTTGTTCCAATAATTTCAAGTATTGTATGGATGGTAGCTCTGTAGATGTTGCTGCACTACTACTGAGGTTACGATGACAACTTCTATGTCATTAATAGTTGCATACTATGTCTATCTTGTGAAATGTTTCGACTGCTTGTTAAATGTATGCCTTATTCTGTTCCATGAAAAATTTGACAATAAAAACTATATTTAAAAAAAAAATCTTCAAATCAAACCATCTGTGGCTGGCCTAAGTGTCCCTGCTCCAATCCTGTACCAGCAGCAATTGTAAGATTGAGGCATTCCTGTTACTTGTATCCTGGTGACAGTGGTCAAAAAAACAAATAGGGACTGTGAATCTTCCATGCGGGGACACAAACAGCAAAAAATCTTATAATATAATATATTGTAATCTCAGATATTTTTCTGGATGTTAAGAAATACACCTACAAATTAGTACGACTCATTTTTACGTTAGGTCAGTGGCGGCTGGTGCTCAAATTTTTTGGGGGGTGCAATCAAACTGACATTTTTTGAAAAAATACACACATCAATTACAGCCTCACTGTGCCATCATCAACACAGCCACTGTGCCATTATACACAGCCACTGTGCCTGTCAAACTCAGCCACTGTGCCCATCAAACGCAGCCACTGTGCCCATCAAACGCATCCACTGTGCCAATCAACTGCAGCCCATCAAACGCAACCACTGTGCCCATCAAACGCAGCCACTGTGCCCATAAAATGCTGCCACTGTGCCTATCAAATAGTACCACTGTGTCCATCAAATGCTGTCACTACACCTATCAAAAAGTGCCACTGTGCCCCATCAAATGCTGCCACTGTGCCTCATCAAATGCTGCCACTGTGCCTATCAAATAGCGCCACTGTGCCCCATCAAATGCTGCCACTGTGCCCATAAAATAGTCCCACTGTGCCCCATTAAATGCTGCCACTGTGTCCACCAAATAGTGCCACTGTGCCCATCAAAAGTTGCCACGCTGACCTCCCTTGCTGCCTGCCCAGCACTTACCCTGTCTAGGTGGTGGGTCAAGCATGCGGGTAACGGTGGTGAGTAGTGGGACCTTGCAATGGGTCAGACAGGGTCTCCTGTGTCCTCCATGCATCTCCTTACCTCCTCCCGATAGGCATCCAATCGTAGTGCATGTCCTTTCAGCCAATGAGTTGATGGGCAACAGACCTGTGCACCTGATTGGCGAAGAGGCGGTTCAGTGTTAGGAAAGTGAATATTAATTTGCTTTTCTAACACACCCTGGGTGGACTGCGAGCACAATTCTTTGTGCTCACAGTTCACCATTTTTTAAGCCTATGGTTCTAATCAGGTGCTTCAAAAACACACACCGCTGCTGGAATTCAGGTGCCCGGCATCCGAAAAAAGGGTCAGGAGGCCTGAATAGGGAGTGGCGGCGGCCATGGATATCCATTATACACGGAGGGGAGTGGCTGGAGAGAGGGAGCGGGCACCCATGCGGGATGGGTCAGAGTTCTGGTCAGGATCCTGTCCCCCCCCCCCCCCCCAAATATTTCCTAAAATATGCCCAATGTCATCATTGCGATTAGCCTCATCCTGGCTTTTCTTTAGTTTATATACATGTGATTCAAATTGTAGTAAGTTTTGGTTTTTGAATCTGCATTACATATCTAAAAATGGCTAAACTAGAAACACTTTCCAAAGCTGAAACTCTGCAGAGCCTATCAACGAAACCTCATGTAAACTGTTAGTTTCAATATATTTCAGCTAATATAAACCTTCCAAATAAATGTGTTAGGAAGTCACAGAATAAGGCCACTAGTCTTCCTAATGCTTATTTTAGACTCATTTAATGTTATGGAAAGTTTGAACACACGGCTATATTTAACCAGTTTTATGTGCAAAATTCCATTATACAGATGCTAAAGTGATGGAGACTAGGTGCAGTTGCCTGTAAAAAACTACACACTCCATGTTTGCTTAAAACCTGTCACCTGCAATAAATTGTAAAACTAACAGGAAAAGTGCTGAAATCACATAATCTGTGTCAAGCTGCAAGTTATAGTCTCTATATAGTGTGCAAATTAAATACATTTAAACACATAGGTGTACAGAAGAAAAAAAAATTCAAATGAATTGGGACCTTGCGGAAGATTTGATTATTTAAGAAAACATTGCAGGATTTTAGAATAATTTAAAAAAAGGGCAATAACTATACTTTACAGATGCTAATCCATGGCCAGAGAATGTACTTTCCAAAGTGTAAGGTGAACCAATCTATTACTGAAATTAGTAAAAGGCTGCTTTGGTCTCCATTCCCCTCACACTCGTCGACCTCTACTAGGGGAATTCAAGAAAAACACCCTTTTACTGACTTTCAAAATGTCAGGGAATTTTTCGATCAGATCTTTTGCCTCTATAATGTAATTGACTAGGTCATTCATGTTAGGTGAATGGTTAAAGGATCTCACCCCATGGTCACTGTCATTTTGCAATGACACATACAGTAGATAACCTGGTAAGGGTATTTATGTGAATAATATCAAGCTGGCTGGAAATGTAACCCTATAGTGCCCCATACTCATTGTTACTTTTTTTTTTATCAGAGAGTTAATTAAGAATCGACAAACAATATGCAGTCAAGTGACTTTGCGAAAAGTAATGTCACATATCACAAAGTATTAAGTTTCGTTTTTTGTACAAGGGTACACAAATAAGCAAACAAAATTCTTAAAAGGTACATACAGTGCTTTGAAAAAAAGTATAATATATATGTTACAACCAAAAACATAATTTTTTTTTTTTTTGGAACTCTATGTGATAGCCCAACACAAAGTGGCAAATAAAACAGGGGCGAAACACAGTATAATAGGGCAGTCTCATGTGTTCCATGGCATGTAAGTGAGCAAGTTGTCTTTGGAATAACATAAAGGTGAAGTATTCAGATATACAACAAAAATGTTGATAATGTAGAACCAAACACAAAAATCCTGAGAACCATATGGATACCTAAAAATAGCCATAACCTGAATAAATGCCAACTGGGCAAAATTCTTCACAGAGCAGCACCCACAAAGTGGGTCTACATCTGAAGGCAAAAACTGATATGCAGAGAGTTCCTTGGGACATAGCATATACATAGCAAAAATGACACCCCCAAAATACATTATGCTACTTCTCCTGAGTATGGTGATACCACATGTGAGACTTTTTCACAGCGCAGCCACATAGAGAGGCCCAACATCCAAGGAGCACCATCAGGTGTTCTAGGGACATAAACTACACAGATACATTTTTGACAACCTATCACATTGTTGAAAGCCCTTAATATTTCTAACACAAAGCATGTACATACCAATTACACACCAAGATACATTCTGCTGAGAAAAGGGTAAACAAAAGATTACCTATAGTTTTAGTAGTGCTGTGGTTCACAGAGGAGAGCATTGGTCCAGGTAGCAGGCAGGGATAGGGTCATCAGCAGTGAAAGTATCGTCCATGCAGCAGGCAGGAATACTGTCCATAGTTAGTACAGACAGCAGGCAGAGATATGATCAGTACAATCCAAGTATTAGTCCAGGCAACAGGCACATGGTCTATAAAAAGTCCTGGTCAGTGTCGGCAGAGATATTGTCAGCACAGCCAAAGTATTGGTCCAGGCAGCAGGACCATCAGGCTTAGGGCCTCGGTCTGGCCTCGGTCTGGAAAGAATGGAGACAAGGGTAGAGGCTTCTCCCACGCAAATCACTTTAAAGCCTCCGGACTCCAGACCCTGTTCTGGGAATTAAAAATTCCAGTGAAAAACAAAAACTGGTTTTCCCAACACAGAACACTATTCTGAAGCTCCTCACATATGTGAAACTCCTGTGTTATTTTCAGTAGCAGGGCGAAAGAGTGATGAAGTGGAAGGCAAAAACATGGTTGATTAACCACTTAAGACCCGACCTTTAGGCAGCTAAAGGAGCCGGCCAGGTTTTGCGATTCGGCACTGCGTCGATTTAACAGACAATTGCGTGGTGGTACGATGTGGCTCCCAAACAAAATTGGCATCCTTTTTTTCCCCACAAATAGAGCATTCTTTTGGTGTTATTTGATCATCTCTGCGGTTTTTATTCATTTCGCTATAAACAAAAATAGAGCGACAATGCAATGCAATATTTTTTACTTTTTGCTATAATAAATATCCCCCAAAAATATATAAAAAAACATTTGTTTTCCTCTGTTTAGGCTGATATGTATTCTTCTACCTATTTTTGGTAAAAAAAATCGCAATAAGCGTTTATCGGTTGGTTTGCGCAAAATTTATAGCGTTTACAAAATAGGGGATAGTTGTATTGCATACGCAACTGTATTTCCGCATTTGCAATAAAAAGGATCATCACCTCAATCTAGAGACATGCCTCTCTTTGATAGAGGACTGGATGACAAAGAGTTATCTTAAACTCAACGGAGCAAAAACAGAACTTCTCCCGTTTCACGCCAAGCGTATGAATCAACCTGCAACAACTTGGACCCCCTGCCCATTCTGGGTGAAATCATCACCCCTAGCGCCAAAGTCAAAAGTCTTGGGGTCATCTTCGACTCCTACATGACAATGGACGCACAAATAGGGTCAGTAGTCAGCGGATCTCACCATCTGCTGCGCCTACTACGCAGACTTACTCCTTTTATTCCCAAGCAAGTCATAGTGGTCGTGGTGGGAGCAATTGTAAACTCAAGATTGGACTATGCAAATGCCCTTTACCTCGGACTCCCCAAGTACCAAATCGCTCATCTACAAGTCGTTCAAAATACGGCCATTAAACTTGTGACTGGGAAAAAAACATGGGAATCAATCTCATCTTCACTGAGAACCCTTCACTGGTTACCAGTAAAAAACAGAATCACTTTTAAAGCACTCTAACGCATAGATGTATCCATGGGAATGCTCCCCATTATCTATGCGAAAAAATAAAAGCTCATAATCCCAATCGCGTTCTGCGATCCACCAATCAAAATCTACTCCAGATATCGAAAGCCAACTACAAGTCCAAAGGAGAAAGGAGATTCGCAGTCCAAGGTCCCAGACTATGGAACGCTTTACCAACCAGCATTCAGTTGGAGGGAGAACCACTTAGCGTTCAGGAGAAAGATCAAGACTCATCTCTTTTGATACCAAAGGAGACATGAGCAACAAGCGTCCAGAGGCGATTAAGTTCGCATGTGCTGCGCTATATAAGTTTTCATTCATTCATTCATTCAAAATGCATTGTTTATTGTGAAAATGACAGTGCAGTTTGGGAGTTAACCGTAAGAGGGCGCTGAAGGGGTTACTAACTGTAGGGGGGTGTGGCTGTAGGTGTGACGTCATTGATTGTGATTCCCTATGTAAGGGAACACACAATCAATGCGGGCGCCACAGTGAACAACGGGGAAGCCATGTTTACACACGGCTCTCCCTGTTTTTCAGCTCCGGGGACCGATCGCCGGAGCTTCGGACCGGGTCGCGTGAACGTGCCCGCGTCGCGCGCGTGTGACCCCCACGGCTGGGCTTAAAGAGCCACGTACAGTTATGTGGATGTGGCCAGCCGTGCCATTCTGCCGACGTATATCGGCGCAAAGGGGTCCTTAAGTGGTTAACAGGCAGAGGTCAGTGCAAGTAAAATGCAGAAATAGATGGTAGGCAGAGGCATAATCGATACAGTCCAGGGTCAGTTCAGGCAGAAATGTGGCAGATAAACAATACAGATGGCAGGCAGAGGCATAGTCGATAAACAGGTCAGGGTC
Organism: Rana kukunoris; assembly: GCA_029574335.1. NCBI lineage: Eukaryota > Metazoa > Chordata > Amphibia > Anura > Ranidae > Rana > Rana kukunoris. The sequence continues at coordinate 527,893,176 of CM056049.1, forward strand.
AGTTTAAATGGAAGGCAGTGATATGTTTGGTTGAGGCAGCAGGGAAATAATCAGCACAGAAATGAAAATGGGGAAAAGGCAGTATGTTAGAATTTTAGTCAGTGGAAGTGTGATAACGTCTGTAGAATTCTCTGATGCATAGGCCAGGTTGGGGAGGGACATTGGGGACAATGAAAATTGTGTTTTCCTCATTTTTCTGCACACACATGGTGGAATACTGTCAGGGAAATGGGGCTCATGCAGTCTACTAACACAATCAAAGCAAATGCTTTCTGGGGGTATCCTTGCTGGTAGATCAGGGCAGTGACAGTATCTTCGATAAATTTGAGGAAGGTGTTGGGTATTTCTGTTGATTTTTGATAGGTGACGTATGCATTATAAATGGTCAAAAGGAAAAAGGAAGAAGAACTGAAAAATACTGCTGCAGCATTTGATCGTTTAAATCCACCCCCCCCCCCCCATGAACTTATTGTACTAATGGATACACCTGTTATACCCAGGCTTTTATTAATATTTTTATTTATTTAAGACACAAAGGATATAACGGAAATAATCGTACATATACTATACATTCCATATTTGAAAAACCCTACATAGGACATATCCTCATAGAAATAACGAAAAAATGGCAGGAAAAAAAAAAGAAGGAAAAAACTATGGAGAGAAATAACTCCCCCCTTCAGCCTTAAACCTCTTAGTTGAGACCTATTAACTTATTCATCCACTTATTACATCAGATATTATAGTATCTCAATCCCCTCTATTACACCCAGGCTTTTAAAGAGACCCGCGTTTTCTGTGAAGTTCCGCCGTAACATCACGTAACGTAAGAGGGGGGCGGGGTCACCTGTTTTACTTCACGGGTGGCCTCACCTCAGCTATATAACAGCTGTCATTGCAGAAAGCCTGCAGTCAGTCTGCAGTCAGCAGGAGCCATCAACATGGGGACAAGGTGTTTTGGGCACCCAAAGCATCCTCCCCCCATGTTGAGGGCATGTGGCCTGGTACGGTTCGGGGGGGGGCCCTCTCTCATCTGTCTTTCCCTTTTCCTGCAGCCTGCCAGGTTGTGTGCTCGGATAAGGGTCTGATATGGATTTTGGGGGGACCCCTATGCCATTTTTTTTATTTTGGTGCATGGTTCCCCTTAATATCCATACTAGACCTGAAGGGCCTGGTAATGGACTGAGGGGAGAATCCATTGACGTTTTTTTCAATGATTTTTATCTATATTGCTGGTATCCGAAAATTCATTACAGCCCCGAGTAGTTTTAAATTACATTTCTTCCTTTAGAAATGTCATTTTGCTGTGGTACTGTTCAAAACAGGGGAAAGATGCGCTAATTTAAAGGCATACTAAGAACACCCCCCAGGCACGATATTTAAAGGAATAGTTCATTTTTATTGTTTCACTTTAAGCATTAATAAAATCACTTTTCCTGAAAAAAAATTCTGTTTTTAAAACTTTTTTTGCATTGATACGTGTCCCCTGGGGCAGGACCAAGGTCCCAAAATACTTTTTATAGCAATAACTTGCATATAAGTGAAAAGTAAAATGAGCATTTTTGGTTTTTCATGTTAATCTCCCATAGACTTTAACAGCGTTCTGCGGCTTTCGAATTTAAACGCAAACGCTGAATATTGTTACTGTTCGGCGAACACTCGGTTTTTCAAGTTGAACTTACGTTCAACTACAACTCGAACATCGGGCTCGTCCCTAGTGGAAAATGGGCAAACTCGTATAATAATTGTCCATTTAAATGTGATACCCCTTTTGGAACAGTGGGAATGCTAGGTCCCAGACAATTTTTCATCTTATTCCCATGTTCATTGGGCACTCAGGGGGCTGGAGCTGGGAGTCTCTGTCTTCGTACATGCGGAAGACGTACACATATCCAGTGGTGCTTTCACAGAGCTGGTTGAGCTTTATTGTGTACCTTGCCGTCTTACTGGGAATATACTACTTGAATCCCAGCCGCCTGTGAAATGCACCAGGGATTTGTCCACAGAGATGTTCTGGTCAGGGACATAAAGTTCAGCAAACCTATAAAAGCTGGGATAATTTCGATAATTTCGAGGAGGGCACTGTGAGTTATCGCTAAAATGCAGGAGTTGCATGATTATGTCATAGCAGGACCTAAAAAATGATAGCTGAAAATTAGCATGTGGTGGATGGGGTTGGGAAAACCAATAAACATGCGATTCGTTTTTTTTGTTTGTTTTTTTAAAGCCCCATGTTGATCATAAAAAAAAAAATTGAAACTGCTCCACTGTTAGGCATCTTCATTCAAAAGGACAGGTATATAGCATGAGCTGAGGTTGTTATCTATGAATTATCGGTCAAAAAAGATTAGTTTGGTCCATGATGCTTCTCAGAAATGTTTTCGTGTTGGCCCCGCACACCTAACTGTGCTGTTAAAGGGGGGGGGGTATTATAGCTGACCCTGATCTAGAAGGTAGCTACAATGGGTTTATTAGGACATCTGGAAGATGGGTTTGGGCCCTAATTCTTTAGGTCTGGCATGAAATTCTAGTGCTGCTACTGGCCCGGGGCGTTTGTCGATTGACCTTTGTGGTGTATAGCGGTGTTGGTGGCTGCCGGGCCTTCAGAGCGTCTTTTAGGATGGACTGCTTCCTCCTCCTACTCGGTCTGCAATGTACTGCCTTTGACGGGCTTGAATTTCGAACTGTACTTAGAGCTGGAACTGGACAGTGAGAGCTCCCCGCTGCTCCCATCCATCAGGCTTAGAATTTGATATGCCACTTCAGTATTAAAAACATTTTTGGACATGGTGGCTGTATGATGGGTGACACTGAGAGGCTGCATGATATATAGTGATGGGCTGCATGACAGGTACTGCTGTACTGCACAACAGGTAGTGATGGGCTGCACAACAGGTACTGCTGGGCTGCACAACAGGTACTCTGATGAGCTGGAGACAGATACTTTGATGGTCTGGTGACAAGTTCTCGGGTACTCTGATGAGCTAGAGACAGGTACTCTGATGGGCTGGAGACAGATACTCTGATGTCTGGTGACAAGTTCTCGGGTACTCTGATGAGCTAGAGACAGGTACTCTGATGGGCTGGTGACAGGTACTTGGGTACTCTGATGAGCTGAAAACAGGTACTCTGATGAGCTGGGGACAGGTACTCGGGTGCTCTGATAAGCTATTGACAGGTACTTGGGTACTCTGATGAGCTGGTGACAGGTATTCGGGTACTCTGATGGGCTGGTGGCAGGTACCCAGGTACTCTGATGAGCAGGCGTCAGTATCGCGGGTACTCTGATGAGCAGGTGAAAGGTACTTGGGAACTCTGATGAGCTGGTGACAGGTATTTAAGTACTCTGATAAGTTAATGATGGGTACTCTGATGAGCTGGTGACAGGTACTCGGGTACCCTGATGAGCAGGTGAAAGGTACTTGGGTACTCTGATGAGCAGGTGTCAGTATAACGTGTACTCTGATGAGCAGGTGAAAGGTACTTGGGAACTCTGATAAGTTGGGGACAGGTACGCGGGTACTCTAATGAGCTGGGGACTGCTACTCTGGTACTCTGATGGGCTGGTGACAGGTACTTAGGCACTCTAATGGGCTGGTGACAGGTACTCGGGTACTCTGATGGGCTGGTGACAGATACTCGGGTACTCTCATGGCTAAAACAGGTACTCTGATGAGCTTGGGACAGGTACCTTGGTACTCTGATAAGCTATTGACAGGTACTTGGGTACTCTGATGAGCTGGTGGCAGGTATTTGGATACTCTGATGGGCTGGTGGCAGGTACCCTGGTATTCTGATGAGCTGTTGAAAGGTACTTGGGTACTCTGATGAGCAGGTGTCAGTATTGGGGTACTCTGCTGAGAGTGAAAGGTTTTGGGTTGGGGACTCTGGTACTCTGATGGCTGGTGGCAGGTACCCTGGTATCTCTGATGAGCTGTTGAAAGGTACTTGGGTACTCTGATGATGCAGGTATTGGGCACATTGTATAAAGACAGGTGGTGAGCGGTGACAGGTACTCTGATGAGCTGAAAGCAGGTGAAAGGTACTCTGATGGAACTCTCTGATGGGCTGGTGACAGGTACTGGGGACAGGTGCTCAAGTACTCTGATGACCTACTCTGGGCTGACAGCTACTCTGGTACTCTAATGGGCTGGTGACAGGTACTCAAGTACTCTGATGGGCTTGTGACAGGTACTCAGGTACTCTCATGAGCTGGAGACAGGTACTCTGATGGACTGGTGACAGGTACTTGGGCACATTGATGAGCTAAAGACAGGTATTTTGGTGAGCTGGTGACAGGTACTCGGTTACTCTGATGAGCAGGTGAAAGGTACTGGAGTACTCTGATGAGCTGGGGACAGCTACTCTGGTACTCTGATGGGCTGGTAACAGGTATTTAGATACTCTGATGGGCTGGTGACAGGTACTCGGGTACTCTGATGGGCTGGTGACAGGTACTCAAGTACTCTGATGGGCTTGTGACAGGTACTTCAAGTACTCTGATGAGCTGGAGACAGGTACTCTGATGGACTGGTGACAGGTACTTGGGTACATTGATGAGCTGAAGACAGGTACTCTGATGAGCTGGGGATAGGAACTCTGGCACTCTGATATGCTTGTGACAGGTACTTGGGTACTCTGGTGAGCTGGTGACAGGTACTCAGGTACTCTGATGAGCAGGTGAAAGGTACTGGAGTACTCTGATGAGCTGGGGACAGTTCCTCTGGTACTCTGATAAGCTAGTGACAGGTACTCGGGTACTCTGATGAGCTGGTGACAGGTACGGGCACTCTGATGGGCTGATGAAAGATACTTGGGTACTCTGATGGACTGGTGACAGGCAGTGTTGCTCATCTTACTTTAAAAAAGGTTACAGTTACAAACTACTTCTCGAAAAAGTAATTGTGTTAGTGACTCAGTTACTACATTGAAAAAGTGTTACTCAGATAACTGACTTTTTTTTAAATATTCTACAATGGGTCTTGCCAGGGAGCAGTCTCCAAGACAAAAGAATGCCAGATCTTGAGAGAAGAAAACCAGAAACAAATGGTGACTTGTGTATATCCCAGCTAGGTGCATCCGTCCCACCATGGTGCAGCTGGACTTAAAACCCTTATCCATCTGATATATTACATCCAAATAATAAGCTGGATTAAAATGTATGTTTATAATATACTTCCCTTGACGTTTACAGAGTCTGTAATTTAAAATCTTATATTAGGCTTTATTAGAATTTTCTATAGTTTATTGTTTATTATTTCTGATCAGAAGCAAGGGATGGAATGGGGACAGATTTTTCTTTGTTGTCTGATGAAGAGATGAAATCTGACGGGGTCTGTACCTGCACTCACCATGTTGACCACTAGATGTCTGTGTACACTATGTTGTATAGGGAACAACATTTTGTTCCGGCCATGTGTTCCCCGGATCATTGATCAGGTTGCGCACACAGTGTGTGTGATCGATGTGAGTTGTTTCATAGGTCAGTGTGAGGCGGATGGGGCTCATTGTATCCAGGTATTTGGAGTTTTAAGACTGTGACAGGCCATGCGGTCACATGATTCCAAATCGGTTCACCCTATTCATATTCACAGCGCCGGCAGAAGCAATTACTCTGCTGCCATCTAGTGGCGGTAGATGTAATTGCAGTAACGCCGCCCAAGTAATGGGAACTGCGTTACCGTGAGGGGAAGAGTAATCAGGTAATTACTCGTTAGGGCTGCGTTAGGTAACTGCGTTTATTGTAACTCCGTTACTTACAACACTGGTGACAGGTACCCGGATACTCTGATGAGATGGTGTCAGATACTAAGGTACTCTGATGGGCTGGTGACAGGTACTCGGGTGCTCTGATGAGCTGGGGACAGGTACTCGGGCACTCTGATAAGCTAGTGACAAGTACTTGGGTACTCTGGTGAGCTGGTGACAGGTATTTGGGTACTCTGATGAGCAGGTGAAAGTTACTGGGGTACTCTAATGAGCTGGGAACAGGTACTCAGGTACTCTGATAAGCTAGTGACAGGTACTCGAGTACTGTGATGAGCTGGTGACAGGTACGGGTACTCTGATGGGCTGGTGACAAGTACTCAGGTACTCTGATGGGATGGTGAAAGGTACTTGGGTACATTGATGAGCTGAAGACAGGTGCCCAGGTACTCTGATAAGCTGGTGGTGACAGGTACTTGGGTACATAGATGAGCTGAAGACAGGTACTCTGATGAGCTGGGAACAGGTATTCGGGTACTCTGATAAGCTAGTGACAGGTACTTGAGTACTCTGGTGAGCTGGTAACATGTATTCAGGTTCTCTGATGAGCAGGTGAAAGGTACTGTGGTACTCTGGTAAGCTAGTGACAGGTAATTGGGTACTCTGATGAGTTGGTGACAGGTACAGGTACTCTTTATTCAGTGGAGCAATCTGGTCACAGTAAATGACACCGTAAACTGGTAACGCACTGTGCCACGATATCCTCCTCACACTGGATCAGTGATTGGACACAGCCGGTCACGTGTAAAGAGCCAATTTCAGAAGAGAAGAGAAGAATCAGGACCACTTAACCGTGGTTGAACTAAACCAGTGTATAAAGAGAAGACTTCAAACTGCAGGTATGAAAGGTGTAATGGCTCTTTTTCATGGATCCAGAGTCAGCAGCTTTCACAGAGTGCTATGCAATACCTTCTGGTCTATGCCTAGTTGGTTAAGCAAAATAGAAATCTAAAACTCAGCTTCAGTCAATGTCATAACTACCTTAAAAGAAATGAACAGTGTGGTAGAACTCAAATCATGAAATTGTAAACAGTGTCTTTAGACTTAAATCTGTTTCTATTTGATTTCTGTTGTAAAAATAGTACCAAAAGTGTGTTTGCTGTTAAAGATGGCTTCATTTATAAGTCAAAAATGTTCATAAAATTACGTTACGTGCCTGTTATGAATACCTTCCTCACCAAATCAATATGGGCTGCGTCCCCAACAAAAAAAAGCATGATTTAATTCTCTGTGTATTCTGAGACTGATTCTGCACCATTTTGTTAACCTTTTCTTTCTATACCAATAAAATCATTTGAACAAGAAAAAAATGTTGTTAAAATTGTGTTGAAGAGTCAATTTTTCATTTGCTATATGTTACTTTCCATGAGACATTACACTTTATAGATTTCAATTAAACATGTTTTACTGCTAATATACAGTATACATACATATATATTATATATATATATATATATATATATATATATATATATATATATATATATATACATACTATATTTTAGCAGTAAAACGTGTTTAATTGAAATCTATAAAGTGAAATGTCTCATGGAAAGTATATATAGGTATATATATATATATATATATATATATATATATATATATATATATATATACCCACACACATACACACACAAGGTATTTAAAAAAAAAAAAGTAAAACAGATGTTTGAAATTCATAGAAGTTTTGTGCCTCTGCTTTGTATACCAGTGGTGAAACCACTTTGTGTACCTGTCCATTATTATATTACTGACTGGAGTCTGGTCTTCTGATCTACTAGAAATAGTATGATGAAGGCCTACTCCTAACTCCTTCTCACCATGTAAACACTTTCTCAGTATTTATTTGATGTGAGTGTCCTGAAATAAAATTAACCAGCTTACCAGTTATCTTTTATGTCAATTCTTTCCATCTTTGACTGGAAACCTACTTGAAAACGTTTGTTTCTCCCTTGTTTTCCGAATATAATTGCAATGATTTAGAGTTATGTATGCATAACATCAATCCAGAATGTCTAGACTCCAGATATTATCATCATCCTCTTACAACACGTTTGATGTTGGTTTGAAAACCAGTAAATTCATGATTTAGGTACGTGCCTGCTTCCCACATTTTTAATGCTTGTTAACGTATTCCTCTCACGGACCCATTTCTGAGGCATAACTACATCCATGTGTGGTAAGCACAATGTTACCTCTATGTGTTTTGGAAAAAAATAAGATAATTGAAATACCTCTAATTTAAGGAAAATCATTTTAATTATAATAATTTTACATTTGAATAACTTTGTTAAAAAAAGAACTGTTGACATTCATTTAGAGTTTTTTTTTTTTAAAACAATGACTTAACAGTTAGGGTATTAATAACTCTTTTATAGATTAAATCTTGCTAATTTTGGCATAGAAGATTTATATCAAATAAAGGCATATAATTATGCAGAACAGAATTCTAGATATTTCAAATATTTTTTTTTTGCGTAGACTACCTTAGTGGAAGGAAATATTTCTGGGTTACTTTCATGTGGTTCAATTTGACAGGTGCTTTTCTTTGGTTGAACTCAATGGACATGTTTTTTCAGACAGACTAATTAGGTAACTAAAATTGAGTATATACAAAATTGATTGCATATACAGTATATATATATATATATATATATATATATATATATACATATATATATATATATATTTATATATATATATATATATATATATATATATATATATATATATATATATTAGGTATAGCAGGTAGGTAACATTCCATATACAGTATATATATATATATATATATATATATATATATATATATATATATATATATATATATATATATATATATATATATATATATATATATATATATATATATATATATATATATATATATATATATATAGTAGGTATAGCAGGTAGGTAACATTCCATGCTGTGATTGTGTAAACTAGTTTAAAAGCTTATTTTGCTTATTTTTTTTACATAATGAAACATTTAGTTTCACATGACTTATCTATGTAGTTAAAAATGAGATACATGCATTCTATAGCTTATATAGAATAACTGACTAACAACACCACTAGAGAGAAGACAGATTTGTGATTGACAGCTCTGATCTCTGGCTAGAGGGACCACTTTGGAGGCTAATAGGTTACATAGCGCTCCAGTGCTGTGTGATATTTCAGTTTTGTGAATGAATGATCAGCTACATTGGGCTGCAATAAACATGGCACAGGCCTCGACATTGTGTATCACCCTATCATAAAAGTGAAATCCTACACAGTGCTACAGCCCTATGTGATCCATCAGCCGCTGATCCAGCAGCCTCTGATAAACACACTGAGCTACAGCTCTGTGTAATGTATCTACTAAATATCTCTCTGAGAATTTTTCTCTTAAGATGGCAGAGCAGAGAAGTTATTTTTTTAATTGTAAACAGTTTACGGAAAGGGAACAAGTGAGACACTTGCCTACTCAGGTCATAAGTAGCCAGAGGGAAACTTCTCATGTTTGTCATCTTAAATCTTCCACTGGAGAGGATTACCTATTTACCTCTGCAGAAATAGTGAATTAATTTTATTAATTCTACCGTGATTTGTGTACATCCGTTGTTTAATTTTTACTCTTCTGACTTTTTAGCCTTTCTGGTTTCTTTTACTCAGCTCACATGCCAAGAGAAAGACGTTTTGGAACCTCCCATTACTTTAATTGAACTTACTAAGGCTCTGAAATGTTTTCCTTTGTCACCCATGTTATTTGCCCTGGTGATTGAGCCTGTGGCACTCACAGTATGTATATCCATCGAGATTGTTGGTTTTAAATGAGGATTATTGGAGGAAAAATCTATATTCTACACTGATTGGCATTTTGTTATTTCTAAGAGATACTACTACCTCCTTAACTAGTTTATTGTCTTTGATATGCAGATTTGGCTATGTCTCAGGTTTAGATAAAAAATGGAATAAGTCAATGTTGCTTGCATTAGACCCCCTAAGGGTTATTCTGCCTGATGATGTAGGTATGATTAAAATTGTGGATTTACACTGTTATTTGGGCATTAATATCTCTTCCTGCCTCAAGGATTATTTGACCTTGAATCTGACCCTAGTGATTGGTAGTTTAAGATTTAAGTGTAAACGTTTGAGCTGCCTCCCGCTTTCAGTGGCTGGCCGCACCAAATTAATTATAATGATCTGGCTCCCTAGTTGCTACATTTGTTACAGAATGCTCCCATCTGGATTCCCAAGTATTAGTTTAATATCATTAATGCTTTATTTCAGAAGCTTGTATGGAAAAGAGGCTCACCAAGAGAGAACTAAGAAGTTTTACAAAGACCTTTAGATCAAGGAGTATTGGCACTCCCTAACATGTGACTATATTGCATGGCTGCTAGAAGATTTAACATTTGGGGATGGGAATAGAGACTTCATGCATATACTTATGCAAGGTATTTTGGGTGAAGCAAGGGTGGTACCGATGTTAGAAGCTAGACAGTTACTGCATTTGAAGTCCTTTTTAATAATTCAAAACATTTGTGACTTGGTTAAACCTGTACTTAATTATGAGGGACTCTCTATATACACCCCTCTGTGGGGGAACGATTGAGTACCATGGAACAATGGGAATCCAAAGACAAAAGATTCATTTATCAGTTTTTAAGGATAATGTTTTGAAATACTTTAAACAATTAAAAGATGATGTTCAAATGTCTAGAACTAGTTTCTTTCAGTAATGTATCTGCAGCTGCTTTTACTTCATACAGGGCATCAGCATCTACTTTAAACAGAACCCAAGCAGCACCGATTGTTCATTTATAACAGTGACAGATCACTTAGCTTAGAGAAGAGGTGAGGCTCTGTACTGCCCGCACCTCCCCCACAGGAACGCCCATAATTTGGGCTTCAAATAGCATGTAGCTACAACCAGTATTAGGAGGTGTTTTCAGGTGATTACAGGGCCACCAGTCAGAACGGGATCAAATGCTATATGCACCTGGTGACCTGGGGAGTTATATATAAAAAAAAAAAAGAACAATACTCAGGAGCATGAGCCCTATGAAAGGAAGGAGCCTAAGAGGGATTTGGTCTTCTCCCCACTTTTATCTACTAATATAACCTGGTTAAACACTAGTCATACAACATATACATATTGTATACTGTGTTAGCAAAGTTCTTGAGTGAACCCTACATAACAAACAAAGCATCTTCTTAACTCTAAAGTCATCTATAATTAATTGTCTAGGTAACCTCAACTAAATGCCATTGCCATTTCTTTTGGGTAAATTTTCCAGCTGTTAGAGAGTTTTACTGCTGTAAATTGTACAGCTCTCATGTCCAAGCGCAACATATTTTGCCCTGCAGGCTTAGGTTGTTTACTTGATTGGCTCCATAAATTTTTCATTACATGGACATAAGTAATGACAATCCTCAGTCCGTTTTATACAAGCATGTAAGGATCTACTTGTGTAACAAAAATAAGATGCAAAAGCTTTGCATGGTATGTGCATTCATTAAATGATTTAATGTTTGTCTTGTCTCTGCTATACACATATTCTACTAATTCTACTGAGAGCATGAACTCACTATGTGAATATGAGCACACATAAGCAAGCTGCCTTGGGTGGGGTGGGGTGCCCTGTAGATGCCACTAAAAATGGAGAGGGGAGTGAACACCTGCTGGGCACTGTTCCATAGTGTTCATAAGTAGTGTTGCTCACGAATATTGCATATTCGAGTATTCGCGAATAACGCGAATATCGCGGCGAATATTCGCTATTTCGAATATTCGAATGTTTTAAATTTTTTTTTAGAACAGATCACATCCTAGAGATCCCCATCGACGTCTAAAAGCATTGCTGGTATGATTAGAGACCTTGGGCCGAGTAGCTGCAGCGCTCATTTTATATTGCCGAAAAATCGCAATGCGATTATTCGGTAATAGCGATATCGCGCGATTATTTTATATTGTAATATATCACGAATATTCTGAGCCAATCAGAGTGCTCCATTCCGCATTTCTCGAAATTTCGCAATTATTTTATATTGTAATATATCACGAATATTCTGAGCCAATCAGAGTGCTCCTTCCGCATTTGCCGAATATTCGCAATTTTTGTGTATTGTAATATATCACGAATATTCTGAGCCAATCAGAGTGCTCCTTCCGCATTTCTCGAATATTCGCAATTATTGTGTATTGTAATATATCACGAATATTCTGAGCCAAGCAGAGTGCTCCTTCCGCATTTCTCGAATATTCGCAATTATTGTGTATTGTAATATATCACGAATATTCTGAGCCAATCAGAGTGCTCCTTCCGCATTTCTCGAATATTCGCAATTATTTTGTATTGTAATATATCACGAATATTCTGAGCCAATCAGAGTGCTCCATTCCGCATTTCTCGAATATTCGCAATTATTTTATATTGTAATATATCACGAATATTCTGAGCCAATCAGAGTGCTCCATTCCGCATTTCTTGAATATTCGCATTCGCAATTCGCAATTCGCAATTCGCAATTCGCAAAAATTCGCGAAAATTCGCAATCATTTAATTTCCAAAAAATATCACGAATATTCGTATTTAGCGAATATATGTCGAATATTCGACTATATATTCGAGATATATCGCGAATTCGAATATGGCATATTCTGCTCAACACTATTCATAAGGGCTTGTTTGTCAAAGATACTCTCTCCGGTTTCCATGCTATATCTCATTCTTAAATTTTTATAAGCATAACTTACAGCCACAGTCAGTGTAAAATAAACCAATGTCATGGTACTTAAGCAACCTAAGGCAAATATAATCTATATTACAGAAATCTATATATTTTTTACTTAAAACACTGTTGAATGGAATATAATGTAACCTAACCATACTATACTTTAGTAGTTTATTCAGATGTGTAGCAGTTGGCACCCTTGTAAAATAGAAAGAGGTCCACTTTAAATGTCTGCTAATATGGTCTTTATGGATCACTTCTATAATACTTTCTGTCTATGTTTTCTTTTGATTAAGAAAGAAAAGCATAAAATAGATTATAGGAAAACATTTACACAAGGGTGACATAGAGTGATGAATTGTAATAACATAAAACCAAGACAGAAAACATATTAATGGAAACTGTGCAGCTGTTCTTGTAATTAGTTGCTCAGGCATTAAAGGTTATTGGACTTTTTTTTAATGCATGGTAAGGTTTTTATTTTGCTTTACTTACAGGTATTATTTTTAATTACACAAAAGTAGTTGAAGGGCAGGAGAAGGTCAGGTAAAAATATCTGTTTTGCCTTACAGTTTCCCATTGACATTACCTATAGGTTTTTGCAGATGCTGAAAAGTCTAACATTTTTCTAACATCCTGTTAGGGTCACTAATGATTTTTATTTTCCAGGAGAGAACAGGCATCTGAGATATTGCTGTAAGTTCTGCTGTGTGTTCGTAATATTAAGCTTTGCGATATCCACATTTTGTAATTACAAAATTGTATACCTGAATCTACACTATATGCAAAGATATATTATACAGTGCCTTAAAGGTATTCATACCCCTTGAAATTTTCAAGAGTTTCTCATGTTACAACCAAAAACGTAAATTTATTTTTTGGGGATTTTATGTGATAGACCAACACAAAGTGGCACATAATTGTAAAGTGGAGGGAAAATTATAAATGTTTTTTCAAATTTTTTACAAATACATTTGTGCAAAGTGGATTTGTATTTAGCCCCCCAATACAAAGTCAATACTTTGTAGAATCACCTTTCACTGCATTTACAGCTACTAGTCTTTTTGGGGACGTCTCTTACACATCTAGAGAGTGATATTTTTGCCCATTATTCTTTGAAAAATAGCTCAAGCTCTGTCAGATTGGATGGAGAGCATCTGTGAACAGCAATTTTCAAGTCTTGCCACAAATTCTCAATTGGATTTGGGTCTGGCCTTTGACTGTGCCATTCTGGGCCAATACATGAATATTCTTTGATATAAAACATAGTGTTGAGCGGAATACGCCATATTCGATTTCGCGATATTTCACGAATATATAGAAGAATATTCGTGAAATATTCGTTAATATCGAATATTCGTGATATTTTATCAAAAAAAATTTTTTGCAAAATTTCGCTAATGCGAATGCAAAATTTTGTTAATGCGACTGCGAAATTTCGCTAATGCGAATGCGAAATTGATTGCGAAATTCTCGTCAACACACGAAAACTGAGATCATTTCCTGGATTACTAAACTAATATGCACTAAACACTAACTCTACTTACACAAACTTATATGACTAAACTAAAGCTAATTTTTTTTTTTTATACACAAAACACAGAAGGGCAGAGAAAGTATTCGCGAATATTCGTAATACGAATATTCGCATTGCGAATATTCGGCAACATAAAAGGATCGCCTCAGCTACTCGGCCCAGGGTCTCTAATCATACCAGCAATGCTTTTAGACGTCGATGGAGATCACTAGGATGTGATCTGTTTTAAAAATAAATTTGAAAAAAAACGAATATTCGCAATATCGAATATTCACCGCGATATTCGATTTATTCGCGAATACTCGAATATGCAATATTCGTGAGCAACACTAATAAAACATTCCATTGTAGCTCTGGCTGTATGTTTAGGATTGTTGTCCTGCTGGAAAGCAAACCTCCGCCCCAGTCTCAAGTCTTTTTCAGACTCTAATGCCTCGTCGACAGGGCCGGGATTTTTGACAGGAAAACTACAATGAGAGCTTTTGGCTGGGAAACTCGGCCATGTATGTATGCTCCCTTGCAGTTTTTCTGATGGGAAAACTGCCAAAAACCGCAGCAAAAAAAAGAGAACTGGCTCTTTTTTTTCCCGTCGGAAATCCAGAGCATGTGTATGAGGCATTATAGGTTTTCTTCTAACGTTGCTCTGTATTTAGCTCCATCTATCTACCCATCAACTCGGATCAGCTTCCCTGTCCCTGCTGAAGAAAATCATTCCCACAACAAAATGCTGCCGCCACCATGCTTCACAGTGGGGATGGTGTGTTCAGTGTTTGTTTTCCCCCACACATAGCATTTTGTTTTTAGGCCAAAAATACATTTTGGTCTCATCTGACCCGACAACCTTCTTCCACGTGTTTGCTTTGTCCCCCACATGGCTTCTCGCAAACTGCAAACGAGACCTCTTGTAGCTTTCTTATGACAATGGCTTTTTTCTTGCCACACTTCCATAAAGGCTAGATTTGTGGAGTACACGACTATTAGTTGTCCTCTGGACAGATTCTCCCACCCGAGCTGTGGATTTCTGCAGCTCCTCCAGAGTTACAATGGGCTTCTTGGCTTCTTCTCTGATTAATGCTCTACTTGCCCAGCCTGTCAGTTTAGGTCAGGGGTTCCCAACCTTATGAAGAGCGAGGGCCACTTAAGCAACTTGGTAACCAGTCACAATGAGTGGAGCGGGCAGATGACAGGTCCGTGTCCACTCTGCATATGCAGAGCAGACACAGCCCACTTTACTCTATGGGGCCACTGATCCTCCCAGATAGAAGGGGATGGATACCTGTCTGTTTTTTTAGCAGATCGGATTAGAGGTAGGCAGGTGTAAACAGACACAAGTCTGTTTACATCTACAGCTCCATAGAGGTAAATGGAGGATCCAAATGGGTCGGACCTATCGCGTGAAAGGGGCATAAAGCTGCTTTCACACTGATGTGCTGGGATTTAACCACACTGCGGATGCAGCACAGTGCGCCTGGGCATTCCTGCGGGTTAGCTGCACTTTGCCATAGATACCTATTATGTCCTGCAAGTGTGGTGAACTTTCTGAAAGCGCACCAAATCCGACCTCAGGTAATAACAGAAGTCTAAGTTTCAATGAAGGTAACCTGCAGGTGAACTGCTCTGCACCTGCATATCAGTTTGAAATCAGCCCAGTAATCACTGCAGGACAGATATGCCCATATATACACTGTGATTTTAGTAATAAACTTACCTTTAATAACAGTCTTCCATTCAGGTATCACTGGATATTGCTGTCCCAGGCAAAGTGCATTTGGTATCACTCCGCCTATGACAGGAGCCAGCACTATAAAGGAAGCATCGACTTACGCAGCTCTGCAGCTGCTTGCTTCCTCTACCACTAGCTTCATTCACAAAACTGATGCTCTGGGATGGAGTCCGCCATCCCAGAGCAGGAGGCTGCGGGCCACATTAGAGGGCTCCGTGGGCCACATCAGAGGGATCTGCGGGCCACATCAGAGGGCTCTGCGGGCCACATCAGAGGACTCCGCGGGTTTAGGTGGATGCCCATGTTTTGGTAGGTTTACAGTTGTTTCATACTCTTTCATTTTTCGGATGATGGATTGAACAGTGCTCCATGAGATGTTCAAAGCTTGAGATATTTTTTTATAACCTAACCCAGCTTTAAACTTATCCACAACTTTATCCCTGACCTGTCTGGTGTGTTCCTTGGCCTTCATGAGGCTGTTTGGTTACTAAGGTTCTCTAACAAACCTCTGAGGGCTTCACAGAACTGCTTTATTTATACTGAGATTAAATTACACACAGCTGCACTCTATTTACTAATTAGGTAACTTCTGAGGGCAGTTGGTTCCACTAGATTTTATTTAGAGTTATCAGAGTAAAGGGGACTGAATACAAATGCACGCCACACTTTTTGGATATTTATCTGTAAAGAATTTGGAAAATCATTTTCCTTCCACTTCACAATTATGTGACACTTTGTGTTGGTCTATCACATAAAATCCCAATAAAATACAATTATGTTTTTGGCTGTAACATGACAACATGTGGAAAATTTCAAGGGGCATTTATACTTTTTCAAGGCACTGTATATGATGGACAATAGAAGGTAAAGAATGGGAAATGGACAGTAGGATGTACTACCAGTTGTTTGAACATCTAAGCAATAAAAGAAACCAATGTGATCAGCACCACATAAATAGTTTAAACCAATGTTATAGAACCATGCAGGATCCTTTTATTAAGGTGAGAGACTTTGCAAATAATTAATATTATCATTAACGCTTGAAATTACAGTGAATTGGTGTTTTATGTATCTGCAATATAATAGCTGATTTACATTACACATGCCTCTTATGGAGGAAACACTGAATTTGAAAAATTCACAGACCAAGGGAGAATTAATAAGCATAATACATACAGATACCGTATATACTCGAGTATAAGCCGACCCAAATATTAGCCGAGGCACCTAATTATACCACAAAAAAATGGGAAAACGTATTGACTCGAGTATAAGTCTAGGGTCTCCATCTGCATGCCTCACTGTGCCTCACTTTGCCTCACTATGTCCATGTGCATGCCTCACTGTGTCCATGCCTCACTGTGTCCATGCCTCACTGTGCCCATGCCTCACTGTGCCCATGCCTCACTGTGTCCATGCCTCACTGTGCCCATGCCTCACTGTGCCCATGCCTCACTGTGTCCATGCCTCACTGTGTCCATGCCTCACTGTGTCCATGCCTCACCGTGTCCATGCCTCACTGTGCCCATGCCTCACTGTGCCCATGTCTCACTGTGCCCATGCCTCACTGTGCCCATGCCTCACTGTGTCCATGACTAGACTGATGTTTAACATGGGAGTCTATGGAAGGGGTGCCCAGCTTTGAAAAGTCTGTGCTACCCAGCCGTAGGTCCCCCAGACAACAAACTTTGCACACTTGTAGAAGAGAAAGTGCGCTACATGTGTGGGGTCCAGGAGACCTAAGGCCGGCCAGTACCAGGTCCCCAAAGTCCAGGAGATCAGGAGCAAAAAGTTGACTCGAGTATAAGCCGAGGGGGGCATTTTCAGCACAAAAAAATGTGGTGAAAAACTCGGCTTATACTTGAGTATATATGGTACCTATGTTTAACCATGCCTTATCTGCCTCAGCTCAAAATTTAAAAGAAAAGCAAGATATACAATACAGTACTGTTTATTAATTTTGTTTCTCACGATGAATGAATGAAAATGCTGTCCATCAAGGTGGTGCAGCATTGAAAAATTATAAGTTCCACTTTCTGTATGATGTGCAATGTGAACAATAAACTGGTCACCATTTTAGTTCTAGACCAAGCGGACAGTGAACTAGATGTCTGGTTAACCTCAATCTTAATCTGTGTCAGACATTAGAGTATCTGCCTGGGGTAAGTAAGTTAAGCAAAATCTGGTTTCTGTTACATTGTTTGAATCTACAGACAAGTCCAAAGCATAGTTTTAATGAAGGTTGATTGGGGTCAATAAAATTCAGAGGAAATTGTAATATAACGCAATAAGAAAACTGATTGTTGCAGATTCTGCTGTAGAATAGACTGACTCTGAACTTCATCAATTTTCACATGTTTTGGCTCTTGTTCAGGTATGGTTAGTGTTAAATTCAGTTAGGAGGTTTCTTGCTTTTACTAGCATATTTTTACTTCTTACTATTCTATCTTTACATATTTTGAAATGATGAGCTGTGATAAATACTAGTGTACTGCAAGTGTTGTCATAATTTCCAATTTTAGGATCATATAACCAAAAACAAAATGGTGTCTGATTATAGGAAAAAGTTAATTCCCAGTTCATGCAATTTAGTCACTGGTGGCTTTTCAGGATGCTCAAATGACTTATCCTCATAACAAAAATAACTCCCATTACAAATAACGGTAAACAGCTATTTTAAAACTAGTCTTAACCCATATTCAATATTGCTATTAGTACTATATACCTTACCAAAGAATTAAAGTGTTTGTAAAATCTTCTACCATTAAAACTGACAACGTCTATTGTGCAGAAATTAGATTACTTTCTCAATAATATTTATTACTCGACATGGGCTAAAAGATCCCCGATTCAGGTTAACCTCAGAACTTTCGAACATTGCAAAAGTTCGGAACCGAATAACAAACCCAATTGAAGTCTATGGGACCTGAATGTGAAAAAATCGAAAGTGCCCATTTTGAAGGCTTATATGCAAGTAATAAAGCATAAAAAAGGGTATGGGAGTCTGGGTATTGTCCTGGGGGACATGTATCAATGAAAACAAAGGGGGTTATTTACGAAAGGCAAATCCACTTTGCACTACTAGTGCAAACTACCAGTAGTTGCAGGGGTTGATCTGAAATGAGGGGAAGCTCTGCTGATTTTATCATCCAATCATGTGCAAGATAACATTTTGTTTTTTATTTCCCTTGCATGTCCCCTTCAGATCTACAGTGACTACACTTCCAAGTGCACTTTCAGTGCAATTTCAAGTGCACTTATTGAAAAGTGGATTTGCCTTTAGTAAATAACCCTCAAAGTTTGTAAAAAACACAATTTTTAAATGAGCAGTCATTTATTGATGCTTAATTTGAAGCCATAAAAATTTGAAATAACAATAAAAAAAAAAAAAAAATATTTAAATATATTACCTGGGGGATCCCCTTAGTCTGCCTGTAAAGTGGCAAATCCGTACTATGGGCGAACCTGCTACAGGAATAATGAAAACATTTTTTTTCAAGTATATATTTTATTGAAAAAACACATGTGGAGAAATTCCAGCATCACAACATAAACATACATGTCATCAAAAAACGAGTACAGAAGGGTGTATAGACAGTTCAGCCATCGACCATAATATGTTACTGTACAGAATCATACGTGGAAAGAGATCAAAACGACATTCACATTACATTCTGACCAAGTAGGGATACCGTCAATGAGTAGGAACCTCTCCACGTTTAGTTTTATAATAAACAGGAGTTAAAGTGATAACAATTGAAGTAGAGAGGAAATAAAAAGAAAAACGAAGGGGGAGGGGGGGAGAGGAAAAGGGGGGGGGCAAGAAGGGAGGATGGAGGGGACATAGACAGGGCGAGAGGGTGGTGAGCGGTCAACACCACTCCTGGCCAGAGCGATGTTAAGACCCCCGTAGGGATACTTCCTCATCTGAGAAAATAAAGATATCCCAGATACCCCAGATCTCAGTGTAGGTCTCATGTTTGTGCTGCGCAGTAAGGATCAAGTCCTCCATCTTTTGTATTTCCTCAACTTTCCGCAGCCAGCATTCGACAGTCGGTGGGCACTGCTGCTCCCAACGGAGGGGTATTCACGCCTTGGCCGCATTTAGGAGGTGGCATATCAGCTAATTTTTGGAGGATTTAATTGGCATCGTTGACAGGTGGAGTAGAAAGAAAGAGGCATCTTCCGGGATCTCAAACACCGTGAACTTTTTTGTGATGCGGCGAATCTCCGTCCTGGGCAGGACCAGAAAATATGCAGTAGTGAGCCCGCGTCCACCCCGCACCGCCAACAGCGGTCCGAGGATGACGGGAAGCACCTGTGTAATCTGGTGGGTGTGAGGTACCATCTGGAGAAAAGTTTAAAATTAGTTTCCTAAATTCTAGTGCAAGAGGAGGATTTTATAACTAAGGTGACGATATGTTGTTTCTGAACCTCTGAGAAAGTCCGGTTCAGGTCCGACTCCCATCTCTCTAAGCATAGGCTGCATGGGGGGTGAATTTAAAAGAGAGTACATTTGTGAAAGAGTCTGCGATGCAGGCCCGGGATCAGAGCACCACTCAAAGGTCATCAGTGGTCGTGAGAACTTCTGCGGGTCGGGGATAGAGTGAAGGAAGTGCTGCAATCGCACCGCATTCCAAAAGGGGAGGCTGTAGTCACCTGTGGGGTCTGTCAATTCAGCTAATGATGGCCATCGACCCGCCGTCACAAACTTAGGTGTCCGTTTAATAAACTGTGAAGTTTTTTCTCCGTTCAGTTCACAGCAGTTCACAGCAGTTCTCAGGAGGAAAATTATCTCCTCTGCAGCCGGTTTAATAAACTGAGAACTTCAGTACTCAGATGGTGAACAGAGGTGAAGTTTTTTCTCTGAAAACAGCCAAGATCTGTGTAAAAGTGGGTGGACTGCCTGTAATCTCGTGAGATATTGTGAGATTATGGTGCAGCCAAGTTCAAAAAGTGAAACTAAAGTTTTAAAGAACATATAATTAATGTTTTCAGACATGTGATAACATATACACTATATATATATAAAACTACATATAAATACTGTATATATGTGTGTGTATACATATATATATATATAAATACTGTATATATGTGTGTATACATACACATATATATATATATATATCTATATATATATATATATATATAGATATATATATACCGTATTTATCAACCTATTGTGCGCAGCCGCGTATAGCGCGCACCCCTACTCTGGACGTGAAATTCCTGTTTTTTTATTTTTTTATTACTTACAGTTTTGGTGTCTTGTCCGGCGTCCATCAGTGGCCTTGTCCGGTCCGGCGTCTGTCTGTGGCTTTCGTGGTGTCCTCCCCGCTGCTCCCGCGCTGTCTCTGAGCCGATCCATGCTTCCCGCACTGTTTGAATGCCGCCGCCATATACCGAGCGCAGTACACTGGGGCACGCTTGGCCACGCTCGGCTCCTCTCGCATAACCGCAAGGGGAGCCGAGCCTGGCCGACTGTACCCGAGTGTACTGCGCTTGGTATATGTTGGCGGCGGTGGCGGCAGCGGCGACGCCCTTCAAACACAGTGCGGGAAGCAGGGATTGGCGTCAAAGTTCAAATATAGCGCGGGAAGCGAGTATCGGCGTATATCGCGCACCCACGGTTTTGCCCTGATTTTAAGGGCAAAAAAGTGTGTGGTATACGCCGATAAATACGGTATATATGTGTGTGTGTGTATTTATATATATATAGATACTGTTTGTGTGTATATATATATATATATATACACACACACACACATATACATATACAGTATATATATATATATATATATATATATATATATATATATATATACAGTATATATATATATATGTATATATATATATATATATATATATATATATATATATATACACACACAGTATCTATATATATATATATATATATATATATATATATATATATATATATATATATATATATATATACATACACACAGTATCTATATACACACATGTATATTGTGTTGTTATTATTCATTTTTAACCCACTGGTGTTGATATTAGGAAGAAATAAGCCTTCTTCCTTTTATCACACCAGCTTCTCTCCCAGATTCTCCACCTCTGAGCTGGTGAATCTGAAAGGGAGATATTTCAGTGGAAGAGCTGTGAAATCTTTAGATCACGGTTTATTAAACTGGCCGTTTGTGACAAAACATCCACTTGCTGTGATGTGAAGTGGAGAATGTGTTCTCTGCTCCTTATCACAGTTTATTAAACCGGCAATGCTCTGTGATAAGCAGTGATCTCGGCTTATCACAGTTTATTAAACGTACACCTTAGATCAGGGGTGTCAAACTGGCGGCCCTCCAGCTGTTCCGAAACTACAAGTCCCATCATGCCTCTGCCTGCGGGAGTCATGCTTGTAACTGTTAGCCTTGCAATGCCTCATGGGACTTGTAGTTTTGCAACAGCTGGAGGGCCACCAGTTTGACACCCCTGCCTTAGATGCTTGCTCCCAGCCCATCTCTCTCAGACCCGGATAGTCCGTCAGGTGAAGGCCCGGCGAAAAGCCCGGGTGACCAAGGATCGGAAAAAGCGGAGAAGTCCTGGATGTCAGAAGTGTCTTCAAAGTCACTTGTGAACTACCTCTTAACGTAGTCCCTATCAGTGGGTGAAATTTCAACCGTGAGGGAAGAGCGTCGAAGCACCACAGTGAACTTTTTATAGGGATCGCAGTCTGAGGAATAATAAAATTTATATAGCCAAAAAAATGCACATTTTCCTGCAAGCTTTTTTTTTTGTAAACCTTGTTTTGAGGAGCCAGTCTGTATGATGAGGCCACAATTTAGTGCACTCGAAACAAGATTAGAGATTTTTTGGAAAAATTATGGTGTTTCTTTTGCAGACTTTGGACAGGTGTTTAAAATTGGGCTTTGGATGTCGGTGGTGTCTGCACACTGTAAACCCACTGAGGTACTGTTGATGAAAGCAAGAATTGGCCTTGCTGTCAAAAATTTAAATCATAGGCACCTGTCAAACAAGTGGGGAAAAATTAGGCCTTGGGTGTTAATTGTGCTCATGGAACCTACACTAAAACATTTCTTCCAGATGAACTCAACACCCACAATGCTAGGCAGCCTAGACAGTCTTTCAGAGATTCCAGATCCAGAAAACACTTATTCAGCCACTTCAGCATCAGGGGCTTAATAGCTGCTGCTAATCCAGAACTGATTCATTGTGCTCTCTTATCTGTCACAAAACCTCTGGCAGCACCTAATGCTGGTTCTGAAAGCACACTGGATGCAGGACAGCCCAGCAGATCAATTGCATACTGGGCACGTTCTGCCCAGTGAAATGTATAAAAAAGGAGATACAGGTGGGGCTGCCTAAATCTTATGTGTGATGTTCAGAAAATCTGAACCATGTACAAACAATGTCAATTATATGAAGTGAAGAAAAAATTCCTATAAAGTGCACAGTAAAAAAAAAAAATTGTACTGCATACACAAACATATACAGTATCTCACAAAAGTGAGTACACCCCTCACATTTTTTAATATCTTTTCATGTCACAAAACTGATGAAAACTGAAGAAATGACACTGCTACAATGTAAAGATATAAAATATTTACAAAAATGTGAGGGTGTACTCACTTTTGTGAGATACTGTATATATAGCAACGATCATAGCAATTAGAAAGTGAAATAGTCTAAAAAAAGATATAATAAAGTGCTTAACTTGCTTTAGTGTACAACAAATGCCCATATATAAGACTGCCCCGAGGTTAAGGCAGGAAAAAAAACCACAGGTCAAGAGGAACAGCCAGAAAATAAGGCAGGACGCCACACAACCATCCCTTTGCATGGTGGGTGCACTGATCGTGCATGTTAAAAATGTGTTATTGGATTAAGTGAATGAATAAATGAGAGGATATGTAAGTGTGTGTGTGTGATAAGGAATCCATCTATGTGTAAATAATGTGTAAATAGGAAAAACAGTAGCGCTAAAAAGTGATACACAATATAACACCAACTATAAACAATGACAATTTTGATGTATATGTATATTGAATGCAAAAAAATCCAAATGATGAATCTTCTTATATCCTAAATCTTCTACCACACCAACGTGTATGTGACACCACTCCCTCTGAAACCACACTGACCAGCTAATTTTGCCTTCCACTTTCGTGCTTGGCTCAGATGCTTTTTAAACCACACATGGGTTAAAACAATTATCCACTATTCAACCGTGCTTCAAAATAGGATCTCTCCACATGTGAAATGAAAAAAAAAAAAAAATACTCCAATAGCGTGATATCGTTTCAACCAGTTTATTTAAAATCACACAAAACCTTCAAATTTTGCACTCTTTGCACTCACATTTCAAACAAATAAAAACAGCCGTAATGAAAAACCACAGCAAAGCTTAAAGTGTTGACTCAGCGGTGCACTGCATTCATGGTGGACCCGAAGTGTGCACTCAATATAACCTCTCACCCACTCCAAAGCTCCGGATCGCGGTGTCAGTGTCCTACCCTCAGATCAGGCGTCACATGTCAGCATGGTTGATTGCCGTATAGCCACGCTCCTGACATGTTTTTTACACATTGACTTCCTCATGGAAGCCTATATGGAAGCCTATAGCTGGTCTATGCTAGTCTCCCCTATTCTAATTTTTTATCATCATTATTAGTCTTATTAGTTATATTTTTTTATTTGTTAAATTCATAATTTATCTCTAGTGATGAATTCATTCTATCCCTAATAGGTTTGCTGTCTTGCTGCCTCTTGGTGGTTGGGCTGGCATCCGTGGGCCACCCCTTCTCGTCTTGTCCGGGAGCTGCAACGCAAACTGGCGGCCTCCTTTCCCCCTCCCCTCACCCTCTGTTGAGGGGCGGGTATGCCGTCACTGCGCTTAGACATCACACCGCACACACTGAGCATGCCGCGTCCTTGTGGCGCTGTCGCGCCGGCTGGAATACTCTCCATCTCTGCAAGCTGGGTGGAGAGCACCCTTCTTGGGCGGCAGGTCGCCTATGGGACGGCGCCTCCTCCTCACACTGCATGCATGCGTGACCTTGGGGGCTGCTTGATGGGGTTTCCTATTTAGGCTTCCTCCCATTAGGGGGCTAAGCACTCAGGGATCTATGCTAAATGGCAACCATAGATCCATTATTCTTGTAGCATAGTGAATAGAAGTTCATGGGCTCCTATGGTATGGCGTGGAGGTTCCCCATTCGCCTTTTTTATTGTGCAAAATTTTCCTCATCTTACTTTGTTGTATTAGAAAACTATGGACCATCCCCAATTTTCTCTTTTTAAATTGTACTTTGTGTGTATGAATGTTTATATATATGAAAAACAAATATTATATAAAATGTGCAGTAACATACTTAAATATACTGTGTTAAACGTGTACTAAAGCACTGCAATATACTGCAGTAAACGTACACCAACGCACTGAAATATACTGTGTTAAACATGCACAAACACACTGCAATATACTGCAACAAACCTGCAATAATGCATTGAAATTTACTGTGTTAAACGCGCAGTAATGCACTGAAATATACTGTGTTAAATGTGCAGTAACCATAGGTGTGCACAGCCTATTGCATTAGGGTGTGCACCCCAAAGCTCAAACGCACACTACCGATTGCTCACAGTGTTCATTCAGAAAGGGAAGGGGGGTCAGTAAATTACATATTTACCGGCCCCTTCCTCCGTTCATCCTAAAACATCCCTGCAGTATCAGCCGTCGGGAGAGGAGAGGAGGGAAGCCAGCAGCGGTGTGGGGAGAATCTATGCTGCACAGGGTGATTAGGGTGTGTCTGGGCACACCTGGCACACCCTGTGCGCATGCCTATGGCAGTAATGTACTGAAATATACTGCATTCAATGTGCAGTAATACACTGCAATATACTGCAGTTAATGTGCACTAACGTGCTGAAATATACTATGTTAAACCTGCACTAATACACTGCAGAACAGTGCGGTAAACCTGCAATAATGCACTGAAATATCCTGCGTTAAATGTGCATTAACGCACTGCAATATACTGTGGTGAACCTGCAATAAAGCACTGAAATATACTGCATTTAACATGCAGTAACGCACTGAAGTATACTGCAGTAAGTGTGCACCAATGCACTAAAGTATACTGCTTAAAAGTGCAGTAACGCACTGCAATATACTGCAGTAAATGTGCACCAACGCACTGAAATATACTGCAGTAAACGTGCACCAGCGTACTGCAATACTGTATACTGTGGTAAACATGCAATAACGCACTGAAATATACTGTGGTAAACCTGCAATAATGCACTGTAATATACTGTGGTAAATGTACAGTAACGCACTGAAATATACTGCAGGAAACCTGCCCTGACAAAATAAAATGACACTAAAGTAAAAATAAATAGTTGCACTACTCTCACACTGCATTATCACCAGATTCACACTAAATTGACACTCTATACTTACAATAGAATCACAATAGTACACTAAAGCACACTAACTCACTAGTAGCACTGAACAGAGCCATGTTCTATCTCTCTCCATGCCAATATCACACTGCAAATGGCTGCAGTAGGAAGAATATTTTTATAGTGCGTGGTGGTACTAAGAGCAATGATCCATGATTGGATATTGTCATCATCACAGTGTCCAATCATGGCTCTGACAGTGTTATCTGCCCTGATTAGGCAAAGCTTTCATTGTTCAGCCAATCAGGGCTTGCGGTGCACTGTGCAGTGGTGCAGTGTGTTGTGGTAGTTCGACAGGCCTTACAAACAGTCGAATGCCCCGATAATGTGGTGTTCATCGAATGGGTGAACAGGCAATGTTCAGTCCGAACTCATGTTCTTTCTGAACCGTTTGCCCAACTCTATTTATTATGTTTTTCAGAGAAAAGTTTAAGGCCGCGTACACACGATCAAATTTGTCCGCTGAAACTGGTCCAACGGACCGTTTCAGCAGACAAATCCGATCGTGTGTATGGGCTAGCGGACATGTCTGACCGGCGGACACATTTTAAAGCATGCTTTAAAATTTGTCCGCCGGAGACATGTCCGTCGGATATGTCCGCTGGTAAGAACACTAACCAGCGGACATATCTGCCTGCACAAGCGTCTAATGGATGTGACGCATGCGTGGAAGTTTTTTACTTCCTGGTGCGGTGACGTGGCGGCATCAACGTCACTGCCACCTCCCTGCGCTGTCTGCCGGCAGGGATTTTGATCCGATGGTGTGTCCGCTGGAAATGGTCCGTCGGACAGTTTCAGCAGACATGTCCCTCCATGTGTACGCGGCCTAACAAATCTGATATAGATATCTGAAAAAGTACCCACTAATGGATCAGTATACCGTGTATAAATAATAATGAGCATTCTGTAAAAGACAATCCACATTGCATATCTTAAATCTTATTGCAGGGAAAACATAAATACAGTGGAACCTATTAAATAAAAGAAGTATGAGTATATGAAGTCTGAATCATTCCTGTGACTTTTCAGCATATCTAGCACCATTAAAAGAGAAAAACATCACCAATACTATAATTAACACACACATCCTGGGGTACAATTGGGCACAAGACAAAAGGCTCATAAACAGAAAATAATGAAGATGTAGCTGAAAGAAGAAGACAGGAAGGAAAGGGAAAAAATTGAGAGAGTCTGTCCTAGCTTCCACCTCTGCCCTTCCAAAGCCCCTCGTCATCAAGAGGAAATTTGCATTTACAGAATAAACAAATTCCAGACCTTCTCAAACTTTGATTGTGTATCTTTTAGTATGCTGATGATTTTTTCATTAAAGGGGTAGTTCCCCCAAAAACCTTTTTTTTAACATTGATTGAGGCTCGTTATGTCAAGGGGAATCGGGTTGTTTTTTTTTAGAAATGAAGCAGTACTTACCGTTTTAGAGATGCATCGTCTCCGACGCTTCCGGGTATGGTCTCCGACTATAGGCGTTCCTATTTGATTGACAGGCTTCCGAGGTCGCATACATCGCGTCACGATTTTCCGAAAGTAGCCAAACGACGGTGCGCAGGCGCAGTATAGAGCCGCACCGTCGCTCGGCTTCTTTCGGCTACTCGTGACGCGATGTATGCGACCGTCGGAAGCCTGTCAATCAAATAGGCACGCCCAGACCAGACGATCATACCCGGAAGCGACGGAGACGATGCATCTGTAAAACGGTAAGTACTGCTTCGTTTCTAATAAAAAACCACCCGATTCCCCTTGACATAACGAGCCTCAATCAATGTTAAAAAAAGGTTTTTGGGGGAATTACCCCTTTAAGAATTATCCAGGTTCATTTGAGATTCATCAAAGAGCGATCCACAACATGACTCTTCTAAGCTGTAGCTATTGCTATTTTAGCCACCAAATACATAAAATAGGTTAGCTTTTTAGTATGTCTGGAAATGTTGTCAATAGGTTCATTTAGGAGGGCAGGCCTAGTGTTTTTGGTCATATTCACTATAGCAATGGAATTTTTTGGGGGAATGTACACCACAAGTGTAACACCATTCCCATCTGACTGCATCTTCAGAAGCAATAGAAAGGAGAAGAAATTATATTTCCTTCGCCAAAACTATAAGAATTGTTCTTTGACACAAAACAATTTTTCATCAATGGGACCACCAAGGCCTGAAACAATAGTTGGGTTGCTGTAAACAACTATCACAATGGTGGCTAATACATGCATTTGAGATTAATGCTTGGATCAAATTTAAAATTTAAATTGATGCCCATTTCATGCTAAAATTTAAAAACAATCTAAACAGTATTTATGTTTTTAATTAACCATTTTAAAGGAACAATTTAACTATGTTGTCAGGCTGATATCAGCTTGTCTCAAAGCCTGCCGGGTTACTTTAATTCATTGCCCCTTGGATTCTGTTTTTTATTATTGACAGGATAGTTCATGTACAGGACAGTTCTAGTCTGTATTCAACCTCCAGGACCTCAGACACCTCTGTGTATCTGCACAGGTGGTACATTCACTCCTGTCCACTACTATCATTATAAGCCTAATTTAATACAAAAAAAAAGGAAAGGCCATTTTCTGTTACTTGATAGTTTTACTAGCACCATGAGCACTTAGTTCAGTAAAGGGTGAGTTATCACAGTACATCCAATACTAACAAATAAAGGTAGTCATTGCATCCTTTGACCTGGAAGAGGCACAACAATGAATAAAAATCGACTGCCCATCTTTCCAGGAATTACACTGCTTGGATCAAGGATCGATCTCAGGATTAGATATGTTACATATGCATTATATCCCGTTTTATTTTTTTATGGAGAAAAGAAAACAATTCAGAAACTGACCTCAGAAAGAACTTGAGAAACACTCCATGTGATATCAAGCTCTTTTAAATGTAAAAAGAATTGTTAACAGTTGTGGTGAACCACTAAATATCCAAGTTGTTACAAGAAATTCATGAAAATGTCACATTGCTTAAATTGCATTTTTATTGGCATGTGAATGACTAACTTTAATGGTCTCTCTAGCTTAATAACCGGGATTTCAGCTCTACTAGTTCTGTTGCTCAGTTATGCAACAAGAACACCAACAAGCTTTTAATGACATACAGTTTAGACGTGTGTTATTGATAATAAATCGATAGTATACTCTACAGAAGAGTGTGAAGAATAGACTGACTTCCCAGAAAAGGTGGTATAAATCCTCTAAGACTGCTGAATTTATGATAATTTATATTTATTATCCTCATGGTAATGAACATTGTACTTACTTGTAAAGATTTATTAAAGTGATCTTTTATTTTACAAATTCCCACCAGTCTTTATCTATATAAAAACCATATACTGTGTCTAATCAAGAAAATACCATTAAGATTATTTAGAACAAAATGTTTCAGCAACATGAAGTGTACGCAATGCATGTCTTCTGCCATCTGTTCACTGTTATTTTATGCTCTCTCATAACACTTTATTATCTAAATAGCTCCCCATTTATTTGAACAGCGTAGAAGTAATTGTGACAGATATATTGTGATTGATGACAATTAGAGTCATTTAGGAAGGAGCAAAAGTACAAACAGGGCAGATTAAGCAGTGTAAAAGTTGTCTGCACCTGTTTCTACCTTTTATTTTCATAAACAGAAAGGGTAACGTGTATGCAAAATTGAAACTTTTTTTTCGTTTTGGATAGAATATAGAGATTCACCCTTATTAAAGAAGTATTTTTTTTACCTTTCTATGCATTAAGATAAAAAAAAACTTCTGTGTGTAGCAGCTTTCGCAGCGCTCCCTAATTACTTGCTTAAGCGATGTCCACGGATGTCTAAGCCATCCGGGACACTCCTGATTGGCTGAGACACAGCAGCGGCACCTTTGGCTCCCGTGGTAGTCAATCAAAGTCAGTCAGCCAATAAGGGGAGAGAGGGGGTGGGCCCGGGTCAGGGCTCTGTGTCTGAATGGACACACAGACCTTTAACTCCCATAGAAAGCTTCTGATTGTGGGGGCACTCGATAGGAGGGAGGTGCCAGGAGCAACAAAGAGGGACTAGAGAAGAGGAGAATCCAGGCTGCTCTGTGCAGAACCAACTGCACATAGGAGGTAAGTATAACATGTTTTTTTTTTAAAACAAGCTTTTACAATCACTTTCTCCAGTACAGAAAGTGATGGAAAAGTAAACATTTTGAAAAGTCAGAAGAACAGGAGGTTAGGGGAACTATTCCATTGGTAAACCTCTTTTGGTGATGGTGACACATGTCTAAGAAGGCATTTCCTATTGCTTTGGAAATATGTATTCTTTCTTTCTGCTGTGTCTCTGGGACAGGAAGTGAAGAGAAATCCCCCAGATGGGACACAGACCAAAACAAATTCTGCCAGGGGTCACAACAATTTCCAAGTCTATACTAAAAATGAGCATTTACTCACATTTTAATAATGCTTTAAGCAGCACATAACTTCTGGTCATCTGGGGAAGACAGCCAGAGGAAACCAAATATTGAAGATTTGAGGTATGTAAATTGGGTAGGGGGAGAGGCAGAGTTAAAGAACAGGCCAAAAATAAAAAGATAAAGTATATAAAAAGTTTGCAGATTGAATGGGCTTGCCCCCACAAGAAATTGAGAAGGTTGACAGTTGTACCATATTCCTGGGTATGTAGGTTAATTTTTCATCGTAGACAGAAGTGGACGTATAGGCAAGAGACACAAGGTAAATGTAACACATAGGGCAAAAGTGAGTGCTAGTTGAAGGTAGACACACAAGGCTTAAAACTCAATGTGAAGGACATAGGGATTGAAGAGTTAAGTGCTACAAGATAATACATGAAGGTAACAGGGTTTAAAGGATGAAAAATAATAAAGACACAAAAATTACAGCATTTAAAAACAAAATTATAAGCACAGTATAAAATAAACCATGAAGGTAGTAAAATTAGCAGACAATTATACAGGAAAACCAGACAAACCTAGTGTAAAAATACAGAAAACCTTAAGCCAAAATAGATAAAGTAAACACCAAGGGGTCTGGGATCAGGACATAAACTATGTTCCAGGATTGGGCATACTTTAGATGCATCACTGTGATATCAACAAATAAGGATCGAAAATTTGACAAAAAAAAGTTTCCATAGTTTGTTATAAACAGGTAATTTTTCTCCTTCACTGATGTCTGTTGATGAGGCTGCACTGATGGGTACTGATAGGCTGCACTGATGGGCACTGATGAGGCAGCACTGATGGATATTGATGGGCACAGATAGGCTGCACTGATGGGCACTGATAGATGGCACTGATGGGCATTGATGGGCACTGATAGGTGGCACTGATAGGTGAATCTGGTGGGCACTAATAGGTGGCACTGATTGGCAGTTGGGCACTGATAGGCAGCACTGCTGGGCACTGATAGGTGGCACTGATAGGTGACACTGATGAGGATGCACTGACGGGCACTGATTAGCAGCACTGATGGGCACTTATTGACAGCACTAGTGGGATCTTATTGGCAGCACTGATGGGCACTTATTGGCAGCACTGGGGGGCACTGATTGGCAGCACTGGTGGGCACTGTTGGGACTGCACTGATAATCAGGACGCTGACAATCAGTGCCCTGAGTATCAGTGTATATGACCCTTATAGAGCTGTCAGCTTGATGAGTGCTAATAATTGGCTTCAATTTACATACATGATCATCTGTGATTGGACACAGGGGAGGGAGGAGTCTAAGATGGCACGAGCCTCGCACCAGGGCGGTTAAGGAATGAGCTCCTGGGAAGGTCCCGCAACGCTGCGATGGCTAAACACCAAGCCGTCTACCTAGCCGTCCGCCCGCCGACTTCTCCGTGCTCCTGTTGAGGGGCACCCTCCACTCCCTTCACTCCCCTCCCCCAAGCTCCTCCTGTACCTGGCTAACACCTGGCTGGTGCGCTCGCCGCGCCGTCCTCGTCCCCGCTCCCCGCCGGGTATCGCCGCGTGTATCCGTGGACGCCGTTGTGGACCTCGTCCAGCTCCGATCGCGGGTCCGCGGGGTGTCTTTGCTTCTGGCGGCGGAGGCTGTTGGGGCTGTTGGGGCTGGCTCGTTCGCGGTGTCCCCGTCCCCGTCCCCACGGCGCTCCCCCTCGTGCATCTCTGTGTCCCTCCACGGACCCCGTCCTGCTCCCGATCACGTGACCACGGTGGTGGGGGCGGCTGCTGAGGCCGGCCGGTTCATTTCGCTAGAGGCTTGGGCGCAGATAGCGGGGGATCCGTTGAAGGTGGAGGAGGAGGTGGAAGAGGGCTTGGATGCTTTGACTTTCTGGAACCCTGGTCTATGTGAACGAAGGCTGCAGGGGTATGGTAACAAAGTAAACCTGCAGACCTGCAAAGCTGTGTAGACTTGCAAAACAGCCGACCTGACACTTTTGCATCGTCAGCATATAAGTCAGCCGTCCAGTACAAATCCTCATAAATCAGCCACAGCAAAATTGCAAGTAAGCGAAACTGTAAGTACTAATCTAAAAGAAATTCAGAACTATGATTCCTGACATGGATATGGGGAACGAGACTTGCGGACTGTGAGTAAGACATTACCTAACCCATTTTTTCTTTTTCTTGTGAGTACTTTTTTACTGAATTTTGTAAACAAACAAAAATGAGAGCTGGTTGTGAGCAGTGGAGGTGGCTGTCCATTTGTGCCCTTACGCTCTTAGAGTGAATATACTAACATTATTACCATACTGTGACACTCATCTTATCTCAACCCTTTCTCCTCGTTCCACTATTTAAAATAAAAACTGAGCTTTTTTTCGAGCTGCGGAGGTGGCAGCTCATTTGGCAGTAGCACTAGCTGAGCGACTACGCCCTCACCAATACCACTACTATATGGTGACACTGCTGACATTATAAAGACGAGAATTACTCTATTTCATAAAGTGACAAGCTGAAAAATGAAACGGGTGAAGTGGGTGAAGTTGGGGACGACGGTTTCCTAGTTGGGGTACGGGGACCCCCTCTATTTCCTCTCTTTCTCCCAAACTTTTTGGTATATATACTGAGGTTAGCACTATACGGTGCCATATAGGCTAAATAGGAACGGACAACCCGCAAAAGAAAGGAACAGAAGAAAAGAGAAAAATATAATACACAGCGTATGCTGGGTGTATATACTGTAAATATATGACATAGAGCACTAGACAGAATAATAATAAACACTAGCCAGCAAGGACTCGCCTTCTCGCTTTCTCTCCCCTTTTAAACATCAGTGGAATTGAATCTATATCCACTCAAGAACCTAAAAATTACCTAAGCCAACTTAAGCCCCCCACACCCTAAGAAGACTTCCTAACTGTATAAAAATCCTCTTTGAAGGGAAACAGTTAATACTAAACTAAACCTATAATATCTCTAGCTGTGAAAACCTAAAGAGATGAGCACTAGGGCAAGGGGTGCGAGGGGGGGACTCGCCTCGACCCCCCGTTTGAGCCAAAGCCCGGGGGCCAATGAACAAATATGTAACCCAGGGGACGAATGAGAGGGAGAGGGAGAAAAGAAAGGAAAAGGTAAAATCTACTTTAACCAATCCAAATACCTCAGCAAACCCAGACACCCTACCAGAGACAGCAATAGACTTTGAAACAGCTACAGTACTTGACGCAGAGGAACAAATATCTGGCTTGGCATTACCAACAAAAACAGAAATGCAGGAAATGTTTGCTGCTTTAGAAAAAACGTTATCAACACAAATGTAGAGAATGGAGAAAAATATGGGATTTATGTTGGAAAGACTGGAGGAAGTCGAAAAAAAAACAGACCACAACCTCCATACTATCAAAAAATTAGAAGCGGAAATTTTGGAAATAAAAAAAGAGTAAAGGGAACACGCGTACAAAGCAGAAGATCAGGAAAATAGAGACAGACGGAAAAATATCAGGATACGCGGAGTCCCCGACTCCTCACAGTCAGAAAATCTTCCAGAAATTATCCGAAAAATATGTAACCCAATATTAGACAGAGAAATATCTCTCCCATTAAAAATCGAAAGAGCCCACAGGATCAGGAGGCCTAGAGAAATCCCTCAAGAAAAACCCAGAGATATTATAATAAGATTTGAAAGCTGGGAGGAAAAAAACCTACTATGGAAAAACCTGAGAGGGAAGGCCCCAATTAAATATGAGGAACATAATATCCAAATATATCAAGATCTATCACAAGAGACGCTCAGAAGAAGAAGGAATTTGAAGCCATTATTACGGGAGCTACAAGAACTAGAAATACAGTATAACTGGGGATTTCCAGCATGCCTGATAGGTAGAAAAGATGGGGTTACAGGGAAACTAAGATTTTTGGACGAAACACCTGAGTTCTGTCAAAAATTGGGAATCCCAATTCCAAGTTACTAATAGCGAAGAGAGGGGGTAGGAGGGAGGGGTGGGGGGAAGGAGGGGTGGGGGAGGGAGGGAGGGGGGAGGCAAAAGACACCGACACTAAAAAAAAAAAAAAAAAAGCATGCCGCTAGGTGCAGCGAGGAGGGGGGATCGGGGTCCAGGAGCCCACGACAGCCTTGAGGGAATTCCCCTGGGAATAGGGGAAGAGAGGTAATGCCGAATTGTACTCCGCCTCAAGTGAAGGAGCACTCTTGCACAAAGAGGTGTAAGAGAAGATGCTCCGAAAGAAGACCTGTGGGTCAAGATTCCATCATGGGAAGGGGGAAGAGGGAGGATTGAGGGTAGGGAGGGGGGGAGGGGGGGAGTGGAGGAGGGAGTTGGTTCAGGGGAGGATGAGGAGGCAGTGGGAGGGAGAGGGGGAGGGGGGTGGGCGGGAGGGGGCATTAGGGGGGGGAGATGGGGAGGAGGGGGGGGGAGGGGGAGGGGGAGAAGAGAGAGAGAGAGAGAAATATAAGATCGGGCGACTATCAGAAAACAACGAGAAGAGGGAATAGAGAGGGAAAGATAAAAAGAGAATGTATATTTACTTATGTCTAAGGTTAATTTAATCACTTATAACGTAAGGGGCCTTAGCTCCCCCCGGAAAAGACACATGATCCTAAAGGAGATCGAGAGATTCCCCGCGGATGTGATTTTTCTTCAGGAGACACACATAACTCTCGATTCGAGAGTGAGGCTCAACTCTCGTGCAGTCCCAACATGGTATTATGGTGACTCCCCGCAGAAAGGATCCAGAGGAGTCGCCATAGGGATAGGGAAAAATTTAAATTTTACAGTTGAAGATAGGATAGTAGACCCTGAAGGTCGATATCTGTTCCTAAGAGGCCTCTTACATGGGAAACGGTATACGTTCGCCAACGTTTATTGCCCTAATAAACATCCCCAGAATTATTTAACAATGATCCTGAATAAACTAATGGAATTGAAACAAGGAAATGTCTGTTTAGCCAGGGACTTCAATTTCACGCTAGATCTACAATTAGATAGAGTATCGACAGTTAGCATAGGGAACACTAAACAACAACAAATGGTGAAAAAAAAACTTTTCAGGAATCAGTTAATAGACCCTTGGAGAGTTTTAAATCCAAATAAAAGGGATTATACATTCTACTCTACAGTACACAAAATGTACTCGAGGTTAGATTATATAATGGTTGACCATGAAACCTTTGAGTACATAGACAACGCCGCGATAGGGGAGGTGACAATTTCGGATCACGCCCCAGTCGCGGTGAGCATACATCTTCCTGAATTTGAAGAGAGAAAGGGGACCTGGAGTTTAAATGAGGAGCTAATAGAGGACAAAGAAGTTTCTGATACAATAAGAACGGACATAGACGAATACTTTACGGTTAACAACACACCTGAAGTAAGTACAACTACTATCTGGGAAGCTCATAAGGTTTACGTCCGAGGAAAATTAATTTCCCTAGGGGCGAACAAAAAGAAGGTTAGAGAAACAAATAGAAATAAGATAATTAAAGAGCTGCAAGAATTAGAAACTAAACATAAAAATCAACAAAACAATAAAGTCTATCAGGAAATGGTAATGAAGAGGACGCAACTAAGAGATCTATTGGAGATAGAATCTAGGAATATATTCAAAAACGTTGCGAAAGAAAGGTACCTATGGGGGAATAAACCGGGGAAGTACTTGGCGAGGATCTCAAAAGAAAAGAGAAACATCAATTACATAGAAAAAATAAAAGATCAGAAAGGACAGATGAGGTTTAGGACATCCGAGATTGCGGAGGCTTTTCGGACGTATTACACCACACTGTATACAATTAGAAAAGATGAGACGCAAGAGGAAAAGGCGAATAGGGGGAAAAAAATTGGAGAGTATTTAAGTGAAGCTAACTTACCAAAACTATCGCAGGAAACAATGGAAACCCTAGATGACCCAATTACACACGCTGAAATCAGTCAAGCGATCCAAGGAACACCAGGGGGGAAAAGCCCAGGCCCATATGGACTGCCAATCAAATATTATAAAAAATTTAAAGAGTTATTGATCCCGGAAATGTGCACTTACTTTAATAAATTAGGGGGAATAGAAGAAGTAAGGAAAGAATCTCTTCTTGCTAACATCTCAATTATAGCCAAAACAGGAAAGGATAAGACCCTTTGTTCTAACTATCGCCCAATCGCATTGTTAAATGCTGATATAAAATTTTTTGCAAAGATACTGGCAACAAGGTTAAAACCGTATATGCCTGACCTAATAAGGCCAGATCAGACGGGATTCGTAAGTGGCAAAGAAGGGAGGGATAACAGTTTAAGAACAATTCTACTATTACAAGAAGAAAAAAAGGAAAAAACCCCAGTCGTACTCATGTCGCTAGACGCAGAAAAAGCGTTTGACAGAGTCGACTGGGGGTTTATGATGGAGACTCTGAGAAGTATAGGATTGGGCCCCAGATACATGGAATGGGTGGGAAACCTATATAAGTCCCCTACGGCAAAAGTAAAGGTTAATGGGAATGTATCGTCGGTTATAGAGATGATGAATGGAACAAGACAGGGTTGCCCGCTCTCCCCCCTCCTATATGTGATAGCGTTGGAACCACTGATGTGCAAGATAAGGAACAACCCAGATATAGGGGGGTGAGAGTGGGAGAGGAGGAACAGAAGTTGGCAGCATACGCCGACGACGTTCTCTTATATGTGACCAAACCCAAAATATCAATACCCAACATATTAGAGGAAATAGGAAGATATGGTAGACTCTCCAATTTTAAAATAAACCCAGTAAAAACTGTAATCATGAACATATGAATAGAGAAAAATGAGGAGGAGGTCCTACGCAGAGCATTCCCCTTTACGTGGGAACAAAAATCACTCACCTACCTAGGGATAAAAATAACCCCCAAAGTAGAAGGCCTCTATGAGGCAAATTACATCCCCCTACTCAACGAAGTAAGACAAGATTTAAAAAACTTAATCCATAAACAGATTACCTGGATGGGGAGGATAAATGCACTCAAAATGATAATACTACCAAAGATAATATACAAATTCCAAATGTTACCAATAAACGTCCCACAAAGTTTTTTTAAGGTAATAAAAACTATAATTTCAAAAGTCATATGGCACGATAAAAAACCAAGAATAAGCTACGCAACTCTTACCCGGGGAAAAAAAGAGGTGGACTAGCTCTCCCAGATATAAAAAGATACTATCAAGCGGTAATACTAGCGAGGTTAGTGGAATGGACAAATAGGAACACGCTAAAAAAAGGGCACATATGGAAAATGAGATAAGTAAACAGCACTTAAATACAAATATATGGATCCCAC
The DNA here is from genome assembly GCA_029574335.1 of Rana kukunoris. Taxonomy (NCBI): domain Eukaryota; kingdom Metazoa; phylum Chordata; class Amphibia; order Anura; family Ranidae; genus Rana; species Rana kukunoris. The sequence continues at coordinate 527,931,108 of CM056049.1, forward strand.
CTAAATTTAGAATAATCAATCCTGATACACATAGCATCACAAAACAGGTCTTTAAGACATGGGACTTGGTATATAAACGGGAAAAATGGGAATATAATTCCCCATTAATCCCACTAGCAAACACAGATTTTTTTGCACCAGGAAACAGGACCAAAATGGGGAAAAAATTAGGTAGCAAAAGACTAGGGGATATAGTCACACAAGGAAAAAAAAAAAAAAAAGAAGAAGAGATACACGTAGTAGAAAGGGCACAACAGATAACTGACTGGGAATACCTACAATTGAAGCACTTAGTTAACACACTACCAGCACCAATAAGAGTCGACACAGCACAGAACCCAATAGAAAAACTCTGCTCCACGGGAGAACCACTACAGCACGGAATTGCGGTGATCTACAAAATCCTCACAGAATTTGGGACAAAGGATGTACTACAAAGCATAGAGGCATGAGAGAAAGAAATAGGGGAGAAGATAGAAGAAACACATATGATTAAAGCGACATTTAATTATGCAAAAGATATAACAACAGTAGAAGCCAATTATAAATGCATGATGCGATGGCATCTGACCCCGGCCAAACTCAATAAAATACATACAACTAACTCCCTCCTATGTTGGAGGAATTGTAACCAAGTAGGGACGACATTGCACATATGGTGGGACTGCCCGAGAGTTCGGGAATATTGGAAAGAGGTTCTCAAATTAAGTGAAGAAATCACTGGAGAAAAGATCCCTCTAGATCCCTTGACCTGTCTTTTTCATAGACAAGGTTTAGTAAAAGGGGAAAAAAGATATGCTTCGACATTGGTCCCGATACTGTTGAATGCAGCAAAGGGTTTGATCCCGAAATTTTGGCTCCACCCGCAGAAGCCACCCCTAAAGGAATTTATACACAGGGTCGATCACATCGCAGAGATGGAGTATCTGAGAAGGGTTGACCTGGGAGAGGAAGAGGGAGGAAGAGGCGGGAAGATCTGGGATCAGTGGAAAAACTTTAAAACAACGGAAAAATTTATCCAAGTACTATCAGAAATAGACAGGTAAAACATTAAAATTAAAAAAAAAAAGAAAGAAGAGACTAGTCGACCCGATCCAATAGGGTAAACATGAAAGAAGCAGGAGGGGGATATAAATAGGCTGCGGGAGGATAATATAAGGGAGGGGAGGGGGGGAAGGGGAAAAAAAAAAAAAAGGGGACCCAGGGTTAAAGGGTAGAGGGGCGTAGTGGGAGCCCTTATTTTCATAAGAGCTACATACTAATTATACGATTCGCTATCTGTAATTGTACCTTTGTTTTAAAAAAATAAAAAAAAATAAAAAAAACATATAATAAAAAAATAAAAATAAAATAATTAAATAAACTAACCAAAGTAACCACAAGTGATGCGAATCCGAGGTAGAAATATGAAGGGGCGGAACAAAGATGAACCCCTCTTACGCCTCAAAACTTTGGGTTAAGTCTGATGTGGTATAAAAAAAAAATCTGTGATTGGACACAGCTGATCATGTGGTAAAGAGCAACTGATTATCTTTTTACCTCAGTCTGTGATCAGCAGTATCCTCCAGACATTGTGATCACAAAGCGTGCTGCCTGCGCCCCACAGCAGGCGCGATCATGGGAGGTTGTCATATAGCGGTCTCCTAAAACTAGACAGCCGCTCTGTTGCCATCATTCAGCTATAGCATGGTTAGAAATTGGTTAAGGGGAAACTCACACGCACCTATTAGGTCTTAAAAGGGAGCAGTAAAAATGTGCAGTTGAGTTATGTTTTCACTGTCCCCCCAACCACAAGTGTAAACAATGCCTTACTCTTCTATTGCTCCTAATGTCCTATCAGTTGACTGACCATGTGCTGTGCTGATGCTGCAGTGGAGAACCTGGTTATCCTGCCTGGTAGTGATATCTAGAACTGAATACTGGCTGCACAGAATTAAAAATCTTTTGAAAGGTAAAGCAGTTCTCATATAAGTATGCCCTGATTTATTTAGCTGCTTGTTCAGCTTTAACATTAAATTACATAAATTGGCAGACATTTACCACGCTCACTGATAATAATAAAAAAAAAAAAAATTAAATCTGTGGTTTAGGAAGCTTCGGCTTAATAATTATTTATGTACCAATTCCTGAACCTCTGAATGATTTACATGACATGCATAATATAATCCTACATATCAAAATCCGTTTTCTCTTTGTTGCTAGCTAATAGGAAATTTCTTCTGAATCAGCCAGATGTTAAAAAGGAACTGTTAATATACATAGTACTTAAAAAGTGAAACCAAGACTATGGTGCTTGGTGGTAATCTATGAAAATATAACATCAAGCAGCATACATATAGATTACTGCAATGTAATTTAGTAAATGTCAAATAATGAATACAGGCAAAGGCAAAATAGCCTGTTCATTTTGCAAGTGATTTTTTCCATGGCTTAATGAATGTGAAGAATACCTGACCACATTCAAAGTCCCCCCTGGCAAGATACCCCTCCATGTTGAGGGCATGTGGCTTGATATGGTATAGGAGGGGGGCACTCACTTATCACCCCATTTCCTAGCTTGCCATGCTGCATGCTTGGATAAGCATACTTTTTTTTTTTTTTTTTAATGAATGCCAAACCCGAGGTCGGTTAGGGAATTTAGGTTGATTGTCATTATTTTTGTGTGAGGGCTCTCGTATTTATATGGGAACCCTATGCCAATTTTTTTATGCAGGGTCCCCTTTTACCATTAATATCAGACCCTCCCCTAAGGTAAGAGTCTAATGTAGGTAAAGGGAATCCCTGGCAATTTGTTTACAAACAGAAATTAACCAGCCAAAGCTGGCAATTTAACAGATTTTCTTTGAAAATTTCAGTTTTGCTGCAGTAGGTTGTATACATTGTGCAGATGCGCCACTTCATAGGCAAGTTAGGGGCATCAAACAGGCATATTATTTAAAGGAAATTCTAAGCTCCAACCAGCCTGTGACCAACCAAATTAACCTGTCTAACAGTATGCGTTAAAAACAGGGGTTTAGTTGCACACATTTGCAAATACACGCGTAAGCTGCAGGCCCCGCCAAGGCACCCTGTATCCTGCAGACCCTAATTCTTAATTTGGAGAGTCTCCACAGTGGGAGCACCCTTTTTTTGTATTGTTGACACATTGGTCAGGCAACGCACTGACACCTTTGCTGTCATTGTGCTTGGTGTCTAGTGTGTTCCTGTGTCTTTAAGGAGGGTTGGGCTCACTTCAGTCATCTGCCCTTCATCTATCCATCAGAATACATGTGCTCCCACTGTGGAGACTCTCCAAATTTAGAGTTAGGGTCTGCAGGATACATGGTGCCTTGGCGGGGCCTGCAGCTTATGCATGTATTTGTAAATGTGTGCAACTAAACCCCTGTTTTAACACATAATGTTAGACAGGTTAATTTGGTTGGTCGCAGACTGCTTGGTAAGTTCAGCTTGGAAATTTTTTGGTTTTATCTGACATGCGTTCCCCCTTTCCGGTGCTCCTTGCTGTGAATACCAGTTCTAGGCGGGGGCAGTGACCCTTTTTTTGTAATGTTATTTAAAGGACTTTTGCATTTTCAATGTTGACCTAAAGTGGTTATAAACCCTCACATGTACCCTGTGAAGTGAAGTTTTACTTGTTTATCTGTAGTCTTTTCTTTCCTACACCCCTCCAAAAGGAAAGAATCATGTTAAAATATTTCTCCCCATCTGTTAGTATCACAGGAGAGGGGCAGAGAGGCTGAAGTTAGACCCCTTTCACACTGAGGATTTTTTCAGGCAGTACAGCGCTAAAAATAGCGCTGCTATACCGCCTGAAAAACTCCTGCCCTGCATACTCAATGTGAAAGCCCAAGGGCTTCCACACTGAGGCGATGCGCTGGCGGGAGAGAAAAAAATCTCCTGCCAGCAGCATCTTTGGAGCGGTGAGAGGAGCAGCGCGTATACCGCTCCTTCACTGTTCCTTCCCATTTAAAACAATGGGAAATCGCAGCAATACCGCCCACAATGTGCCTCTGCAGAGGAGCATGGCAGGCGGTATTAACCCTTTATTGGCCGCTAGCGGGGGTTAATACCACACCGCTAGCAGCCGAATCCCGTGGCAGATCCGACGGTAAAGCGCCGCTATTTTTAGCGGTGCTATACCGCCACCACGCCTCCCGCCCCAGTGTGAAAGGAGCCTTACAGTGTATGAGAGCCAATTGGAGGAAAGGAATGCACACTCTTTCACCCAGAAAAATAAGCTGTTGTGCTGAGCTTTCTCCCTGACACAAATTTTATCTCACGCGTCGGGAAAACTTTTCAGTTATGCTGATAACAAAGGAACGGAGCACCAGAGAGAAACGTCACTTAGAGCTTTAGAGAGAGCTAAGTGAACAGATATATGTGGAATAGACTGGGAACTAGTGGATTGGACTTCAAAGGCACACGATAATGTAGTAAGAAAACTAAATACTTTATTTATAAGAATGTCGTAAAAGCAATTACAAACATAAATTCAAAACTAATCAGGTCAGTAACTGGTCCACATAGGCTAATACAGTAATATTACAATTCTACCATAAAAATTTCAGATACAAAGCATAATTATAAAGTTGATTTATATATTGTATAACCAAGTGGTATTCCAGAGGAGTAGGAGGACTTGCTCTACATGTTGCACACTATACAAAGCGCTTACTCAGGAGCACAGACATTTCAATAAAAAGTTTACCCGTTTTGGGGGTTAGACAACAGTCGGTCTTATTTCATCTAACATTGGCTGTAGTTCACCAAGGTGCTAATCAAGCCAGTTAGGGGGGTGTAACGTTAGAACAAAAAAGTTGCGTTGAATGGTAGGGCAATCAATTGCTGGTAAGCAAAAGAGGACTCATATTCCAGGGGTATGCATGGATGGTCAGGTTATAGGCTGGGTGGAATAGGCTAGGTACCAGTGAGCGGGGGGGTAAGCCTGACTTAACCAGTTGCCAGCTTGTATGTCTCCAATCCAGGTGAATGGAGATAGTATGCAAGCAATAGCAAACAAAGGATCCTTGGAACCCCCAGCCTTTTGCACATTCGTGTGAATTTCCCCTGGTAACTGGACAAAGCTTATAACCTGACCATCCGTGCATACCCCTGGAATATGAGTCCTCTTTTGCTTACCAGCAATTGATTGCCCTACCATTCAACGCAACTTTTTTGTTCTAACGATACACCCCCCTAACTGGCTTGATTAGCACCTTGGTGAACTACAGCCAATGTTAGGTGAAATAAGACCGACTGTTGTCTACCCCCAACATGGTTAAACTTTTTATTGAAATGTCTGTGCTCCTGAGGAAGCGCTTTGTAAAAATGCACTTATTATTGTGAAAATGACACTGGCAGTAAAGGCGTTAACCACTAGGCGGCGCTGAATGGGTTACGTGTGCCCAAGGGAGTTCATTTAACTGTAGGGGGGTGGGCTGTGTGTGACATGATGATGTTCACCGCTTCCGATTACAGGAAGCTGTGATCACTGTCCTGTCTCTAGGAAGACTGGGGAAATGCTTGTTTACAGCATTTGCCTGTTCTTCCTCACCGTGACACGATCGTGGGTATGCCCACAGTTTTTGCGGAATCTTAAAGGGGACATATATATACATGCTTTTGGCCGTCCGTGCCATGCTGCAGACGTATATGTGCATGCGGCGGTCGGCAAACGGTTAACATTATGCTCCCATCAATGAGATTTGGGTTGAGCACACAAATTTTACTTATGTAAAGATCAAGACATGACAAGGTCTCCTTAAACTCAATTGTATTGAATTTTAATTAAACCATAACCTGAATGGTTGTTATAGCTATTACTGAGGAGTTGACCTAAAGGGTTTCTCAAAGATTACATCCTTGATAACTTCATTCAGGGAATAAAAGGTTTCACTAATGTGTATCTAATGTGAAAAACAACAATGCAATATAGTGCAGCTCCCCAGTTCTTAGATGACAGTTAATAATAAAGTTACTATGCCCTTTTCTCTGTTACTAAAAAAACTGAATAATCAAACTAAAATGTATCTAGACTACTATGAAAAATGTTAAGTGGTAATTTGGGGAATGAAACATTAAGAAAAAATAAATAAAAATATGTATCCTTTATAGTGTCAGAATTGTTGAGCAAAATGACTTATACACATAAATGACACTTTTGTTGATTTAAAAATGTAACTTTATAAATATAACTTAATCCAACTAAAAATAACACATCGTTAGAAAAATACAAAGACAGCCATTGTATGCACCAATTCATTTAAAGATTACTTAGGACATTAGTTCAAATAATTATAAAAATAAGGTAATCTGGAAAGAATTAAGCAATTAAAACACCAGGTCATGCTAAGAAAAGCAGAGAATGTGTTTTTGTCCTTCCATTTACTCCCATTATCCTTGTAATGTTCCTAATTTAGTTTAACCTCTACAGAGCTACAAGAAATAGGTCATAATTCTTTTGTGTTATGACATAAATGATTTTTTTAGACAAGTCAGGGAATCGACTGTATTGATACTATTGATGACAGGAAGGACATTAGTAATCTTCTGTGTAACTGAATCTGTAAATTTAAGATTTTAAAACAGACAGTTTATATAGTTAAAATAAATGTGCAATGCTAAATAAATTATATACTGAGAATAATGAATAGGTTTTACTGGAATGCTTTTTGAATGTAATCAGCTATAATGGCTTTTCAATATGGTTTCAGATTTTTTGGTATCAAAGCCTAAGGTTTTGAATATACAGTTTTTCTACATTCAGAATAAATTGCAATTCACTGGACAAATCAAAAGAAGGTGAAATAATGCTATGATAAAAGGGGATGCTTAGCACAGTTCAGTGAATAGAGGCTGAAGTCATAATGGCATGAAAACAAAATGCCCTCATTTGATAGGGGTCAGAGGGTGTAACTTTTAGTTTTTTTTTTTTTAGATAATACTTTTACTTTTTTTTTTAGTTCTTTATTATGAGAAAAATCAATCAATACAATCAAATAATTGCTTTAAAAACATTGAATACAATAATCCAAACAAATTATCATAACAGCAAGCAATGTGGCCAATGCACAACAATTTACAACCCACAAAAGCCGTCAACATCATAAGCAAAAGTGATTATTTATATTTTTAACTGATCACCAGGAACAAATGCACAGGCATATTTACACTAGATGTGGTTCCTTGGGACCCCTTTCACTGTATAGCTGTAGGTGAGAACACCGCTCGGTTCGGTTTGCACCAGAACGCCTCAAACAGGCAAAAAGTTCTAACTAACATGCAAACCCTATTAAAGTCTATGGGACACAAACATGAAAAACCAAAAGTGCTAATTTTAAAGACTTATATGCAAGTTATTGCCACAAAAATAGTTTATGGGACCCAGGTACTGCCCTAGGGGACAAATATCAATGCAAAAAAAAAGTTTTTAAAACGATAATTTTTTCAGGAGCAGTGATTTTAGTGATGCTAATAGTGAAACAATAAGAATGAAATATTCCTTTAACCACTTCACCCCCGGAAGAATTGGCTGTTCAATGACCAGGCCATTTTGTACGGCACTGCATTGCTTTAACTGACAATTGTGCGGTCATGCGATGCTGTACCCAAACAAAATTAATGTCCTTTTTTCCCCACAAATAGAGCTTTCTTTTGGTGGTACTTGATCACCCCTGCAGTTTTTATTTTTTGCGTTACAAACAAAAAAAGAGCGACAATTTTGAAAAAAATACAATGGGGTTGATTTACTGAAGGCAAATTCACTTTGCACTACAAGTGCACTGCAAGTACACTTGGAAGTGCACTTGGAAGTGCACTTGGAAGTGCAGTTGATTTTGATCTAAGAGGGAGATCTTAAATTAGCGGAAGCTCTGTTGCTTTTATCATCCATTCATGTACAAGCAAAAATTATGTTTTTTTTTCCTTGCATGTCCCCCTCAGATCTACAGTGACTGCACTTCCAAGTGTACTTGCAGTGCACTTATAGTGCAAAGTTGATTTGCCTTTAGTAAATAACCCCAATATCTTTTACTTTTTGCTATAGTAAATATAGTAAGCGTTCTTGATCGGTTTGCGCAAAATTTATAGCGTCTACAAACTATTGGAAAGATTTATGCCATTTATATGGCTTTGTTTTACTAGTAATGGCAGTGATCTGCAATTTTTTTGCAGTATTGCAATGTTGCGGCAGACAGGTCGGACACTTTTGACATATTTTTGGAACCATTGACATTTACAGAGCAATCAGTGCTATAAATATGTACTGATTACTATGTAAATGTCGCTGGCAGGGATGGGGTTAACACTCAAGGGCGATCAAGGGGTTAATTGTGTTCCCTATGGTGTGTTCTAACTGTGGGGGGAAGGAGATGACATATAATTTTTTCTATACTACAAGTGGACTGCAAGTGGAAGTGCAGTCGCTGTAAATCTGAGGGGTAGATCTGAAATGAGGGGAAGCTCTACTGATTTTATCATCCAATCATGTGCAAGCTAAAATGCTGTTTATTTTCCTCGCATGTCCCCCTCGAATCTACAGCAACTGCACTTCCAAGTGCACTTGCAGTGCAAAGTGGATTTGCCTTTTGTATATAACCCCCAATCTGTCCTTCTCTCCTTAGACAGCGCAGGATTGTGCGCACCCTTTCATGGCTCTCCTGGGGATTTCGCCCAGGAGAGCCATTCTGCTGCTGTATATCTAAAGTAAAAAATTGTATTTAAACCTGCTCACAGCAATATAGCTTAAAAATCTCTGGAAAAAACAGAATAGGGTGTGTGTCCCCAGTCCATACCAGGCACTTTGGGTCTGGTATGGATTTTAACAGTAACTCCATGGCAAAATGTAAAATAAAAATTGGTATGGGGTCCCCCTAAAATCCATACCAGACCCTTATCTGAGCATGCAGCCTGTCAGGTCAGAATAGGGGGGACGAGCCAGCACCCCCTCGACCTGAACCATACCAGGCCACATGTCCTCAACATGGGGGGTGGGGGCTCTGCACCCCCCACCCCAAAGTACCTTGCCCCCCGGGTGATGGGGGCAATGGTCTCTTGCCGACAACCCTGGCTGGTGGTTGTCGGGGTCTGCAGGCAGGGGGCTTATCGAAATCTGGAGGCCCCTTTTAACAAGGAGAATCCAGATCCCTTCCCCCTATGTGAATGTGCATTGGCTACATTGTACCCCTACCCATTCACCAAAAAAGAAAAAATAGTTCTTGATAATTCCTCTATTAAAAAATACAAAAAAGTGTCCTGCAATGTAAATTCCACCGTCAAGCACGCCACCTTACGGACCCGAAAAATAGCAAAAATAAAAAAAAACTCCTGGCAACTGTTGTCTTTTCGCTTTGACAGCCCATATATAGGCAAGAGCGGGGGGCACCCGCTGACATAACCAGCCACACCTCGTTCCCCTCTGACATCACAAGATGTCTCATGACGTCAAAAGGTAGCGGAGTATCTTGGTTACGTCACTGGGTGGCCCCGCCCTTGCCTATATAACAGCTGTCAAAGCCAAGAGACAGCGGTTCCTGGGAGATACTGTTTTTTTTCTTAATTTTGTCATAGGGTTCCCCTTAACCACTTCAATACACTGTATTATATACTCTGCACCGCACTATATATTGTCCACTGTATTATATATACTACACTGACTGCACTATATATTGTCCACTGTATTATATATACTACAATGACAGAACTATATACTCTGCAATGTATTATATATACTATACTGATGGCACTATATACTCTGCACTGTATTATGTATGCTAAACTGATTGCACTATATACTCTTAACTGTATTATATATACTACACTGAGTGCACTACATACTCTCCACTGTATTATATATACTACACTGGCTGCATTATATACTTTGAACTGTATTATATAAACTACACTAACTGAACTATATACTCTGAACTGTATTATATAAACTATACTAACTGCACTATATACTCTGAACTGTATTATATATAATACACTGATTGACTGCAGACTACACTAACTACCCTGCCTAATCTCTATTCATTCACTATATGTAAGCAGCAGCCTTATATAGTGTGGGGCGTAGACTTAGCCATGATTGGCCAAAGCACCCTGCCTATGGCCAATCATGGCTCTCACAGCACATGGCACTGTGATTGACCAAAACATACAGGTCTGGTGCATGCTTTGGCCAATCAGCAATCGTCAATGCACTGCGATCTCGCAGTGCGTTATGGGGCACTCTGCGGTGGGTGAACTTCCCATGAGCGCCCCATAACAAATGAACACCCAATGTTTGAGTTGAACTTACGTTGAACATTGGGACCATCTCTACTATCTACTATTATTATACTATTATGAATAGGTGAGTCCACTTGTTAGAATATATGACAGAGACAATTGAGTACTGTCAGTGATACTTTTTTTATTTGCACTTAAAAATAAAAAAATACTTGGGAACAAGCTTTTCGGGTATGTCCCCTTCTTCAAGGTCCCAGCAGTACTGATTCACAAAAGTTTTAGCAGAATGTTAAAAAAACACAGTCTCTGTGGGAAAGGGAAAACGAAAGAAAAACAAACACACACAAACAAATGGTAATAAAACTAGCATAGTTAGTGAGATAGGAGGGAGAGCTATAGACTGGGGGGGGGGGTTGATAGTCACAAAGGGGGTCATAAAACTGTTAGATAATGAGTAATAAAACCCATATCTAAATTTAGACTGTTATTTTCTGTGTCAAATATAATTATCATTCTTAGTTTAAAAGTTTTCATTCCTGGATAGTTCTGAAATTCCATTTAGTGAATAAACCCGAACAGCCTAGCCGAGCACTATGAAATGAAAAATGTAATCTTCATCTTCAGCCAATGGGCTTACGCTTAACCCAGTGTTTCTCAATTCCAGTCCTCACGCCCCCCCAACAGGTCATGTTTTCAGGATTTCCCTCAGATGAAAAGGCTGTGGGAATTACTAAGGCAGTGAAACTGATCAAATCACCTGTGCAAAATAATGGAAATCCTGAAAACCTGACCTGTTGGGGGGCGTGAGGACTGGAATTGAGAAACACTGGCTTAACCACATGCTGAACGCTGCAAACATGTATACATCCGCAGAATGGCACGGGCAGGCACAAGGATGAATATATACGTCCCCTTTAAGAAGCGGCATTGTGGACGCGCGCGTGCATGTCCCCCGCGAGCTCTATGACTCCGACTGCGGGGGCCTGCCGACTCAATGTCCATGGGCATACCCACGATCATGTCACGGTGAGGAAGAAGGGGAAAATGCATATGTAAACAAGCATTTCCCCAATCTTCCTAGTGACAGGACAGTGTACAAAGCTTCCTGTAATCGGAAGCTGTGATCACTGTCGTGTCACACATAGCCCATCCCTCTACAGTTAGAACGCATCCCTAGGCGCACTTAACCACTTCAGCACCACCTAGTGATTATCCCCTGGACTGCCAGTGTAATTTTCACAGTAACAGTGCATTTTCATAGCACTGATCGCTGTAAAAATGGTCCCAAATATTTGTCAAAAGTGTCCGATGTGTCTGCCATATTGTCGCAGTCATGATAAAAATCGCTAATCGCCGCCATTACTAGTAAAAAAAAAATATATTATTAAAAATGCCATAAAACTATCCCCTATTTTGTAGACGCTATAACTTTTGCGAAAACCGATCAATAAAGGTTTATTGTGATTTTTTAACCAAAAATAAGTAGAAGAATAAGTATTGGCCTAAACTGAGGGAATAATATGTTTTTTTTTTACATTTTTTGGGGGGGGATATTTATTATAGCAAAAAGTAAAAAATATTGGCCCAGATTCAGATACAATTAGATTCGCGTAGAGTATCAGAAATACACTACGCCGCCGTATTTTACCTGGCTCTACGTGGAATCCCGGTAGATTTTGTCCAGTAAACGACGGCGGCGTAGTGTATTTCTCCCGGCGCAAGCCATCTACGCGAGTAGGGGGCGTGAAGCATTTAAAATAGGCGCGTTCCCACGGCGATCGAACTGCGCATGCTCCGTTCAGAAATTTTCCGCCGTGCATTGCGCGAAATCATGTCGTTACGTCATTTTTTCTTGAGTAGCGTCGTTTACGGACATTCCTATTCCCGAACGAGTTACGTAAAAAAAAAAAAAAAAAAATTTAATCCGACGCGGGAACGACGGCCATACTTAACATGGGCTACGCACCGTTAGACCAGCAAAAAGCTGGTCTAACAGTACGTAGAAAAAATAGACGTAAGCGATTACGAAGACCGCTCGTATCTTCGTGGATCGCCGTAAAAACACATTTGCATATCCCGACGCATGAAAACGACGCGGACACCTCCCAGCGGCCGCAAAAATATCGCAGCGTAGATCCGAAGGCTTACGAAGACGTAAGCCTCTCGGATCGAAGCCCGAAGCCCGAAGCCGCCGTAATTTGAAATTACTCCTGTCTAACACCAGTTAGACAGGCGTAATTGCTCTGTGAATCTGGGCCATTGTTTTTTTTTTTCAAAATTGTCGCTCTATTTTTGTTTATAGCGCAACAATTTAAACCACAGAGGTGATCAAATACCACCAAAAAAAAACTCTATTTGTGGGACCGTGCAATTGTCAGTTAAAGCAACGCAGTGCAGAATCACAAAAAGTGGCCTGGTCTTCAACCAGCAAAATGGTCCGGGGCTTAAGTGGTTAAAAACCTGCACGTCAGAACACAGGCAGTCAATCAGTTTTCCCCAGACAAATAAGCGTCTGGTGAAAGGTATCTATTGGACACAGAGGGGCAGATTCACGTAGATCGGCGCATTATCATTCCGGCGTAGCGCACCACTTTTCCGTTAGACTTGCGCAATCTAGCCGCGTAATCCGGCGATTCACGTAGCTTTTACGCAAGAGCTTGCGCAAACGTAAGGTTTTTTCCGTAGGCGTAAGGAGGAGTAATACAAATTGGGAGGGACGTGGGCGTGTTACATTGAAATGAGCCGTGACCCCATGCAAATGAAGGGCCGGCCGACTCGCGCATGCGCGCGTGAAGGAAACCATGTCAGCTCCGTTGTGCGCATGCTCACAACTCGGGAGCGGCGCAATCATTGAAATTGGAAATGGACTAGGGCAATGTTGTGAACTACGCAGACAGCATAAATAGACACACACAAACGCCCTTCCATTGCAAAAGTACATCCCTTTGTGTCCCTTCCCATTGAATCAAGTGCTTTTGCTCTGTTGTTCGTTAGAGTGTGTTTTGTAGTTGTGAGATTAGTGTTCTGTGTGATCTAGTGCTTGTTGGTAGTTTTGTGAAAGTGTATTTTGATAAGTGTTTGAGACTGTTTGTTTGATTGATAGATTTCTGTGCGTTTGTTTTCTTGCTTTTTTTTTTAATCTGATTTTTTTGTGTGTGTTTCTTGCTGAGTGCTAGTGTGATTTTTGGCTGTTCTTTTTCTCTTTGTGTGTGTTCTTGTCTGATTGGTTGTGCTTGTATTTGTGACAGATTTTTGGTGACTGCTAGTGAGTTTGTTTGGAAGTATGACTGAGAGAAAAAGAAAGCTCAATTTTACTGTGGGGGAAAAAAGAATTCTTGCCCGGGCCATTACCGACTATGGGCGTTTTCTCCACGGCCCGCAGAGTGCCACCACCACCCCGGCCAGGAGGAGGGAGATATTGGATATAATCACGGAGCAGGTCAATTCATCGGGGGAGGGGGAGACACGGACCCGCTCTGGGATAGAAAAGAAAATAAATGACCTCCGGCGTGAGGTGAAAAAAAAAATGGCCGCAATAAATGCCCATGCCAGGGGCACAGGAGGGGGCCCACCATGCCGGGTTAGATTTTCAGAGACGGAGCGTGTGGTGGCCCTGACCTTTCACCGGCATGAAGTGGAGGGCCTGCCAGGCTTTGACACAAGTCCGGTCCCCGCGGTGCCAGGTAAGGTTTTTATTTCTCTCAGGTGTGTAGCATGTGTGGGGGAGGGGGTGAAAGGGAATATGTGGCAAGTGTGTGGATCCTCCAACCTGTGAATGTTTTGTGTCATCCACAGCTGTGCAGGAGGGTGCAGGGCCATCTGGACTGACCGCTCCAACCCCAGGACAGCAGCCTAATGAGGCCCCCCCAACAAGGCCAGAGTCCGCAGAGGAGGAACAAGAGGAGGGGGAGGATCATGCGGAGGACGATCATGAGGAGGAGCAGAATCATGAGGAGGAGGAGTCCATGGAAGGCACTGGCCCTTTGGTTTCTGCGGACTCTTCCCCTCTGGCTGCAAGAAGCCTGCCCTCCCTAAGGGTCAGCCCCCCCCCCTCCTCCCCCAACATGGCTCCCCTCACAAGGGCCTCCCCTTCTCCCCGGCCACAACCATCAGCTGGAGCCAGGAGGTCATCCCCAAGCACCAGGGGGGCGCCCAATCTCATGCCCGCCTGTCTGAGAAGGAACCTGGCCACCCAGACCCGCCTTCTGAGACAGCTCTGCCAGACTATGGGGCGGGTGGATCAGAGCCTGTCCTCCATTAATGATAGCCTGGGTAACCTGGACTCCCACTCCCGGGCCTCCACAACCTGCCTAAATGACCTGCAAACTACAGCAGCAGGCGTTGGGCAGGATGTGAGGGCCCTTACCCAGGCTATCCAGGGCAACACGGCAACACTTGGTGCTGCCCTGGACAGAATAGCCGTGGCCTTGGAGGGCAGGCCGCCAGGTGGGCAGATCTCAGGGGCTGCTCCTCCTTCCCCGGCTTTTCCCCTCCCCCATGCGTCTCCCCTGAGGGTCCGGGGCCGTGGCCGGGGGCGCCCCAGGCGTGGCTCAGGCAGAGGGCAATAATTTTTTTTCCCACCTTTTGTTTGTTTTGAAAGCTTTTTTATTTTTGTTCTCTGCTTTTTTTTGTTTTTTCTAAGCATTTTTTTTTTACTATGCATTTTTTGATTCTATGCATTTTTGTTTGTTTGACTTTTTTGGCATATTTTGGGTTGTGAATGATGTTTGAATGTGGGGGTGACATTCCTGCTGGAAAAGGGGTGTCACCCTCAATTTTGGTGGAGAAGGGTTCCCCAGGACCAGGGAGAAGTGATTCCCAGGTCCGTGTGAATGGTGTATGAATGTACAGTGACATAATTGGAGCCTTGACGTGGCGTTACTGCTCACCAGTCTTGCATGGTGGACTGGTGCCAATCCAATTTGATGAGGATGTGGGGTGTGTGTGCTAGGGACCATAGTGGTGTGCATGCATGCATTCTCATTGTGCCATGATTAATGTGTGTGTTTAACGTGCAAAGATGCCCAATATGAGCTGCCTCCTGACTGCTCTTCCCTCAGAAGACGGGGTATCCTCGGTTAGGGGTTGATTTTCTGGTTGGGGGGTCAGATCATCACGTAGCTCAACCTGCAGGCCCTTCCTCACTGCGAGATTGTGTAGCATGCAACATGCAGCGATGATATGGCACACGAAGTTTGGGGAATACAACAGTGTACCCCCAGACTTATCCAGGCATCGGAAACGTGACTTCAGGAGGCCAAAGGTGCGCTCCACCACTGCACGGGTTTTGATGTGTGCTTCATTGTATCGTTCCTCTCCTGGGGTTTGGGGGTTCCGGATAGGAGTCATGAGATGGGGTCCCAGTGCATATGCAGAGTCACCTGTAAAGGAAAAGACAGGAGAATGTTAGTCATGCATGTGCCACTTCTGTTGTGCATCACGGGAGGGGATAGTCATGCCTGACTCCCATGTCACTCACCAACCAGCCAGGTGTTCCCATACACGTTCTGTTCGAATTCTGTTCGGATGTGGCTTTGATTGTAGATGTAGCTGTCATGGCTGGACCCTGGGTGTTTGGCACGGACGTGCCATATGAGGCCTTGGGCATCAACTATCACCTGTACGTTGATGGAGTGCCAATTCTTCCGATTGCGGTACATGTGCTCGGTCTCATGGGGGGGCTGGAGTGCCACATGTGTGCAATCTATGGCCCCGATGGTGCGTGGGAATCTGGCAATTCGGTAGAAATCTGCCATTGCCTTGATTCGAAGCTCCTCAGTGGTGGGTTTTATGATTTGGTTGGCCAAGCGTGTGAGGATTGCAGGGACAACCTGGTGCACACATCTGCTCATGGAGGATTGTGACATCCCAGCCACCACTCCACTTGTACGCTGAAAAGAGCCACTGGCAAGGACATGGAGTGTTGCCAGGACCTTCACCAGTGGCTGCACTGCATGTGAGCGTTGTGTTGGGCTGGTGATGTCCTCCTGCAAGGTTGTGGTTAATTCCAGGATGGCATGAGGGGGGAATCTGAAGATGCGAAAGACCTCTGAATCATTCATGCCAAACAGGTGTATGCGGGTGCGGTATACCCTCTCCCGTGCCATCCTCCGTGCCCTCCTCCTTCTTTGGTCATCTATATTCACTAGTGCAGCTATGAGCGACGATGCCCCTAGCATGTTGGCAGTCAAATTGTAGTGCAACACGTGTGTGTGGTCTGCTCCTCAATAACGGTGTTGCTTTATCTGACAATTAGACTTTTTTTCAAAAGTTAGATCAGCTTTTATGTGCTCTAACTTTAGACAGGACATTTTGCAGTTGCGCACATCGCGTAGCCTGCGCAGCAACTGCGTTTTTTTGTGGATCCCCGTAACTCCCTCATTAGCATATTTGACTAGCAAATCAATGGTGTGTCTAGCGCAGTTTTGCGCGAAGGGAAGCGAATGTCTAACTCAATTACGCCGGACCAAAAAACGTAGATTTCTGGCGTATATTGTTTTGTGAATCGCGTCCAACTATACGCACGCGCACATTTAGACTTACGCACGCGCAACAGCAGCTGCGCACGCGTAATCGCTCTGTGAATCTGGGCCAGATTGTTTTATTTTTTATTTCTGCATTCTGTAACAGCCCTGTAAATGCTAAGATTTCACTGGTCAAGTACAAGGCTGTTACAGAATGAAGAAATAAAAAATAAAAAAATACACTGTGCTCTATAAAGTTACCAACAGTCCTGATTTTATTGAAACAAGTCATTATGTTGGTTAAATTAGTAAATGATGAAAACTAATGAAAGTACCATATAAAATCTATATAGAAAAGTACCCCAACCATTCTCTGATTATATAGATTATATATAGCACCTTCATTAGTTCTCATAATTTGCTAATTTAACCAGCATAAGGACTTGCATTCAAACTGCACATGATTTTTAGTGAAGTTTAGTGCCAGTTCACAAGTGTGCGCATGACATGTTAGGTACTGTATCTATTTACTCATGTAACATCATCATGTAACATCATCTTTTACATTATCCCAAAAAACAGGCTAACTTTTTTTTTTTTTAATTTATGAAACTGTTTGAAAAAAACACATTCTAGATACAGAAGGGCTCTGATGATCTCTTCCTGGAATTTTAGGAAGGATCCAGTTCACCCAGACACTTTGTATAGTACATAAACGTTGCACAGAGCCAATTGGAATAGTTATACAGACACTTTTTTGTACCAACGTCTTGCCTTACAGGCAGTTAAGTACAGCGCCATCATCTGGTTGCTGAAGTCCACCCTCCCATTTTAATGTTGTATTCATAGACACAGATGGGCTTCTCAACAACACCAGTACCCGTAGTAATTTGGACTGCCGTGTCTGCGTGAGTAGAAGACAGAACCAAAATGTTCCGTTAGTCCTTCCATCTCACGGCAAGGAATTCATTGGACCTCAAGCAGGCTCTCTCCACCATCTAAGTCAAGAATCTACAAGCCTTGAGTGAAGCCCCAATGATTAGATTTCACTGTGCCACATGTGCCAATTCCTAACTGAAAGAGGTGTCTAAAAAGTGTTATGATTGTATAAAAATTGTCTTTAAATGGTACCCCTTCCGAAATAAGGGTGACACCAAGTACCAAACAGTACCAAACAATTTTGCCGCTGCTCCCCTATGTAGTCTGGGCAGTCGGAGGGGGGGGGCTCCACACTGCTTTCTTTTCCCTTGTAAACCTGGAAACTTTGGCCCAGATTCACAGAGCGATTACGCCTGCGCAACTGGTGTTGCGCGTGCGTAAGTCTAAATGTGCGCGTGCGTTTAGATGCGCGCGATTCAGAAAACGATTTACGCCAGAAATCTACTTTTTTTTGTCCGGCGTAATTTCGTTAGACAGACGCATCCGTCCGCACAAAAATGCGCTAGACACACCATTGATTTGCTAGTCAAATATGCTAATGAGGGAGTTGCGGGGATCCACAAAAAAAACGCAGTTGCTGCGCAGGCTACGCGATGTGCGCAACAGCAAAATGTCCTGTCTAAAGTTAGAGCACATAAAAGCTGGTCTAAATTTTGAAAAAACGTCTACATCTCACAGAAAGCAACACCGTTACTGAGGAGCAGACCACACACACGTGTTGCACTACAATTTGACTGCCAACATGCCAGGGGCATCGTCGCTCATAGCTGCACTAGTGAATTTAGATGACCAAAGAAGGAGGAGGGCACGGAGGATGGCACGGGAGAGGGTATACCGCACACGCATAGACCTCTTTGGCATGAGTGATTCTGAGGTGTATAGCATCTTCAGATTCCCCCTCATGCCATCCTGGAATTAACCACAACCCTGCAGGAGGACATCACCAGCCCAACACAACGCTCACATCCAGTGCAGCCACTGGTCAAGGTACTGGCAACACTCCATTTCCTTGCCAGTGGCTCTTTTCAGCGTACAAGTGGAGTGGTGGCTGGGATGTCACAATCCTCCATGAGCAGATGTGTGCACCAGGTTGTCCCAGCAATCCTCACACGCTTGGCCAACCTAATCATCAAACCCACCACTGAGGACCTGCGGCTGAAGGCAATGACAGATTTCTACAGAATTGCCAGATTCCCACGCACCATCGGGGCCATTGATTGCACACATGTGGCACTCCAGCCCCCCCATGAGACAGAGCACATGTACCGCAATCGGAAGAATTGGCACTCCATCAACGTACAGGTGATAGTTGATGCCCAAGGACTCATATGGCACGTCCGTGCTAAACACCCCGGATCCACCCATGACAGCTACATCTACAATCAATGCCACATCCGAATGGAATTCTATCAGAACGTGTATGGGAACACCTGGCTGGTTGGTGAGTGACATGGGAGTCAGGCATGACTATCCCCTCCCGTGATGCACACCTCACAAGTGGCACATGCATGACTAACATTCTCCTGTCTTTTCCCTTCCAGGTGACTCTGCATATGCACTGGGACCCCATCTCATGACTCCTATCCGGAACCCCCAAACCCCAGGAGAGGAAAGATACAATCAAGCACACATCAAAACCCGAGCAGTGGTGGAGCGCACCTTTGGCCTCCTGAAGTCACGTTTCCGATGCCTGGATAAGTCTGGGGGTACACTGTTGTATTCCCCAAACTTTGTGTGCCATATCATCGTTGCATGTTGCATGCTGCACAATCTCGCAGTGAGGAAGGGCCTGCAGGTTGAGCTACGTGATGACCTGACCCCCCAACCAGACAATCAACCCCTAACCGAGGATACCCCGTCTTCTGAGGGAAGAGCAGTCAGGAGACAGCTCATATTGGGCATCTTTGCACGTTAAACACACACATTAATCATGGCACAATGAGAATGCATGCATGCACACCACTGTGGTCCCTAGCACACACACCCCACATCCTCATCAAATTGGATTGGCACCAGTCCACCATGCACGACTGGTGAGCAGTAACGCCACGTCAAGGCTCCAATTATGTCACTGTACATTCATACACCATTCACACGGACCTGGTAATCACTTCTCCCTGGACCTGGGGAACCCTTCTCCACCAAAATTGAGGATGACACCCCTTTTCCAGCAGGAATGTCACCCCCACATTCAAACAGCATGCACAACCCAAAATTTAAAAAAAATGTCAGCAAAAAAAAAAAAAAAAATGCCAAAAATGTCAGCCAAAAAACCAAAAAAAATGCCAAAAAAGTCAGCCAAAAAAAAAAAAAAAGGGGAAAAAAAAATGATTGCCCTCTGCGTGAGCCACGCCTGGGGCGCCCCCGGCCACGGCCCCGGCCCCTCAGGGGAGACTCATGGGGGAGGGGCAAACCCGGGGAAGGAGGAGCAGCCCCTGATATCTGCCCACCTGGCGGCCTGCCCTCCAAGGCCACGGCAATTCTGTCCAGGGAAGCACCAAGTGTTGCCGTGTTGGCCTGGATAGCCTGGGTAAGGGCTCTCACATCCTGCCCAACGCCTGCTGCTGTAGTCTGCAGTTCATTTAGGCAGGTTGTGAAAGCCCGGGAGTGGGAGTCCAGGTTACCCAGCGTATCCTTCATGGAGGACAGGTTCTCCTCCACCCGCCCAAAAGTCTGGCAGAGCTGTCCCAGCTGGCGGGTCTGGAGGGCCTGGTCCCTTCGCAGACTGGCGGGCAGGAGATTGGGCGCCCCCCTGGTGGTCTGGGATGACATCCTGCCTGAATGAATGAATGAATGAATGAATGAAAACTTAAAAAAACTTGAATGAATGAAAACTTATATAGCGCGGCACCTGCGAACTGAATCGCCTCTGGGCGCTTGTTGTTCCTGTCTCCTTTGATATCAAAAGAGAAAAGTCTTGACCTTTTTCCTAAATTCTAGGTGGTTCTCCTCCAACCGAATGCTGGTTGGTAAAGCGTTCCATAGTCTGGGACCCTGGATCGCAAATCTTCTCTCTCCTTTGGACTTGAAGTTGGCTTTCGGAACCTGGAGCAGGTTCTGATTCGTGGATCGCAAAACGCGATTTGGATTATGCGCTTTTATTAATTCGCATAAGTAAAGGGGGGCACTCTCATGGACACATCTATGCGTAAGACAGAGAGCTTTAAAAGCAATTCTGTCTTTAACTGGCAGCCAATGAAGGGATCTCAGTGAAGGTGAGATGGATTCCCAGGGCTTTTTCCCAGTCACAAGTCTGACGGCCGTATTCTGAACGACTTGCAGACGAGCGATTTGGTACTTGGGGAGGCCGAGGTAAAGAGCATTTGCATAATCCAGCCTGGAGTTTACAATAGCTCCCACCACGACCGCTAGGTCTTCTTTAGGGATGAACGGAGTGAGTCTGCGTAGTAGGCGCAGTAGATGGTGAGATCCGCTGACCACTGACCCTATTTGTGCGTCCATTGTCATAAAGGAGTCAAAAATGACCCCTAGGCTTTTGACTTTGGCGCTAGGGGTGATGAGTTTGCCCAAAATAGGCGGGGGGGTCCACGCTGTTGAAAGTTGATTCCTACGCTTGGCGTGAAACAGAAGAAGTTCTGTTTTCGCTCCATTGAGTTTAAGATAATTCTTTGTCATCCAATCCTCTATCAAAGAGAGACATGTCTCTAGATTGAGGTGGTGATCCTGTCTGTTGCAGATGCGGAAATACAGTTGCGTGTCATCTGCATACGAGTGATAAAGCAGTTTTTGGCTGCTAATAATCTCAAAAAGAGGACGAAGGTAGATGTTAAATAGCACTGGTGACAGAGGCGATCCTTGAGGGACTCCGCATGTTACTGTGCGCTTTTCAGACGTAAATGGTCCTAGCTTCACTGTTTGCGATCGGTTTTTAAAAAAAGAGGAGAACCAAGATAAATCGCCTTCTGCGACCCTGGCTACTTCAGTAAGCTGAGTCAGTAACAGATTGTGGTCTACAGTGTCAAAAGCTGCACTTAGGTCCAACAGAACCAGGAGACAAGATTCTCCTTCGTCTGCGGCCTTGAGAACATCGTCCCATACTTTCAGCAATGCTGTTTCCGTCCCATGTCCGGGACGGAAGCCTGATTGCAATGGATCAAGTAGCTTGTGGGTATCTAGATGCTGTTGCAGCTGTTGTACCACTACTTTTTCCATTATCTTAGAGAATACGTTGAGGCTTGTTATGGGACGGCGGTGGAGTGGGTCCTTGGGGTCCAGGGAGGGTTTCTTCAGGATGGGTTGGATTATACCCTCTTTCAACTGTGAGGGCACTATGCCCTCCAAGAAAGACTGGTTGATAAGCTGCGTAATGGGAGGAGCCAGGATGTCGGGGCATTCCTTCAGCAGTTTTGTGGGGATAATGTCATTTGGCGCTGCGCCATTGCGCAGAGTACAAATGACATTTTTAGTGGACTCAACGGAGATGGGTTCTAGGGTAAACTTACCTGATATCGAAGAATTACTATGGGTGCTGTGTGAGAGGCTACAGGGGGGGCTGAGGGGAGAAAAGTTTTGCTGAATGCTTTCACGGATTGCCTCGATTTTATCAACGAAATAATCCGATAGCTCATTGCAAAATTCTTGTGTGTCAGAACTGGGGGCTTCAATACATCCTGGTTTCATGGTCTGGGTGACCATCTTGAAGAGTTCGCGGGGGCGATTAAGGGCCCCGTTGATAGCCTCCGAGAAATAATTCTTCTTGGCTTGGAAAATTCCTTTGTGGTATTTTCTTGTTGTCGCCTTGTAGATGGATAGGTTTAGCTCTGAAGAACATCTTTTCCAGGCAGATTCTGCCCTTCTGCGTTCTTGCTTCAGTAACGACAGCTGGTTGTTAAACCAGCTGCGGTTGTTTTTCCGAATGCGGGTTCTATGTTTCGGCGCTACCAAATCGGCTGACTGTAGCATGGCCGAGTTGATGGCTTCCAATGTTTCAACGGCCGTTTGATGCGGCTGAGTTGTTTCTATTTTTTTCCTTAAAGTCGTTCTGAAGAGTTCCGAGTGGAGCTTCTTCTGACATCTAGTCCAGTGTGTTGTCACTGGATTTGATGTTTTTGTTGTGGGGGGGATTGTGGAAATGAATTTAATTGCATGGTGGTCTGTCCATGGCAACTTTTCATTTTCCAAAATTTTTATTTCCAGATCTTGTCTGAAAATAAGATCAAGTGTGTGGCCTGAAGCATGTGTGGGCCCACATACTAGTTGCTGTAACCCTAAATCTTCCAGGTGGTCAATACAGGCATCCGCAACGATGTCTTGTGAGGAGTTGGCCCAGAGATTGAAATCCCCTAACAGCAACAGGTGTTTGCTGTTGAGGGTATAAGTGGAGAAGAAATCCGTCCATGGTGATAGCAGCTGCGATTTTGGGCCCGGTGGCCTATAGCAGAGCAGAATGTGGACGGTCTCCTTTGAATTTGCTTGCAGTTGCAGAGTAAGGGTTTCCATGAATGGAAGAGGGTTTTGAAGGGCTGGTTTTGTGATCGCAAGATGAGTCCTGTGGATCACCGCCAGGCCTCCCCCTCTTTGCCCTATTCTGTTTTCTGTGATAATACGGTAGTTTTCTGGCACCAGTTCTCCTAGAATGGTGTTACAGTCGGCTGCGAGCCAGCTCTCTGTAATAAAGAGGCAGTCTAAATCGTGTTGTAGAATGAAGTCATGGATTTCAAGTCTATGTTTTACTGCCGATCTTGTGTTGATCAAAGCACATAAAATGTGCTTGGGCTGGGGTAAACGGCTAAAATTTTTGATGGTCGATCGTCGATCGATCCTCAAAAGTTGCTCCATTCTTAGGGTCTTTTTGGTGATGGCTGGCAGTATTGCGGCGCAACTCCTCAGATCCCAAATGGTTTCTGCAGAGTACCGCAGATTAGCCATGGTAGCCAATCACCGGGGCAAAGTAGTTATTTTTTGGTGACGATGGGGGGAGGATTCAGTGAATCCTCCCAGCTTGATCCAGAGGAAGGCAAAAAAACCCTAGCCGTGCTGTGCCAATTTGCTTTGGTAGGGGAAAAAATTCCTTCCTGATCCCTGAATGGCGATCGGGCGAAGCCCCTGGATCAAGTATTATTAAATTATGAAACAGGGGGGTGAGAGCTGTCACTGCTGCTGGGGTGTACCAAGATGGCCGCCGACCGGGAGCAGGACCAGGGACCCAGGCTGATGTATAGTCAGCTGGAAGGACTGGGATGGGGGGGGACTGGTTGTTGAGGGGTGGATGAGTCCTGCAGGGGGCTGGGGGCGAACTCCTGGGAGGTTTCTGGTGGCTTGGAGGGGATTCTGTGTGTGAAATTGCGGCGCGGTGTTAGGCCGCAGGTGAAGCCGCGGACTTTCCTGGATCGCGGCCCCGCGTATGAGAGAGGCCTGGCGCGGAGGTCCCGACAAACGACCTGGAATGGCGAAAATTGCCGTGGAGAGGTGGCAAGTAGGTGCCTCTGAATGGTGATGGCTGTATGGGGGGCGTATGGACCAGAGTGTGGGAGCGGGGGAGCGGCTGGTTGTTGGGGGGGGGCGGAGCTGGAGGAAGCGGATCGCGGGGGAGTTGTATCTCCGCTGGGGGAGATTAGGCTGCCGCCGTGGCTGTCCTAACAAGGACGGCCACCTACGGGTCCTAGGGAGGTGTAGATCGCCCTGAGTAGCAGGGGCTTACCTGGAGGGTGAGAAGCGGCCAGAGAAGGCGGATGAGAAGGCCTGCTGAGGCGGGGGGGTGGAAACCCTGCCTGTCTGGAGCCCAGGAGCCACACGTCCTACTGGTAGGTACGTGCGCCGATTACTACTGGGACAGTTCTCGCCCTGGGGGAAGGTCACTCTTTCAGACCCAACAGGAAGAGCTCCTGGAACAATTCCTCCAGCTGATGGTTGTGGGCGGGGAGAAGGGGAGGCCCTTGTGAGGGGAGCCATGTTGGGGGAGGAGGGGGGGGCTCCCCCTTAGGGAGGGCAGGCTTCTGCCAGCCAGAGGGGAAGAGTCCGCACAAACCACTCGTCCAGTGCCTGACTCCTCCTCCTCATGATCGTCCTCCTCATGATTATCCTCCTCCTCATGATCGTCCTCCTCCTCATGATCGTCCTCCTCCTCTTGAACCTCCTCCGCGGACTGTGGCCTTGTTGGGGGGGCCTCATTAGGCTGCTGTCCTGGGGTTGGAGCGGTCAGGCCAGATGGCCCTGCACCCTCCTGCACATCTGTGGATGACACAAACCATTCACAGGTTGGAGGATCCACACACTTGGCACATATTCCCTTTCACCCCCTCCCCCACACATGCTACACACCTGATAGAAAAAAAAACCTTACCTGGCACCACGGGGACCGGACTTGTGTCAAAGCCTGGCAGGCCCTCCACTTCATGCCGGTGAAAGGTCAGGGCCACCACATGCTCCGTCGCTGTAAGCTTAATACGGCATGGTGGGCCCCCTCCTGTGCCCCTGGCATGGGCATGCATTGCGGCCAGTTTTTTTTTCACCTGACGCCGGAGATCATTTATTTTTTTGTCAATCCCAGACCGGGTCCGTGTCTCCCCCTCCCCCGATGAATTCACCTGCTCCGTGATCCTATCCAAAATCTCCCTCCTCCTGGCCGGGGTGGTGGTGGCACTCTGCGGGCCGTGGAGAAAACGCCCATACTCGCTAATGGCCCGGGCAAGAATTCTTTTTTCCCCCACAGTAAAATTCAGCTTTCTTTTTCTCTCTGTCATACTTCCAAACAAACTCACTACCAGTCACCAAAAATCAGTCACAAATACAAGCACAACCAATCAGGCAAGAACACACACAAAGAGAAAACGAACACCCAAAAATCACACTAGCACTCAGCAAGAAACAGTCACAAAAAAATAAAAAATAAAAAATAAAGCAAGAAAACAAACGCTCAGAAATATATCAATCAAACAAACAGTCTCTCAAACACTTATCAAAAAACACTTTCACAAATATACCAACAAGAACTTGATCACACAGAACACTAATCTGACAACTACAAGACACACTGCAACGAACAACAGGAACAAAAGCACTTGGTTAAATGGGAAGGGACACAAAGGGATGTACTTTTGCAATGCAAGTGCGTTTGTGTGTGTCTATTTATGCTGTCTGCGTAGTTCACAACGTTGCCCTAGTCCATTTCCAATTTCACTGATTGCGCCGCTCCCGAGTTGTGAGCATGCGCACAGCGGAGCTGACATGGTCTCCTTCACGCGCGCATGCGCGAGCCGGCCGGCCCTTCATTTGCATGGGGTCACGGCTCATTTCAATGTAACACGCCCACGTCCCTCCCAATTTGTATTACTCCTCCTTACGCCTCAGGAAAAAACCTTACGCTTGCGCAATTTCCTGCGCAAAAGCTACGTGAATCGGGGGATTACGCGGCTAGATGGCGCAAGTCTAACGTAATGGCGGTGCGCTACGCCGGACCGATAATGCGCCGATGTACGTGAATCTGGGCCTTTATTGGATTGGATTGGATTGGATTGGATTAAATACTTATAGAGCGCCAAATGCAAGTTGTGATACTCGCGTCTAAGCGCTTACCAACAAGCTAAAAAACAAAACAAAAAAAAAAAAAAAGAAATATAAAAAGAAGGGGGGGGGTGTCGGGGCACAGCAAGCCTATCCCTACTCCCTGACAATGGACCGCAGCCTAGGATTAAGGCAGCGTCCTGCTAAGGGCTTGGAAGGGCAGGTCTCTATCTATAGGCTTGTGAAAACAAAAGTGTCTTCAAGCCCTTTACGGAAGGCCATCAAGGAGGTGGATGCTCGGAGCTGATGAGGGAGCTTGTTCCACAGAAAATTCCCCAGTGTTTGGAGCCGGCGGCCACCTTTCGAAGCTAATCGGCTAGATTTAATAATTGCTAACAGAGCGTCAGTCGAACGAAGCTCTCTGGGTGGACAGTAATGTTCTGTCATAGAATGTGGCCCTGTTACAGAGCTTATACATCTTGACCCCATATCTGGCATGCTTGCTGGGGAGAAACTGTTTATACACAAGACAGCCAGAAGACTTAATTAAGGATTCATCAATGCAGACATCCTGATCGGGGATAAACAAGGCGGCAATTTGTTGGTTGAAGTGGTTTACGAGGATCACATGAAGGAAGAGCACTATGGGCTCTATGGGCCTGTGCTGGAATTCTTGGTGGCTGAGGGACATGACTTGTGCTAGCCACCACACCAGATTGAACTGGTCACTTATGGGACTTACCATGTCACCAAGTGTTACTTGGTGTTACTGGTTTGTCTATGACAAGGACATACTAGGCCACTGGTGTTTGTCAGTTAACCAGAAGGTTGAGTGGCACTAGTACTGGCTCTCTGCTGCATACGAGGCTTCCCCTGCGCTCTTATCTGTCATCCTCAGTATCCTGTAGGCCTCTTCACTAATGTACCTTTCGTTTAACATTTTGGGACCCTGTGAAGCTGATTGCGGGCTCATTGTTATGTTCATTTTGGTTGACTTTGCAAGTAAAACAATTTAAATTATTTAGTATTGCATGAGCAGATTGCGGGTGCAATGCAGGGCTCCTGCAAACTGTCAGTGTAAGCTGTCTGTTTGTACCTTGTATAGGCATGCAGTTACACAATGATAGGAAGCATCAATGAACTACCTAGAGAACTCATCAGCACCCTGGTAGTTCATTGAGAACTACAAGCTGACAATTGCAAATGCTGCCAATACTTGTAGTTTTCCCATTAGTAGAACTCTGTGAATGAATGACATGGCTGGTTAGGTGGAGCCCGGTTTTAAAAAAAATGTGACAGCGGAAGTGGGGAGAAGATTCCTGACACCTTGTCACAATGGAGTATTCTTTCATAGAGTTGTGAGTCTAATTCTTGTCTGCCTGTTAATTTTTACATAAAATATATACTGGTGGTGTTAGTGTGGTCAAGACCTCACATAGGGCTGAGCAAGAGCAGATGACCCAAATTAAGCAGTGGCTCCTACAGGGGTAGTGTACACATGTATTTTTAAACAGTACAATCTGTCCTTTTACCCCTTTTACCAGCCTCCTGTATTCCACCATATAGTAGCAGTAAAGGAAGGAGCAGTGCTCTAAGCATATGAAACTTAACTGCATTTCACAGCACTGTGCATCTAGCTAACAACATTTGCTTATTGGAGGCAAAAGCATAGAGCTGTTCTCATCAGTAAGCTGTTTCTTCATTTTTCAGTTACAGCATTGACCAAGTTGCATTGCTTTGATTGCAGTGGAAAAAGTAAAATATCAATACTTTGTATATTAGCTGTCAAGCATAGGTGTGCGCAGGTGGTGTGCCAGGTGTGCCTGGGCGCACCCTAATCACTCTGTGCTGTACCGATTCCTCCTACTGCCTGGACCCCCTCTATGTTGCGCCCCTCCACTGCAGTGCTGCTGGCTTCCCTCCTCTCCTCTCCCCCTGTCTGCTGTGGGCGATATTTTTGGATTGAGAGCTTGGGAAGAAGCTAATCAATATATCAGCTTCTTCATTTTCTAAATGAACACAGTGAACACACTCATGGTGTTCAATCATAACTAAACATAATAAACTGTTTACTATGCTTCCATTTGTAAATGATCAGGAAGCCGCTCAGCAGAGAAAGGCATGTGTTTTTGAGCTTTGGGGTGCACACCCTAATGCAATAGGCTGCACACACCTATGCTGTCAAGTGTGTCTGGATTAGAAAATAATCTTTTTTGGCATGTAAAATAATCCCCAAAAACATGTTTTAACTAAATATTATTCAGCCAGATGCAGGAAAAGATTGTTCCTTGGCAACTATGAGGGACCTGTATTATTAATGAGCCCCGGAAAACAGATTTTTGCACTATTTAAGGTTAGGTTCACACTAGTCCATGCTCTGAAAAGCGACCATTGGCGTAAGCAATCCTGTTGTCTCCTGAATGCCTGTTCATTTTTTTTCTTTTGCTGAACAGCAATTTAAAGTGGGGCTAATGCACTGTAACTGCAAGCCAAGGTCAATTACGGAATGAAATACCAACTGCGCTTGGCTTGCAGTTGCTGCTCTGCTTCACTGACTTGAATGGCCAAGTTTGACAGGCAGTGACGCTTGTCAACTTGGCATACTGCAGTAAATTTGATATAGGGTTCGGCAGTATTGTATAGTCAGGTTATTCCAAAAGACCAGACTGGCAATTTCATGAAAGATGTATGCCAGAAATATGACACAATGTACTGTGTTTCCCCGAAAATAAGCCCAGGTCTTATATTAATTATGCCAACAAAAGACACAGTAGGGCTTATTTCTTTCTCGTACATCACGGGACACAGAGCGGCATATTCATTACTATATGGGTTATATGGAGTACCTTCAGGTGTGGACACTGGCAATCTCAAACAGGAAGTCCCCTCCCTATATAACCCCCTCCCCTAGAGGGAGTCCCTCAGTTTTTTCGCCAGTGTCTTAGGTGTTGGTCACGGAATAGCTTTGCTCCACATCCTTGGGATTAAGGGCGGGCTAACCGGATCTGTCCAAGGAGCCTCAGTGCCAAAGTGGACAGTACCCGGGCCCCAAACCGTGGGGTTTTGCCTATAATGCTCCTCTTTGGAGGGCTGGACCCTGGGCCCAGGACTTGGAGTTCGTAAAGACCATAAGTTCCTGTTTGCCAGGGTGCTATATAGGTCCAGGACAGTGGGTACCTTCATAGGACCCCAGGGCCTGAAGGTCTATTACGCTACCCACGGAGATGGGAGAAGATTGGATCGTTTTGCTAGACAAACATCCTGCAGCATGGAGCAGGTAAGAGGGGAGCCTGCGGGACTTGGTTCGACAGCAGGCTCTCCGGGGTAACCTAAAAGGGGGGTAGCCTAAGTATGCTCTGCATTGGCAACCTTGCTCACTATGTCTGAGAAGACAGGATGATCTCATTCCCCCATCACTAGGTTCCCCTGTCTAAGAAACAATTGTGTTTGCTAGCTACCTGCTGCTTTCTTCCTAGGGCTAAGTAAGGACCCCTATGGGGCCTTTTGGAGAGTCCTACCTGGCCGGGGGTTTGATTCTGCCGCTTGGTACTGCAGTCCTGGGTCTCCAGCAGCGCGGCTCCTCCATGTTCTTCCTGCTCCGGCATACGCGCGCGCGCGCACGTCTTATAGACGTTTTTCGCGCCGTTCGGAGGGGAGGGCGGGGGGGGGGGGCGTGCCTGCAGCGTCATCAGGGGCGCGCCTTGTGCTGTTATAGATCAGCAGGCTATAGTCAGTGCTCAGTCTGAGGCTGATCTGAAAGGGAGAGGACGCAGAGCGGCAGAACAGTGACTCCCGGTGGCGGAAGAGGGGTAGTACATGCTGGACTTGGTTCCAATGCTTTTTCTGTTAAGCCAAAAAATCCCCCTTTTTGCAACAGGTTGGAGGCTGGCAAACTAAGTTTGGGGTCGCTGTGTGTTTAAAAAAAAAAAAAAGACTTATATATTTAAAAAAAAAATAAAAGAAAACATACGGGGCCCCATCAGTTTTTGGGCATTAGTGATCTATTGTCCCCTAAACCCTAGTTTTTGTACTCCTGGCCACTACAGTCTGCTGTTGTAGGCGGAGTCCCTCGATTTTGTATTATGGCTTCCAAAGGTTCGGGGTCAAAGGGTACAAAAAAAAAACAAACAAAGGGGTTCCCCCTCTGATTCTGATGATATGCCGATACTTTCCCCGCAGCTTATTACCATGAAGGTCGCCTTGGATGAGCCATTGGGGGGGTCTGGTGCTGAGGCTGGCCCAGATCAGCCCAGCCCTGTGTTTATCACAGAGGAGATGCTAGCCGTATCCCTAGGGGGGCTAGAGGAGAGATTAGCAGCGTTGATCGCTAGATCTATTCCTGGCAAGAAACGGGCTAGATCCCCATCACCAAAAGGTGTATCCTCAGATGCTGAAATTCTCTCTCTGGAGGAATTGGAATCGCAGGAGGATCAACTAGACCTGAACCAAGAGGGTTCAGGGATTGAGGGATCTACCTCTGAGGAACCATTTTCAGACTCCCAGACAGAGAGACTGTGGGTGCAGTCTTTGACGGACATGGTCCGCTCGGCATTTAATTTACCATTGCCAGAGCCTCAGGTTCCTGCGGTATCCTCTCTGGGCTCTTTGAAAGCTCCTTTAAGCAACGCAGTTTTTCCGGTCCATCCTCTCTTGGAGGAATTGATCTTTCAGGATTGGGTACGACCGGACAGGATTTTTCTGCCGCCGAAGAGATTTGCGGTCATTTACCCTATGGAGGAAAAATTCTCGAGGAGGTGGAAGCTCCCAGTGGTGGATGCAGCCATCTCATGTGTGAATAAATCACTAACTTGCCCGGTGGAAAACATACAAATGTTTAAAGATCCGGTTGATAAACGGTTAGAGACACTTTTAAAAGCATCCTTTGCTACGGCAGGAGCAGTGGTGCAGCCAGCTGTGGCTGCGATTGGAGTTTGTCAGGCGTTAAAGGACCAGACAAAAGAAATGCTAAAAGACATGCCTACCCAACAGGCAGAAGAGTTTTCTGACATTCCCAGAGCTCTGTGTTTTGCGGTAGATGCTATAAAGGATTCCATCCAGCAGGCCTCTCGTTTATCACTATTTTTGGTGCACATGAGAAGGCTCTTATGGTTGAAGAACTGGGCGGCGGAGCCCCCATGCAAAAAGCTTCTGGCAGGGTTTCCCTTCCATGGAGGACGACTCTTCGGAGAGGATCTGGATAAATATATTCAGACTATTTCAAGTGGCAAAAGTACCCTTTTACCAGTCAAAAAGACATTCCGGGGTCCTACATTTAAAAGGCAGCTCTTTCCTGTCTCAGGGCCCTCAAATTCCAGGCAGTATCGACGGCCGCCTGCACGATCCAACTTTAACAGTAGATCGCAGGGACAGGCCCCTGGGGGTAAGAGACCATGGTATCGCAAGCCGACAAAACCAGCCCCTAAGTCTGCCTTATGAAGGGGCGCCCCCACTCTCGCGGGTGGGGGGAAGGCTTCGTTTCTTCTCAGAAGTTTGGGAAGCCAAGATCCCCGACAAATGGGTCCGGGCGTCTGTAACCACAGGCTACAGACTGGAGTTTCTAAAGTTTCCTCCGCCTCATTTTCAAGAGTCAAGGCTACCAAAGGATCCAGCAAAGAAGGCCTCGAGGCTGGCAGCTTTGGATCACCTGCTTTGCCAGGACGTGATAATAGAGGTGCCAGCCCAAGAGCAGGGGCTAGGTTTCTATTTCAATCTCTTTGTCATACCAAAGCCCAACGGCGATGTCAGGCCAATCTTGGACCTAAAGAGTTTAAACGTTTACCTAAGGGTTCGTTCCTTCCGGATGGAATCCATCCGGTCAGCAGTCGCCACGCTCCAGAGGGACGATTTTCTGGCTTCCATAGACATAAAGGATGCTTACCTTCATGTACCAATCTTTCAGTCGCATCAAAGATTTTTACGCTTCGCAGTGGGGCAGCGACACTTCCAATTCAGGGCGCTCCCCTTCGGCCTAGCCACGGCCCCCCGGGTATTCACGAAGATCCTAGCCCCAGTTTTGGCCAATCTAAGGATCCAAGGGGTCACAGTCCTAGCATACTTGGACGACCTTTTAATCATAGATCACTCACGGCCGTGTCTGTAACAGGCAGTAAACCTCACGGTTCAGTACCTCGAAAGGTTCGGCTGGGTCCTAAACCGGGGGAAAAGTCAGCGTTCCAGCCTACAAAGCAGTTGGAATACCTCGGCATGAGGTTAGACACAGGACAGCAAAGGGTGTTCCTGCCCCTTGTAAAGATCGAGGCTATCAAGGGGTTGGTTC
Source organism: Rana kukunoris (assembly GCA_029574335.1). Classification (NCBI taxonomy): domain Eukaryota; kingdom Metazoa; phylum Chordata; class Amphibia; order Anura; family Ranidae; genus Rana; species Rana kukunoris. The sequence goes on from CM056049.1 coordinate 527,963,481, forward strand.
AGTTGGTTCTAAGCAAGAAAAAAAAAAAAAAAACAACTATTCGCCTGTGTATAGGTAATTGGGTGGAAAATCTCGCGCCAAAGTGGGGGAGGGGTGATAAAAATATTAGAAAAGCTGCTCCCTGGATAAATCAAATAAATTGAAATATAATAATTGTATGCATGAAATAGGGGCGCTAGAAAGTTAAATGAAATAAATAGGTGAATAAATACTACCTATCCCAATAGAACATAAATCCTTAATTGCAAATAATAACATAAATTGTGCAAGGTGCATATAAATTCAATAGTAATGACAACGCCTGCAGCGAAACAGGTGTGCAATTGAATGAGTGAATAAATAAGACAATATACAATACACAGTGAAATATATAGTGACCATGAATAATATAAAAGTGCTCCGTGCTCAAAAAAGTCCTTGTGGTAGGTTCCACCTTCACCAATGGGACACCTCAAGTGGGGATGGATGGCTCCTTACCAAATGAAGTTGACCTAAACTAAGGTCAAAAGAGCTTGGGTAACACCACCTTATTTATATGTATATGCATATTTGTTTTATTGCAACTGAGATTTGGAGATTGACACTACTCATTTGTATCTGCGGATTGATATATATATTTTTTATCTGTAGATATGTTTGCCACTTGAGTACGGTCTTTTCATCTCGAATCTGTAGTTGCGTTTGCAAACTGCAAATGGTTGCGAACGCATTGTTTACTTTTTACTTTTTATGTTATGATTGTATTGAATGGCTGCCATAACCGGAACAGAGGCTGTTGCATTATCTCATTGCTCCCCCCCCTCCCCATCCGGTGATTGACAGGCCTATAATACCAGCCCTTAGCGTGCACCAGGTACGCTTCCTGATGACAATCATATCGAAACATATGTCGAGGCGGTACCTGGGCACGCATTGATTACCTACTTCCGGTTATCTGGTTTCCTCGCGCACAGCAGTGGAACGCACGCCGGTCTTCGTTTCTCTCTCCATACACACAAGCCTACAGCCTCAGTGCCGGGATACGGGCACCCATTCAAGTAAGGGGCCACTTGGCACTGTGTACCTGTTTTTATATATTTTCATTAAACAGTTTTACACTATGGGAGCTGTTCTTTCTCCTTTTTTATGACATCTGCATTATCCGTTCAACTTCATTGGAATCCCTCATACGCAAGGTGGTGTTACCCAAGCTCTTTTGACCTTAGTTTAGGTCAACTTCATTTGGTAAGGAGCCATCCATCCCCACTTGAGGTGTCCCATTGGTGAAGGTGGAACCTACCACAAGGACTTTTTTGAGCACGGAGCACTTTTATATTATTCATGGTCACTATATATTTCACTGTGTATTGTATATTGTCTTATTTATTCACTCATTCAATTGCACACCTGTTTCGCTGCAGGCGTTGTCATTACTATTGAATTTATATGCACCTTGCACAATTTATGTTATTATTTGCAATTAGGGATTTATGTTCCATTGGGATAGGTAGTATTTATTCACCTATTTATTTCATCTATTCGCCTGTGTATGCGATTACTAGGCAAGCTAGTGGCCACGTTCGAGGCAGTACCATACGCTCAGATCCACACTCGCGTCCTACAGGCAGCCATTCTAGCAGCCTGGGGCAAGAGAGCACATGCCTTGGAGTCCCCTTTGACGCTATCATCAAGGGTCCGACAAAGCCTGGCTTGGTGGTTGAACCCTCAGAATCTTCTAAAGGGAAGGTCCTTCAGCCCCGTTGTCTGGAAGGTAGTTACCACAGACGCCAGCCTGGCAGGCTGGGGGGCGGTCTTGGAGGGGTTCTCTCGCCAGGGAACTTGGGTGGAAGCAGAGAGGCAGCTACCCATCAATGTCTTGGAGATCAGAGCTGCTCGCCTAGCCCTCCTGGCATGGACCTCCAGATTACAGGGGTCCCCGGTGAGAATCCAGTCAGACAATACCACAGCGGTGGCATACATAAACCACCAAGGGGGAACCAGGAGTCAGGCCGCTCAGAGGGAGGTGAGCTTGATTTTTCAGTGGGCAGAGGTTCATGTACCCTGCATTTCGGCGATATTCATTCCCGGAGTGGACAACCTGCAGGCAGACTTCTTAAGTCGCCAGATTCTGTCGCCGGGGGAGTGGTCTCTGCATCCCCAGGTCTTTCAGACAATCTGCCAGAAGTGGGGAATGCCAGACGTAGATATAATGGCATCCAGGTTCAACAAGAAACTAGACAGGTTCGTGTCTCGAGCGAGGGACCCTATGGCCTGCGGAACCGATGCGTTGGTTTGCCCTTGGCATCAATTCAAACTTCTATATGCATTCCCTCCGCTACAGTTACTTCCGCGCCTGTTGCGCAGGATCAGAGTGGAGCACAAGCCAGTCATTCTAGTAGCTCCAGCTTGGCCCCGGAGGACATGGTACTCACTAGTCCTGAGGATGGCAGTGGGAGACCCTTGGACTTTTCCTCTACGACCGGACCTACTCTCACAAGGCCCGATCCTCCACCCTACATTACAGCGTCTAAATTTGACGGCCTGGAGGCTGAATCCCTGATTCTCAGGGGTAGAGGTCTGTCTAGGCAGGTAATTCCTACCCTGATTAGGGCTAGAAAGCCGGCCTCACGGGTGATTTATTACAGGGTGTGGAGGAACTACGTAGGCTGGTGTGAATCCAAAAGATGGAATTCCCGCAAATATACCATTGATAGGGTGTTAGGTTTTCTCCAGCTAGGAGTGGATAAAGGCCTGGCTTTAAGCACAATCAAGGGACAGATCTCAGCTCTGTCAGTGTGGTTTCAGAGGCCGCTGGCCACCCACTCGCTGGTAAAAACCTTCATACAGGGGGTCTTGCGTATTAATCCTCCTGTCAAGTCACCAATTTGTCCATGGGACTTAAATCTTGTCCTGTCCACTCTACAGAAACAACCCTTTGAGCCGTTGGCTGAGATTCCTTTAGTTTTACTGACAAGAAAGTTGGTATTCTTGGTCGCCATAGTTTCGGCCAGGAGAGTGTCAGAGTTGGCAGCCTTATCGTGTAAGGAACCATATCTCATTCTACATAAGGACAGGGTAGTTCTCCGGCCCCCATCCTGCCTTTCTACCAAAGGTTATATCCAATTTTCACTTGAACCAGGATTTGGTACTTCCATCCTTCTTTCCGAAACCCACATCTAGAAAGGAGGGGTTGCTGCATACCTTGGATATTGTCCGGGCCATGAAGGCCTATCTTAAAGCTACAGAAAAGATCCGGAAAACAGATGTGTTGTTCGTTCTACCAGATGGCCCCAAGAAGGGGCAGGCAGCTGCAAAATCCACCATCTCGAGATGGATTAGACAATTAATCATTCAGGCCTGCGGTTTGAAGAGGTTGCCTCCTCCTTTGTCGGTAAAGGCCCATTCTACCAGGGCCATGGGCGCCTCCTGGGCAGCACACCATCAGATCTCTATGGCTCAGATATGCAAGGCGGCGACGTGGTCATCAGTCCACACGTTTACAAGGTTTTATCAACTAGACGTGAGAAGGAATGCGGATTCAGCCTTTGGGCACGCAGTACTACAGGCTGCGGTTTAAGATCCCCGGGATCAGGGGCACCCTTGGGTGTAAAAAAGAAAAAAAAAAAAAAAAAAAAGTTTTTTCTTGACTAAGTTGGATTTATTATTATTATTTGAGTATACCTCTAAATTAAATCTCTTTTGAGAAGATGTCTCCCTCCCCTCATTAAAGCATTGCTTTCGGACATCCCATATAGTAATGAATATGCCGCTCTGTGTCCCGTGATGTACGAGAAAGAAAAAGGGATTTTTAAATACAGCTTACCTGTAAAATCCTTTTCTTGGAGTACATCACGGGACACAGAGCTCCCACCCCTCTTTTGGGGAACATTTTTGGGAGGCATACTGCTTGCTACAAAACTGAGGGACTCCCTCTAGGGGAGGGGGTTATATAGGGAGGGGACTTCCTGTTTGAGATTGCCAGTGTCCACACCTGAAGGTACTCCATATAACCCATATAGTAATGAATATGCCGCTCTGTGTCCCGTGATGTACTCCAAGAAAAGGATTTTACAGGTAAGCTGTATTTAAAAATCCCTTTTTTCAGGATAGGTCTTACCATGTAATGTGCGGTCTTCTCTCCCCCTCTCCCTCCCTGCCTGTCAGGAATCCCCAGTGTGAACTGAGTTAAAATGATTGTGAAATCCTATAATCCACTCTATTACACTATTATATAATGTACAATGTGTGTGTTTCTGTAATATAATTGTGCCAAATACCTTCATTATAGCGCCGCTCTGCACTTCTGTGACCCGCCGGAGCTCTATTCCCCGCAATTATATTACAGAAACACACACATTGTACATTATATAATACTGTAATAGAGTGTATTATATGATTTTTCAATAATTTTCAACTAGGGCTTATTTTTGGGGTAAGGCTTATATTGCAGCCCTCCTGGAAAATAACGCTAGGTTTATATTTTCAGGGTAGGTCTTATTTTTGGGGAAACAGGGTATTAATTAATTAATAATAACAAAATAATAATCAGGTAGTCTATGAAAATTAAATTTTTGATGAGCACTTAAAGCGGAACGTCACTCTCTCAATCAACATTGATTATTTTTAACCCTCACACTGCTTGCATTCGTAAATAGGAAAGTATAACATATTTAGATGTTTTCATTTTTATTACATTTCTTCCATTGCTTGATGATTTCTTGCCTAGGCAAATAATGTCGAACATCCCAGGAGTCTTCAGGAAGGTCAACAACTGGGTTACTTTTTAAGTAACTCAGGGGTTTTCAGGAGGGGAGGAGAGGAGGGGGGGTTCTCAGCTAGGCACACTCCCCAGCATGCATGCTTGAGCTAAAGCAGTGTTTCTCAACTCCAGTCCTCAAGCCCCCCCAACAGGTCATGTTTTCAGGATTTCCTTCAGATGAAAAGGCTGTGGGAATTACTAAGGCAGCGAAACTGATCAAATCACCTGTGCAATATGATGGAAATCCTGAAAACCTGACCTGTTGGGGGGCCTTGAGGACTGGAGTTGAGAAACACTGAGCTAAAGGCAGATGGGTTCCAGGAAGTAAATGCTACATGGATCATTTTCCCTTACTCAAGATGGCCCTGGTCAGAAATGCTAGAGGGGTTGTTTTTCAAGGATATTTCTCAACAAAATAAAGCATAGCGACATGGGTGGATGGGGGAGTTTGATTTAAATACTAATATTGTGCTCAGATACAGTGAAGATCCAATTTAACTGTGAGAAATATTGACACTTAAGCCACATACACATGATCAGATATCTTGTGGAATCTAATCCGATGGATTTTTTCGTTGGATATCCGCTGAAGCTGACTTTCATCAGTCTTGCCTACACACCATCAGTCAAAAATCTGACCGTGCCAAAAACGCGGTGACGTACAACACTACGACGAGCCAAACAAAATGAAGTTCAATGCTTCCAAGCATGCATCGACTTAATTCTGAGCATGCATGGATTTTTCTCCGATGGAGTTCCACACAGATGATCTGATTTTACTGTTGGTTTTTTATCCATAGGAAAAATTCAAAACATGTTCTATTTTTTAACACCGATGGAAAAAAGACTGATGGGGCCCACACACAATCAGTTTGTCCGATGAAAACAGTCCATCGGTCTATTTTTATCGGACAAACTGTGTACAGGCATTAGTGTTTTCATAATTTGAAGGACTAAACCCACACTTTTATATGTATAACACAGTACCATTATCTACAGCCATTTCATTACAGGTGAAATCTAACACAGCTCTTGGTCTCACTACAGTAAGTAGCAGTGGAAAGAAAATCACATCACATCACAAGGTTAGCTGCAGACTCATCAATGCCAGGTCTAATGATAAGCATTAGTGCACCAAGTTATAACTATGGGGTCAATTCACAAAGCTTTATTTTCAGATTGCGAGTGTTATTTTAACGATTTTGCACGTTATTGAAGCTAGTTCAATTCACTAAACGATTTAACGCTCTGAAAAATCATCAAATAACGTTTCCCTACACAGAAACGATATTTTAAGGTGTGGATCCTTATTAAAGAGTCAAATCGTTATTTTAAAGATTCAAATCGTTATTTTAAAGATTCAAATCGTTAAATATGTACAGAAGTGCAATTCACAAAGATTTTTTGGACAGTTAGCAATCGTTAAATTAACACCTCCCTCAGGGTGGCGTTATGACATTTCCCAGGCGATATTTTGTTGTTAGAGGAAGCTTTTGGCGATTTTTGTAGTGTAGTGTAGTGTTGGGCAAGCTAGAACCGTGCTCTATTTAAACTTAAAATTATCCAGAGGCGAAGAAGAACATGTTAGAATGTTGTTTAGATTTATAAATGTGTATTCCGTTCACATACTATTTTGGATGACTTTTCTGAAACCCAGGTGATAGCTAAATTCCGATTATCATCTCCCATGATTTATTCTCTGTATGAGGAAATACACAAGGCTTTAGAAAAGCACACACTAGAAGTTATGCACATCACATGCTCAATCTCCATGTGTATTGCTTGTGTCTCTCTCTCTCTCTCTCTCTCTCTCTCTCTCTCTCTTTCTCTCTGCATCTGCTCTTTTCCACATGCAGCTGTTGTCCTCCCCTTCTGCTCCCAGAATGCATCTCTCCAGCATTATTTAATGATCTTAAGAGTTATTTTAACGTCCCAAATGTTAATAATAACGTCTGAGTAGTTAGAATAACGTTTGGATAAAGAGTCAGTTGAAAACCATAACGACTGTGTTAAATAACGATTATAGCTTTCGTGAATACCATGTTTGCTAGCGTTAAATAAGGAGTGCTAATTTAACACCTGAAGAAAACCAATAACGTTTCTCTTTGTGAATTGACCCCTATGTGTGCATATATGTACTTTATAAAAAGCATGACGTATTCCCATCTGCTGGCTGCACTCTTGTGCTTCTAGTGTATGCAAGTAAATGTGCTTACTTCCCAATCAAGAAGCGCTTTAAAGAAATGCAGAGAGCACATGAAGCTGTCACACTTTTTCTTGGCAGTGGAACATTCATTTCATTTACAGCTTTTCTCAAGGGAGCTGAAAGATGAGCTGCAGATAAGAAGCAATAGAGGAAATGATGGAATGCCTTGGCTGTTTGTTTCCTCATTCTGTTGCCCTTTGGGATTAACACTGACTGATTAACCTCTTGTAAATATGCAATCCATGCTATGCTGTCAAGGCACGTGTTTTCAGATTTTCATTTGCCAGTAACATGAACAAAACTGAATGTAATGAAATGTAACTCTCTTCCCTTTTAAACTTCATGGAGACATGGAGTGTTGATTAGGTTACATATTACCTAATGGAATGTAAAAAAATATGTTGCATATAAGCCACCAAAAATACATTATTCTGCGTTATTGAATATCTATTGTGTTATTCGTTTCAGACACAAATGTCATACACACATTCAAACCAATTTCACGTGGAAGCCACAATATTTTTGGACTGAGGAACCCATGGAAACACAGGGATAGCTTATATACTTCACGCAGAGCGTGACTCAGGTGTGATGGAATCTAGGACCAAAAAGATTAAAGCAAGAACCTTAATTCCTTTAGGTAGCCTCAATGAAAGGCTGTATATTTTTTATCAGATTTATTTCCAAACATGTTTGCCAGGTATATGCCCTTATTTAATGTTTTGGGTACATCTCTGTAGAATATAGGGATGATGAGTGCCATAGTTAAAATGTAACAAAAGACAAAACTTTTTGGGGGAGTTTTGGAGGACTGTAGAGGGAGTATAAAAGGATTAGAACACCTGTCAGTTTTTATTGCTGTCTGTGCCCTTAGCTACTTGTGATACAATATTTTTATTGAACAGATTCAATAGGTTACATAAATGAGGTTATATATACTTGAGATATGTTATCTAAAGAGATCTTAATTGCATTTGCTACTTGATCAAGCTTTTTTGAAGCATAAGGAATGGGAGCAACATTTACTTTATGAACATGAAAATAAGCGTAGTAGAACCTTAGCACGCTCGATCTCCAAGAAACAGTCTAGGTGTTATATCTCAAAGGTGTGCTGCCCACAGATATGGGGGAAAATGTTTCTGATTCTTATGGAGCGAATATACACCAGGCACCACCCCCTGCCATCGCCGGCACTGCCTCCCCTCGTGTCCGCCAATACCGTCCCCCACTGCCGCCACCATTTTAGTACCGGAAAAGAGACAAGAGAGTGGAAGACAGACATCTCAAGCTCCCACGAGCACCGGGCTATCTTCTGGGTGGGTCTGACACTGTTGCTGCACTGTTGCTGAGACAGAAGACAGAGCAGCCTGAGAGATGCCAATGGTTAGGTTGCATTTATGGCAATGGTCAGGCTGCCATTATGGCACTAGTAATGCTGTATTTATGGCAATGGTTAGGCTGCATTTATGGCAGCAGTCGGGCTGAATTTATTTCAATTGTGAGGCTGAATTTATGGCAATAGTAAGGCTGCATTTATGCCAATGGTCAGGCTGCATTTATGGCAATCGTCAGGCTGCATTTATTTCAATTGTAAGGCTGCGTTTATGGCAATGTTCAGGCTGCATTTATTTCAATTGTAAGGCTGCATTTATGGCAATGGTAAGGCTGCATTTAGGCAATGATCAGTCTGCATTTCTTTGGCACAAGGCAAGCTGCATTTCATGGGCACTGTTTTTAGTACACCATTTGGTTCAGAATATTTTTTGGCGTGCGTCTTATGGAGCAAAAAATTTGAAGGATACATCTATATCAACATCAGATGGTTTCAGTCATCCCCAAGTCTCTGACTATATCCATGGTACTGCTTTACCCACTTTGTTGGAGGAGAAAGCAAAGAGCCTACTGACTCCTTTTTCAACAGCAGAACTTACTCAGGTCCTTAAATCCTTAAAACCAGGCAAAAGCTCTGGCCCTGATAACTTATTTGAAGTACAAATAAGTTATAATGTATTTGATAAAATATAATAAAATTATTAAATTATAAATAAAAAGGGGGATGAAAAATAGGAGCAGGAAAAAAGAAAAGGAGAGATTAGGACATATTGTGGACAGTTGTATTTTCATTTAAAAAAAATGGGGGAAGGGTAATTAATGAATGAGATTGTATTTATACAGAGAGAAAGCAAAGAATTATCAATATTAAGCTGGCTGGTATAATGGAGCAGTGGAGACCACACTTTTATTTTATTTTACACCTTCTCTATTTGTCCTGTTTACCATTATCTTTAAAAGTGAAAGAAAATCCAAATTTTGAGTTGACACCAGAACACTAATAGAGGGAAGATTTTCCAGCAGGAACACTAGTTCTGGTGACACTGGTGCCTCCCCAGGATTACTTTGCTTTAAAGGGAATTCTCTCACTTCCTGTTTTGGCTATCGGACATAGATGGCAACCAAAAAGACAGGGGTTATAAGTTATAACCTTCTCTTACTCTATCCAAAATTTAAAAATAACTTTTGCCTTTATTTACACTTTAATGTTGGAGACAGAGTTCAATATTGTTTTAAATTCTATAGCTGGCTATATACATATTACAATATATTTGTACAATCTCTGTACGATCTCTTTTTTATAGTATGTAGTGTGAAGTCAAAACGAAAAACCATGTTCAACAATATCCAGTTTGGTAAACACTCAAGCTAAATAGCAGTTTGTTAATACAGAGGAGATTGAAACAACAGATTGTAATGTGTGGTCAGCTGGCTATTTACCCCAAAAATATTCTTCTTTAACTACTTGCCGACCGTCCGCCGTCATATTACTGCGGAACGGTGGCACTGCTACGCGGGAGCACGAAGCTCTACGTCCTCCCTTTAGCAGCTTGTAGGGCGCGCGTCCCCCGAGTCCCGCGCGCGTGCCCGGAGGGTATGATCGCCGCCGGGCACCCGCGCTTGCTCGTTACAGAGCGGGGAACGGGAGCTGTGTGTGTAAACACACAGCTCTCGTTCCTGTCAGCGGGGGAAACGCTGTGATTTCCCCTAGTGAGGCCACCCCCCATACAGTTAGAACACACCAGGAACACACTTAACCCCTTCCCTGCCCCCTAGTGTTAACCCCTTCACTGCCAATGGCATTTTTATGGTAATACAATGCATTTTTATAGCATTGATCGCTATAAAAATGCCAATGGTCCCAAAAATGTGTCAAAAGTGTCCGATGTGTCCGCCATAATATCGCAGTACCGAAAAAAAAAAAACGCTGATCGCCGCCATTACTAGTAAAAAAAAATAATAATAAAAATGCCATAAAACGACCCCCTTTTTTGTAAACGCTATAAATTTTGCGCAAACCAATTAATAAACGCTAATTGCGATTTTTTTAATGAAAAATATGTAGAAGAATACGTATCGGCCTAAACTGAGGAAAAAAAATGTTTTTTTTATCTTTTTTGGGGATATTTATTATAGCAAAATGTAAAAAATATTGCATTTTTTTCAAAATAGTCGCTCTATTTTTGTTTATAGCGCAAAAAATAAAAACCGCAGAGATGATCAAATACCACCAAAAGAAAGCTCTATTTGTGGGAAAAAAAGGACGCCAATTTTGTTTGGGAGCCACGTCGCACGACTGCGCAATTGTCAGTTAAAGCGACGCAGTGCCGAATCACAAAAAGTGCTCTAGTCTTTGGACACCAATATGGTCCGGGGCTAAAGTGGTTAATTATAATATAAAAAATGTTTCTATGCAAAAGGTACATTTCTCATTGACTTGTATACTATATATGCATTGCATATACTTTGTTCAATACATGTATTTTGTGTAAAGGACATAAGTAGTTTCCAAATATAACCTGTAGTCAGTTATGTGACCACACACATACACATAAATAATCACAAATACTCAGGGTCATTTATGCAAGGGAATAGTAATCATAAATATACCTTCTAGATACAAACAATAATATTAATAAAGCTGGAGTAATCTCTCAAATTTTTCTATGAAGTGAGGGGGAGATGTTATCTTTGGGGACATTGTAATAGAAGCCTTACAGTGGTTCTAATCCTTTCCCACTATAGAGCTTTAATAAACATACCTTTTTTGGCACATAGTCAGTGTTATCTTTCCACTGAAAATCGTTTTAATTTCTCTCAGTTCTCATCTCCAATAATTTTCTTTGGTAGGGGTTTCTGTTACCTTTATAGGGTATTTGTGTGAGTTCCTGATATAGAACTGTTGTTGAAAGGAAACTTGAAAGGAAGTATGGAGGAGTCTGTTGCTGTTGCAACCCATTTGTTGCGGTGTGCACTGTTCGATGGACACAGTGGATTGTGTGTCAGGCCGCTGTAATTGGCCCAGATACCAAGTGATCGCTGTGCATAACATGCCACATAGTAAACAAGAGTCATGAATAGAATCCAATCATGAAATCATTGTTTACTACTTTGTGTGGCCACATGGTGCCTGGCCCTGTAACATGTGATAGCTGTGGGCCAATCACAGCATCACAACAGTAAACAATGAGTCATATATATAAGCAATTTATAACAGTTAAAAGGATTTGTGTTACAGTGATCATCACTGTAATTGCAGTGTCAATATAGTCACACTGATATGTCACCTGTCAGTATCCCTGATCACCACCACACCAGTCATATGATGATGCTGTACTGTACTAGTGACAGTATGTACAATTTTTTTTAATATTTAATTTCTTTCATTTTAATAAGAAATGTGATAAAACTCACCATGCCTCTTACTAAACACCTTAGCCTCTCTTTCAAAAGAGGAGTCATGTTGGAGGTATGTGTACTGTCCTGGCATTTTAGGGCCTCAAGAAATGTGAAAGGGCAGTCAGTACATCAAGATTTATCAGTTTTCAAATATACAGTATATACCATAGTTTTAGACTATATATTCATAACAGAAACTAAGAAAAAAATTTTTTTGTTTTTTCAAAATGTTCAGTATTTTTCCTTTATATAGCAAAAAACCCAGCGGTGATTAAATACCAGCAAAAGAAAGCTCTATCCATGTGAAAAAAAAATGTTGTAAATTCCATTTGGATACAGTGTTGCATGACAAAGCAATTGCTAGTTAAAGTAGCACAATGCTAAATAGCAGAAAATGCCCTGGTCATGAAGGGGGTAAAAGCTTTCCAAGAGGAAGTAGTTATAAAGTGGTTGTAAACCCTTTACAACCACTTTTTACTACAGATAAGTCTATAATAAGGCTTACCTGTAGTTACCATGGATTTCTCCTAAACCTACACTGTTTAGGAGATATCCCCTGTATCAGCATGTGCTGACGTTATCGACACATGCGCACTGAAGCAACAGCTTGTTTGCGCCGTTGCTTCAGCTGACAGTTACCAGCGGCTCCATGTGTGGCAGTAACTCTGGCAGAGATGTCGCCGGCGAAAACGGTGTGTCGACACCGCTGCGGGTGCTTCGATCTAAGGTAAGTATATCATAATGAGCTAGTATGCTATGCATACCAGCTCATTATGCCTTTGTCTTGCATTTTTTTTTTGCTCCCCATGGGTTTACAACCACTTTAACTCCTTTCTGTTGTGTTGTGTAACCACTTGCTGCCAAATCACGTAACAATGCCTTCATTTAACTTCAAGTGGTAGTGTGTTAGAGCTAAAGAGCCAAGCTCTCTTGTAATAGCGATTGAAGCCGTTAAACAGCTGATTGGTTGCTATAAAAAGCAGCGCCCCCCCTCTCACCGCTTTCATGGCTTACTTGGGCTCTCCCTATAGACTCCATGCACACTAGTGTTTTTTTTAAAGCTAAATAGCGTTTCATTTGTGTTTTTGAAGTTCCGTTATCAAAAAAAAAAGGGGGGCGGGGGTCTAAAAATGCTATTGGTAGCATTTAGAAGTGATTAGGATAATTTACCAGCATTTAGGAATTTTTTTACTGGAAAATTACTCCAAGAAACTCTACAAAAACATAACCTTTTCTGCTAGATGCTAAAGCTCATAAAAATGCGGATAGCCTACATTAGTGTGCATGGACACATACGATAACACTATTTAATTTCTAGAAGCAGAAAAAATGCTAATAACAGATTATAGGAGCTTAAAAAAATAATATTGTGCATGGATCCTAAAGCAGAACTAAAGTCAGGCAACACAAATATTGCTAGGTAGAAGAGCTCTTTAGCAGTAGAGGCTTTTCATGTCTTTTCTGCCCAAAAAAAAAAACTCTCCTTTCTCCCAGCGATTTAATACATTTCTGTACACAGCCTTGAAATATTGAACAGACGTGGCTTATTTCTGGCATCTGTAAATGGAGTATGAGGACAATTGAAAGATGCATATCCAGAGTGCATGTGTATAGATTACATAATCAGTGGCTGCCCAATGAGCAGTGAGAAGATGCCAGACTCCGAAGAAGTGCTGGAGAAGGTGGCACCAATGGCAACAGAGCAACAAGGGTAAGCATGCCACCTCTAGAAGAAAGCAATTCAGGAGGTAATTCTGACATATTGTGCACGCATGCTATGCATATTTGTACATAGTGTCAAAAGCCCCACAGGTGGTAGTTCGGTTCTGCTTTCATTCAAAAGACTTTATCCATTGATAGAAAATGAGGGCCATGAAACTATACCTTTTCCTGAATCAGAAAACTTAATACACACCCAACAGGTCACAGAAGTGTGGGAGAAAACAAACACTGTTTTGAGTGATTTAGGTAATTGTGAATGCACAGATCTATGTCCTGAATTGTACATTGTTTAAAGGAGATAGTGACCACCATCAAGAAAAAGCAATAAATTCAAAGAGGTTGTTAATTGCCCAAACAAAAGGTCTGGAAAATGTTAAAATTGTTTGGATCATGTCACCTTAGTTTGAGCTCCATGCATTAATAAGGATAACAAGTAAAACCCCAGCCATAAATTGAAGACCAGAGGTATCTTACTTTATGCTCCCTTTGATCCTAATAGAAAGAAAGGCCTATTTATGCCACTTAGCAGAGAAAGTATTCTTTTGTTTTTGTGCACTAGGAATTATAGCACCCTGCCTTGACCAAATAAGCACTTTAGCCAGCCGTGTTACAAACATAAATAGTTTGAAGAATTTCAATTACAATTTAGACATGTTAAAATAAACATCACAAGCACCAAATCCTTTTTATCAGCTGAAAGTTAGTTGGCCCCAACCACAAAGTAAGAGTTATCCCTGATTCTCGAATGTTACTATTAGAGATTACTATTAATGTTACTAATATTATAATTAGTAATCATCCCATTGAAACATGCTCTATCCCAAAATGTCTAAGTGATACAACACAATAAACCAGATGTAGAGGGATATGATATACATTTGTATTTTTTAGAAACCATCAGATTTCAAAAATGAATATCTCTATTGCATAAAAATGTATCCACACTTCTTGTCTACATGCATACACTCCAGCAATGGCTGCTTCAATAGTGGGTCATGTGCCTGAAGTGTGTGTTAAAACAGCTACTCTTAAGCCCTGTACACACAATCGGTTTGTCTGATGAAAACAGACCGATGGACTGTTTTCATCGGACAAACCAATCGTGTTTTCCATTGGTAAAAAAAAATAGAACTTGTTTTAAATTTTTAATTATGGAGAAAAAAACAATAGAAAAAAACGATCGTCTGTGTGGAATTCCATAGGTCAAAAATCCACGCACGCTCAAAATCAAGTCGACACATGCTCGGAAGCATTGAACTTTATTCTCAGCACGTCGTAGTGTTTTACATCACCACATTTTGGCACGGTCGGATTTTTGACTGATGAAAGTCAGCTTTATCAGATATCCAACGAAAAAATTAATCGGATTAGATTAGATTCCATCAGATATCTGATACAGGGCACTGTGCACCAGATCACGTATATATACGTATATGTAGCACTACCCCCGAAGGAGCTGCTGATTTAGTTTGGGTGGCACGCTACCTCTGTTTCTTCGCCGTCTAGGGTATTGGATGAGAGCTGAAACAATGTCAATGTCCACACGTTGCGTTCCCTTTTCTCTACTTTATTTACTGAACGTGGTAAAAGAACAAACATTAGGTTGAAGAGGTGAGATAGGGTATAGGTAGTAGGTTCAGGCATAGAACTTGATAGGAAGCACTCCTGCTCCCAAACATAAACTCTCGTCGCCAGTTTAGCCAGAGTGGGTAATGTGCCCCTGGATAGGCCACTCTCACTAGTCCTAGCAGCCAGGGCATCACACGGAACCTTGGTACAGGCTCTGCCACTGACCTTCCCAAAGGTGGAGATACGATCGGTCCAGAATCCTTTCAGTTTAGGATTAAGCACCTGGATCTCTTTTCAAAGTAAAAACTTGTATAATCAGGTAACTGACAGGCGGTCACTGCTCAGCCTTTCAGTAGTGATAGGTCCTCCAATGAAGTTCAGGACTCCCCTAAGTGTACCAGCCTCGTGCTGGGTGCTCTCCAGACAGGCACTTTATTCTATGGCTTCCTCCCTCTAGGTCGGATAGCGTAGGACCTCTTTAGCAATGCAGACCCAGTCTAACTACTGGGCCTGCTCAGCAGGGTACGACTCCAGACCAACATGGTCCCGGAGCCAGGAAACTCTGAACACGCACCCCCTGGCAGGAGGGCCACACACAGGGGTGGTGGGACGACTGCTCAGGGCAGACGACGACGAACCAGAATCCGTGACGTCTGTCCCTTAAATACCATATATATACAGAGTCTCACAAAAGTGAGTACACCCCTCAAATTTTTGTAAATATTTTATTATATCTTTTCATTAGACAACACTGAAGAAATTACACTTTACTACAAAAGTAGTGAGTGTACAGCTCATATAACAGTGTAAATTTGCTGTCCCCTCAAAATTTCTCAACACACAGCCATTGTTGTCTATAAACCGCTGGCAACAAAAGTGAGTACACCCCTCAAATTTTTGTAAATATTTTATTATATCTTTTCATAAGACAACACTGAAGAAATTACACTTTACTACAAAAGTAGTGAGTGTACAGCTCATATAACAGTGTAAATTTGCTGTCCCCTCAAAATTTCTCAACACACAGCCATTGTTGTCTATAAACCGCTGGCAACAAAAGTGAGTACACCCCTAAATGAAAATGTCAAAATTTAGCCTAAAGTGTCAATATTTTGTGTGGCCACCAGTAATTTCCAGCACTGCCTTAATCTCTTGGGCATGGAGTTCACCAGAGCTTCACAGGTTGCCACTGGAGTCCTCTTCTACTCCTCCTTGACGACATCACAGAACTGGTGGATGTTAGAGACCTTGCAATCCCTCGTCCTTTGAGGATACCCCATAGATGCTCAATAGGGTTTAGGTCAGGAGACATGCTTGGCCAGTCCATCACATTTACCCTCAGCTTTATTAGCAAGGCAGTGTGTTTAGGGTCGTTATCATGTTGGAATATTGCCTTGCGGCCCAGTCTCTGAAGGGAGGGGAACATGCTCAGCTTCAGTATGTCACAGTACATGTTGGCATTCATGATTCCCTCAATGAACTGTAGCTCCCCAGTGCTGGCAGCACTCATGCAGCCCCAGACAATGACACTCCCACCACCATGCTTAAATCTAGGCAAGACACACTTGTCTTTGTACTCCTCATCTGGTTGCCACCACACACGCTTGACACCATTTGAACCTAATACGTTTATCTTGGTCTTATCAGACCACAAAACATGGTTCCAGTAGGCCATAGTCTGCTTGTCTGCAGCAAACTGTTTGCTGTCTTTCTTGTGCATCATCTTTAGAAGAGGCTTCCTTCTGGGATGACAGCTATGCAGATCAATTTGATACAGTGTGGGGCGTATGGTCTGAGCACTGACAGGCTTACCCCCACCCCTTCAACATCTGCAGTAATGCTGGCAGCACTCATATGTCTATTTCCCAAAGACAACCTCTAGATATGATGCTGAGCACATGCACTCAACTTCTTTGATCAATCCTAGTGAGACCTGTTGTGGAACCTGTCCTGTTTAACTGCTGTATGATCTTGGCCACTGTGCTGCAGTTTCAGGGTCTTAGCAAGCTTCTTATAGCCTAGGCCATCTTTATGTAGAGCAACATTTTTTTTTTTCAAATCCTCAGAGAGTTCTTTGCCATGAGGCGCCATGTTGAATTTCCAATGACCAGTATTTGAGAGTGAGAGTAATAACACCAAATTTAACACACCTGCTTCCCATTCGCACCTGTGACCTTGTAACACTAATGAGTCACATGACACCGGGGAGGGAAAATGGCTAATTGGGCCCAATTTGGACATTTTCACTTAGGGGTGTACTCACTTTCCATCTCTTCCCCTGGTAAAGGCACCTCACACAGTGTAGTAGAACACTGGCTCGGCACACAGTTAACCCTTTGATCACTCCAATGTTAATCCCCGTCCCAGCCATTGTCATTAGTACAGTGACAGTGCATATTTTTAGCACAGATCATGGTATTAGTGTCACTGGTCCTCAAAAAGTGTCAGAAATGTAAATTAGTTTCAGAATGTCCTCCACAATATTGCAGTCCCGCTATAAGTTGCTGATCGGCAACCATTACTAGTAAAAAAATAAAATAAAAAATAAAAATACTTTTGCACAAATAAAGCAATTAATATACGCATACTGTGATTTTTTTTAACCAAAAATAAGTAGCAGAATACATATTGACTTAAGTTTATGAAGAAATTCGATTTTATTAAAATTTTTATTACATATGCCACTGCTACACAGTAAAAGAAAAACAATCTGAAAAAGATATATGTAATGCAAGAGTAAATCAATGTTTAAATGATCACTGAATCTAAAATGCAATTTACATTATGGAAAAAGTTGAAAATAACATTGGCACTACATCCCATTCTTTTTGTACGAAATCGAAAGAAGTTTTGGGGGGACATTTAAGATGCAAATTAGTACAGTAAATCATAAAGTTAAATTATTATTTATTTCTTCTCATCATATTAAAATAATTTTTCATAAAATCATGAAGTCATAGAGTGAATTTTTAGTTCAACAGATATGGTTTACAGGCGACAGCCAATGACGAAACGCTTAAGACGGAGGTACGCAAATTACGTCATCATGCCGGAAGGTCCCAAGAGCAGCGGTGGAACCAGAGGTGGAGTGCACGCCATAATACCGATGCTCCGGACCCTAGAGTCTGTCATAGACGTTTGATTGCACACTGCTTTTACCCGCTGTCGCGGTTTATGCCGTTGGGTTTTTATGTATTGATTTTAAATATTTACCTTTTTTTTTATAAATTACATACACCATCAATACGGACTACACTATGGGAGTTTTCTTTTTGCCCCTATGTTGCACTTGCCATTGGATCCGCCTTTTTATGAGGACAGTGGGATTACCCCAGTTTGGAGATCTGCAACCCACATGTGGACAAGCCGGATTCTTAACTGATGTGCCTGACACCCTGTTGGGGTTCTAGCAGGGATACAAGAGGGGTCACAGAAGTCACCAGTTTTACAACTGAGAGCAGCTATGTCACATCTAGATATTTTGACGAGTCTCCCTGTCTTGTGATCATTGATTGGACTTTTCCTGTGGTTTACTACAAGCGGCACATATACTATATATATTTTTGTTTTTATATTTGTTGCACTGGACACTTTATTATTACACATACTTATTGTTTTTCACACATTTTGATGTGGTTATGATGACAGCCTAGGCCGTCTTTATGTAGAGCAACATATTTTTTTTCAAATCCTAAGAGAGTTCTTTGCCATGAGGTGCCATGTTGAATTTCCAGTGACCAGTATTTGAGAGTGAGAGCGAGAGCGATAACACCAAATTTAACACACCTGCCTCCCATTCCCACCTGTGACCTTGTAACACTAACGAGTCACATGACACCGGGGAGGGAAAATGGCTAATTGGGCCCTAATTGGTGTACGCAGAGGGGTCACAGAAGTAACCAGTTTTACAACTGAGAGCAGCTATGTCACATCTAGATATTTTGACGAGTCTACCTGTCTTGTGATCATTGATTGGACTTTTCCTGTGGTTTCCTGTGGTTTACTACAAGCACATATACTATATATATTTTTGTTTTTATATTTGTTGCACTGGACACTTTATTATTACACATACGTATTGTTTTTCACACATTTTGATGTGGTTATGATGACAGACCAATACTGTCTCATTTGATGTAAATCTACATATAATTTGAGGTTTATACAGTATATGTAACACTTTACACACCAGTTTTAATATTTGCTCACAACTATCACTTGTTGACAAGGCATTGTCTCTTTAAGGCTTAATTGCACTATTGGTAACATTTGAGGAGCCACTTCTCACACTGATGTGTAGCCAATCATTTTCACTGAGAAACAAACAAACATAGCCTTTATTGGTAAAATCAGGAACAAGCATTACAAGCCACAGCAATCAGGACAACTCACGCGTTTCACACTATACTTAGGGCCAGATTCACAGAGCCCTTACTCCGGTCTATCTCGCGTTAGACCGGAGTACTTTCAAATTACGCGCGTCGTTTCATTAGTCTAAATCCTCAAACCATGATATGACGGCTTCGGGCTTCAATCCGACTGGCTTACGTGTTCGTACGCCTTCGGATCTACGCTGCAATAATTTTGCGGCCGCTGGGTGGAGTTCCCATCGTTTTCCTCGTCGGGGTATGCAAATTAGCTTTTTCCGACGATCCACAAAGTTACGAGCGTCCTTCGCAATCTCTTATGGCATCTGTAGTCATCTTTTTGCTGCGTAAAGTTATTCCAGCTTTTATCTGGTCTAGTATTAGACAGCCCATGTTAAGTATGGGCGTCGTTCCCGCGTCGAATTTCAACGTTTTTTTAAATTTATTTTTACGTAAGTCGTCCGGGAATAGGAATGTACGTAAACGACGCTACTCATACAAAAAATCACGTAACGACGTTATTTCGCGCAATGCACGGCGGGAAATTTCTGAACGGAGCATGCGCAGTTCGATCGCCGTGGGGACGCACCTAATTTAAATGCTTCACGCCCCCTAATCGCGTATTTCGAATCCGCCGTGAGAAATACACTATGCCGCCGTACCTTACGGGCCGAAATCTACCTGAATTTGTCATAGAGCCAGGTAAAATACGGCAGCGTGTATCTCTGATACTCTGCGCCAATGTAATTGTACCTGAATCTGGCCCTTAGTGTTTAATCATAGCTATGTATGGAAATATTGAGTCAAAATTATTACAATCATACGTTTACGATGAAATGTGATTAGTCATCTATTACATATTTACATGTGAAAATCTTTGTTAATTCTGACAATTTCTTGGGATCCTCCTTGTATCGTAAACCAACAGCAAGGAATACGGTTCTCCATGCTTCAAGTTTACATCCAAGGTCACTCATCTCTAGTATTCCCTATTCTCAGTATCTTCGGAAACTGAGAAATTGGATCGGGTATAATGACTTCAGCGTGAAGCGGCTATTTAATTGGGGCTACAGCCCAACATGCCTAAAAAAAGCATATAACAGAGCAAAAAATCAAAATAGGAACGTAAAAAGCCACATAAACAGCCGGTCCTGGTTTATATATAACTCAACAACCAACTTAAGTCAGAATTGGCCTCTATTATTGGCAGATCCTAAGATTGAAAAACATATCAATAATAAGCCAGAGATTACTTTTAAACAATCTAAACAGATAAAGGACCATCTATGCGATGCATACTAGCCTATTATGCTTTTACTTTGCAGTTGAAAAAAGAGGAAGTAAAACTCATCAGGGGTTTAATTCCTCATTAAATTATGGTATAACCACTTTATAAACAAACAGTTCAAATAATGAGTGAAAACAAAAGTTCATTCCAATAATGATTATAAGGGACAATCCAAAATGGCTTAAGGAGTCACACGGCATGTGGTGACTCCTTAAGAAGACAACATCAACTAAACATATACAAATAATGATCAACATGGTGGTCACAGAGACTGTATCCAAGAGTGAGACATCAAAGTTCTTCACAACGACAGACCCTCTTGTCAAATCATAAACTCCAGCATTTATAAAAACAAGCAACCTCCACATAGTGTAAAATCATTTAGCAGCACATTTTATTAGAATGTAGAAAACATACACAAATTCCAGAATAACAGGCATCAATAGGACATCTCCTTGATGTGATCACATAGATGTTGGAAAGGGGCACAATGGCATGAGTGGGCTCATCCAAACCTGATTTGTTTCATCCACAAAGACATCAACTGGGGTAAGGTCTTTGTGGACGAAACACGTCAGGTTTGGATGAGTGTCTGTCGTTGTGAAATAACTTTGATGTCTCACACTTGGATACTGTTTCTGTGACCACCATCTTGACCATTATTTCTACATGCTCGGTTAATATTGTCTTCTGGCAAGCTTGTTTACTCTTCCCCCCCTGGGTGGTGAATGCACATGCTATGGTGTCTCATTAAGCCATTTTGGATTGTCCTTTATAATTATTATTGGAATGAACTTTTGTTTTTACTCATTATTTGGACTGTTTGGTTATACAGTGGTTATACTATTATTTAAGTCCTCTTCATACATAGAAGGTAAAAAATTAAATAAACTCCTCTTCATACATAGACAGTTATAAAATTGTTTGCACAATGCACTTTATTATTTTAATATGCTAATGTCACCATTTATCTGTGTTGATAATTTGTTACACATCATGTGCGCTGAACTTTTTATTTTAATTTGTTATGCAATTTGTGTTGGATTGTAGCGATGGCTGCCACCTTTGCAAGAGTTTAGTGCAGTAATTTTTATAACCTTTTTACATCAAATCATAATACATTTATCTTTTGCATACATACAGTATATAAATGTTAATCTATTATTTTTATATGCAAAGTTATAATCTATATTTACTGTGCAGTTAAATCAGGATTCATTTGAGGCCATCACTCAAGCTGGTTAAATTACAGAGTATTGTTGGATGTTTGTGGCAGCACCAGAAGAGGTCAGTAACATATTGCATTACAACTGCAATAGTCTATTCCTGCTTGACCTTTCAAAAACTTGATAGACAGAAAACAGGCCTAAAAAGAAGTTTGTAACTTGCATCCACCTTGATGAAAGAAAGAGAGGGAAAAAGTCATAATGTAAAATGACGTGAGGTCCCTAGAAAGAGCAATGGATAAGGCAAATCTGTGTCTGCAAATGATCCCCTCCTTATGATTTCACACCTCAAGTGGTGTACAAAGCTCAGATTTTCCATTGTTTCCATGGGTTGTTGGGGGATGTCAGCAGCAAAATAAACCCTTCTGCAGCACCGCAACATCTGTTCAAGCTGGTGGACTTACTTTTGTAAGTTTCCAATATCAGATTGCTGCTGAGATATTGTTGACATTTCAAGATCAACAATGTCTAGACATGCAAAGAAACCCATAATTAATGATAAAATCATAATGAAACATATCCTTCCTATAGGAGCATAAAAAGACATTGGTTCATATGTCTTGGTAGGACAATGATACTTGAAAAGAAAATTACATTATTTTCGTAATGGAAAAATAAACTAATATAATTCATAATTATGGATGTACAAATGAAAACTAGTTTATTAGATATTTTTTTTTTCTCTGTAGGCTATTGGTCTATGGTAGTTGTAACTGTTGGCACAATTTAACGGGTACGTTTCTCTATTAGGTTGGTATACAGGGAGCTAGTCAGGGAATAGTCCCCCCCAATATGCCACTTTTTCTTTATGTGATCTGAAAATTTAAATATTCCCTCTAAAGTGTTACGAAATGCAGTATATTAGGCACAAACAAGTTTATGAACTCTGTTTAGTTTACAATGACATTGTGCTGTGCCTGTTTAACCACTTGATACCCACCCGCCGTCCTGTCACTTTAAGCTGGTAGGGGCACGTGCGTGCACCCGTCGCGTCACTTAGAACACCGTGCGTGTGCCCGGCGGCCGCGATGGCCGCCGGGCACACACAATTGCCTACAATTGAGCTGGGACGTGGAGCTCTGTGTTTAAACACAGAGCTCCACGTCCCTGTCAGGGAGAGAGGAGACCGATGCTGTGTCCCTTGTACATAGGGACACAATCGGTCACCTCTCCCAGTCAGTCCCCTCCCCCCACAGTTAGAACACAATGTAGGAGAAACATTTAACCCTTTCCCCGCCCCCTAGTGGTTAACCCCTTCCCTGCCAGTTACATTTATACAGTAATCAATGCATATTTATAGCATGGTTCACTGTATAAATGTAAATGGTCCCAAAAATGTGTCAAAAGTGTCCGATGTGTCCGCTATAATGTCCCAGTCCTGAAAAAAATCGCAGATCGCCGCCATTTCTAGTAAAAAATAAATAAAAAAATAAATCATAATTATGTCCCCTATTTTGTAGGCAATATAACTTTTGCGCAAACCAGTCACTATACGGTTATTGCGATTTAATTTTTAATTTTTTTTACCAAAAATATGCAGAAGAATACATATCGGCCTAAACTGAGATAAAAAAATGTTTTTTTTTTTTTTTTAAATGTGATATTTGACCGGCATAGCGCACCTTCTTTACGTTAGACCTGCGCAATGTAGCGGCGCAATCACCGTATTCTCGTTTGCTTTGCGCAGAAATTAGCGCCGTGCAACGTAATTTCAGAGGCGTAAGGCGGAGTAATTCAAATTGAGAAGGACGTGGGCGTGTTACATTGAAATGAGCCATGACCCCATGCAAATGGAGGGCCGGCCGGCTCGCACATGCGCGCTTGAAGCAGACCATGGTCAGCACCTCTGTGCGCATGCTCACAACTCAGGAACGGCGCAATCAGTGAAATTGGAAGTGGACCCGGACAACTTTGTGAACTACGCAGACAGCATAAATAGACAGACACAAAAGCACTTCCTTTGCAAAAGTACATCCCTTTGTATCCCTTCCTATACAGCAAGGTGCTTTTGTTCTGTTGTTTGTTGCGTTGTGACTTGTCTTTGTGATATTTGTTGATTGTTTGATCTAGTGTTTTGGATAATATATTTGATAGTGTTTTTTGGTGACTGGTTGTGAGACTTTTTGGTTGATAGATTTTGGTTTGATGGTTTTGTTGCTTGATTTTTCATGCTTGTTTTTGTGAGTGATTTTTGGTGATTGTTTGGGAGAGAGTTGTTGTATGAGTATGACTGAGAGGAAGCGCAAGTTGAATTTTTTTTTGGGGAAGAAACAAATAATTGCCCGGGCCATTACCCAATATGGGCGTTTTCTGCACGGCCCGGAGAGTGCCAACACCACCCCGGCCAGGAGGAGGGAGATTTTGCAGCACATTACCGACCAGGTAAATTCAGCGGGGGGGGGGGGAGACCCGGACATGCGAGGGGATCGAAAAAAAAATCAATGATCTCCGGCGTCTGGTCCGAAAGAAGCTGGGGCAGATGGCAGCCCATGCCAGGGGCACTGGAGGGGGCCCACCATTCCCCTGTTAGACAGTGGAGGAGCATGCGGTGGCCCACACCTTTAATAGGCAGCAAGTGGAGGGCCTGCCTGGCTATGACTCCAGTCATGAAGGCGTGATGCCAGGTAAGTTTTTTTTGCCCTATCAGGTGTGTAGCATGTGTGGGGGGGGGAATATGTGGCAAGTGTGTGGATCCTCCAACCTGTGAATGTTTTGTGTCATCCACAGATGTGCAGGAGGGTGCTGGGCCATCTGGCCTGAAGGCACCAGCCCCAGGACAGCAGCATGATGAGGACCCCCAGACAATGCCGGAGTCCTCGGAGGAGGTTGAGGAGGAGGAGGTTGAGGAGGAGGAGGATGTCATGTCAGCCAGTGGATTGTTGTTTTTGGAGGAGTCTTCCTCTCTGTCTGGCAGCAGCCAGCCCTCCATAAGGGCTAGCCCCTCCCACTCCTCCCCCAACAGGGCTCCCCTCCCAAGGGCCTCCCCTTCTCCCGGACACAAGCATCAGCTGGAGGCAGGAAGTCGTCCCAGAAGACCAGGGGGTGGCCGAGGTTATGCCCGCCAATCTGAGAAGGGACCAGGCCCTTCAGACCCGCCATCTAGGACAGGTCAGCCAGACTTTGGGGCGGATGGAGGAGAGCCTGTCCTCCATAAAGGATATGCTTGGGGACCTGGACTGCCACTCCCGGGCTCTTACAAACTGCCTAAACGAACTGCAGACTACAACAGCAGACGTTGGGCAGGATGTGAGGGCCCTCACCCAGGCTATCCAGGACAACACGGCAACACTAAGTGCTGGCCTGACCAGAATTGCTGTGGCCTTGGAGGGCAGGCCGCCAGGTGGGCAGAGACCAGGGGCTGCTCCTCCTTCCCCGGATTACCCCCCCCATGAGTCTCCCCTGAGGAGCCGGGGCCATGGCCATGGGCGCCCTAGGCATGGCTCACGCCAGCGGCATTAATTTGTTTCCCCCTTTTTTTCAGGACTTTTTTTTTGGGGGGCTTTTTTTTTGCTGGAATTTTTTTTTTTTGCTGGACATTTTTTTTTTTTTGTGTTGTGAATGATTTTTGAATATGGGGGTGACATTCCTGCCAAAAAAGGGGTGTTACCCTCATTTTTGTGGAGAAGGGTTCCCCAGGACCAGGGAGAAGTGATCCCCAGGTCCGTGTGAATGGTGTATGAATGTACAGTGACATAATTGGAGCCGTGGTGTGGCGTTGCTGCTCACAAGTCCAGCATGGTGGGCTTGTGCTAATCCAATTTGATGAGGATGTGGGGTGTGTGTGCTAGGGACCACAGTAGTGTGCATGCATGCATTCTCATTGTGCCATGATTAATGTGTGTGTAACGTGCAAAGATGTCCAATGTGAGCTGTGTCCTGGCTGCTCTTCCCTCAGAAGACAGGGTAGCTCTCGGTTAGGGGGGGATTGTCTGGTTCGGGGGTCAGGTCATCACGTAGGTCAATCTGCAGGCCCTTTCTTACTGTTGTGCAGCAGGCAACAGGCACCGATGATCTGGCACACGAAGTTGGGGGAATACAACAGGGTACCCCCAGACTTATCCAGGCATCGGAAACATGACTTCAGGAGGCCAAAGATGCGCTCCACCACTGCACGTGTTTGGGCGTGGGCTTCATTGTATCTTTCCT
Source organism: Rana kukunoris (assembly GCA_029574335.1). NCBI lineage: Eukaryota > Metazoa > Chordata > Amphibia > Anura > Ranidae > Rana > Rana kukunoris. The sequence continues at coordinate 527,989,474 of CM056049.1, forward strand.
CTCCTGGGGTTTGGGGGTTCTGGATAGGAGTCATGAGATGGGGTCCCAGTGCATATGCAGAGTCACCTGTAAGGGAAAAGACAGGAGGATGTTAGTAGTGCATGTGCCCCTTGTGATGTGTGCATCATGGGGGGGGACAGTCATGCATGCCACCCATGTCACTCACCAACCAGCCAGGTGTCCCCATACACGTTCTGTTCGAATTCCATTCGGATGGGGCTCTGATTGTAGATGTAGCTGTCATGGCTGGATCCGGGGTGTTTGGCACGGACGTGCCATATGAGGCCTTGGGCATCGACTATCACCTGTACGTTGATGGAATGCCAATGCTTCCGATTGCGGTATATGTGCTCTGTCTCATGGGGGGGCTGGAGTGCCACATGTGTGCAATCAGTGGCCCCCATGGTGCGTGGGAATCTGGCAATTCTGTAGAAATCTGTCATTGCCTTCAGCCGCAGCTCCTCAGTGGTAGGTTTGATGATTTAGTTTGCCATGCGTCTGAGGATTGCAGGGATAACCTGGTGCACACATCTGCTCATGGAGGATTGTGACATCCCAGCCACCACTCCACTTGTTCTTTGAAAAGAGCCAGTGGCAAGGAAATGGAGTGTTGCCAGGACCTTGACCAGTGGCTGCACTGCATGTGAGCGGTGTGTTGGGCTGGTGATGTCCTCCTGCAAGGTTATGGTTAATTCCAGGATGGCAAAGATGTCTATGCGTGTGCGGTATATCCTCTCCCGTGCCCTCCTCCGTGCCCTCCTCCATGCCCTCCTCCTTCTTTGCTGCTCTAAAGTCAGTAGTATAGCTATGAGCAAGGATGTCCCTGGCATCTTGGCATAAAGTTTGTTGTGCAGCAAGTGTGACTGCTAAGCTCCTCACTAACAGTGTTGCTTTCTCTGACATGTAGACGGATTGTCTAATTTTATACCACCTTTTATATGGTCTAATTTTAGACAGGACGTGCAGCTGTTGCGCACAGCGCGTAGCCTGCGCTGCACCAACGTTCTTTTGTGGATGCCCGTAACTCCCTCATTTGCATATTTGACTAGCAAATCAATGGTGTGTCTAGCGCAGTTTTGCGCGGACGGATGTGCCTGTCTATCGAAATTACGCCGGGTCAAAAAAAGTACATTTCTTGCGTATCTCGTTTTGGGGATGCCACGCATCCAAACGCATGCGCAAATTTAGACTTACGCCGCGCATCTCCTGTAACGCCGGCGTAATCGCTCTGTGAATCTGGCCCATTGTGTCTTTTTTCAAAATTGTCGCTCTTTTTTTGTTTATAGCGCAAAAAATAAAAACTGCACGGGCGATCAAATACCATCAAAAGATAGCTCTATTTGTGGGGAAAAAAAGGACGTCAATTTTGTTTGGGAGCCACATCGCATGACCACGCAATTGTCAGTTAAAGCGACGCAGTGCCGGAAGCTAAAATTTTGTCTGAGCAGGAAGGGGGTGTAGGTGCACAGTAGGCAAGTGGTTAAAGGAAAATAACAGGTTAATTTCGAAACTGATCCCTGCCCAGCTTAAACTTGGTTTTAGCTTGCCAAAGCATAGTAGTAATTCTTTGTGTAAGCATCAAGTTGTTTTATCCTGAGCACACACGGCTAAGGCCGCGTACACACGACCAAATATATCTGTTCAAATCGGTCTGACAGACCGATTTGAACAGATTTGTCTGCTGGCTGTTTTGGTTTGATCGCTGTACACACGATCAAACCAAAATCCCGCCGGCAGACAGTGCGATGACGTGGCGGTGACGTTGACGCCGCCACGTCACCGCACCAGGAAGTAAAACACTTCCGCGCATGCGTCGAATACATTCGACGCATGTGCGGGCAGATATGTCTGCTGGTTAGCGTACTAACCAGCAGACATATCGATCCGACGGGTTCCCAGCAGACAGATTTTAAAGCATGCTTTAAAATCTGTCTGCTGGCCAAATCCGTCGGCTCGCCTGTACACATGATCGAATCTGTCTGCTGAGGATTACCTCCCGCTAAAACGAAGCCCTCCCAGCAGAAATGGTAAAGATCCCAAAGTCCAATACTTGAGCAGGATCAACTTCCGCTCATCCGATTCCTCCCCCGTTCCGGTGCCACAATTGGCACCTTTTGGGGGGAGGGGGGGCACAGGATACCTGTCTTTGACAGGTATCCTTTCCCACTTCAGGGAGTCCGGGCCGCGAGATACTTCCTCCTACCCCGGCGGCCGGGCCAAAAGGAGAGAAGCGGGGCCTTGCGCATGCGCAGTAGGGTTCCCGGCATGAAGCCGAAAGGCTACACTGCTGGGTTCCCTTACCTGCAATGGTGGCGGCAGCATCCAACAGCTGATGGAAACATTAGCTGCAGTGCCAACATCGAGGGACTCCAGAACAGGTAAGTGTCCATTTATTAAAAGCCAGCAGCTGCAGTATTATTTTTTTGGGCCGGAACACCGCTTTAAGTAGTATCCTAGGCCTTAGCATCATGTCTTCTGCCTGAGCCACACATCTGGAAAGAATGGGCGGTATTGGTCTGGCCTTGTCCAGCCAAGCAAAAAAAAGGTTTTCCCAAAGCACCAGCTGCCTTCCTCACCATTACATCTCTGGAATGGGCAGTCTGATGATCTCTCTGCTGGGATCCTGCTTGGCTACTGAGTAGCTTCTCTTGGGCCACCCAGCCTTAATTGTGACTACCCGGTCCTTGTAGTTGGTCCTTTCTCAGCTCCACTCCTGCCTAAATGGGCTCAAACTTCTCTGTCCTGGGACTCGACCCCGCTCTCTGCATCCACTTCCTGGCTCTTTCCTGCCAACCGGGACATTTCTGCTTGTTTCGCGGAACACAAATCTTGGCTGCAGGTCTACGCTGTAGGTCACAGATGCCAGTTTGCTGGGTGTGAGCTTTCCTAGTGCTTCCCCTTCCACTTGATCCAGCCACTATCCATGGCAGTGGGTCTCCTGCTGCCAGGACATACCAGGCACAGCCTCTCGACTCCCCCAATCATCCCAAGGGCGAACCTACCTCGATGCTCCAGGCATACTCCGGTGTCCACCAGAGTATTTTCCTGCAATTTAGGCAACAAGATCTTAGGGAACACTCTCACAACATCCTCCATCTTTCTCCTCTCTAACTCTCATCTCTCATCTCTCATCTCTTATCTCTATGTGATGGGTGCACTGGGCTTGGTTGCAGCTGCAGCTCCACCCCTCACACAGACAGTCTGGCACCAGCAGCTCTAATAAGAAGGAAGGTTACTGCTCTGGCTGTAACCCCTGTACGACCAGACTGAGCGGTGCAGAAGCAGTTCTTTTATAGACATACACAGGCAACGCACATGTACTAATGTTTCCAGGACTTGTCAGGACATGGCAGCCCAGCCCAGTCTCAATCCCAGCCATGGTTGGACAGTTGAGCGCAGATAATAAGGCCTGCACTAGTTGCTGTGGGCAACGGTAAAGAGTGGAACACATGCCCGACTGATTTGAGCAGAATTTTGTTTTAAACAACCTTAAACCTCAGCCATGGTTGGACAACTGAGAGATACAACAAAATCACATGAACACAGTGACTCGCCCCATTTGCTATGAGCAACAGCAGGTAAATCCATGCACTCTTCACTGAGATCGGCAGGAAACATAAGCACGCAGGCACTATTCAGAGCTATAGTTAGGCAGCTGGACACTTTTAATTCCCAGAACAACAATAGCCCGCCATGGTTTCCACTGGTGACTACAACCAGCATAGCACAGTGCTCACTGACATTAGCAGATTGTACAGCAAGTTGAACATATATCCCAGCTGCAGTTGGGCAACTGGATGCCATTTGCAATCTTCCAAAATCTTCCAAAACACAATAGCGTGCCCTGGTTGCTACAAACACAATTTTTACTGAAAGGAACCTGGTAAAACATAGGACAGTCTTTGTTAGGTGGCAGGATAACAGTTGAGCTGCTTGCTTTGCAGTGCTAGAAAATGGTTATGTTTTACAGCTTGTCCCTCAATAAATGTGTATGACCCTGCTAGCAAACTGTTTAAAAAAAAAAAATGCCTCTTTTTCCGTAAAAGTACTTGCTGGAATCCTCTGCAGTGCCTTTTCTAATCTCCAATGTTATATTGATTAGTCTGGTTATTGCCCTCTAACTCTGGTCCTTTAAGGGGTTGTAAAGGAACATTTTTTTTCCTAAATAGCTTCCTTTACCTTAGTGGGGTCCTCCTTCACTTACCTCATCCTTCGATTTTGCTTTTAAATGTCCTTATTTTTTTTGAGAAATCCTCACTTCCTGTTCTTCTGTCTGTAACTCCACACAGTAATGCAAGACTTTCTCCCTGGTGTGGAGTGTTGTGCTCGCCCCTTCCCTTGGACTACAGGAGAGTCAGAATGCTCTCTACGTTGCAGATAGAGAAAGGAGCTGTGTGTTAGTGGGTGTCCTGACTCTCCTGTAGTCCAAGGGAGGGGGCAAGCACGACACTCCACACCTGGGAGAAAGCCTTGCATTACTGTGTGGAGTTACAGACAGAAGAACAGGAAGTGAGGTTTTCTCAAAAGAAATAAGGACATTTAAAAGCAAAATCGAAGGATGAAGTAAGTGAAGGAGAACCGCACTAAGGTAAAGGAAGCTATTTAGGAAAAAAAAAAAGTACCTTTACAACCCCTTTTAAGACTTTGGCTGGCTTCACATCTATGTACTTCTGCTTTCATGCATTTATATGCATTTTCATTGTGTGTTTTTGCACATTATGTGCTTCATTTTCCAAAAAGTAGGTGTGCCCAGTAGCCAGTCCTTTGCAGCTCTTTAAAACAATATCATACATTTTTATCTCCTGTATTTCATATTAACTTCATAAATGAATAATAAAAAAAAAAAAATGTATCTGAACCATTTTCAATTACAGGTCCCAATGCATATATGTGGATCAAATCCTTTGAAAACAATGGGATGCAAAGTAACATGCGTTTTGATAAGCCATAATACATACATTGTGACGCATATATCGGAAAATTTGACAGCAGCAGCAGCTCATAGACAGTGCACATGTCAGGAAAATATATAAACATTGCAAGAATAACCTACCACTCTGCAAATGAGAAGAATGAAGAATTGGACCCGACCTGTCACGCGACTGCACTTTCTGGTAAGTATTTGGAGGTTTTAGTTTTGTTTTTTTAAATAATGTTATGAATAAAGTTATGAATTCCACTGATTGTCTGCCAAGTTTTCCCGAAAAGGACAATAAAATATGGACAACTGTGGTTTGGTATAAAGTGTTTTGTTCAGAAAAGGTATTTTTAGAATGTAAGTACAGGTACATAGATGTGTGTACAACTACCCATATTTATTACCTGTCTTTCTAGATTTATATGTTTTTTTTACATTTAGGTAATATGTTAACATCATACACGTTCTTCTGTTCCACATATGCCTTTTCACATTAAGTGAATACATATGGGATGGTAGCATTTGTGAATGGGAGCTCTTTAACTTGAAGGGGTTTACAACTGATAAGATCCAGAATATTAACCTTAAATGCCTGCAGATGCTTATGGAAAAAAGGAAGCTTGGTAAGGTATAAGATGGATGTGCTGGGGGGAAAAGCAAAATGCCAGCTTTTCTAACAAGTATATTTGAACCTAAATATGTAAACTTGAACTTCACAAGTATGTGTTTGATTGTAAAAATATACATAAAGTAAGAGATAAACACTATTTCAACTTCAGGAAATGATAATCATACAGATCATCAGTTTAAAAAAATCCTAATTTGTTACGAGAGGTATAACAAGCACTTCTACTTAAATGGCCTTTGATTTTTCTTTTCTAAAGACTTAGAAATGTTAACACTTCATCTTCAAAACTAAGATATGCAGTAGCTGCTGGCACTGTATTTATTTTTGTATTTCATTTTTGTATAGCTTCAGCAGTGTGGATCCATTGGGGCTTTTAGTCAAATCGATCCTAACTATACATATAATTATTTTTTGGTAACCTTATGGACAAAACACTAAGTATAAGCATTTGGACCTAGCTCACATAGGCAAATTACCCTTTTCTTACGTGCAGGGCAAAGGAAAGGAAAATACCCCCTATTCGGCTCCCAGTAGCATAGTAAAATACTTGTTACTTACAGGAATCATCTGACTCACTCTTCTTCTCCTATGTGACAGAGCTAGCTGCCCTGCGATTGGCCTAGTACTATTCCAAGGATATGGAGAAGATGGAGATGGAGGAGTCCAGCAAGACAGTTTTGAACTTACACAGACTTTTTTCCTTTGCTCCAGGGCCTGAATGTAGAGCCTGGAAGGAGGGAGTTAATTTTCCATGTCTTGCAGGGGCAGAGGAAATAGTCACTTTAAGAATGGGCTTTTGGCACACTTTCAAATGTCTGTGGATACTTTTTACATAAGCACTCAATATGAAAATATTTGAAAATGAAACATTGGAGCATAGACTACCTGATGAAATGTTTTCATCCAGACATATGCTAATGGTTATGTAAATTCTTATGTGGCATATTAGATGCTTAGGAGATTGAAGATGGACTAACATTTAGAAAACCCCATGCCCATGCAATTGGATGTTGTAGGAGGTACTGGGCCCAGGCTTTATCAGTTAAACAGGGGGGCCTGGGGCAGCTTTATTCATTTCTGCCTAATGCCCCTTTCACACTTGTATGACTTGTCCCACAATTTAGGACTGCAAAGTAGCATTCCCATGATTTCCAATGACAACCATTCATATTAGTACGACTTCAAGTCGTGTCTACTTCAAAGTAGTCCCTGCACTACTCTGGTCCAACTTTGCTGCGAGTTACGCAGGCTTTCCCTGAAATCACATCAAAATCGCAGCCAAAAAATCATGGCCCCAAAATCATGGTGAAATTGAGGCAAAATCACACAAATTTGAAGTTGCGCTAGTGAAAGGGCAATAAATTAAAAAAATTGATTTTTACTAGACCACACTCACACTCCTACTTGCTTACCGAAGCCTAATTTCCTTGGGCCTCATCATGTCAATAGAGGTAACCAGGAGGTGGAAGCAGAGAAGGGGAAATAAGAGCGTAGGCAGATACAGTCAGTACCATTGTTGCGCTGCACCTGAGGGTGGGGGGGGGTAGGGCACGTCAGAAAGGCTGAACAGGACCCCCATGATTTCTAACAGCAGCCCTGATAGCAGTATGTCTCTAAGTAAGTAACATGTTCATATGGAATGGCTGGGGACCTTTAATATAGTAAATAATAATAATAATCATAATAATAATACTAAAATATATATTTAATAATAGTCAATAAGTCATTTTAGAATATTTGAGGATTGATACTATCTACATACTGTATAGTAAACATTATAAATTATATTATATATTGTTTTGTGACTGCAGCTGCTTAGCAGTGATGCTTGATGTATGCAGAGTATTAATAGTCACAACAGAGCATATAAATGTATGTAAGCAACAACCATTAAAATGTAAAGCAGCAAACATATTTAATAGGAAGGTTACATTGAAAATGGTTTGAATAAACTGCAAAACGTTAACTCAAAAATTGTAATTACTAAAACACATTATAGTCCCATTTTAAAATGAATAATTAAAAATTAAAAATCAAAATTAATAAAGTACCGTAATTTCTTGATTCTCAAAATGGCCTGCTAAGAATGTAACATGTTACAGACCCTGAAGGCAATATTGTGGGTAACTATTAGAAAATACTGCCAGTTATGCAGCTATAAGCACAAGAATAAACTTTGAACCAAAAAGTGAAATCAAAGGTTTTCTATTAGACAGCTACAGTCAGGTTATTGTGTAAATTATGTCTGACCTTAGTATCAATGTGCCTGAGCATTTACTTCCATTTTTTTACAGATGTATTTTAAGAAGGGAAGATACAGGGAGTGAGAAAACACACAATATATAGCTTACGCTCTCTAAATGCAGTCCTTTAGTGGCCAATTTGAATGAACTGCTTCTCCTATAACCTGCCTATTGTTTCTATTATATTGGCATCAGCTGTGTTTACATACACTTATTAAGGCTAATTTGTGGTGTTGAATGTGCCACAGTTATGCTGGTTTGTTAGCTTTACACTGAGGTAATAAAGTTGTAAAACCTTGTATTCTAAATGTGTTTGTTTTTCCCATTTGGAATTTGACGTTCAAATATATTTTACAAAATATTACACTCTTTTGTAGCTCTACTGACCAATATTACAACTCACATTAAGTTCAATGTATCAACATCGTCTTTACATGCAGCTGCAAGAAATGTGAAGGAATAGAAAACAGAAGAAAACAAAGTACTATTTATGTCTACAATAGCTTTATAACATTACCCAGTAATATTTATATAAACACTGCAATCATTTCTGTATAAAGTTCTCCATTTTATGGTGTTTTCAAGCCTTTGGCAAACAAGTGGGGATGTTTGGATTTTTGTATACAGTGTCCTGTCATATTTTCTATGTAATGGCCAAATACTGCACATGGACACCAGGCTCGGATACAATCATCTCCAGCCACTCCTGATTGTAGCCCATCCTGTCAAAAGAAAGAGATCTAGAAAGTATTTGGTCATTACATGTAAGATATGGCACAGTGTGTATATATAGACTATATACAGTATGTCACAAAAGTGAGTACACCCCTCACATTTTTGTAAATATTTTATTCTGTCTTTTCATGTGACAACACTGAAGAAATTATACTTTGCTACAATGTTAAGTAGTGAGTGTACAGCTTGTATAACTGTGTAAATTTGCTGTCCCCTCAAAATAACTCAACACACAGCCTTCAATGTCTAAACCGCTGGCAACAAAAGTGAGTACAACCATAAGTGAAATGTCCAAATTGGGCATAAATAAGGGAACTGTCAAACAGGGAGTCTCCAAAGGTTAGAGAAATCACTGCTGACAAAAGAAGCTACATTGGCAATAATGGGCTATACTCAGATTAATAATATATACATAAATTTATTTAGAAAAATATATTATCTAAAAGGACCCCCCACCCCAATTATGGAATGGCTGTGAACAATTAAAGCCAAGTGAGTCTCTAAATAAACAGAAAGTGGCACATCAATGAACAAATAGTCCACTGTATAAGTGTTGGATACCAACACACAAAGACACATACAAACATATAACAAAAATTAGAACGGGTGTCCGGACAGTAGTGACCGCACTAATTGAGGTTCCCAGCGGTAATACACCGCATGAAAATATGGTATATAATGAAACAATTGAATACATTTTAATAACATATATAGAGGGAAACCCCAATGAGTGCGTCCCCGCGGGGGATAGAAATAGCGGTGGCTAATAACAGGGGATCAAAAGCTGAGGGGAGATAGCTGTATATATTCTGACATCCAGATGTAGCAAATGGTTTTCCAATAATGTCACATAGAAAAATAGGATTAATATCCGGTAGAGTCTAGTCCTGAATAGCTAAGTCCCATATGGATTAAGGTGTTGATTAGAACCATCAATGATGATGTAATAATATTATTCCATAGAAATCTATGTGGTTCATAATTTTGGACAACCTTCATGTATTTTGAACAGCAAAAAATGAGGTGCACCTGTTATTCCCCTTAAGTGAGCATATGTCCAATGATAGCTGAGTGGGGGTCCAAGTTGAACACCCCTGCAGACAATAGGTGAATGTCACCTTACCGTTTCCTCGGGAACATAGATAAATCTCGTTTCCGTTGCTTGCCTGAGTTGCTCTATGGCGTTTCACTATATGCCGTGAGTGAATGGCCAGAGCAGGGAAGACTCCACAGCTATAGTCACCGGAAGTGTCAGTAATGATACTGAGCCGCGCCGCAATGAAGGGAAAAGTTGGTATCGTTATTGCAGCGTATAGCAGTCGGCGTGTATACGCTCGCTCTCTACGGTTGTTTGTTGATCCGGGGGATCACCACCGTCCGTCGCCCGTGATGACGTCAACGCGTTTCGCTGGGCGTGGTCGCGTAGCTTCTTCTGGACCATGGGAGGGGTGAAATGTCCAAATTGGGCCCAATTAGCCATTTTATTTCCCCGTTGTCATATGACTTGTTAGGCCACATACACACGGAGGGACATGTCCGCTGAAACTGTCCGACGGACTGTTTCCAGCGGACATGTCTCCTCCGGATTTTCATCCGATGGTGTGTACACACCATCGGATCAAAATTCCCGCCGGCAGACAGCGTGGTGACGTGGCGGTGACGTTGATGCCGACACGTCACCGCACCAGGAAGTAAAAAACGTCCACGCATGCGTCGAATCCATTCGACGCATGTGCGGGCAGATATGTCCACTGGTTAGTGAACTAACCAGCGGACATATCCGACGGACATGTCTCCGGTGGACAAATTTTAAAGCATGCTTTAAAATTTGTCCGCCGGTCAGACATGTCCGCTAGCCCATACACACGATCGGATTTGTCTGCTGAAACGGTCCGTCGGACCAGTTTCAGCGGACAAATTCGATCGTGTGTACGCGGCCTTAGTGTTACAAGGTCTCATTTGTGAATGGAGAGCAGGTGTGTTAAATTTGGTGTTAGCGTGGGTGTCAAAGGCATCGCCCACCCTAGGTAACGTGCAGTGAGTACTGTAATGACATAAGAATTGTCAGGATTCTGGGTGAAATCATCTCCATATGTCCACCATGGAAGAAGGTCTATTCACAGGGGGGAAAAGGGTATGGGTAGGGACAGTGCCGGGACAAGGTCATCCAGCGCCCAGAGCAAAGATGCCAAACTGAGATTCCTTTCCCTTAAGGTTAGGGTCAGGGTTCCCCGTCATCGCTGCAATAAACCATTGCACCAGGGGCAACCGTCCCTCCTGCCCACCCCTTGTCCCAGCCCTGGGTAGGGAGCATGCAATCTTGCACCAGGTTACACACATTATTAAAATCTCCAATTCACATTGAAGCAATAGAAAGGAACTAGGCAAAAAAATCATGCTTGAAGCATCTGTTAATTGAAGAGAAGAGTATGTATAATCCAGGAGTAGCAGCGGATTGGTTATCTACAATGAAGTGCATTCCCTGAGCGAATGCGCCAGCACAAAGCTTTGGACCATATTTACCGTATTTATCGGCGTATACCATGCACTTTTTTGCCCTGAAAATCAGGGCAAAATCGTGGGTGCGCGGTATACGCCGATACTCGCTTTCCCGCGCCGATTTCGAATACTGCGCCGGCATATACCGAGCACAGTACACTTGGGCATAGTCGGGCAGACTCGGCTCCTCTCGCGCTGACGTCCTGGACGTGAGCGCGAAAGGAGCCGAGCCTGTCCGACTATACCCGAGTGTACTGCGCTCGGTATATGCAGGCGCAGTACACTCTTGAAAAGTCGGGCAGACTCGGCTCCTCTCGCGCTGACGTCCTGTACGTCCAGGACGTCAGTGCGAGAGGAGCCGAGTCTGCCCGACTATACCCGAGTGTACTGCGCTCGGTATATGCCGGCGCAGTATTCAAAATCTGCGCGGGAAAGCGAGGATCGAGCTGGGAGGATGCCGCAGAAGGACGCCGGACCCGACGAAGAGGACACCCGAAGCCGCCGATGGACGCCGCACAAGACACCAAAACTGTAAGTATAAAAAACTTTTTTTCCACAGGAATGGGGGCCACTTTAGGGGTGCGCGCTATACGCGGCAGCGCGCTATACCCCGATAAATACGGTAACCGCTTGCCATCTGCGTAAAGTCATATGACGTTGCAGACTTTGAGTGGTATTATCTAAAAAATGCCTGCAGTTACAGGCATCATTCAAATATCTTCTTTTAGAGCCAGCGATTCCCTTCACCATAAGAATGATGATAGCGGCCCAGGAGAAGCCAGCCGGTGCATCTCCCAGCTCGCCCTTGCCATCGGCGGACTGTAGAAGGAACTGACCAGCCACGGAATATGACATCACACCTGGCCTCTGCATTTGAAAAAATGTGCCACCTCGGCTAGGAAGCCAGGAACATTTTTTATTTTAATTCAGGCTTCCCAGTCTAGATGTGAGATCTGGGGACTTATTAACCCCAGATCTCACTGTAAAGAGGACCTGTCACGCACTATTCCCAGTCTGGCCAATATCTTCATGGCCAAGTGGGAGGAGGATGTCGTCTATGCTTTCAATCGACCAGAGATTGTTCTCTGGGCTCGATACATAGACGACATCCTCCTCCTATGGAGAGGCGATCGCCAATCCTTGGATGAATTCATGTCTGCTCTGAATTGCAATGAAGTCGGAATCAGCCTTTCATATGAGGCAAGTTTTTCGAATATCCATTTCCTGGATTTAGAGATCCAGGTTCAGGATAATCAGTTGACAACAAAAACTTATTTCAAAAGCACAGACCGCAATGGATATATTCCAACAGATAGTTGTCACCACCCCGCGTGGCTAAAATCCGTACCACGGAGCCAATTGTTGCGGATAAGACGCAACTGTTCTAATATCCAAGATTTCCATATCCAAGCGCAAATTCTGAAGAATAGATTCTTGGATAAAGGCTATTCCAGCTATGAGGTTGACAGGGAGATAGACAGGATTGGAAGCATTGATCGCACTACATTAACAATGGAAAGACAAAAGGCGATTCAGGAACCAAGATTTAGGAACTCCTTTTTTACTACTTTTTCTGTTCAGTATAGACAAATTAAGGATATCATTAACAAGCACTGGAGGATCTTGAAAGAAGATTGCATTCTGGGACCAGTACTTCCCACTAATGCAATGGTAATATACAGAGGAGCAACATCTCTCAAAAACCAGGTAGCACCTAACATTCCAGATCCCCCTGTTAAGCCTTCCTTTTTTCCCCTCTCAAAGGGTTTTCATCCCTGTAGGAGATGTAAGGTGTGTGTCAATAACGTAAATGGGAGAAGGAAAACGATCAGCTTTAGATCCACCCACACTGGGATGGAGTTCCCGATGAAGCACTTCTCCACATGCGCTACGACACATATTGTGTACCTTATCACCTGCCCTTGTGGGAAACAGTATGTTGGTCGTACCATACGGAGCTTTTCCACAAGGGTAGGTGAACATATTGCGAAAATCAAGAAGGGTTACACAAAACATACTGTACCCAGACATTTTTTGGAAAAGCATAACAAAAAACTGGAGGGAACCAGTTTCCAAATAATAGACAAATTTGTACCTCATTGGAGAGGGGAACCTAGTGTAAGAGGGGTATCCAAGCTGGAAGTATATTGGATCTTCCAACTCAAAAGTTACGTACCATATGGTTTAAACGTGGAATGGGATGTGAACGCCTTCATCAACCAGTCCTGATGAGGGACTTCCATCAACGTTCACACCCATTACCCTTTTCATTTCTGCAACACTGTAGTGTAGATAGTACATACATTTATGGTGCCAGTGTTCGCTTCCTGCGACTGATCCCACTCCAGGTGATCACCTTAGACGCCAAGGAGTGACGTATCAACAACATTTAGTTGGCCATCATTGATAGCATTTGGTTCCATATGCAATCTGTGTTCATATAGTTTTTAACATTCTCCCCCTTCCGTGACTCATTGATAATGGATCACGTCCTAGACGGACACACAGATGCACCATGTACCAAGGTTATGTGTAAATATTATATATGCATATAGGTTTTTGTATATTATTTTTTCCGTGACATTATAATATAATCGGTCTAGATGGTATTTCATTTTATTTTGTATTCCTCGTCTTATCCCTCCATGAGACCGATATGGGCGTCTAGTTACGATCAGTTGGGCAGATTTGTCCTCCGTTCTTTGAATAGTGTAAACCTAGAATGATCCTTGAATCCCGTGGAGCGCACGTTTCTTGCGGGTGGAACGCATGACGCCAGCGCACTTCCGCACCATGTGATGTCCACGCTATGGGAGCCGGAGGTGCTGGTGCTTGGAACGCACTGAGGCGCATATCGGCGACATCAGAACGTCATGTTGGTTGCGCGCACAGAGGCGGAGTTCAGCCCGCCTGAATATGGAGCGCCCCATTCCCTCTCTATCCATGAGAGTGAGTGAAGGGGACGTGACAACACTACCTTGGTAGCGATTGGGTATACACTCCACATTCTCGCCCATATACTCCCATATTTCTGAAGTTCTTTAGCCCTTTTCCTCCTATGAGAGAAGAGAGGGGGCCAGCAATCACTCCTTCATGTGAATGATTGGGCTATGCAATACTGATCCCCGCCCATACACTTCCGGGATTTGGAATGCAAACACTACTCACGTGTTAGATTTGACACGCACAGCTTTGATTGAGGTCTCATGGATGCAGATATTACGGGCCTATAAATGCAGGTAGGATGCATGTCATAGTTAGATACCCCAGTTGAAGTCTACATGAGACGAAACCGGTCGGGTCACTGACTTGCTAAGTCTTTACTGCATTTTTTTCCCTTTTGGGAATACCTCTGTCCACCCATCAAGGGGGAGAGTTGTTGCTACTAGATATACGTTTTTTCCTTTTCACGTGTGGTTTTACATTTATGTTTTAAGTGATCCCTGTCACATGTGTGATGTAGTGGAATTGTATTTATTTTTATTTTATTAAATTGGTGGTTTTACACTATGAGGAGTCGCTTTTCTTCTCTTTTCCCCTCCTATGCCTGGGAGTGAATGTATACCATCACGGAGTCATTTTAACATCAAAAGCCATCCCTTGATTCTCCGGATATCATCTCCACCTGGCACCACTGTCTGGATACATGATTAGGCAATCGGCCTCTTACAAGCCCTGAAGACCCCCCACCGTATGGTAAATCGAGGGTCCACCTGATCCGGTAAGGGTACCTATTTATATCTTTTCTGTTTGAGGATTGTATCTTGGATCTCCTACTCCATTTGAGCATCCCAGAAGAAGAATACATTCGTTACACCGTTTGGGTGTATGGACTGTTATTCATTTGATTGATTGCCTCTATTCAATCACAGTGGACATTAGGATATACTGTATATGTTTTTATTTCATGATTTATCATTTATTGTTATTGATTGCATGGTCACCTTATGAATTATTGTTATTTGACTGCACGGTCACGGACCTTTTATAGCGCCCTTTTTAATAGGCTTGAAACACCTATATAGATCCATTGGGTCCTACACTGCAAGTGACCACACTGGCATTTTTTCACTCTGTGTGTTTTCTTAAATGGGTTTATATACCCATTTAGTGCATATACACATTTATTACCTTTTGTTATATATTTTATTTTAACCACTTAAGGACCCCTGCACGCACATATACGGCCACAGAATGGCACGTACAGGCACAAGGGCGTAAATTTACGTCCTCGCCTAAGTGCGGTTCGGGGGTCCCATCGGGACCCCCTCCGCGGCGTGCGGGGGTCCCCCTGGCTCCGGGAGCGATCCGGGATCTGGGGGCGGATGTCGGCGAATACCCGCCCCCCCGCGATCGCTCCCAGCCAATGGGAGCGCGCTCCCAACCTGTCACTTCCTCCTCCTGTGTTTACACAGGAAGGAGGAAATGATGTATTCTCTCATCGCAGCGCTGTTTCCCAGCGCTGCTGATGAGAGAAGACATGACAAGTAAGTGTGCACCAACACAACACTGACACACACTCACATAGGCATATTAACCCCTTGTGATCGCCCCCCCCACCCCACTGTCACAGTGTCACTGAATGCAGTGATCTAATCACTGCATTTAGTGTCAGTGTGACAGGCAGTGTAAAAAACAGTTACTGTTAGGTTTAGGATAGCCCCCCCACCCCCCCTAATAAAGTTTTAACCCCCTGATCACCGCCCTAGTTAACCCTTTCACTCCCTATTGCCAGCGTCACTAAGCGATCATTTTTCTGATCGCTGTATTAGTGTCGCTGTTCCCGCTAGGTAGCTATTTTTTTTTTATTGCGATTTTTTTTTTACTAAAGACATGTGGCTAAATAAATTTTGGCCTAAATGTTTGACTAAAATTTAGTTTATTTGATTTTTTTTTTAACAAAAAGTAAAAAATAGTGTTTTTTTTTCAAAAATGTCGCTCTATTTTTGTATATAGCGCAAAAAATAAAAATCGCAGAGGTGATCAAATACCACCAAAAGAAAGCTCTATTTGTGGGAAGAAAAGGACGCAAATTTTGTTTGGGAGCCACGTCGCACGACCGCGCAATTGTCTGTTAAAGCGACGCAGTGCCGAATCGCAAAAACACCTTGGGTCATTTACCAGCGTATTGGGTCTCTGCTAATATATATATATATATATATATATATATATATATATATATATATATATATATATATATATATATATATATATATATATATAATGTTTGGGGGTTATGTGTAATTTTCTAGCAAGCAAAATATGATTTTTACATGTAGGAGAGAAATGTCAGAGTTGGCCTGGGTAGAAAGTGGTTAAAGAGTGTATGTGAGAGGTCAACCAAGTAAGATACTGCCAGTTGAAACAACAAATGCCTCTGCGTTACACTAATTGCAATAATGAGGTAATCTGCAGCATACCATGAAAGATGTAAAGGTGGGCCTGTAGAGTGAAAGGCCCTTGATGTTGTTTATCCAAAAGGGGTTGTTTGTAATGGAATGGTTTTAAAGGATGGTATAAAATCTGATTTCAGAGATAAAAAATACTGTTTTACTGTTCCAGTGTTGTAGACTCTGAAGGTACCCAGAAATTATGACAGCATACATCAGGGTGGCAACTGCAATTACAATCTAGGTCTTTGGTCTAGGGGAAGTAGCAGGGTAGTTATAGGCAGTTGTAAATAAAAGGCAAGAAATACACAGTGGCAAAGGGAGTAACACATTCAAACTGGAATCACAAACCATGTAGGGATTTCTTATCAGTGACTCAGCACGATGATAGATGGGGCTAGGGCCTCCTTATGTGTTTGAAAAAAAAAATGGTCTCACCACAATCCATGATCCACAGCTCAGAGGGATATACCATGGTGTATATGATCTGTGAGTCCCCCAGCTTTTTTCTTTGCTGTTTAAAATATAGAAAGTTGTGTTTGAATTTCTATGAAGCAGCCTGGAAAGATTTATATGGGCAATTTTTGTGAATGTGAAATGTCATTTTGACCAGACTGATCTGAGAGATGTATCACTGGCCTAATAATTTAACAGTTTTGTGATAATTGTGTGGTGGTGTGCCCAGGTGGCAGCATTCTCAGAGAGATTCTGCTGCTCTCTGTACAAACAATGCAGAGTAGAAAGTCTCACTTCTGCAGAGTTGGGTGAGCAAGGTCTCTACAGAGAGTTTAGGGTTGAGGCCCTTGGTCTTCTCTGGAAAGCCTAGAATGTGCATATTAAATGGAACAACCCATGTTTCTAAACATCATTTTTTTTAACAGTGGATCCACTTGCTGTAGGCTTGTTTGGAGTTATCATCCTCTGGCCTGAGGGAGTCCTCTATGTCACTAACGCAAGACTAGACCTTCATTACGTCGTTGCAGAGGTTATGGAGGTCTTTAGGATACATTCAGTTTCACTTTGTCTTTTTTAGCATTGCTTCTAGGATCCTATAAATACCATCTGACAGAGGTGGAGCCAAATCACATCCTTTGTCTTCCTGCCTGAATCACTCTAACCAGTCTTAGTGCCTCAGAACTTCCCTTAGAAATAAAAGCTGGTCAGATGGTGTTCATAGGGGAACTAGGTGCAGTTTAGGTAAAAGTTTGTAAGTTGTAGTAGAAGGATAGGTCTGATGAATAATAGAGCGCTGAGCTCACAAAAGATGCTTCTTACTCCATGAGCAGCTAACATTAGAATATAGTTTAGCATAACACAAGTTTTAGTTGTTGGTGATCATATAGCAATAATTTTTAGGTGCAAACATACAATCATATAGCGATCACTACAAACTCACCCCTATGATGCTGTCTGGAACTATTCATCACAGAAATGTTTAATTGTCTGGAACTAAATGTGCATACAGTATACCCTATGGCCCGGATTCAGAAAGAATGGTGTATCTTTAGGCGGGCTTAGCGTATCTTCTTAACGGTACGCCGCCACAACTTAGAGAGGCAAGTGCTGTATTTACAAAGCACTTGTGTCTTAAGTTACAGCGGCGTAGCGTAAATGTGTGGCCGTAAGGGCGCGTTATTCAAAGTAGCCATATAGTGGACGTGTTGTATTAAAATTAGCTGTGACCCCATGCAGGCACATGCGCCGTCCGTGGATGTATCCCAGTGCGCAAGCTCCAAAATCACGTCGGAAATAGTCAATGCTTTCAACGTGAACGTAACTTACGCACAGTCCTATTCGCGTACGACTTACGCAAATGACGTAAACAACTTACAATTCGACGCTCTTCTGACGTCCATACTTAACATTGGCTGCGACTCATATAGCAGGGCTAACTTTACGCCAGTCATACACCTTGCATATTTTTAATGGGAATGCCGAATGCGTCCAGCGTAACTATGCGGCCACAATACGCCGGCGTAGGCTAGTTACGCCGGATGACTGAAGCCATGTTTTTCAGCGTATCTTGCTTTCTGAATCGGCGTAAAGATGCGACGGCGCACATTTGAAATTATGGCGGCGTATCAGGAGATACGCCGGTGTAGTTTGTTTCTGAATCCGGGCCTATATTTCCAAAAGTATTGGGATACCTGTCTTTACACACATGAACTTTAATGGCATCCCAGTTTTAGTCTGTAGGGTTTAATATTGAGTTTGTCTAACCCTTTGCAGCTATACCAGCTTCAACTCTTCTGGGAAGGCTGTCCACAAGGTTTATGAGTGTGTTTATGGAAATGTTTGACCATTCTTCTAGAAACACATTTGTGATGTCAGACACTGTTATTGGAAGAGAAGGCCTGGTTCGCATTCTGCGCTCTAATGCATCCCAAAGAGGTTCTGTCAGGTTCAGGTCAGGACTCGGTGCAGGCTAGTCAAGTTTATCCACCCCAAACCTGCTCATCCTTGTTTTTATGGATTGTGCATTGGTGTGCAGTCATGTTGGAACAAGAAAGGGCAATCTCGAAACCCACACCATAATCCCACACCATAATCCCCCTCCACCAAATAAATTGGACCAGTGCACAAAGCAAGGCCAATAAAGACATGGATGATCGAGTTTGGGTGGGTTGAAGGAACTTGAATGGCCTGCATCGAGTTCTGACCTCAAACCAATAGAGCACCTTTGGGATGAATTAGAGCGGAGACTGGGCCTTATTGTCCAAGATCAGTGCCTGACCTCACATTCTTCTGGAAGAATGGTCAAACATTTCCATAGACACACTCCTAAACCTTGTGGACAGCCTTCCTAGAAGAGTTGAAGCTGTTATAGCTGCAAAGGGTGGGCCAACTCAATGTTGAACCCTACAGACTAAGACTGGGATGCCATTAAAGTTATTGTGCTTGTAAAGGCAAGCATCCCAATACTTTTGTCAATACAGTGTATGTCTACCTGTGTAAAAGTCTGGATCTGTATATACATGTATGTGCAAAACAGAAAACAATATAAAAATGCACAAATATACAATTTATTAAAAAGTGTCATAAGGTATGATTATTGATAAAAAATTATGTTGAAATTCCTACTAATGCTACTCACATTTATGATGATTTAGTAAGTCCCCTTTCACACTTATACGACTTGTCCCACGATTTTGGACTGCAAATCGTATGACAAGTCATTCTCCATTATTTCAATGACTACCATTCATACTGGCACGATTTTAGGTTGTGCCTACTTCAAAGTAGTCCTTGCACTACTTTGGTCCGATTTTGATGCCAGGCATTCATTAAAATCGCGGGCGCAAATCGCTGGAAAATCGAGGGATTTTGAAGTTGTACAAATGTGAAAGGGGCCTTAATAAACTCACTATCATTGTGTAATGTACTATTACAGCAGAGTGAATGAAGAACATGGAAGACAATACTGTGTTTCCAATCTCGAAGACAAATGTGGTTCTTATAGTTTCTGGATGCTATCATATCTTTGGCCACTGATTAAAGATCCTGAGATCATTTGACTAGATATACAGAAACAGTACATAGCTCTTTTAATCACTGTAGAAACATACCATTCATCAGAATGCTTGTCCGTGTATCAAATACACATTGAGCAATCCTTCCCTATTAAAAGGATTCTCAGATTGTAACTTCTTTTTTACATTAGCCATAACCCTTTGTATTTACTGAACTCAGGCAAGGCTACTAATCCTGCTGGAGAAGAACCTGGCTTATGCCGCTAAAAAATGCAGTCCATATGTATTTATTTACCCAGCTGGGCTAAAATCTTTTAAGTCTTCTTTCATTTGTAAATGAGAACTCTTTCTTTTCTAATAAAAACATCCTTAGTCAATAAAAGGATTCCTAAACTAAAGCACTTTACACTTTTCTCAGCCACCACTCCACAAATGGTGATAATTCTGCTACCATACAAATAAGCTCTTTAAATGTTCTGCTGTTTAGAGCTGTAAAATAATGTTACATAGCAAGTCACTGTGCAATGCAGACTGCAGACAGGAACATGAGTGCACAAAGGAAGAGATCAATAAAATCCAGATGAATCCAATATTGCTTTACTGAATGTTGGTTAGGAAAGTCCGGCCACTGAACCTGCCTTCTGGATTCTGCTGGGAAAGCACTTAATGCATTTGTCACAGTCATACAGTTAGCAGGAATATAGGGCATGTAACACTTATATTCAAAGCTTTCTGGTTTTTGTCAAATGCTTATTGAATTCTATAAATATGATATATATAACAAGAGTGGAAAAAGAAGCTGGGCTGGTATTGTTCAAAGATGACATGGAGCAATTTAGTTGAGATACAAATGTTAAAAGTAAAACATGGGAAAAAATGGCTTTACTTCAAAAGGCAGAGCAAAGCCATGACCTATAGGAGTCACATTAAAACAGTTTGTTCTGATTTCTTTTTTGGCTGCTTTACATTACAGTATGTCACTACTCTTTGTATGTCATTAAATAAAGTTAAAAAATTTGACATTAGAAAACAGTGGAAGTCATGTCATTCTCAAAATAATGACTCACCAAATGTTAAGGCTCAATACACACTAGCAAACCTGTGCTCATTCATTGAACACAGTGTAATTCAAAGGTCCCAGTGGTACAAATTACTTCTGTCTATTAATATTACGGTTCATACAGAGTATATAGCATTGGCTGGGCTCCTTTAATGCCACCCATCAATTCAAATCAATTTCTCTGCATGGATTTTCGTTTTCTTTTCACTGAGGCTAGAAAGGAAAGGAGAACTCTCAAGATTTTCATTGGCTGCTGTTCCAACCTGTACTAGACACGCTTTTAGCAACAGGCACAGGAAGATTCTATTGGCCAACTGGTCAAGGAGAATGATAGGGAGGAGGGAGTCACCGCTCCAGGTGGGATCACTGTATGGTCACAGGTAGTTGCAGGATACTAAGGGTGCTGGCGATGCACTAAGCATATAGGAAAACAATCCAAACACTCCAAAAAATCCAATGAGGAGGTCTTTATTAAGTGGTCAACAGGTACAAAACAAGGTCACAGCAATAGAGAACAAGGGGACAACGACGCGTTTCGCACTGAATCAGTGCTTATTCATGAGCCATGAATAAGCACTGATTCAGTGCGAAACGCGTCAGCTGTCCCATTGTTCTCTATTGCTGTGACCTTGTTTTGTACCTGCTGACCACTTAATAAAGACCTCCTCATTGGATTTTTTGGAGTGCGGCTATCCATCCATTTGTTTTCCTATATGGTCAAGGAGAAGGGTGATTGTTCATACAACTAAAAGTTAAAGTGCCACGAAATTCACATTTGTTTTAATAAACTAAAATAAATGCAGTATGTTTAAATATAAGTATGATGGGCCATCCCTCTCTCTCTCGATTTGTTTCATCTCTCAAATGCAAGCTTTTTTCTACTATTCTTAGACTTCCTGCTCTAGGGTGGTTACATTTTTTCTCCATACCCTGTTTTGTATGTAAATGTACCACCCTTGCTTCCTGAGATGGACTACAAATCTACACGCAGACTTGGGGAATTGAAGTATACATAGAGTGGAGCATGTGACCAGAAATAATAGCAATGTTCATTCTTCACTATTCGAAGGAGGAAAAACCCGACAAACAACGGGAAAGAGAGTAAAAAAACAAAAAAAAAAAAAAAACAAAGCCATGTTATACTTGATATTTTAGAAGAATTGATATATAAAAAAATAAGTTTAGTGTCACTTTAAGCCTTCCCACTGTCCAAAGAAACAGTGAGCTTCAGGGTCCATTTGGGGAGACGGCAGCCTAGAGACGGTGAAGGGGGAGACATTGTGATGGAACTTCCCCTGTCTCAGGATGCAGTGCTTAGGAAGAGGTAGGATTTACAGTTAGCCCTCTCTGATACAGATGAAACTGGCTCTGTGGAACTTGTGGACCAAGGGCACCAACAGTGCCTATTTACACAGGCTAAGTACAGAGAAAAAATCAATATCTTTGCAACTTTCTACTGTATATATTGAACTAAAATCTCAAACAATGTTATACCAGTATTTATCTCCTGTGAACTTCACAACATCTCCTCCCTATGCAATGGAGATGAAGAAAGGGGAAGGTATTTGAAGTCCACATCAGCAGAGCAATTTAGGGACTGAGCAAAGTTTGGCTCAGCAATCCCATCAGGAAGCCTAAAAACGTCAAACATAGTGCCTATCCCTATTGTTGTATATGGGGTCTTAATATCGTAAGTAATTGTCTTGTTTTTAGTTTAAGTTAATTTGTACTCGTATTAAGGGAAATGTTTTCACCTCCACATCTGAACTCCAAGAGGATGTGGGAGTTTGGAGGGGAGGACCTATCGGAATCTGAAAGCCCCTTTTATAATAAGGCCCTAGACATTTCACCAGAGCTGAGTCATTTCACAGCACAGTAAAGGAGCATTTACATCAAGACTGACACTCCCGTGTGAGAACTTTTTAGCCGACATCACCAGTAGCAACAACATTCTTTTTCTCAGCTCCGACTCACAAAGCTCCAGCATAAAAGCGGTGGACAGAGAGAGGAAAAAATCCCAGATGCTGCACATTCACGTGTATGTTCAGTGGTAGAATGACAACCTCAGCCTGGGCTCACACCAGGTCATCCCCAATGCGTTTCGCTCCAACCCTCGGAGCTTAGTCTTGACTTTGCAATATTTGCCGACCCTTTTTTGCAAAACACACCAAATCTGTCAGATTGCGAGGGCATCTCCCTGTGCACAGCCCTCTTCAGATCATCCCACAGATTTTCAATTGGATTCAGGTCTTGGCTCTGGCTGGGCCATTCCAAAACATGAATCTTTTTCTGGTGAAGCCATTCCTTTGTTGATTTGGATTAGGGATGACCTTTGTGTTCGAGTCGAACGTATGTAAGTACCAGACAAATTTCCCTGCCCAAGCTGCTTGCAGCGCCGAAAGAAGTACTCTCCCAGCCATCCACATGCCCAGCGGTTGAATGCTAGCTTTGCGAAATTGCTAGCACTTCAATTGCTACCTTTTCAGTTGGTAGATTCTGCCCCCTTCCGTGAGTTTGTGGAATGTGCGGTACCTCAGTGGCAAGTACCAAAATGCCACTTTTTCTCACGGAAGGCAATTCCGGCTCTCTACCGGCATGTGGAAGGCAATGTCCATGCCTCGCTGGACAGGGTGGTCAGTGGTAAGGTGCATCTTACTGCTGACTAATGGTCCAGCAGGCATGGACAGGGACGTTACCCCTCTTTCACGGCGCATTGGGTGACTCTGCTGGCAGCTAGGAAGGACAAGGTACAGTAGTGTTGGAGGTTGTTCCGCCACCACGCCTCCAAAACACTACTACTGGTTGTGACACACCTCTCTCCTTCACCCCCTTCTTATCTTCTTCCTCTGTGGCCTCTTCCTGTGCTGATGTCTCCTTGGAACCAGCCGTGCTCCGTAGGCGTACGAGGGGCTACGCAGGAATGCAGGCCAAGAGATGGTGTGCTTGGGAGACAGGAGCCACACTGGGGCAGAGGTTCTGTCAGCTCTGCAGGGGCAGGCTCAGAGGTGGTTGACACCGCGCCAGCTTAAGCCTGGAATGGTGGTTAGCGACAATGGCACCAATTTCCTCTCCGCCCTGTAACAGGGAAAACTGACCCATGTGCCCTGTTTTGCACATGTCCTGAATTTGGTGGTGCAGCAGTTCTTGGGCAGGTACCCGGGCCTACAGGTACATATAATGCCACTGCTCAGCTGACAGACCTCCAAAGGGAATACAACCTGCCCAAGAACCGTGTAATCTGTGACACCAGATGGAACTCTACATTGGCCATGCTGCAGTGGCTGCACACGCAGCAGAGGGCCATCAATGAGTACCTGTGCCAATATGGCAGCAGAACTGGGTCAGGGGAGCTTGTTTTTTTTTTCCCACGCCAGTGATGATCAGGAATGCATGCACTGTCCTGTCACCATTTGAGGAGGCCACGAGGATGGTGAGCAGTGACAGTGCATACATCAGTGAGACTATCCCTCTTATTCATATGTTGGAGCACACACTACGTGGAATAATGGACAGGGCCCTTGAGGCAAAACAGAGGGAGGAAGAGGAGGACTTCCTTACCTCTCAAGGCCCTCTTTATCAAGACAGTGGTCCTGCTTGCTCACCTAGCACACAGGGAGAGGACAAGGAGGAGGAGGAGGAGGATTGTATCAGCAGCATGGAGGTGGAACCTAGCACTCAGCATCAGCAGTCTTCAAGGGATCACTTACAGTCCCAAGGAACCCATGGGCTTTTACGTGGCTAGGATGAGGTGGCTGAGGATCCTGTTGTCCTCAGTGACCCAAAGGACTGTGCCCTGAATGCCTCAGCAAACCTACGCTGCATGGCCTCCCTGATTCTGCAAAGCCTGCGTAAGGATCCTCATGTTCGTGGTATCAAGGAGAGGGATCATTATTGGCTGGAAACTCTCCTTGATCCACGTTACAAGAGTAAAGTTGCCGTCGCAGAGGGAGCAGAAGATAAAACTTCTGCGGGAGGCCTTGCAGAAGGGTCTGTGCAACGCATTCCCAGAACCTGGGGGATTACCAAATCCTGGTCCTGGACAACGTGTTGCTGAGGCTTCGGTGAGTCACAGAAGGAGCGGTGGAGAAGGTGGCGGTCTGACCGATGCCTTCAGACAATTTTTTAGTCCACAGCCCCAAGGTCTGACCGGTTCCAGCAACCATCGCCAGCGCCTGGTTTACATGGTGTGGGAATACCTAGGGGCAAGATCCGACTTGGACACCTTCCCCACCAAAAATCCTCTGGCTTACTGGGTCTTAAAGATAGATCACTGGCCAGAGCTTGCACAGTACGCAATTGAGCTACTGGCTTGCCCTGCATCCAGCGTTCTTTCAGAATGCACATTCAGTGCTGCTGGAGGCTTTGTGACCGATCACAGGGTGCGCCTCTACACCAACTCCGTCGATCGACTGACCTTCATCAAAATGAATCAGGCTTGGATCAACACCAGCTACCAAGCACCTGATGCTGATGTAACTGAATAATTTTTTTGAAATGTCAGATCCCTTTGAGACTGCCTATGCTGATGCTGAGTGACTGTCCTGTTATGCTGCTGATGGAATATCCTTTTCCTCCTCACTGATCTTGCTGATAGCTAGTAAGAAAATGTTTGTTTCTGGGCTCTGCCACCAGTGCCTAAGGCCAAATTTTTCTGCCCCTGTTTAACAGGGGCGTCTAAAAAAATATTTTGATGCAATACTTTGCATGTGGCTCTTTGTTGCGCTCCAATTACTGTATCTGTGAGGGGTTGCAGTGTTTTTTAAAGCACCCCGTCCCGACGAGCTCGAGCGCATAAGCGAACGCATACGCGAGTAGCGCCCGCATATGAAAACGGTGTTCAAACCACAAAAGTGAGGTATCGACACAATCGTTAGAGCGAGAGCAATAATTCTAGCCCTAGATCTGAAAAGATGCAACCTATAGAATTTTTTAAACGTCGCCTATCGAGATTTTTAAGGGTAAAAGTTTGACGCAATGCCACGAGCGGGCGCAATTTTTAAGCGTGACATGTTGGGTACCATTTTAGTCGGCGTCACATTATCTTTCACAATATATAAAAAAATTGGGCCAAATTTATTGTTGTCTTATTTTTTAACCACTTGCCTACTGTGCACCTTCCTGCCCAGACAAAATATAAGCTTCCGGCACTGCGTCGCTTTAACTGACAATTGCGCGGTCGTGCGACGTGGCTCCCAAACAAAATTGGCGTCCTTTTTTTCTCACAAATAGAGCTTTCTTTTGGTGGTATTTGATCACCTCTGCGGTTTTTATTTTTTGCGCTATAAACAAAAATAGAGCGTCAATTTTTAAAAAAATGCAATAAAAATATATAAAAAAAATATTTTTTCCCTCAGCCGATACATATTCTTCTACATATTTTTGCAATAAGCGTTTATCGAAAAATAGCGTTTACAAAATAGGGGATAGTTTATGGCATTTTTTTTTTTTTTTTTTTACTATTAATGGCGGCGATCTGCGATTTTTTTATTGGGACTGCGATGTTATGGCGGACATTTCGGACACTTTTCTGACATTTTTGGGACCATTTACATTTATACAGTGAACAATGCTATAAATATGCATTGATTACTGTATAAATGTGACTGGCAGTGAAGGGGTTAACCACTAGGGGGCGGGGAAGGGGTTAAATGTGTGTCCTATGAGTGTTCTAACTGTGGGGGGAGGGGGGGATGACTGGGTGAGGTGACCGATTGTGTCCCTATGTACAAGGGACACAATCGATCTCCTCTCTCCCTGACAGGGACGTGCAGCTCTGTGTTTACATACAGAGCTCCACGTCCCCGCTCAGTTACTGAGCAATCGCGTGTGCCCGGCGGCGATCGTTGCCGCCGGGCACTCGCACGGGATCCCCGCAGAGCGGCGGGTGCGCGCGCGCGCCGCCGGCGCGCCTGCCCGTGGCTTTAAAGGGACATCACGTCATATGACGTGATGTCAGGATAATGGAGTCCTCTGCCCGCCGTCATTTGACGGTGGGCAGATGACAAGTGGTTAATTAAAAAAAGTGAATTTTTTCCAAAAAAAGTCCGCTTGTAAGACCGCTGCGCAAATACGGTGTGACAAAAAGTATTGCAATGACCACTATTTTATTCTCTAGGGTGTTAGAAAAAAATATATATAATGTTTGGGGGTTTTAAGTAATTTTCGAGCAGAAAAAAATGTTTTAGTCTTGCAAACACCAAATCTGAAAAACACCTAGGTCCTTAAGTGGTTAATTTTCCATGTCATTTTGATTAGGGCCCCAGGGAGGTCAGGATTGGCACTGGGTCTTGTAATGACCTGGGGGGAGTGGTGGCGGGGAAACTAATTTTTCAAAGATTTGTATCCATATTGCAAGGACCAAACATTACATTAAAGCCGCAAGCAGTATTACATTTATTTTTTTCTTATAGTAATCTCATGTTGTGTAGGGACATTTCTAAACACGTGTCACTACTATAGACACCCAGCAGGTATGATGTTTAAAGGAATTTTTCATTTTTTTTGCACTTTAAGCGTCATTAAAATCGCTGCTCCAGAAAAAACGACAGTTTTTGAAACTTTTTTTTCGATTGATACATGTTCCCTGTGGGCAAGACCCGGGTTCTCAAAGATGTTTTCCAAAAAAACCTTGAATATTGGTGTTTAAAATGAGCACTTTTGAATTCGAATGTTCGAGTCCCATAGACTTTAATGGGGTTCTAAATGTTCGCGCTAACAGTTGGTCTGTTTGGTGCGAACTGAACGCGGGGTGTTCGGCTCATCCCTAATGCTTTTGGGAGACTTCAGATCTGTTTTTGCTAAATTTATCTGGGCTTGGATGTTTTTCTTTGTATGAAAAGGCTTCTGTATTGCCACTCTATTCCATAGCCAGACATGAAGAATAGGAGAGATTGTTGTCACATGTACCACACAGCCAGTTCTTGCCAGATATTCCTGCAGCTCCTTTAGACTGGGTTCACACTATTGCGAATTGGATGAGGGATCCTGCATCCAATTCGCAATAGCAGGAGATTGTGAATGACTCACTATGGAGCCGGTTCACATATCTCCAATGTGACACCAGTGCAAATTTGCACAGGAGCCCTGTGTGTCTTTTGGTCCATTTCAGGTCCAAACTCAGCCCAAAATTCAGGCTGAATTCGGACCTGAAATGGTGAACAAGGATGCAGTGTGAACCATGCCTCAATGTTGCTCTCTTGGCAGCCTCTCCTGGCCAGTTTTCTTCTCGTCTTTTGTCAATTTTAGAGACACGTCCAGTTCTTGATTAATGACACTATTTTTACTCCACTTGATGATGACTGTCTTCACTGTGTTCCATGGTATATCTAATGCCTTGGAAATTCTTTTGTACCCTTCTCCTGACTGATACCTTTTAACAATAAGATCACTCTGATGCTTTGGAAGCTCTCTGCAGACCATGGCTTTTGCTGTAGGATGCGACTAAGAAAATGTCAGGAAAGACCTACTAGAACAGCTGAACATTACTTGGGGTTAATCAGAGGCAGGTGTGTACAGAGTGACTCCTATTTAACATGAGTTTGAATGTGATTGCTCTATTCTGAACACAGCTACATCCCCAGTTATATGAGGGTGTGCACACTTATGCAACCACATTATTTTTTAATTTTTTTAATTTTTACTCCCCCCCCACCTAAAAGATTTAAGTTTGTTTTTCAATTGAGTTATACAGTTTATTGGTCACATTAAGTGTTGAAAAAGTTCTGAAATTATTTATCTTTGTCTCATTTTATTTACGTCACTGATATTTTTATATCAACTGTACATTAATTGTACATCTTATGGTGAACACACTGTCGGTGTGGCTTTGTAGTGCAAGTTGGGATGACTAGGGTACTGTTTTTATAAGTATTATTATATCAATCAGATTAATTATGCAGTATATTTACCATCTCCTAATGGGGGAAACAGACTTTTGTTTACATATAACCTTGATGGAATTGTTTTTACCACTATTTCTTCTTAGTCTATCCTAACTACACAATTCAAAATACATAGGGGTTGTTAAAGGGGTTGTGAAGGTAAATAATTTTTTCCCTAAATAGCTTAGGAAAAACATGTTTTACCTTTACAACCCATTTAAAGCTGGCATGGCCCAAAAAGTCTTATTTGTCTTAAAAATACAAACAAACTACTCATCCTTTAAATATTTGAACTTTTGTCCTATGTCTTCAAAGCAAAACCTCAATATAGTGCACTAGGCCTTTATTCTTTGTTGGTATTCTTGACAAATGAGGGTTTTGAACTAACTTGCTGTGTTTTATGGTGCCCTTTATGCAGCAGTTTTACCTAAAAGTTGAAATGCAGCATACTAAGTACAATGTGATTTCCAATCACAGCTTTAATGTCACACTACTTTTTTCTTAGTTTTTCTATTACATTTTACATTCCTAGAGTTCCTCCTCTGCTTCAGTTTAGCTAATAACATACATAACATTTAACTCCTGAAATTTGTGTCAATTGCACTATGCAAAATAGTGTTATTTTTACTTATTTTCTTGATTAAAACTGTAGCTCTGTATGTGTTGGACTCTCTCCAATGAATGTAAATAAATGTTCAAGGGTACCAGGTTCACATAGATCTGTATAGAAAGCGCAATGGAAAACATTTAGGCATCTGTATATTTATAGGGCTTCTGAAGACCTTAGTCCATATGGTTCAGTTGTTTTAAATTTAGCGACTGATTATAGCGAGCTGTAGACTGCTTTCAGATGGGTTACTCGCAAGATTGATTATCAGTGTAATTTAGGGGGAAACTACATCTATTGCGCAGAAAAAACATTTGTTCGAGACCTGCCATTATAATACTTACCTGGCATTGTAACCTGCATTTGGCAAAGCACTCTCCCTAATGAATATCACCTTAACTGTGGTAACATTGGGGCAGATTCACAGAGAATTAGATTCTCGTAGAGTATCAGAAATACACTACGCCGCCGTTTTTTACCTGCTTACGTGGAATTCAGGTAATTTTGTCCAGTAAACACGGCGGCGTAGTGTATTTCCCCGTCGCAATCCATCTGCGCGAGTAGGCGTGAAGCATTTAAAATAGGCCGTTCCCGCGGCGATCGACTGCGCATGCTCCGTTCGCAAATTTCCCACCGTGCATTGCGCGAAAACACGTCGTCACGTCGTAGTAGCGTCGTTTACGTACATCCTATTCCCGAACGAGTTACTTAAAAAAAAAAAAATATTTTCAAATCGACGCGGGAACGATGGCCATACTTTACATGGGTTACCACTGTTAGACAGCAAAAAGCTCCTCTAACATTACGCAGCCAAAAAATACGTAGGCGATTGCGAGGGACACTCGTCCTTCGTGGATCGCCGTAAAAACTAATTTGCATACCCCGCCGAAAACGACGCGAACTCCTCCCAGCGGCCGCAAAAATTCGCAGCGTAGCGAAGGCTTACGAAGACGTAAGCCTCTCAGTTCGAAGCCCCAAGGCCGTATCATGGTTTGAGGATTCAAACTAGTGATACGGCGTGCGAAATTTGAAATTACTCCTGTCTACACCAGTTAGACAGGCGTAATTGCTCTGTGAATCTGGGCCATTGTGTTTATGGAGTTAAATAAAGGCATACTTTAAGGCCCCATACACACGAGCAGACAGATTTGTCAAATCTGTCCGGCGGACAAATCTTAAAGGAAAAATTAGCCCGTTCAAAAAACATGTATGGAAAGCCGATAAAAAAGGTGTTAGACTACACCAAGACAATTATGAAACAAAAAAATCGCGCTAAAGCTGTAAATAAATGTGGTATGTCAAACACCTACAAATTAAAAGATCTTAATATACTTTTAATTTGTAGGTGTTTGACATACCACATTTATTTACAGCTTTAGGCGATTTTTCTTGTTTCATATATTTGCAAATCTGTCTGCTGGGATTTTGGTTTGCTCGCGTGTAACACGAGCAAACCAAAATCCCCGCCAGCAGAGAGCGCGCTGATGTGTCGGTGACTGACGGTGACTGACGCCGCCACGTACCGCACCAGGAAGTAAAACACTTCCGCGCATCGCCAATCCATTCGGCGGCGGTCGGCGGCGGTGCGGGACGACATGTCTGCTGGTAAGTGTACTAACCAGCAGACATGTCGGGGCGGCGGATTCCCACCCGTAGATTCAAAGCAGCTTTGAAATCTGTCGGGTGGCCAAATCCGTCGGCTCGGCCGTATACACGATCGAATCTGTCTGCTGAAACGGTCCGGCGGACCGTTTCCAGCGGACAGATTTGATCGTGTGTACGAGGCCTTAAAGTGACCCCGTGCTATTGACAGTAAAGAATTTACATATGGCTAGAAAGCAGTAAATGTTTAACAAACAGCTCTTACTATCCTTTATAGTTGCAGACACCATGGGTATATGCACTAAAGACATTCCCTGGCATCTCAGCTACTTAAGCAGTGATTGGACTCAGGTGCCTGGGGACTAACCATACACTGGTTTGGTTGGTGGTTTCTAGGCTCCTGGTTACAATCGTGTACAATTATTGAATAAAAGCAATTGGATATTGTGTAAAGAAATCTTATGTATACACTCATGGCTCTCATAGGATGCATTAGGGTGAAAAAATCATGACGGTTTACAACCCCTTTAAGTACTCATCAAGTATTCGTTTAATTATGTATCTACTGCAGTCCTATAGGGGGGGGGGGTTCTTTAGGCCTGCACTAATGCCGCGGACACACGATTGGAAATACCGTCGAGAAAACGGTGGATTTTTTCCGACAGAATTTTGGCTCAAACTTGAGTTGCATACACACAGTCATACAAAATTCTGACTGTCAAGAACATAGTGACATACAACACTACAACGAGCCAAGAATTTCAAGCATGCGTCTAATTAATTCCAAGCATGCATGTTTTTTTGCGCTTCAGAATTGCATACAGACGATCAGAATTTCTGACAAGAACTTTTTCCGTCTGAAAATTTAAGAACCAGCTCTCAAATTTTTGCTGTCTGAAATTCCAACAGAAAAAGTCTGATGGGGCCTTTACACGGTCTAAAATTTCCGACCAAAAGCTAACATCAAACTTTTCTTGTCGGCAATTCCGACTGTGTGTACGGGGCATAAGAGTCACAAGGTGAATTTGTATGTACAGTAGGTATCTTGATTTCGATCTGTTAACTTGTAAGTAAATGAAAAATGTTGATGCATTGAAGATATAGGGCCAGATTCACGTAGGAGCGTGTATCTTTGTGCGGGCGTAACGTATCCTATTTACGTTACGCCTCCGCAACTTTTACAGGCAAGTGCTGTATTCACAAAGCACTTGCTCCGTAATTTACGTCGGCGTAGCGTAAATAGGCCGGCGTATCCGCGCACAATTTAAATTAGCAGGTAGGGGGGCGTGTTTTATTGAAATGAACCCCACGTAAATGACGCGCCGAACGAACTGCGCATTCGCCGGCCGTGGACGTATCCCAGTGCGCATGCTCCAAGTCACGTCACAAATAGTCAATGAAAACGATGTGAACGTAACTTACTTAAAATTTTTAAAACGTTTGTGAATTGGCATATCTAGCTAATTTACATATTCAACGTGTAAATCTACGGAAGCGCCACCTAGCTGCCAGCGTAAATATGCAACTCAGATACAACGGCGTAATACAATTACACCGCTCGTATCTTAGCTCAATCCCGGCGTATCTTGTTTTCTGATTTTTTTTTTCAGAGATAAGCCGTGTAACTTCTTACTGAATCTGGCCCATAGTGTATATGTACTAAAGATGATTATCTTTTTTTAGATGTATTGTCTCACTGCTGCTTGAAGAGGCAGATCTTCTGTGAAATGCATTTAGCTATTTCTCGCTGACTACCCAATATTGCAATATTAACCTCTTTCTGTCCGGCCATAGTACATACATGAAGGAAAATGGGGAAATACTGTGCTAATCTAAATGAAAAATAGAAAATAAAAAATATAATTAGAGTTGCTACACTACAATATGACAAATATTAAACAGTGGTAAAAGGAAAAAATGTAGCGCTGAAGTGAAAATAGAGACAATGATTTCGCTAAGTGGATGATAAGTACAAAATCACTGTGCTGAAATAGTGATAAGGTAACAAAATCAAAAACAAAAGTGAAGTAAATGAATAAACTGGTGTTATAAACAAACACAACAAACAATAACGATGTAAAGTCCATCACGCAAACACGTGATGAATGGATGATAAAATGAACACGTAGATCCTCAAAGGCAAGCAATCATTTTCTTAAATTCAATGAAGATAAAAAGCGCTTACCAGAAGGCGTGGATCTGTCTGTCAGCGACAACAGATCAATAAGGCATGAACACTCTCAGGGCACGGTCTGCTCGGCTTCCTCGAACTGGATCAACAAGAGAAGTATATCTTTAGTGGAGGGCCATGGATGCACGATGTCCTGGAATGATGTCCCGAATAATCCAAGATGTCTAGCCCCAAATGGATGGAGGGGAATATAGGTTTTCATTATTAAAACCACAACAATACATTAAAAGTAATCACAGGTAATAAAAGGGGCAATATGAGAAATGGTGAAAACCATACTGTGTGTGAGAAATAACTTTTAAAATTGACAACTTTGTGAGAATTGTTTATTTTATTTAATTTCTTATTCACCATGACGCTTACTAAATTATTATTATTACTGTACAGGATTTACATAGGGCCAACAATTTGCACAACGCTTTACAACGCGAGGGCAGGCAGTTCAGTTAGATTACAATTCAATACAGGAGGAATCAGACAGCCCTGCTCGTTTGAGCATAATCTGGAGGCTATTTGTATTTTAGGGCCTCAAGAAATGAGTCAATACACCAACTGGTTATTTTTCAAATACAGTTGGGCTCATAAGTTTACATACCCTGGCAGAATTTATGATTTATTGGCCATTTTTCAGAGAATATTAATGTGACTAGTGTCATTAATGATTAGTGTTTGGCTGAAGCCATGTATTATCAATCAACTGTGTTTACTCTTTTTAAATCATAATGGCAACAGAAACTACCCAAATAACCCTGATCAAAACTTTACATACCCTGGTGCACAAGTTGACACAAAGGGGTTTGAATGGCTATTAAAGGTAACCATCCTCACCTGTGATCTGGTCCTGATAGACCCTTGCATCTTTCATCCAGTGCTGCACTGGTGTTTCTGGATTTTGAGTCATGGGGAAAGCAAAAGAATTGTCA
Source organism: Rana kukunoris (assembly GCA_029574335.1). NCBI lineage: Eukaryota > Metazoa > Chordata > Amphibia > Anura > Ranidae > Rana > Rana kukunoris. Next base: position 528,023,620 of record CM056049.1, read on the forward strand.
AAAAGATCTGCAGGAAAAGGTAGTTGAACTGTATAAAACAGGAAAGGGATATAAAAAGATATCCAAGGTATTGAGAATACCAATCAGCATTGTTCAAACTCTAATCAAAAAGTGGTAAATTAGGGGTTTTGTTGAAACCAAACCATGTTCAGGTAGACAAACTAAAATTATAGTCACAACTGCCAGGAAAATTGTTCAGGTTGCAAAAAAAAAAAAACACAAATAATTTCAGGTGAAATACAGGACTCTCTGAAAACATGTGGTGTGGCTGTTTCAAGATGCACAATAAGGAGGCATTTGAAGAAAGATGGGCTGCATGGTCAAATCACCAGAAGAAAGCCATTACTATGCAAATGCCACAAAGTATCCCACCTAAAATACGGTAAACAAGCCTCAAACCTTCTGGCAAGTCATTTGGAGTGATGAGACCAAAATGTAGCTTTTTGGTCACAACCATAACGCTACATTTGAAGAGGAGTTAACAAGGCCTATGATGAAAGGTACACCATTCCTACTGTGAAACACGGAGGTGGATCGCTGATGTTTTGGGGATGTGTGAGCTACAAAGGCAGAGGAAATTTGGTCAAAATTTATTGCAAGATGAAGTATGAAGTATGTTCTCTAAAAATACTGGAGGAACATTTGCATTCATTAGCCAGGAAGCTGCGTATTGGACAAACTTGGACATTCCAACCTGACAATAATCCAAAACACAAGGCCAAGTCGACCTGTCATTGCTTACAGCAGAATAAAGTGAAGGTTCTACAATGGCCATCTCAGTCTTCTGACCTCAATATCATTGAGCCACTCTGGGGAGATTTCAAACAAGCAGTTCATGCAACACAGCCCACAAATTTACAGGAAAATAATGAGCCTTATCCACAAATACCACAAAAGACTTCAAGCTGTCATTGATGTTAAAGGGGGCAATACACGGTATTAAGACCTGGGGTGTGTAAACTTTTGATCAGGGTAATTTGGGTAGTTTCTGTTGCCATTATGATTTAAAAAGAGTAAACACAGTTGATTGATAATAAATGGCTTCAGCCAAACACTAACCATGAGTGAAAGAAAAGTTTTTACTTTACTTTACTTTACTATTCTCTAAAAACAATGGCCAAGAAATCATAAATTCTGCCAGCGTATGGAAATTTATGAGCACAACTGTATATAAACACAATAGTTTGTAGACTATATAACTATAACACAGACTAAATAATATACACTGATTTAGGGTTTTTTTTTTAACCAAAGAAACAGCAGTATGTATTTTGGCCTGAATTTATGAAGAAAGAGTATTTATTTGGAAAACTTTAAAACAGAAAAAAAGAAAAAAAATGTTTTTATTTTTATTTTTTCAAAAAAGCCTGTTTAAAAAACTGATTAATTGTCATTTAAAGTTTTACAGTAATGAAAGCTGAAAAATTCCCTGGACTGCAAGGGGGTGAAAGTGTCTAGACTTGAGGTGGGTAACAGTTGAATCCATTGTAAATAATTAGGATCCTTAGGGTTACATAGGAAGTGACATAATGCATGGGTAGAGTCATATGGAAATATGATGAGTGTACACATGCAAGTTTACCCTTTATTAATTTTAATGATCATTTTGCTACAGTATGTGTAAAATAAATGTATAACTTTCAACTCAACATATGTTTGTAATCTCTTTAAACTGTTTTATGTGAATACGCCCCTCTCAGAGTTTTCTATACTAAGCTGGGTTCTATCCAAAATAAAAATACCCATGACAAATACTGTAAACCCCAAATCTAATATTATCTCGAGGTTGACTTGAACAATATTCACCCTGGACCTAATTAGGTCTTAAAGTGACTTTGCTTCCACTGTGTTTGAATTACTATTGCTGGGATTGTTGGCAGCAAATGGAACCCACGACTGACAGGTATAATGACTTTGTAAACACTGGATTTAGACATGCTTAACAAGAAAATCTGTAAATAAATGAATAAGAATACATTTTCCGGTATGTAAAGCCATTTTGGAACCTTTCCTTTGCAGCTAGAAAACCCATTAAATGTCATGATGGTTTATCAAGCTAGTTAGCATATAGTTCTAGGGTAAATCAGGCTGACTCACATTAGGGAAAAGATTTGCAGTGTGCTTTGTGTGTGTTTGCAATCCTTGTGCCAGCAGCCAACTGGGAAAGTTATGCACATATCAAAGACAGTTCTGCAAAGTTCTAAGACACATTTTCGCTCAGAACACACTCAGAGAGGAATTTTTAAATCAAGCTGTGGTTTCATAGAAAATTGGTAATCTGTCTTTACCTGCTTTGCCCTGCTTTGCCCTCTAGCAAGACTGATAAATCTCCCTTAGCAGAGCTGTGCTAAGCTAAAAAAAGGATCTTCAAGTGTTCCAGAGACCTGTTAATTTTTGTATATCCTTGAACAGCAGGGCTTCAAAGAATGGGGACCCTGCCAGGGTACACTGGGACACAAGCCTGTGGATTTCCTACTTTCTTTGAATGTGCATTATCCCTTTAATGTTCAACAAACTAACTTATTCCCAGACTGGTCTAAGGTCATTCAAATACATTAGTGGAGTTTGCATTTACAATGCATATATATCTTAAGGAAACAGAAATACATTCCATGATTTATAATTCATATACTTCCTGGCAATTGCCAAGTAATTTTACAGTCAGACGCAAATAATGAATGCAGGCTTTGAGCACCCATCATTAGGTCACAAATAGCTTGTTGCCTTGTTGGACAAGTTGCCTTTCACCAGTTATTACAAATCAGTAAACATAATCTCTGCAGGGACCATGAAAAAAGAAAAACATGGAGCAGTAAATCCTAATGGAACATGTCTATCATCAGCTAGTCAAGCAATTAGTTATGTAATATGCTCACTAATCTGATACCTAAATAGCACATTAAATCTGTGAACCTCAAAGTTGATGGCATTTCATTATACCGTAATAGAGATGGAATTAACGCTTTATATATTGCTTGGGCCATATTTTCAGGTAAATAATGTTGTTATCCTCTGTTTAAGCAACTAGGGACTTAGTAATAAATAAGCAATGTACAGTAAACAGTTATGTATTTGTGCTTCATTTTTATTTATAGGTAAATACTAGCCATTTAAAGCAGTGTTCCGCCAAAAAAAACATTAAAAGCCAGCAGCTACACATACTGCAGCTGTTGGCTTTTAATAAATGGACACTTACCTGTCCTGGAGTTCAGCGATGTCGGCATCCGCAGCCGATGTTTTCATCAGCTGTCAGGTGCTCCGTCGCCATTGGGGGTACGGGAATCCGGCATTGTAGCCTTTCGGCTTCACGCCGGGAGCACTACTGCGCATGTGCCAGGCCCTGCTCCTCTCTCCTATTGGCCCGGCAGCCAGGGGAGGACGGAGCCCCGCAGTGATGCCACAGCTCCGCTGGAGGGAATCCCAGAAGTAGAAAGGGATACCTGTCAAAGACACATATCCTGTCCCCCCTCCCCCCAAAAGGTGCCAATTGTGGCACTGGAGGGGGGAGGAATAAGATGAACGGAAGTTCCACTTTTGGGTGGAACTCCACTTTAAAGTGTTACTAAACCCGGGACACTGCATTCACTATATCAGGTCTCCCACAGTACACAGAACATGGAAATGCAATCGTTTAAGTAAATATGAACTGCTAAATACCCTTTTTCATCAGCAGTTAGAGCTGTCTTATGACTTATATCAATGTCTGGTTAAAGCTTGTAGGAGGCCTTTTCATTCTGCTCTGGCTGTCCTATAAGGGTGCAGGACCCCTGACTCTCTGACTGGACAGTGCTGATTGGCCCTGTGCTGATCACATGCACTCTGCCAAGAAAAAAATTAGGGACAGTGGAAGAAGGGGGGAACGGAGAAGACAGGATCAAACAGCGTTTTTACTCCATGCAGAGGTATACCCCTTTTCACAGTAAGTATAACAAACATGCTTTGCTGCATATACAGACTGATTTTACTGTTGTGGGTTTAGTAACCATTTAAGTCCCAGATGGCTTTTGGAAACAGTGTTGTAAATATATTTGTTTGTCCTGGTGGTTTGTCTCAGTGCCTGCAGCAGTTGCTGCCAAATACTTCATACAGAATAGACTATAGTACCACTGCTCTTTTTTAAATGCCAACATTTCTCCCATCTACCATTTTTTTCAGGTTAACTGATCTCTCTGCATGCCCCTAACAGACTCTTTTTTCCTTAAAATTTCATTACGTGGTTCAGAGCAGTGAGCATTTGCAGCAAGTCATGTGCACCTGTCTGTGCAAACTACAAATCCCATAAATCAATGCGACCACTAACACTATTGCACATGTGTTATTTCCATTCATTCAATCAGGCTGGTTTTCCTGGTACTGTGGGCGGTGCTGTGTAGGCCATGTGTGTTCTCTTACATGTCAGTGCTGGCTGGCTGCTGTCCTTATCAGGAATGTGCTGTGGTACCATAGATTTAAAGCAGACACCTTCTTAAAGGAAGTTGTACTGTGCAGTTTTGGACATTATTTTTATGGATGTGCTTTGCAATGCTGCAGTTAGAAGGGACACAGGTAGTTAGAGATACAGGTCTTGAACTTGATTTTTTTTGTAACTTGGGTTTAGGTCACTTTAAAGTGATTAAGATGGAGAGGTACGGCGCAAAAACTGACAGCAATAGGCTAGTTATTATTGTTGGATTTCTACCTAATACATCATTACCCCCGTCTTCAATTTCCCTGTTAAACCATATATATGACTGTGGCCTGTAAAAGCTGTATTAATGTATGTTCACAGAGTGACTTCTCATTTGTTGTATCCATCTTTTTTGTATATATGTTCATTATATGGGCTTGTACCACCATTTATTCTCAATAAAAAAGTTTGTAAACAAAAAAAAAAAAAACCTGTGAACAAATATGAAACTCCAATGTTTGAACACAAAGTATAAAAAAATGAATACACAAAATACATAAAGAATGGGCTGAAGGTCAGGCAACAAAAAAAAAAAAAAAGTGATAAATTGTGAATAGGTCTAAAATGGATATTGATGATACCAAAGTCCAAACACAATAGGTGAAAAAAAAAAGGAAAAGAAAAGTAATGCTTAAATTATAAGTCCCAAGAAGGAGTCTCCAGTGTGAATCGGTGAATCACTAATGATTAAACTTTAAATAATGTGACATCAAAAGGAAATCCATGTGATCTGTCCACCAGATAAGACACCCGAGTGACTTAGTGTTGTAGTCTTCTTACCAGACAAGTATCACCACAACAGCAGGCGACGCCTATCACGTCACCTACACGGTAAGCAGAGACAGCGGGAGGACACGAGAAGATGCCAAGATCACTCGCACATACAGGCGGATGTTCATTTCAACGCATGCAATGCCGACATTTCTGTAAGTGCATTACTTTTAATAAACCAATCTTTTTAGCAATTTTACACTATGGGGATCTTTTATTTTCTCTCCCTTCTGAGACATATGTGAAAGCCATATCCAGGACTCAGGAGTCAGATCCACCATAAGTCTTGCTGGGAGACTATAAACAAACCCTGGGTTCATATTGACTGCTGTTGTGGTCATACTTGTCTGGTAAGAAGACTACGACACTAAGTCACTCGGGTGTCTTATCTGGTGAACAGATCACATGGATTTGCTTTTGATGTCACATTATTTAACCAGTTGCCGCCTGCCCGCCGTCATATTACTGCGGGACGGTGGCACTGCTGGGCGAGAGCATGTAGCTATAGGTCCGCTCTTTAGCGTCCCCGCTAGCCCCCGAGACCTGCACACGTGCCCGGCGGGTAAGATCGCCGCCGGGCACGCACGCTCGTTTGTTACAGAGCGTGGAACGGGAGCTATGTGTGTAAACACATAGCTCTCGTTCCTGTCAGCGGGGGAAACGCTGATCTTCTGTTCATACAATGTATGAACAGAAGATCAGTGATTTTCCCTAGTGAAGTCACCCCCCCATACAGTTAGAACACACCCAGGAACACACTTAACCTCTTCCCTGCCCCCTAGTGTTAACCCCTTCACTGCCAATGGCATTTTTATAGTAATACAATGCATTTTTATAGCATTGATCGCTATAAAAATGCCAATGACCCCAAAAATGTGTCAAAAGTGTCCGAAGTGCCCGAAGTGCCCGCCATAATGTCGCAGTACTGAAAAAAAATGCTGATCACCGCCATTACTAGTAAAAAAAATATATTAATAAAAATGCCATAAAATGACCCCCTATTTTGTAAACGCTATAACTTTTGCGCAAACCAATCAATAAATGCTTATTGCGATTTTTTTTCATGAAAAATATGTAGAAGAATACGTATCGACCTAAACTTAAGGAAAAAAATGTTTTTTTATATATTTTTGGGGGATATTTATTATAGCAAAAAGTAAAAAATATTGCATTTTTTTCAAAATTGTCGCTCTATTTTTGTTTATAGCACAAAAAAAAAACGCAGAGATGATCAAATACCACCAAAACAAATCTCTATTTGTGGAAAAAAAAGGACGCCAATTTTGTTTGGGAGTCACGTGGCACGACCGCGCAATTGTCAGTTAAAGCGACGCAGTGCCGAATCACAAAAAGTGCTCTGGTCATTGGACAGCAATATGGTCCGGGGCTAAAGTGGTTAAAGTTTAATCATTAGTGATTCACTGATTCACACTGGAGAATCCTTCTTGGGACGTATAATTTAAGCATTACTTTTCTTTTCCTTTTTGTTCACCTATTGTGTTTGGACTTTGGTATCATCAATATCCATTTTAGACCTATTTTTTGTTGCCTGACCTTCAGGCCATTCTTTATGTTTTTTGTGTATTAATTTTTTTATACTTTGTGTTCAAACATTGGAGTTTCATATTTGTTCACAGGTTTTTGCGCCGTACCTCTCCTTCTTAACTTTGGTACCGACAGCACTCACATACTTTTTCTGCGCAGTGTTTTTTTCTTATAGAAATTTATTTTCTTTGAAAAGTTTTTTTTTATTTTCACTTTAAAGTGATTGTAAAGTCTTGTTTTTTTTAATTAAAAATAACACACATTTTATACTTATCTGCTTTGTGCAGTGGATTTGTCCAGAGCAGCTTGGATCCTCCTCTTCCTGAGTCCCTCGTTGGCTCTCCTGGCCCATCCCTCATGTTAAGTGTCCCCACAGCAAGCAGATTACTATGGGGGCAACCAAGCCGAGTCACAGCTCTGTGTGTCCATTCAGACATGGAGCTGCTGCCTGGCCTGCCCCCTGTCTATCCTGATTGGCTGACTGACTTTGATTGACAGGAGAAAGAGCCAATGGTGCCACGCTGCTGTCTCAGCCAATGAGAAGGGGCGTCCCGGGCATCTTAAAACATCAGTGGACCTAGATGGGGATTAGGTAAGTATTAGAAGGCTTTTTATCTTAATGCATAGAGTGCATTAATAAAAAAAAAAAAACTTCAGCCTTTACAATCACATACCAGAACTGTCAGATATCAGTGGGTTTGCAATCCTTGTGTGGAACACTCAATACATTTAATAAAGAACTTGTTCCAAGCTGCCTACTGTAATTTTTTAACATTTTTGACACTTTTTTTGTGAAATGGTAGGGTTACAATGTACCCCGTTACCAATTCACATGGGGGGGCAGGATCTGGGGGTTCCCTTTGTTAAAGGGAGCTTCCAGATTCCGATAAGCCCCCCACCCGCAGATCCCCACAACCACCAGGCAAGGGTTGTGGGGATGAGGCCCTTGTCCCCAGCAACATGGGGACATGGTGCTTTGGACCCCAAAGCATCCTCCCCATGTTAAGGGCATGTGGCATTGTACGTTCAGGAGGGGGCGGCGATCTCTCATCCCCCCTCTTTTCCTGCAGCCTGCCAGGTTGCATGCTTGGACAAGGGTCTAGTATGGAAATGTCATTTTGTGCACCACTTTACAGGCAAACTATAGACATCCCCCAAAATTTAAAGGAATATTTCACTTTTATTGTTTCACTTTAAGCCTTATTAAAATCACTGCTCCTGAAAAAACGTCAGTTTTTAATACTTTTTTTTACATGTCCCCTGGGGTAGGACCCAGGTCCCCCAAAAACTTTTTATGACAATAACTTGCATATTAACCTTTAAAATTAGCGCTTTTGATTTTTCACGTTCATGTCCCATAGACTTTAACGGTGTTCGCGCGTTCAAACAAATGTTTTGCCTGTTCGCATGTTCTGCTGCAAACCAAACCGGGGGGTGTTCGGCTCATCCCTAGTAAATAGTTTTTTTCTCCGGTGAGTGAAGGTAAGTATATGTTGCTGGAAAGGTCAAATGCCCCTCCCTACAGCACTTATGACTTCCACTTCTTCCTGAAATGGTGGTGGAAAACTCTGTCTGCATTTTTGCATTCTTGACATCAGTCCCCTGTAAGTCCCGGGAATCTTGATCCTGCTCCCAGAGGAGTCATGTCTTTCATACTCTGAGCTTAATGGAGGTGAGTAAAATGACACTGGGTACCATTCATTCTATTAGAGGACCGGCAATTGGCATAGGAGAAGAGTGAGGAGTGCTTTGCTAGGGTGTGAAAAGTACATCTATCACATTTTTTAATTTACAAAATTGGAATTGGGGTTTAAAGCTGATCTATGGGTTTTCCCACCTCCTCTTCTAATCACTGCCATTACAAAAAAAAATAATACATTTACATTTTGCTCACCTAAATCTGAAGTCACATGCTCCAGTTCTGAGTCTTCTTTCTTCTCCTGTTTACAGAGGGAAGGGTCCTTCTTCAGGAGTCCATCTAACTGCCCAGAAATAGGTTTAGAGTAGCTGGTTGTTTTGCCCAACCTGGATATCACGTTAAGTTTCATGCTATACCTATGGGGAAGACTCCTTACTCTGCTCTGCAACTTCTCTAAACCACTGTTTCTAGGAGATTGCAGTAGTTGTAGATCTAGGATGGGAATCATTTATGAAGGACTTAAGGTCCAGGATTAGGTGTTCCTAAAAGTACAAGCTAGAAACAATCAAACCACTGACCAGGTGGCCAGTTAAATAAAAAATGAACTATCTCAGGTCTATTCCTGTCAATAGATGCTGAAAAAGCATTTGACAGGGTGGACTGGGGATTTATGATGAACACATTGGAAACTATGGGAATAGGCCCAAGGATGATCCAATGGATTAAAGTGCTATATAAACATCCGACTGCAACTGTAAAAATCAATGGTGTTGCTTCCCCCTCCTTCATTAGTACAATGGGATGAGACAGGGGTGTCCCCTCTCACCACTCGTATTTGTGTTGTCATTAGAACCCCTTATTGCATAAATACGAAACAACCTAGTTATAGGTGGTATTAAGACAGGGGAGGATGAACATAAGTTAGCAGCATTTTCCGACGACGTGTTGTTTTATATATCAAACCCCAGGATTACAATGCCAAACCTACTGAAGACACTTAAATACCACAGACATGTTCTAAAGTATTAAAAACTATAATAACACAATTTATTTGGCAAAATAAGACATATAGAATCTCATTTTCGGTATTAAGACATGGAAAAAAAACAAGGAGGCTTAGCGGTACCTGCAGTTGACTAAGGAAAACAATTATTACAATACAGTGGTGTTATCAAAAGAAAAAAAATGAAAAAAGGTGGGTAAAATTAGAAAACACAATGTGCGGCGCACAATTAGGAAATATAATATGGAACCCTCCACAGCATAGGGGACTAGGAGAGAACACACATGTAATGACACGCAATGCACTTAGAATTTGGGATTTAACCACTTCCATACAGGGCACTTATACACCTTCCTGTCCAGACCAATTTTCAGCTTTCAGCGCTGTTGCACTTTGAATGACAATTGCGCGGTCATGCTACACTGTGCCCAAACTACATTTTTATCATTTTGTTCCCACAAATAGAGATTTCTTTTGGTGGTATTTGATCACCTCTGGGATTTTTATTTTCTGCTAAAACAATAAAAAAATTACCGAAAATTTTGAAAAAAAAAAAACGTTTTTTTTGTTTCAGTTACAAAACATTGTAAATAAATATTATTTCTCCTTCGCTGATGGGCACTGATGGTACTGTACTGATGGTCACTGATAAGGCGGCACTGATGGGCACCGATGAGGTGGCACCAATGAGGTGGCACTGATGAGGTGGCACTGATGAGGTGGCATTAATGGGCACTGATGATGGGGACTAATATCCGGCACTGATAGGCGGCATGGATGGGCACTGATAGGCGACACAGATGAGCACAGATAGGCAACATAGATGTGCACAGATTGGCGGCATGGATGGGCACTGATAGGCGGCATGGATGGGCACTGATAGGTGGCACAGATGGGCATAGATGGGCACTGATAGGTGGCACTAATGTACTGTATTGTGTTGTACTAATGGATGCCAATCAGTGCCAAACAATAATGCCTGCCAATCAGTGATGCCCATTGTGGGCACTGATTGGCATCCATTGTGGGCACTGATTGACATCCATTATTCATTTCTGATTGTCATCCCTGGTGGTCTAGTGGCATCCCTGGTGATCCAGTGTGGGCATCCTGAGGGGGGGCTGCACTGATAATCGATCAGCACAAACCCTCCCCTGTCAGAGGAGCAGCTGATCGGCTCTCCTCTACTTACGTCTAACAGACGCGAGTGAGGAAAAGCCGATTACCATCTTTTCCTGTTTACATTGTGATCAGCCGTGATTGGACATGTGGTAAAGAGACTCCGTCAGGGACTCTTTACCTAGATCAGTGTTGCGGGGTGTCAGACTGACACCCCACAACAACGATCGCCGCAATGTGCGCCCCCGGGGGCCACGCATCGGCTAAATATCCTAAAGACGTCAAATGACGTCCAGTCAGGGTGTGAAAACCACTTTGTCGCCGTCATTTTGCTATATGGCGGGCGGCAAGTGGTTAATATACAAACAAAGTAAATGGAAATATAATTCACCTTTAATTTCACTCAAGGAAAATAATCACTTTACACCCGGGAAAAGGACAGTATGGGGGAATTGGATAAAAAAAGAAAATGCACAACTTAGAGATATAATACATGTACAGTGGTCAACATAAGAAATAGCATATCCCGGATCTACAAGATATTAATAGCAGCAGAGGAGCTGGGGACATGAGAAAACAAGCATAATATTGGAAAGAGTTTGAAATTAGTACATAGTTCCGCAGTAGACACAAAGGGCCAGATTCAGGTAGAGTTAGGCTGGAGTATCAGTGATACTCCAGCCTAACTGTCACTTTAAGCCGGCGTTTCTGTTTTCTGTAACCAGAAAACAAGAAACGCCGGGTTGGAGTTCCGATGCGAGCGGCGTAATTGAATTTCGCCATCGCATCGCAACTTTAATTTAAAAATGGCGCTGGGGGCGTTCCCGCTGATTTACGCCGAAAAAATCAGCGGGAATCGGCAATTCACGATCGTATTCGAGCGCGACGTAGTGACTTACCGACGTTTCCGTAAGAGATACGCGGCGTAAATAAATACATGCCCCCTAGGTGGGGTATCCTATGTTAAGTATAGCCGTCGTTATCGCGTCGAAAAAAAAAAATTTGCATCACTTGCGTAAAACGTCCATGAATAAGGATTTGACGTCATTGACGTTCACTGACAGAATTTGGAGCATGCGCACTGGAATGCATTGACAGTCGACGCATGCGCAGTACGTTCGCCGCGGGATCGCGCTTAGTTTAAATAATACACGCCCCGTACCCGCCCAATTTGAATTCCGCCGGCTCATTTTCAATGCGCTGCCGCAACTTTAGGAGCAAGTGCTTCATGAATAACAGCACTTGCTCCTAAAATTTCGCCAGAGTAACGTAAATGAGAAACGTTACTCCAGATTAAAGATGCTCCCATCTACCTGAATCTGGCCCATAGACTGCCGAAATGAATTAGAAATACCTGACAAGGTGGTATATAACCCCAGACAAAATATGTAAATATCATCTGAGGAAATCCCCGGAGTGTTGGCGAGGTGTCCCATGTTTGGTGGGACTGTCCAAAAATAAAAATAAATATCGGAAGGAGGTCTTACAACTTATAAAGAAGATCACAAATAAAGAAATACTGTACCTGAAGATCTATGGACGTGTTTGTTCTATGGGGTTGAAGGTTCAATAAAGCTTTATAAGGAATCAGTAATACCCCACATAATGAATTCTGCCAAAAGTGGCAAGAAATAGAAAGCCCCAAAATCCGGAACTGGATAAATAGAGTAGAAGAGACATATAATATGGAGAGTTTGAGGTATAGTGGAGAGGAAGAAACTGAAGGGCTGGCAAATAAATTGAAAAATTAGATGGCGTTCAAAAATCAGGAGATATGTTGAGGTAATAAGCGGATAGGCGGGGGGGGGGGGGGTACCGGTCGAAACGGAATAGTAATAAGATAAAGATCTAAGCGAGAGGTATGATATGAGTCATGGGAGGGGAAGGGAAAGGTACATGGTGGGGGGAGGTGGGGTTTTGGAATTTAAACTGTACTAGTGCTATATAAAGCTGCCTTTTGAAAAAAAATTGTGTATGATGGCATTTTGATAAAATAAATAAATAATACAAAATATAAAAATAAACAATCAAAGGAGTTCACATAAATAACCCGGTATATCTGAAATGCCAAATAAAAAAACTAAAAACTAAAAAAAAATACGTTTTAAGCTTCCATGGCACATTTTAGTTTGGCTGGATTGTACATTTAACAGCAATTAAATAAACGATGGGTATTTTATTTTCCACATCTCTATCACAGCTCATATTGAAATTATTATTATTATGTAATAATCACTCTCCATGGATTTTGTTAAAACTATTAGTTGTGGGTTTATTTTCTTAGGAACATCTTCAGTATTTCAAAGTTTTGTAAGATAATGATACCTACATTACATCTGTATGTTGTCTGCTGATGTTTGATTAAATAATAGCAACAGTAATTCACTGTAATCAGGATTAACAAGGTAATGACCACATTTAGTCATTCTGCAAAAAAAAGGGGCAATCAAGTGGGCGGCTGCCAAGGTGCAGCATAATAAATTCAGTTATAATCCTGAGAAAGTTCAGATTCTCTGGGAAGTGGGAATAATAAAATAATCAGTGCAATCAATGCATGCAATAGCATGAATGGGCTACCTACTAGTAATAACATTATATGCCCAATAAAAACAACGTATAGTAATATAATCCTATAAAAAGCACATAATCACCTTTTGCACCAACACGTTCTATAAACCTAGAAAGAAATTGTAGATGTCTTGAACTTACAAATCCCATTTTAGCTCACGTTTCTCCAAAGCAGCATTGAAAAAAAAAAAGAAATAAAAGGTTTTACTGGTATATATGGAGCACAGCTCACTTCCTGGTCCATATGATTAACCACTTCAATACAGGATATTTTCACCCCCTTCCTGCCCAGGCCAATTTTCAGCTTTCAACACTGTCACACACAATTGCGCGACGTGGCTCTCAAACAATTTGACGTCCCCACATATAGAGCTTTCTTTTGGTGGCATTTGATCATCTCTGTGGTTTTTTTTTTTGCTCTATAAGCCAAAAAAAAATGAGAATTTTGAAAAAAAAACTATATTTTTAACTTTTTGCTATAATAAATATTCAATTAAAAAAAAAATGTTTTTTCTCAGTTTAGGCCGATACATATTCTTCTACATATGTTTGATAAAAAATAGCAATAAGCGTATATTGATTGGTTTGCGCAAACGTTATAGTGCCTACAACATAGGGGATAGATTTATGACATTTATTTTTATTACTTTATTTTACTAGTAATGGCGGTTATCAGGACTGTGATATTGCGGTGGACAGATCAGACACTTTTAACACATTCATGGAACAGTGCTATACATATGCACTGATTACTGTATAAATGTGACTGGTAGGGAAGGGGTTAGCACTAGGGGGTTAAATGTGTTTCCTAGGGAGTGACTCTAACTGTAAGGGGAGGGGACTGACTGGAGGAGGTGACCGATCGATGCCCCTATGTACAAGGGACACACCATCGGTCTCCTCTCCCGACAATACGTGGATCTCTGTGTTTACACTCTCCATGAGCAATAGCGGGTGCCCAGAGGACATTGCGGCTGCCGGGCACGCGCATCGGGTCCTCAGTGATGCGCTCTCCACACTGCAGAAATCCCAGGACGTCATTTGACTATGCGCTGGGGGGAAGTGGTTAAACACATATTATTATTTCATATTTTATATTTTGTGATTTATTGCATGTCACATGGCTTGTGGGATATAATACAAAGTATTGTTTGCATGGCAGAGGGTAGGAAGCAAGTGTGATATGACTTGTTCCACATGCAGCATGTGCAGCTATATGGTCTTTTTTTAATGAGTGCATATCTTTGGGACTTCTAAGTGGCTCATTTAAATTATTCCTTTTCTCTCTTCTTTCTCTTGATGCAGACCCTGTTAAAATGCTAAGTTAAATCTTAAAAACCGGAGGACCCGTCCCTGTTTCTACTGCAAGATACTAAAAGCTTAGTTAAACCATATCAGCAATCTATTTTATGCCATCTGTTGAATGTAGCTAAATCATATATTCCAACTACATGGAAGCAGATCCAACCACCATTGGTAGGAACGTGGCTTAAAAAAGTAGAACAGTTAAACCATATGGAAGATTTGGTGTGGACACCCCGGCAAAAACGAGGGATGTATCTGAAAACATGGTCCCAATGGAATCTTTTCATTATTACAGAAGAGGGTAGGACCCTTATAGACGTGAACATTAACGACTGAAAAATAAAGAGGTGGTTATTGAATCCTTAATAGGTGGAGAGGTTAACTGGGGGCTCCTGAGCGCCACAGCAGCCAGCACAGGCAGTACAGTGGCCAGTGACCCCACAAGCCCATCACAGGCAAGTGGCTTAAAGCCTCAACAAAATAATCTCTTTGCCACTTATTCAGTCTCAGAGAGAGATAGTACACTCACAAACATCTCATCATCACATTTTAGACTGACTAGAAGAATGAAATGCACTTGTGAATGATCTGTGCCATGTTTTCTCCGAGCAGACACTTTGAATCTCTGTAGCCTCGTACACACGACCGAGGAACTCGTCGGGCGAAACACATCGTTTTCCTCGTCGAGTTCCTTGTTAGGCTCCTTGTTCTCAAACGCGGTGACTTCAACACATACAACAGCAGGGGCTGCTTTTGCTAATCTCATGTTACTGCGTGTTCGGGAAAACTCTGTTAAGAGACATTTGCACTTTTTAGTCTGTTACAGCGTGACAAATGTGCTATTTCCACTACAAACGTTACTTTTACCGAAGGTGCATGGGTTTCTTAGCATACACACGCTCGAGTTTCTCGTCGAAAAGCAGCCCGACGAGGAACACGATGAGCCGATTTGACTCCCGTCGAGGAAAAAGAGAACTTGCTCTTTTTTTTGCTCGTCGAGTTCCTCAACAGTTTCCTCGATGAAAAACGTACACACAAACGGTTTCCTCGGCAAAAAAGCTCTCCCACCTAGTTTCTTGATGGATTCTGCCGAGGAAACCGGTCGTGTGTACGCTGCCTTTCAGTTGCAAGGTTGCTGTGCCTCAATCTCTGCCACATGAGTGTTGAAAGCAAGCACCGATTTACCTTATTTAGGCTGAAAATACAGCATGTTTTTGGCATTAATTCAAGATGTTTCTTAGAACATTCAGAATTCATGTTACATTTGACTTGCAGTTGACTAAGGATAAGCTTTGGGTTATCATGGGTTAAGCATGAATTCAACCCAAACCCAGCTTGTTTTCATTTCGTCAAATGGGCAAATTTGCCCAGTTGACCTGCCTGCTTGAGACTGCAGATGCTGCAGCCGGATAATATTAATTTAGTGTAGGTATCACTGCAGTCTCCTGGTGACTTGTTTTACACTGTATACAAGCTGGCAGGTGGGCATATTTGCTCAATGACATTGCCTAGGTTTCCCAGTGCTGTGTTGACATTCCAGCTGTCAGGGATGTCAACAGAACCTGGCTGATTGTGATTGATGCTGTATCTACATCAACATGGGAACAAGGTGCTTTCCTGATGTTAAAGCGGAGTTCCAGCCTAGGGGAACAAAAATATTAAAAGTTAGCAACTACAAATACTGTAGCTGCTAACTTATAATAAAAGGACACTTTCCTGTCCAGGGAGCCTGAAATGTTGGCACCCCAAGCCGATCCATCGGCTTAGGTTGCAGGTGCAGGCATTGCAAGTAAGGGAAACTGGCAGTGAAGCCTTCAGGCCAGCTTCACAGCCAGCTTCCTACTGCACATGCTGGAGTCGCACAACAGTTTCTGAAAGGTCCCAATGTCTTCTAGGACACACACAGGTCCCAGAAGGCACTGGGGGGAAGGAAGAGGGCCAGATGCAACCGCCAAAGTGATGTACCTTGCCGTGGCAACATAGGATGAAAAGTCCTGAAGAGAAATAAAAATAAATGTACTAAAAAAAAAAAAATCAAAAATGAGGGGTGGGGTGGTCAATTGTTTGAGACAAGGTTCCCTTTTCCCCTTAAATTTCGCTTTAAAGAAGTGTTCAGGGCTTGTAGCCAGGAATGCTTCAGAAGGGGCTAAATGCCTCGACAAGGGTCTGATATGGATCTTGGGTGGCAGGGGCAATTGATTTTTAGGGGGCACCTATGTGTTTTTTTTCAGGTCGTCTATGGTTCAGCAGTTGCCCCCTGCCCCCCAATCCAACAATGAGAGAAATACAGACATGTACTGTTGTTTCAAAGTGGTGTATTATTTGAATCTTGGTATGATTTTCTGTTATTTTTTTAATCTGTGTTATTTATTCTATGTTGCATATTAATTATATAGATGGTTTATGAGAGTATAGTTGTATTTGTTTTATTTGGTTCTATTTGCTGTTTATTGGTATTTTTTGTTGTGTCATTGGGGGTTATTTACAAAAGGCAAATCCAAGTGCAAACTACAAGCACAAAGTGCACTTGAATTGCACTGAAAGTGCATTTGGAAGTGCAGTCACTGTAAATTTGAGGGGTAAATCTGAAATGAGGGGAAGCTCTGTTGATTTTATTATCCAATAATGTGCAAGCCAAAATGCTGTTTTTTATTTCCCTTGTATGGCCCCCTCGGATCTACAGTGACTGCACTTCCAAGTTCATTTTCAGTGCAATTTCAGTAGCACTCATAGTACAAATGGGAT
Organism: Rana kukunoris; assembly: GCA_029574335.1. NCBI lineage: Eukaryota > Metazoa > Chordata > Amphibia > Anura > Ranidae > Rana > Rana kukunoris. The sequence goes on from CM056049.1 coordinate 528,040,762, forward strand.
TTTCCATTAGTAAATAACCCCCACTGTGTCTTGTTCTGTTCATTGTTGTGATCTTGAGTGTGGCTGTGTCGCAATAATTTCCCATTTGAAATTAATAAAGTATTCTGATTGTTTAATCACAACGCAAAGCTCAACATTCCATATTTTAATGTGCTGACTCTTATCCTTGATAAGCTTACCACTACTTGTGTTTGACCTGCTTCAATCTGGTTTTGCATACCTCCTGCATTGGGAGAAAACGATGTGAACAAACTTCTATCAACTCTGGTCCATACTAAAATTCCTGCAGACCTGAAATTGTTATAGATTGTGATAGACATAATCATTTGTAGAAACATTAAACCAAACTGGGGCATGTAAGTACAACAGCAGATCCACAGGTTCATAATCAAGAAGAAAAGAGCAGATATCTCTACAGACTGGGCACCATCTTTTATGTTGGGTGTCATCTAGGTCAGTGCATTAAAATATGGAGTGTTGAGCCTTGATTGGGCTGGCTGTGATTAAACAACACACCTTGATTTCTTTCATTGTTGGATTTAAATTATTTTTCTTCATCAGAAATAACAAGCACAACTTCTATGGACTACAGTTATGTTAATGCTTGATACAAATGTCTATATCTGGCACATTGATCAACTGGATGTATTTGTAGAGATCTAGGTGTTCGACTTGGTTTAGTCCACATGTGTTGAAAGTTTGCACAATGAATGAATGAATGAATGAAAACTTATATAGCGCAGCACATGCAAACTGAATCGCCTCTGGGCGCTTGTTGTTCCTGTCTCCTTTGATATCAAAAGAGATGAGTCTTGACCTTTTTCCTGAATGCTAGGTGGTTCTCCTCCAACCGAATGCTGGTTGGTAAAGCGTTCCATAGTCTGGGACCTTGGATCGCGAATCTTCTTTCTCCTTTGGTCTTGTAGTTGGCTTTCAGAACCTGGAGCAGGTTTTGATTGGTGGATCGCAAAATGCGATTGGGATTATGAGCTTTTATTTTTTCGCATAAATAAAGGGGGGCATTCCCATGGACACATCTATGCGTAAGACAGAGAGCTTTAAAAGCAATTCTGTCTTTAACTGGTAACCAGTGAAGGGATCTCAGAGAAGGTGAGATAGATTCCCATGGTTTTTTCCCAGTCACAAGTCTGGCGGCCGTATTCTGAACGACTTGCAGACGAGCGATTTGGTACTTGGGGAGTCCGAGGTAAAGGGCATTCGCATAATCCAGCCTGGAGTAGACAATTGCTCCCACCACGACTGCTAAATCTTCTTTGGGGATGAACGGAGTAAGTCTGCGTAGTAGGCGCAGCAGATGGTGAGATCCGCTGACTACTGACCCTATTTGTGCGTCCATTGTCATAAAGGAGTCAAAAATGACCCCGAGACTTTTGACTTTGGTGCTAGGGGTGATGATTTTGCCCAGAATAGGTGGGGGTGTCCATGCTGTTGAAGGTTGATTCCTGCGCTTGGCGTAAAACAGGAGAAGTTCTGTTTTCGCTCCGTTGAGTTTAAGATAACTCTTTGTCATCCAGTTCTCTATCAAAGAGAGGCATGTCTCTAGATTGAGGTGGTGATCCTTTCTGTTGCAGATGCGGAAATACAGTTGCGTGTCGTCTGCATATGAGTGATAAAACAGTTTTTGGCTGCTAATAATCTCAAAAAGAGGACGAAGGTAGATGATGTTAAACAGCACCGGTGACAGAGGCGATACTTGAGGGACTCCGCATTAAACTGTGCGTTTCTCAGACGTAAAAGGTCCTAACATCACTGTTTGCGATCGGTTTTCCAGAAAAGAGGAGAACCAAGATAAATCGCCTTCTGTGACTCTGGCTACTTCAGCAAGCCGAGTCAGTAACAGTTTGTGGTCTACAGTGTTGAAAGCTGCGCTTAGGTCCAACAGAACCAGAAGACAAGATTCTCCTTCGTCTGCGGCCTCGAGAACATCATCCCATATTTTGAGCAATTCGGTTTCAGTCCCGTGTCCAGGGCGGAACCCTGATTGCAATGGATCAAGTAGCTTGTGGGTATCTAGATGCTGTTGCAGCTGTTGTACCACTACTTTTTCCATTACCTTTGAGAGTACATTGAGGCTTGTTATGGGACGGCGGTGGAGTGGGTCCTTGGGGTCCAGGGAGGGTTTCTTCAGGATGGGTTGGATTATACCCTCTTTCAACTGTGAGGGTACTATGCCCTCCAAGAAAGACTGGTTGATAAGCTGCGTGATGGGAGGAGCCAGGATGTAGGCGCATTCCTTAAGCAGTTTTGTGGGGATAATGTCATTTGGCGCTGTGCTATTACGCAGAGTACAAATGACATTCTTAGTGGTCTCGATGGAGATGGGTTCCAGGGTGAACTTACATGATATAGGAGAATTACTATGGGTGTTGTGTGAGAGGCTGCAGGGGGGACTGAGGGGGGAATTGTTTTGCTGAATGCTTTCACGGATTGCCTCGATTTTATTAATGAAGCAATCCGATAGTTCATTGCAAAATTCTTGTGTGTCTGCATTTGGTGCTTCAATACATCCTGGTTTCATGGTCTGAGTGACCATCTTGAAGAGTTCGCGGGGGCGGTTTAAGGCGCTGTTGATAGCCTCCGAAAAATAATTTTTCTTGGCTTGGAAAATTTCTTTGTGGTATTTTCTTGTCGCCGCCTTGTAGATGGATAGGTTTAGCTCTGAAGAACTTATTTTCCAGGCAGATTCGGCCCTTCTGCGTTCTTGCTTCAGTAACGACAGCTGGTTGTTAAACCAGCTGCGGTTGTTTTTCCGGATGCGGGTTTTACGTTTCGGCGCTACCAAGTCGGCTGACTGTAGCATGGCCGAATTTATGGCATTCAGTGTTTCAACGGCCATTTGATGCGGCTGAGTTGTTTCTATTTTTTTCCTTAAAGTGGTTTTGAAGAGTTCCGAGTCTAGCTTCTTCTGACATCTAGTCCAGTGTGTTGTCACTGGATTTGATGTTTTTGTTGCGGGGGGGATTGTGGAAATAATGAATTTAATTGCATGGTGGTCTGTCCATGGCAACTTTTCATTTTTCAAAATGTTTATTTCCAGATCTTGTCTGAAGATAAGATCAAGTGTGTGACCTGAAGCATGTGTGGGCCCACATACTAGTTGCTGTAACCCTAAATCTTCCAGGTGGTCAATACAGGCATCGGCAACGGGGTCTTGTGAGGAATTGGCCCAGAGGTTGAAATCCCCGAGCAGCAAAAGGTGTTTGCTGTTGAGGGTGTAAGTGGAGAAGAAATCTGTCCATGATGATAGCAGCTGCGATTTTGGGCCCAGTGGCCTATAGCAGAGCATAATGTGGACGTCTCCTTTGAATTTGTCTGTAGTTGCAGAGTAAGGGTTTCCATGAATGGAAGAGGGTTTTGAAGGACTGGTTTAGTGATCGCAAGGTGAGTCTTGTGGATCACCGCCAGTCCTCCCCCTCTTTGCCCTATTCTGTTTTCCGTTATAATACGGTAGTTTTCTGGCACCAGTTCTCCTAGAATGGTGTTACAGTCGGCTGTGAGCCAGCTCTCTGTAATGAAGAGGCAGTCTATATCGTGTTGTAGAATGAAATCATGGATTTCAAGTCGGTGTTTTACTGCCGATCTTGTGTTGATCAAAGCACATGAAATGTGCTTAAGCTGGGGTAAACGGCTAAAATTTTTGACAGTCGATCGCCGATCGATCTTCAAAAGTTGCTCCATTCTTAGGGTCTTTTTGGTGATGGCTGGCAGAATTGCGGCGAAACTCCTCAGATCCCAAATGGTTTCTGCAGAGTACCGCAGATTAGCCATGGTCGCCATTCACCGGGGACAAAGTAGTTTTTTTGGTGGCGATGGAGAGAGGATTCGGTGAATCCTCCCGGCTTGGTCCAGAGGAAGGCAAAAAAACCCTAGCCGTGCTATGCCAATTTGCTTTGGTAGGGGAAAAAATTCCTTCCTGATCCCTGAACGGCGATCGGGCGAAACCCCTGGATCAAGTGCTGTTAAGTTGTAAAAAAAAGGGGGGTGAGAGCTGTCACTGCTGCTGGGGCGTACCAAGATGGCCGCCGACCAGGGGCAGGACATGGGACCCAGGCTGGTGTATAGCCAGCTGGGTGGATTGGTGAGCAGGGGGGGACTGGTTGTTGAAGCCTGGGGTGGATGAGTCCTGCAGGGGCTGGGGGTGAACTCCTGGGAAGTTTCTGGTGACTTGGAGGGGATTCTGGGTGTGAGAGGCGTTAGGCCGCAGGTGAAGCCGCGGACTTTCCTGGATCGCGGCCCCGCGTTGGAGAGAGGTCTGGCGCGGATGTCCAGAAAAGCCCTGGGATGGCGGAATTGCCGCGGAGAGGTGGCAGGAGGGTGCCTCTGATGGCGATGGCTGAATGGGGGGCGTATGGGACAGAGGAAAGGAGCAGGGGAGCCTTCCAATTCCGGCTGGTTGTTGGGGGGGCCGTAGCTGGAGGAAGCGGATCGCGGGGGGTTGTTTCTCCGATGGAGGAGATTAGGCTGCCGCCACGGCTGTCCTAACAAAGACGGCCACCTGGGGAGGTGTAGATCGCCCTGAGTAGCAGGGGCTTACCTGGAGAGGTCCTTAGGAGAGTGAGAAGCGGCCAGGGGAGGCTGATGAATAGGCCTGCTGAGGCGGGGGGGTGGGAAACCCTGCCTGTCTGGAGCCCAGGAGCCACACGTCCTACTGGTAGGTACGTGCACCGATAACTACTGGGACAGTTCTCGCCCTGGGGGAGGGTCACTCTTTCAGACCCAACAGGAAGAGCAATCTGGTACTCTTAAAGGGGAAGTTCACCCTTATACAAAAAAAAAATCTACAGCTACAGGCATCCATGATCTAAGACTAACCTATCTAACCCTGTAAAGAAGAAATCTCCTATACATACCTTTTCTGTAGCCGATCTGGTCTGGTCCCATGCTGAGCTGTCAGCTGTGGCTTCGCTGTGTAGGCGGGTGCAGAGGAAGCACCCATAGTAAGTCTATGGAAGACATCACTTCCCATTAACTTCTCAGCTGTTGTCGGCCGTCTGCTCTGCAGAGCTTAGGCCGCTGGAGAGAAGCTTCAGAAAAAGTATGTATAGTTATTTCTTCTTTGCAGGTTAGATAGGTTAGTCTTGGATTGTGGATGCCTGTAGATTAACTTCTCCTTTAATTCTAACAGCCACCATCAAAGCTGTCACTCCATTTTAGCCATGTTCTACTTTAACCTTGCATACAGTATGCAGATTTATCGAGATTTTTACACTAGAATGTGTAACATCCCATACAAGTCATTAAACCATAGGAAGTACATAGGGAGGCAACTAAAACAAAAAATAAAAAGTTACAGCTTCCTTCTTAGGGTACAGAGAGAGAGCATGCTGTGTGGCCATATGTGACAAAACATGATCTTTTAATTGATTTTTTGTGCAACATTAAAAGGCCCAAGGATCACATCAAATATTATTTTAACAGTACAGACTACAATTCAGAAAATTCAGCAACAAATTTATGTGATCACAGCATGGAAGAACTATATTTTATATCTCTTGTCTTGCTCTAAATATATAAAACACATTTTGTAATTTACTGGGCATTTGACTTAAATTGCTTTAAATTTCTCTTTAAGTGCTTCCCCACTAAGCAAATAACCCAGAAGGACCTCATGTCAACATCAAAGGTGAATAAGGAATTTCAATGACTCGTCTGGGAAAAAATTCAGCAGGCACTGAATACAGGGAGAAACAGAATAGAAATATATACCTTTTAAAGTTATTGATCATTTATTGAAAACGTAATTCAATTTACTTTTTTCTTTGCCCCTTTTTGCATGTTTTTGAAGCAAATTATGTGAAAAAATTATATGGTTTTTTTATTCACTCTGAAAGTAACAGCATTCAACTGTAAAATATAGAGTAATAATATTATTAATTCATCATTAATAATATACTGTAATATAGTATTAATATTTTGTTGTCTGTATTCCCGCTGGGGAAATGTATCTGTTGCAGCAGGAAGCGAGCGGAAGTCTCCCAACTAGGGACATGGGCCGCAATGAAAGCACGACTAGGGTTCTATGCCCTCCCCACTCTCTCTAAAACTAAAAACAGCTGCGCTTTAAAATAACACCCTTTACAGGCAGTCCCCTAATTACGAACATCCGACTTGCAAACGACTCCTACTTATGAATGGATGCGGCGTGACGTCTCTGTTGGCAGCTTGCGCTCTACACTGGTTCCTGTGTTCCATCGATATGTGATTGGCAACATAGCTGAAGTGCCCTTCCTTTGTGCAATTTTCGAATGGTGGCCACATATCGACAGAACATCGGAAATCACAGAGTAGCCATCTTGGCCATCCAAAAAGGTACCGTTCCAACTTTTGAACAAATTCGACTTAAGAATAAACCTACAGTCCCTAGTCCATTCATAACTCAAGGACTGCCTGTACATATAATACAGGTACAAAACATTGACTTTTGCCATTTTAATGCCGCGTACACACGGTCGTTTTTTGCGATGAAAAAAAACAACGTTTTTTAAAACGTCATTTAAATTGATCGTGTGTGGGCAAAACGTTGTTTTTTGTCTTAAAAAAAACGACCAAAAAAAAATTCCAACATGCTTGAATTTTTTGTGTCGTTTTTCAAAACTTCGTTTTTTGTTTCACAAAAAGTCACCGTGTGTAGCAAAAACGTTGTTCAAAACGACGTTTTTCAACCCGCGCATGCCCAAAAGCTAGTTATGAAGCGAGCTTCAATGGAAAAGAGTGGTGAACGTAACATCGCTTTTTGTGAAAAAACGATGGTGTGTATGCAAAATTGTCTTTGAAAAGTGACGTTTCAAAAACGTCGTTTTTTACTTCACATAAAACGTCGGTTTTTTTTCATCGCAAAAAAACGACCGTGTGTACGCGGCATTACACTTACCTTTCTTAACATAAGTTACAAAATATTTAACTGTAACCATAGCGTGGTGCACTACTTTTTAGATAAATTATTACTACTCCCAATATTTAAAACAATGCAATACTACATATTTTTTTTTTATTTCTCTTTGAAAATGATACAAGTGTGAATAGAACACAGAATGTTCTTACACAATTCTGCATATTTTTTAAGGCCAATGAGCATGGGGAGCTTGCCACTGCTATGGGACACATTTACCAAAGCAAAACATATCATACAACAAGGAGAGGGTCCATTTAATGTGACATGGATGGCACTGTCTGCATGGAGTTTGCATGTTCCCCCATTGCCTGTGTGGGTTTCCTCCCACACTCCAAAGAGTTGCTGGTAGGTTAATTGGATCCTGCCTAAATTGGCCCTAGTATGTGCATGTATGAATGTTAGTTAAGGATAATAGATTATAAGCTCCATTAAGGCAGGGACTAATGTGAATTTATAACCACTTGCTGACCGCAATACGTAAATATACAATGTGGCTTGCAAGTCGTTTACCAGGGCTATGGCTCAAGCTTTCTTGCGAAAGTGGGCAGAGCGACTAATTAGCCGCTGGATTGCTTTAACCTCTTTTCATCTGCCCACCGTCAAATGACGGCGGGCAGACGACTCCATTATCCTGACATCACGTCATATGACGTGATGTCCCTTTAAAGCCGCGGGCGGGCGCGTGCGCGTCGCCGGCGGCGCGCGCGCACCCGCCGCTCTGCGGGGATCCCGTGCGAGTGCCCGGCGGCAACGATCGCCGCCGGGCACACGCGATTGCTCAGTAACTGAGCGGGGACGTGGAGCTCTGTATGTAAACACAGAGCTGCACGTCCCTGTCAGGGAGAGAGGAGATCGATTGTGTCCCTTGTACATAGGGACACAATCGGTCACCTCCCCCAGTCACCCCCCCTCCCCCCACAGTTAGAACACTCATAGGACACACATTTAACCCCTTCCCCGCCCCCTAGTGGTTAACCCCTTCACAGCCAGTCACATTTATACAGTAATCAATGCATATTTATAGCATTGTTCACTGTATAAATGTAAATGGTCCCAAAAATGTCAGAAAAGTGTCCGAAATGTCTGCCATAACGTCGCAGTCCCAATAAAAAAATCGCAGATCGCCGCCATTAATAGTAAAAAAAAATGCCATAAACTATCCCCTATTTTGCAAACGCTATAAATTTTGCGCAAACCAATCGATAAACGCTTATTGCATTTTTTTTTTTTTTACCAAAAATATGTAGAAGAATACGTATCGGCCTAACCTGAGGGAAAAAATATTTTTTTAATATATTTTTTGGGTTATTTATTATAGCAAAAAGGAAAAAATATTGCATTTTTTTAAAAATTGACCCTCTATTTTTGTTTATAGCGCAAAAAATAAAAACAGCAGAGGTGATCAAATACCACCAAAAGAAAACTCTATTTGTGGGAAAAAAAGGACGCCAATTTTGTTTGGGAGCCACGTCGCACGACCGCGCAATTGTCAGTTAAAGCGACGCAGTGCCGGAAGCTTATATTTGGTCTGGGCAGGAAGGGGGTGTAGGTGCACAGTAGGTAAGTGGTTAAGAAGCAGTGGGGGGGGGGTCCAGTGGGAGGGGCCACCCACCCCTCCCACCACTCCCTAGAGTTTTTTGGGCTTATCATTTTTAACGGTAGCAATTTGAAAGTTCACACGGCTGGCCATAAAGACCCTGGAGTTTTAAGGTAAAAGATAATTATTTTTTTTAACTTTTTCCTTTAAAGGTAATGGAGAGATATGGGGCCTTATTGATCCCAGATCTCTCTATAAAGAGGAATTGTCATCAATTATTTATATTACAAGGGATTTATATTCCTTGTAATAGGAATAAAAGTAATGTAAAAATAAATAAAGGGACTGTGTAAAAGTAAAAAAAAAATAAGAAAAATAAATTGTTTAAAGCATCCCCATCCCTTTCTGGTCACACGCAGAAGAGAATGCATACGTAGGTCACGCACACATAAGTAATAGGTGTTCGCACCACACATGTGAGGCATTGCCGCAAACGTTAGAGCGAGAGCAATAATTCTAGTATTAAAACTCATCTGTAACTCTAAGCAAGTAACCTGTAAAAATGTTTAAAGCGTTGCCTATCATAGTTTGTTGCCATTCCATGACTATGCCCAATTTTAAAGCTTGCGCAAATACCGTGAGACCAAAAAAATTGCCACAATCGCCATTTTATTCTCTAGAGTCTCTGCTAAAAAAATATATAATTGCGGGTTCAAAGTAATTTTCTAGCAAAAAATACTACTAACATTACCAAGGTGCTCCACAAGAAACACCTCATGAAGGGTAAAAGCAAAGAGCTCGCTCAAGAACTTCACAACCTTATTGTTGCAAAACATACTAATAACTTTGGTCAACTTTAATGAGCACCCCGCGCTCAACAACTTTAATGCCCCCCCCGCTCAACAACTATGATCCCCCCCCCTCGCTCCAGGGGGCCCCTTCAACACTCAAGCCCAGGGGCCCCCACCACCCTAAGTCCTGCCGTGCCTATGGGCCATGTTGGCTCGAAGGCTGCGTTCCTGCCAGGTAGGCCCAGTTGTCCTGACTGGGGCCTACGCTTTGAAGGTGATCCTGTGCTGTCTTCCTGCAGGAGGAAGCTGCTCAATAGAGGAAACCAGGGGAGGACCTCTCACGGAAAGGACCGAGCAGAAGGCTGGTACTTTGGGAGAGGCCTGGTAATTTTATTGTAGGATGCACCATAGTCCACGAAAACCTTACAGTGTGCCTGGTTGGCTCAAAGGCTCTAATACTGTAAGGCTGGATATCCTGGTACCAAATCCTGTGGTGGAGGATTCCGGAATTTGTTCACTTATGCTTGCAACCAGTCTGTGGCAGAGACTGTTACTGATCATTGTTCGTGCTTCATTCCGGCTGCTAAGACTAGTGAGAGGGGCCTATCCAGGTGAGCAATACCCACTCGAGAGGAAGTGGAGAGTGACAGTTTTGGAACTTAGAAGTTTTCCCCAGTAATCTGTAACCTTCCCCTGCTCCTCCATCCTTTTACTTTTTTTGCAAGTTATGAGAAAAATAAAACAGCTAAAGGTTTTACAACTTGTGTGGACATTGGAGTTCTTTGCAGACTTTCTTCCCTTAGACAATGAATGTGAGGTAACGTGAAAGGCCCAAATCTAATCCTACAGCTCCTACAGGGGTAGTGCTACATACTTCTAAGCTTATATTACTGTTGTATAATTTAGACAACATTATTGTCTTGTGAGAGCACATTTATACCTATCAGTGAAGGAACAGCACTTTGGAGATTTTGTTTGGTGAAAAAAGGTTTATGTGGACCGTCACATTTTTCTTGCACAATTATTCGGACTTAAGGAGATTATTCACGACAGGGAGAGAAAAATCTCAGCCACCACAGACCATACAAGACCACCATGTAATAGGTGAAAACAGCCTCAGCATAACTCCATTGAGGCCATGCCTCCCAACATGTTTCCCCAAACCCATGAGGCTTGGTCATGAGTAAGCCCTGTGGGTAGGGCAAAACATGTCTGGGAGCATGGCCTGGATGGAGTTAGGTTGAGGCTTTAATTACATATTACATGCTGGGCTTGTATGGTGTGCGGTGGCTTAGATTTTTCTCTCCTTGTTCTGCTCACAGAAGGTAGTTGATTTGCTGACAAATCCTTCCACTTTTACTTCTCCCAGGTGCAGAAGGGGCAGTTGTTTGCTACTGTTACTAATATGCTCACTTCTTAATTCTCCTCATATTTCTCTTCTGCTAATCTTGTCAGAGACCCACAAACTGACAGTAAAGAGTTGGTAGAATTACTGTATTTATTGGCGTATAACACGCATAGGCGTAAAGCACGCACCGTGACTTTAAGGCCGCGTACACACCACTAAATAAATCCGATCAAATCGGTCTGACAGACCATTTCGATCGGATTTGTCTGCTGGGATATATTGGTTTGATCGTGTACAGAAGATCAAACCAAAATCCCCGCCGGCAGACAGCGCGGAACCGAACCAGGAAGTAAAATACTTTGACGCATGTGTCGAATCCATTTGACGCATATGCGGACAGATATGTCCCCTGGTTAGTGTACTAACCAGCAGACATGTCGGACGGACAGGTTCCCAGCAGACAGATTTTAAAGCATGCTTTAAAATTTGTCTGCTGGAAAAACCTGTCTGCTCGCCCAAAACGGTCCGTTTTCAGCAGATAAATTTGATCGTGTGTACGCGGCCTAAGAGGGAAGTTTCAGGAAAAAACTTTCCACAGCCCCCTGTGTAAAAAAAGCAGCCACAGTTTACCCTCTATTTTCAGGTGTTATACGCCAATTAAATACTTGCCGACCGCCCACCGTCGTTATACGTCATGACTTTAAAGATGGATATCTCGGTAATGGCAGCAGCTGCTGCCACAACCGAGATATCCATCTCTTCAGTGGGTGGTCGGTCAAACGATAATGGCAGTCTCCGCGGCGGATTCGCCGTGAGATCGCCGTTATCGGTGGCGGGCGAGGGCCCCCCCTCCCGCTGCGCTCCCGTGCCCTCTGCCGCTTACCAGAGCCGTCGGTAGCGGCGGAGGCGATCGGGTCCTCTCCCGTGCTCAGTGGGGATACGAGTGAGGAAAAAATTTCCCTCATCCGTCCCCGTAGCTCTGCTGGGCGGAAGTGACGTCAAAACGTCAGTCCCGCCCAGCATCTTAAAGAGAATTTTTTTTTTTTAATGTCATTTGAAAAATTACATTTCACATTTTTTATTTTTTTTTGCATTTAAGCCTAAATATGAGATCTGAGGTCTTTTTGACCCCAGATCTCATATTTAAGAGGACCTGTCATGCTTTTTTCTATTACAGGGGATGTTTACATTCCATGTAATAGGAATAAAAGTGATAATTTTTTAATTTTTTTATTTTAGTGTTAAGAATTGGTAAAATAAATACAAATAAAAGGGTATAACTGCGCTTAGGAGGGTGGAAATAGGGTAGTGGATAACAACTGCAGCCCCCCCTAAATATAGCTCCCCTAGGGGAGTATAGTGAAATAGATGGACGAAGTGTTGGGGGTCGTGGCGCTGTTGTTGATAAATTGTATTGGTGAGCGATAAGAAAAAGCTCTGATAGGGCAAGTTCCCTAAATGTAGAGGTGGCCACCCTAAACAAGGTGGATCTAAGTGTACAGGAGTAGTGGTATTACCCTCTAGGAGCCGCTAGAAGGCGGTAGTATTCCTAATGTTGAGTGGTATAAGTACTTGATGGTGTTCTATAATGTAACAGGTCCACTAGTCATATAGCTTATGCCACAGTGTAACAGTAAAAGGACTGGCCCTTAAACACCAACTAATAAAGTACATATAAAACAGCAAGTTGTTCAAAGCTAAAGGCTCAAATATGTATGTACAAATTATATATAATAATTAATACAATTGATATAATCAATATGCAGGAGTCCATGTGATAATCCACAAAAAACACAACAAAAAACACAAGACACAAAACAGCAGGCTGGTAGGTGAAGGTGATGAGAAGATCAGGGTGCACCTAGCTAGGTGGTCTTTATACTGTACAACAGGTGTTGTTCGCTGTGATCCCGGTGCTCCCCCTTGTGGGTCCCCACTCACCAGAAGCAATCACCCCTGCAGGGGTAGAATGCGTGTCAAAGCCGACGACTGCTCCTTCGTGCCAAAGCCTTGTCTCCTAATGTGTCTCCTGTAGTGTGTCCTGGATATTGGTGATTTAAAGTTCAGTTCTTTATAAGTTCCTCCAATGCAAAGAAAAAAGCTCCCATAGAGTAGTACGTTTAAAATGTAAAAAAGTTTTATTAGCACTACCAATAGGTGTGCATCAAAGCAGTAACAGAAATGCAAAAATAAAAATACAAATAAAAAATAAAAATATAAAAATGACAGCAGACTGTGTTGTGTGTCTGGCACAGCTGGCAGTCAGAAAAACCAAAAGATAGCAGTAACCTAATAGGCAAAGTATAGGTCCTGCATAACCACTGCACTGTGGGACCTGTAATATGTTCGTCCCAGCGTGGGAACGGCTTGCGTTCCAGCTACAATCAGCTGGTGAACCGGATCCGGAAGTGCGTGTGGCTGTGCGTGTATCCGCTTTACGCACGTTTCGTAATAACACGTCTGCTGTCATTTTTATATTTTTATTTTTTATTTGTATTTTTATTTTTGCATTTCTGTTACTGCTTTGATGCACACCTATTGGTAGTGCTAATAAAACTTTTTTACATTTTAAACGTACTACTCTATGGGAGCTTTTTTCTTTGCATTGGAGGAACTTATAAAGAACTGAACTTTAAATCACCAATATCCAGGACACACTACAGGAGACACATTAGGAGACAAGGCTTTGGCACGAAGGAGCAGTCGTCGGCTTTGACACGCATTCTACCCCTGCAGGGTGATTGCTTCTGGTGAGTGGGGACCCACAAGGGGGAGCACCGGGATCACAGCGAACAACACCTGTTGTACAGTATAAAGACCACCTAGCTAGGTGCACCCTGATCTTCTCATCACCTTCACCTACCAGCCTGCTGTTTTGTGTCTTGTGTTTTTTGTTGTGTTTTTTGTGGATTATCACATGGACTCCTGCATATTGATTATATCAATTGTATTAATTATTATATATAATTTGTACATACATATTTGAGCCTTTAGCTTTGAACAACTTGCTGTTTTATATGTACTTTATTAGTTGGTGTTTAAGGGCCAGTCCTTTTACTGTTACACTGTGGCATAAGCTATATGACTAGTGGACCTGTTACATTATAGAACACCATCAAGTACTTATACCACTCAACATTAGGAATACTACCGCCTTCTAGCGGCTCCTAGAGGGTAATACCACTACTCCTGTACACTTAGATCCACCTTGTTTAGGGTGGCCACCTCTACATTTAGGGAACTTGACCTATCAGAGCTTTTTCTTATCGCTCACCAATACAATTTATCAACAACAGCGCCACGACCCCCAACACTTCGTCCATAAATACAAATAAATCCGAAAACAAAAAAAAAGTATTTTTAAATTGCCCGTCCCGACGAGCTCGCGCGCAGAAGCGAACGCATACGCGAGTAGGGCCCGCATATGAAAACGGTGTTCAAACCACACAGGTGAGGTATCGCCGCGATAGTTAGAGTGAGAGAAATAATTCTAGCCCTAGACCTCCTCTTTATCTCAAAAAATGCAACCTGTAGAATTTTTTAAACGTCGCCTATCGAGATTTTCAAGGGTAAAAGTTTGATGCCATGCCACGAGCGGGCGCAATTTTTAAGCGTGACATGTTGGGTATCATTTTACTCGGCGTAACATTATATAAATTGGGCCAAATGTATTGTTGTCTTATTTTTTTATTTAAAAAAGTGAATTTTTTCCAAAAAAGTGCGCTTGTAAGACCGCTGCGCAAATACGGTGTGACAAAAAGTATTGCAATGACTGCCATTTTATTCTCTAGGGTGTTAGAAAAAAAATATATATAATGTTTGGGGGTTTTAAGTAATTTTATAGCAAAAAAAAATGTTTTAGTCTTGTAAACACCGAATCTGAAAAACAGGCTCGGGACTTAAGTAGTTAATACAGTATTAGATCAAATGATCAAAAATTTGCTGCAACAAGATTATCTTGGTTATGCATAAGCTTTATCGTGTTCAGATATTGAGAATGAGTAAGATGGTGCCATGGCTATAGACAAAAGCAGAGAGCAGAAAGAGGCAGTGCTATTCAATCAGGGGGAGTGGACAAAACAATTGCAGCCAGCAACAGTTAAGAAATATTTGCTCCCAACATGACATTTTGGTTCACATCTATTTTTTGCAAACCCGTAAGTGCCTACACGCTCTACACTAATCCCTCCCCTTGCAGCTTGTTAGTAGCACTCCCTAAACTTCCCTATCATGGAAAAAGGTGACCTCCTGTTTTATAGTGAGGGGTCTGGCTTATCCAAAAGCCTCCTAATTTGCTCTTCTAAGCCATCTGACCTAAGTTCAAAGGACAGGCAGGGTATTAGGGTTACAAATAATTTGATCAACTAAATTGCCACATTAGTTCGCCAGAACCCCTAACCTCGATTGTGCAGGAATCACTTCAAACCCATGGTAGCCATGAACCCAAATCTCATCCCTAATGTATACAGTATACATTACTTTTCGTAAATATCTATCCGAAGTTCCTGCTGTGTCTTTGTAAAGGTCAGGAGGCTACAATCACATTCCATGCAGAGTAATAGGTAGTGAAAGTAGAAAAAGCCTTATTCTCCTTATCTGAGTTGAACTAGAAACAAATAAACCATAAAAAAGAAAGACTGTTTACTTTAAAGGTTTTCAAGCTCTATCAAAGGCTGTTATTCTTGACATAAAATAGGAAGATTTATCAAATTGTTTATTTAGCATAGCATGTCTATAAAAACGATACCATAGCAGATAGCTGGTAAGAGCATGTGTTCAGCAGCTTGGAAAATATCAACAGCTCTGTGTTCCTCGTGTAGTATGCTGTACAGACTTCTTAAAGCGGTATTAAACCCAAAACTAAAAATGCAATATATTGCAGCCTACAAATCATTAGATGTAATAGCTGTAATCGTTTTATTTTTTAGGATTTTTTCCCGTCTATTTTCACCTGGTGATCTGACCAGTTACAGACCTCATGATACCACTCTGAATGAATGGGTGGCCGATTTGGACAGTAGCAGATTGTTTAGGGAGGGCTAGTGTTGGATGAACTTACAGACTTGCATACAGTGACAAATTTACGTCAAACTTCAGCAAATATTTATTATTTTATAATCAGTTACAGCAAATCGTTTTTTTTTACTTTGGGGATAAAGGTTTTATATAAATAAATAATAGCTGATCATTTTAAGCACCCCTGGCAGTGTTAAATGGTTTGTCTCATTCCTGTAACTGCAAGAGAGATTTTATGTTGAAAAACAACAGACTTGCCGGCTGGATCACCAGATGAAAATAGAAGAAAGAAAGCCTAAAAAAGAAAACTAATGCATCAATCACACCTAAGAATTGGTAAGTTGCAATATAATAAATGCTTGATATTGAGTGTAATATAGCTTAGATGGAACCTGTACTGACATATGTAGGCTATCATTGCTGACTTCCTGCATTATTATTACTTTATTATTATTATTATTATTATTATTATTATTATACACCATTTAAATAGCACCAACAGTTTACACAGTGCTTTACAATGTAGAGGGGGGGGGCAGCACAATTACAGTACAGTTCAATACAGAAGGTACAGGAGGGCCCTGCTCGTAGAGCTTACATTCTAAAAGGAAGGGGGTGGTATTATTATTACATTTAGAACTCCTGATCTACATACATGTTCCAGGTCAAATAGCATTTTTTAATACAAGGGTATTAGATTTAGTAAAATCTGTGGATGTTGGATCCACTACTCAAATTCTCTACACAGAGATTTCCCTAATTTGCAGACCAAATATTCTTTACAAGATATACTGACAAACCAATCCTTCTTCAAACAACCAAGTTATTCTCCCTCCCATAACCCCTTTTTACTTCAATAATAAGACATTTACACCCCTTTGCTACAACTTCTTTAATACATTTAGACCTACTGATCTTGAAACCTCTCTCAAAGACAAAAGGCTTAAGAATTAATATTTCATATTTTAAATTCTATGAGCCAGATTCAGGAACAGTTAGGCTGGCAGATCCAGTGATCCGCCAGCCTAACTGTGACTTTAAGCCGGCGTTTCTGTTTTCTGTAACCAGAAAACAAGAAACGCCGGGTTGAAGCTCCGATGCGAGCAGCGTAACTGAGTTTCGCCATCGCATCGTTACTTCAACTTAAAAATGGCGCCGGGGGCGTTCCCGCCGATTTCCGCTCAAAAAATATGTTAATGAGCGGAAATCGGCAATTCACGATCGCATTCCGGCGCGACGCAGTGACGTTACGACGTTTCCGGACGGGATACGCGGCGCATAGTTATACCTACATGGGGTTGGAATATCCTATGTTAGGTATAGGCGTCGTCATCGCGTCGGAAAAAAAAAAAAAAACGTTGCTTGCGTAAAACGTTCATGAATGGGAATGTGACGTCATTGACGTTCATTCACAAAATTTGGAGCATGCGCACGGGGATGTTTTAACACTCGACGCATGCGCAGTACGTTCGCGGCGGGAACGCGCTTCGTTTAAATACTACACGCCCCGTACCCGCCCAATTTGAATTCCGCCGGCTCATTTGCGATGTGCTGCCGCAACTTTAGGAGCAAGTGCTTCGTGAATGACAGCACTTGCTCCTAAAATTTCTGCAGCGTAACGCAAATGAGAAGCGTTACTCCGGAGCAAAGATGCTCCCATCTACCTGAATCTGGCCCTAAATGCATTACTAATAGGTATTAAGTTAATACAGTTTCTTTAAAAATAAGAAATAATCGTACACAGTGTGATGATTGATCATGCTCCCACCAGGACACAGTATGCTCCCATAGGGGTGTCTGGAAGTGTCGGTAGCATGACCAGTATATGTTACGGAATAATATGATAAATTCTACTTGTTCAATTTTTAAATACCGTATTTTTCGCTCTATAAGACGCACCTGACCATAAAACACACCTATTTTTTTGGGTAGAAAAACAAGAAAAAAAATATTCTGAACCAAAAATGGTGTATTCAAATATTTAAGTTAATAATATTTAACAAAATGTAACAGAATAATATACCCCTCTGGTACCACTCTGTATATGTGTGTTCCACAAACAGAGCATTGTTATTTGCTATATTTTCTTGTGGAGAGAGATAAGGGTTTAACCTTCAGGGCATGGTGTGAAGTTTTCTCACCTGTAATGACATGTTAATCTGTGCTTGCTGCTCCAGCCGAGTAGGAGGGCTCTGGAGGTCCAGCAGCTGGCGGTGCATTGTGACTCCGGCCACCATTTTGGTGAAGCCCATGCAGCATGGTCAGGCATAAAGCCGATACTTTTCTAACCAGCGGCGAGTCTTGGCGGTGTCTCCGCATGTCTGGACAGTCAGCAGGGTATGAGGAAGCCAGGAGGCTAGATGGATCTCGCTGCTGGAGAGGTCCTGGGCTGTGATGCTGAAGCCAATTTCTTGGTGCAGAGTGGATCCATGCAGCCATACTGCTCGGCGGTCGCCACGACCAGCACTGTAATGTAACACAGCGGTGGGGGGCGGACTTCTGGTCAGTATTTGCTCCAAAAGACGCAGGGACATTTTCACCAATTTTTTTGAGGGGATTTTGTCTCCTCAAAATAACTCAACACACAGCCATTAATGTCTAAACCACTGGCAACAAAAGTGAGTACACCCCTAAGGGAAAATGTTCAAATTGAGCCCAATTAGCCATTTTTCCTCCCTGGTGTCATGTGACTCTTTAGTGTTACAAGGTCTCAGGTGTGAATGGGGAGCAGGTGTGTTAAATGTGGTGTTATTACTCTCACTCTCTCATACTGGTCACTGGAAGTTCAACATGGCACCTCATGGCAAAGAACACTCTAAGGATCTGAAACAAGAATTTTTGCTCTACGTAAAGATGGCCTAGGCCAGTGATGGCGAACCTTTTTAAGCCCAAGTGCCCAAACTGCAACGCAAAATCAATGTATACAATCCAAAGTGCCAACATATACAGAACTTGATGAGCATGGGATATGATGTCTGGGGGTGAACATGGGACACATCAGAAATCATTGTGTATTCACCATGTAGTCAGTGTTTTGTACAAGAAGATCTAAAACTAGAACACATTTCGACAAAAGTAAAACATTTTGCAAGCTGTCCTAGCATTGTGCAATCAACTTCCAGTATCACTATTCTAACTATACATTAATATTCAATACACTCAAGTTGCATAAGAGGTGTACTTTAAATTACTAGTTGTTCAGTAGAAGCACTGGCTGGATGATAAACAAATCCTGTTACAGGGGGTGACATGCAACCAGCAACTCTCCAGCTGCAACAGAACTTCCCAGTCCCCCCATTCCCTGCTGGCACACATTATGCTCTCTTTGGTTGTTAAGGCATGTTGAGATCTGTAGTTCTACTCCAGCTGAAGACATACTGGTTGCCCTGCATTGCTGGAGCAGAAGACTACTAGTGTTGCTCACGAATATTCGCATTGCGAATATTCGCTACGAATATTGCATATTCGAGTATTCGCGAATAACACGAATATCGCGGCGAATATTCGCTATTTCGAATATTCAAATTTTTTCAATTTTTTTTTTAGAACAGATCACATCCTAGAGATCCCCATCGACGTCTAAAAGCATTGCTGGTATGATTAGAGACCTTGGGCCGAGTAGCTGCAGCGCTCATTTTATATTGCCGAAAAATCGCAATGCGATTATTCGGCAATAGCGATATCGCGCGATTATTTTATATTGTAATTTATCACGAATATTCTGAGCCAATCAGAGTGCTCCATTCCGCATTTCTCGAAATTTCGCAATTATTTTGTATTGTAATATATCACGAATATTCTGAGCCAATCAGAGTGCTCCATTCCGCATTTCTCGAATATTCGCAATTATTTTATATTGTAATATATCACGAATATTCTGAGCCAATCAGAGTGCTCCATTCCGCATTTCTCGAATATTCGCAATTATTTTATATTGTAATATATCACGAATATTCTGAGCCAATCAGAGTGCTCCATTCCGCATTTCTCGAATATTCGCAATTATTTTATATTGTAATATATCACGAATATTCTGAGCCAATCAGAGTGCTCCTTCCGCATTTCTCGAATATTCGCAATTATTGTGTATTGTAATATATCACGAATATTCTGAGCCAATCAGAGTGCTCCTTTCGCATTTGCCAAATATTCGCAATTATTGTGTATTGTAATATATCACGAATATTCTGAGCCAATCAGAGTGCTCCTTCCGCATTTCTCGAATATTCGCAATTATTTTGTATTGTAAAATATCACGAATATTCTGAGCCAATCAGAGTGCTCCATTCCGCATTTCTCGAAATTTCGCATTCGCATTCGCAATTCGCATTCGCATTCGCAATAGCGAAAATTCGCAATAATTTAATTTCCAAAAAATATCACGAATATTCGTATTTAGCGAATATATCTCGAATATTGGACTATATATTCGAGATATATCGCGAAATCGAATATGGCATATTCTGCTCAACACTAAAGACTACTTAGAAAATCTTTCATTCCTGACTATGCTCATAGTCCTCAATGTCCAGGAAACATCCTTCTGAAAGTGGACATTCAAAGACAACTGTAGCAATGCTTTACCAATGGTTCACTTGCAATGCCTGTACAGTTCAATGCACGTCAAATGCAAACTCCAAGCAACATCTCTACACCTCTCTGTATAATGCCAGTGATTCTGGACTGTCGGTCTTGTGACTCTGGTATCATGAAATACAGGGCGATGGCAGGGACAACAATTATTTGTATTTATATCTCACACTGTACTGCAGTGATCTCTGCAAAATCTAGCAGGCATTCCCAGCCAGACAAACCTGAATAGCCAACACAAAGCATGAGACATCTGCTGTAACACGGACAGCATATAAGACAGACCGCATATAACACAGACAGCATATAAACAACATTATTCTGACCATACAATTCCATATTTTGTGGCAATGTTGGGAACAAGAAGAAAAAAAAAGTCCCCAAGGAATAGATTCTATTTGAAGAGGCATATAAACAGTGTACAGCTAAACACATTTATTCTCCACACAACATGTACACTTACTTTAACGATTGCCACAGCACTCCAATGCATCAGCCGACTCAGTCAGTTCCCGGGCATAAGAACGGCCTGTGATTGGGCAGCTTCAGTAGGCACCATCACGGCCCCCCATTGGCTCAATCCCCACCGTGTTCTGCCTGCCATCCAACCCGGAGCAACTCTTCATCTCGTCTCATATATTTTCGGCGGCGTAGCGTAAGCCATTTACACTACGCCGCCGCTGCGTACTAGAGCAAGTGCTTTATTCTCAAAGCACTTGCTCCGTAGTTTTCGCTGGCGTCTCGTAAATCGCCAAGCGTAAACCCGCGCAATTCAAATGGGGCGGCTTGTATTTAAATTAAGGGCGCCCCCGCGTCGAACGAACTGCGCATGCGCCGGCCGGGGAAAAAGCCCAGTGCGCATGCTCCAGCTCACGTCGGGAAGCGTCGTTGAAACCGACGTCAAAACGACGTGAGTGTCATTTACTCAAGTCCCTATTCGCGAACGAGTTAGTAAAACGACGTAAGCGACGGAAAAAGCCGACGCTGACCCGACGCCATACTTAACATGGTGTCCGACGGCACCCGACGGCATCCGACGGAACTTCGTAAGGTTACTCCACATAGAAGCTGGGGTAACCTTACGAGTCCGTAAATGACGTACGCGACGACGGGGCGGCGTAAAAGCGTTCGGGAATCGCCGTACTAGCCTCATTTGCATATGCAAATGAAAAACAACGTGAAGGCCACCTAGTGGCCGGAGTTGTCATTACACCTACGATCCGAAAGTGTAATGCTTTTACACTTGTCGGATGTAGAAGCGTATCTATGCAAAAGTGATGCTAAGCATCACTCGCATAGATACGAGGACAAAAAAAAGGCGTTACGACGGGGTATCTGAGATACTCCGTCGTAACGCCTCTGAGAATCTGGCCCTTAGTGTTTAGTGCATATTAGTTTAGTAACCCAGGAAATGATCTCCGTTTTCGCGTGTTGACGAGAATTTCGCAATCAATTTTGCATTCGCATTAGCGAAATTTCGCATTCGCGTTAGCGAAATTTTGCAAATTTTTTTTTTTTATAAAATATCACGAACATTCGATATTAACGAATATTTCGCGAACATTATTCTATATATTCGTGAAATATCGCGAAATGGAATATGGCGTATTCCGCTCATCACTAATGACTCGCCGTGCCAGCTGTGGCACGCGTGCCACAGGTTCGCCATCACTGGCCTAGTCTATAAGAAGATTGCCAAGACCCTGAAACTGAGCTGCAGCACAGTGGCCAAGACCATACAGCAATTTAACAGGACAGGTGAGTGCAGACCATGACATTCCCACTACCATGCTTGACCGTAAGCAAGACACACTTGCCTTTGTACTTCTCACCTGGTTACCACCACACACGCTTCACAACATTTGAACAAAATAAGTTTATCTTGGTCTCATCAGACCACAGGACATGGTTCCAGTAATCAATGTCCTTAGTCTGCTTGTCTTCAGCAAACTGTTTGCAGGCTCTCTTGTGCATCATCTTTAGAAGAGGCTTCCTTCTGGAACAACTGCCATGCAGACCAGTTTGATGCAGTGTGCGGCATATGGTCTGATCACTGACAGGCTGACCCCCCACCCCTTCAACCTCTGCAGTAATGCTGGAAGCACTCCTACATTTTTTTTCCAAAAGACAACCTCTGGATATGACGCTGAGCACGTGCACTCAACTACTACTTCTGAGTGGAACATGTCCTGTCAAACCACTGTATGGTCTTTGCCACCGTGTTGCAGCTCAGGTTCAGGGTCTTGGCAATCTCCTTATAGCTTAGGCCATCTTTGTGTAGAGCAACAATTCTTTTTTTTAGATCCTCGGAAAGTCCTTTGCCATGAGGTGCCATGTTGCTCTTCCAGTGACCAGTATGAGAAAATGAGACACCAAATGTAACATACCTGCTCCCCATACACACCTGAGATCTTGTAACACTAACGAGTCACATGACAAGAGGGATGGAAAATTACTAAATGGGCCCAATTTGGACATTTTCACTTAGGGGTTTACTCACTTTTGTTTGTGTTGAGTTATTTTGAGGGGATAGCAAGATTTACACTCTTTACATTGTAGCAAAGTGTAATTTCTTTAGTGTTGTCATATGAAAAGATATAATAAAATATTTACAAAAATGTGAGGGGTGTACTTTTGTGAGATACTGTATGTATAGATATATATATCTATATATATATACAAAACTGAAATTATATAAATAAATTAGATATGCAAATATATATATATATATATATATATAAATTATATATATTCAAAGCATGTGTTTTTATCTATGAAGTATTAACTACTTGCCGACCACCCGCCGTCATATTACTGCAGGGCGGTGGCACTGCTACGCGGGAGCACGTAGCTCTACGTCCTCCATTTAGCAGCTTGTAGGGCGCGCGTCCCCCGAGTCCCGCGCGCGTGCCCGGCGGGTACGATCGCCGCCAGGCACCCGCGATTGCTCGTTACAGAGCGGGGAAACACACAGCTCTCGTTCCTGTCAGCGGGGGAAACGCTGATTTTCTGTTCATACAATGTATGAACAGAAGATCAGTGATTTCCCCTAGTGAGGCCACCCCCCCTACAGTTAGAACACACCCAGGAACACACTTAACCCCTTCCCTGCCCCCTAGTGTTAACCCCTTCACTGCCAATGGCATTTTTATAGTACTACAATGCATTTTTATAGCATTGATTGCTATAAAAATGACAATGGTTCCAAAAATGTGTCAAAAGTTTCCGATGTGTCCGCCATAATATCGCAGTACCGAAAAAAACACTGATCGCCGCCATTACTAGTAAAAAAATAATAATAATAAAAATGCCATAAAACGACCCCCTTTTTTGTAAACGCTATAAATTTTGCGCAAACCAATCAATAAACGCTAATTGCGATTTTTTTTAACGAAAAATATGTAGAAGATTACGTATCGGCCTAAACTGAGGAAAAAAAATGTTTTTTTATATCTTTTTTGGGGATATTTATTATAGCAAAATGTAAAAAATATTGAATTTTTTTCAAAATAGTCCCTCTATTTTTGTTTATAGCGCAAAAAATAAAAACCGCAAAGATGATCAAATACCACCAAAAGAAAGCTCTATTTGTGGGAAAAAAAGGACACCAATTTTGTTTGGGAGCCACGTCGCAGGACCGCGCAATTGTCAGTTAAAGCGACGCAGTGCCGAATCACAAAAAGTGCTCTGGTCTTTGGACAGCAATATGGTCCGGGGCTAAAGTGGTTAACTACAGAGCACTATATAGGAAAAAGATTGATTATGAAATTAACTGTTTTCTGATTTTAGAACAATGTATAAGGATTTATTGACACAAGAATTTGGAGTCCACTTTTATATATAATTTATTTATTTTTGATATGTATGGGAAACAATGTATGCGCTGTGTGCAAGTGAAAGGAGTCTGCGCTGTGAAAAAAAGGATTTTTAATAAACAGCTTACCTGTAAAATCCTTTTCTTGAAGTACATCACGGGACACAGAGCGCATAGCCATTATACTTGGGTTATATGGGTACCTTCAGGTGTGGACACTGGTGTAATCAATTTCACAGGAAGTTTCCTCCCTATATAACCCCCTCCCACTGGGAGTGCTTCAGTTTTGTAGCAAGCAATTCTCCCGAGGTTACACAATGTTCCCCAAAAGAGGGGTGGGAGCTCTGTGTCACGTGATGTACTTCAAGAAAAGGATTTTACAGGTAAGCTGTTTATTAAAAATCCTTTTTTCTTTATCGTACATCACGGGACACAGAGCGCATAGCATTACACTTGGGATGTCCTAAAGCAATGCTCTATGAAGGGAGGGAGACCGTAAGACCAAGAATAGCCAAATAAAAACTTTGTCAGGAGAAAACATGGCTCCACCAACAGAAACACAAGGGGGCGTGAACCGGGCCAGAGGATTCTATACTGCTGCCCGTAGGACCGCCTGCCCAAAAGCTGCGTCCATACCCTTTGCAACGTCCAACTTATAAAATTTAGTAAACGTATGTACGGAAGACCAGGTTGCCGCCTTGCAAACCTATGCCATAGAGATCTGATGGTGTGCCGCCCAGGAGGCACTCATGGCCCTCGTAGAATGGGCTTTAACTGATAAGGGAGGTGGAACGCGCTTCAGACCATATGCCTGAAAAATCAGCTGATTAATCCACCTAGCCAAGGAAGACTTGGCAGCCGGCTGACCCTTCTTGGGGCCATCCGGAAGAACAAAAAGCACATCTGTTTTCCGAATCTTCTCTGTAGCCTTGAGATAGACCCTCATGGCTCGAACCACGTCCAAAGTATGAAGCCGTCTTTCCTCTCTGGACTGGGGAGTAGGAAAGAAGGATGGTAGGACTAGGTCCTGATTCAAGTGAAAACTGGATATGACCTTAGGAAGGAAAGAAGGTTGAGGCCGCAGAACCACTCTGTCCTTATGCAGAATAAGATATGGCTCCCTGCATGACAAGGCTGCCAGCTCGGAAACCCTTCTGGCTGAAGCCATAGCCACCAAGAAAACCAACTTTCGGGTTAGTAGCACAAGAGGGATTTCTGTCAGAGGTTCAAACGGCTGCCTTTGTAAAGCTGACAAGACCAGATTTAAATTCCAGGGGCAGAGGGGAGCTCTAATAGGGGGATTCACATGCAAGACCCCCTGCAAGAAGGTTTTCATAAGCGAATGGGTGGCCAAGGGTCTTTGAAACCATATTGATAAAGCCGACACCTGCCCCTTTAGAGTACTAAGAGCCAACCCTTTGTCAACGCCAACCTGGAGGAATCGCAAGATCCTGTCAATAAAAAACTTTCGAGGATGCCATTTTTGAGACTCGCACCACCCACACAGGTTCTCCAGACTCTGTAATAAATATTTCTGGAGACCGGTTTCCTAGCCTGAATCAACGTAGATATGACCTGATCTGAGAGGCCTCTGCCCTTAAGAATTAGGGATTCAGCTGCCAAGCCGTCAAATTTAGCTGCTGTGAAGCAGGATGGCAGATTGGGCCCTGAGACAGCAGATCTGGGCGCAGGGGGAGCGGCCCCGGCGCCCCGACTGACATCTTCACGATGAGTGCGTACCAAGCCCTCCTGGGCCAGGCTGGGGCCACCAGGATCACAGGCCTGCGCTCCACCCGGATCCTCCGTAGAAGGCGGGGAATCATCTGCAGTGGAGGGAACGCATACAGAAGGGAAAACTGGTGCCAAGGGCAAACCAACGCATCGGTCCCGTAGGCCGAGGGATCCCTGGCTCGGGATATGAATTTGTCCAATTTTTTGTTGGATCTCGTTGCCATAATGTCCACATCTGGGACTCCGAATCTTTGGCAAATCTCTTGGAATACCTGGGGGTGAAGAGACCATTCCCCCGGGAGCAACTGTTGACGACTCAAAAAATCTGATTGAGAATTGTCTATCCCTGGGATGAACACCGCCGAGATGCAGGGTACATGGGCTTCGGCCCATGAGAAAATCAGGTTTACTTCTCTTTGGGCTGCTGGGCTCTTCGTGCCCCCCTGGTGGTTTATGTATGCCACCGCAGTGGCGTTGTCGGACTGTATCCTTACTGGCAGACCCTGAAGGGGGAGAGTCCAGGCGATCAGGGCCAGTCGAGCAGCTCTGATCTCCAAGATATTGATGGGAAGCAGTTTTTCTGCCCCCGACCACAGCCCTTGCTGGGTCTGTTCTTCTAGAACTGCCCCCCAACCTAACAGGCTGGCATCCGTGGATACTATCTTCCACGTGATAGGGCAAAAGGATTTCCCTTTTGACAAATTTTGAGAGACCAGCCACCAAGACAGGCTGCGCCGGACCTTCGGGAGAAGCACTAACGGACGATCTAACGCCTGAATGGATTTGTTCCAAGCAGAGAAAATGGCTGCCTGAAGATATCTGGTATGGATCTGGGCGTAGGGCACAGCCTCGAAGGCGGCCACCATCTTCCCCAGCAGTCGCATACATAGGCGAATAGTCGGCCTCTTCTTGCCTAAGATCACTTGAACTGCTTGAGCTATTGATCTGATCTTTGCTTGAGGTAAACTTATCCTCTGGCAGTCTGTATCTAGCCGAAGGCCTAGATATTCCAACTGCTTTGTGGGTTTCAATACCGATTTTTCTAGGTTTACAATCCACCCGAATTCCTCTAGATGCTGAACTGTGCGACCTACTGCCTGATTGAGGTTGGAAGCTGAGCTGTCGATAACCAGAAGATCGTCCAAGTATGCCAAGACTAAAATGCCTTCTGTCCTTAGGACGGCTAGCACCGGGGCTAACACCTTTGTGAATACCCGCGGAGCTGTTGCCAACCCGAAAGGGAGGACTACGAACTGGTAATGGCGGTGATCTATCATACAACGAAGAAACCTGTGATGTGCCGGGTAGATCGGCACGTGCAGATACGCATCTTTTATGTCTATAGATGCTAGAAAGTCGTCTTGATGTAGGCTGGCTGCCACCGAACGTATGGACTCCATACGAAAGGTCTGAATGTTTAGAAAGCGATTTAGGCGTTTGAGGTCCAAGATAGGCCTGACGTCGCCATTGGGCTTTGGTATTATGAAAAGGTTGGAGTAGAATCCCAGACTCCATTCCTGGGTTGGTACTTCTACAATTACTCCTTGGAGCCAGAGACGATCCAATGCTTTTACAAGAGAGGCCCTCTTTAATGGGTCGCTTGGAAGACTTGACCCCTGAAGATGAGGAGGGGGACTTCCCGAAACTCTAGCTTGTAGTCCGTGGTTACCACGGATCTTACCCAAGAGTCGGGAATTCTGGCCTTCCACACTTCGGAGAAAAACCGAAGCCTTCCCCCCACCCAAGAGAGTGGGGCGCCCCTTCATGAATCTGACTTGAGGACTGGTTTAACCGGCTTGCGAGGCCATGGCCTCTTGCCTGTCGTGGCTTGTCCTTGTGGGCGGCTATTAAATGCTGAACGCCCGGGAGGCCGTCGATACTGACGGGAAGTTGAAGGGGCCGAGCCTGTGAAGGCCTGTCGCTTAAATGCGGGCACACGCGATCTTTTCTTGATAGGCAAGAAAGAACTTTTACCACTTGATATGGTCTGGATATATTTATCTAGGTCTTCACCGAATAGTCTCCCACCATGAAAGGGAAATCCTGCTAAAAGCTTTTTGCAGGGTGCCTCTGCTGACCAGTTCTTTTAGCCACAAAAGGCGACGCATATGAACCAACAGCAGAGATAAACGGGACGCCTGTTGAACAGAGTCCTTAATAGCATCTACTGCAAAGCAGAGAGCTCTTGGGAGGTCAGCCAATTCACGAGCTTGCTGAGCCGGTATGTCCCTTAATATCGGTTTAGTCTAATCCTTTAAAGCCTGACAAACGCCAATGGCTGCCACTGCTGGCTGAACCACGGCACCTACTGTGGTAAAAGAAGCCTTCAGTAGGGTCTCCAATTTTTTGTCGACTGGATCTTTAAACACCTGGACATTTTCCACCGGACAGGTCAGGAATTTATTTACGCAGGAAATGGCTGCGTCCACGGTAGGGAGTGCCCATTTATTTGCAAATTCTTCTTCCATAGGATAGAGAATGGTGACCCTTTTAGGAGGGATAAAAATCCTATCAGGTCGAGCCCAATCCTGAAAAATCACGCTCTCCAGAAGGGGGTGAACCGGGAAAGACGCACCACTCAATGGTGCCTTCAAGGAACCTAAAGAGGATACCGCGGGGGCTAATTGTTCTGACACTGGAAGTTTAAAAGCATTGCGAACCATATCCGTCAGAGACTGGATCCACAGACTCTCTGCTTGAGAAGCCGAAAAAAAAATCATCTATAGTGGAATCTTCAATGTCTGACCTGTCAGGACTCAGGTCCGCTTGATCCCCCTGTGGGTCCAATTCCTCCGAAGAGAGGACCTCTGCATCCGAACACACCGTTCTAGGTGACGGGGATCTAGCCCGTTTGCCACCCGGCAAAGAGCGGGCAATTAAAGCAGTTAACCTTTTCTCTAGCCCACCCAGGTGGATTCTAGCATTTCTTCCGTAACATAAACGGGAATGGGTTGATTGGGGGCCGCCTCTGCCCCTAGCACCCTCAATGGCTCCTGCATGATGCTGTTCGGTGGTCTATCTGGTGAGGGTGGGACCACTGGAGCCTGGCCCAAATCCTCTGACCCCGTTGGAGACCCCTTTACTTTTTTGGCACCTTTTGCAGCCTTAGCTGGTCCTGATCCCTTGGGAGCCATTGCACAACCTTGAGACACCCCTACAGCCAACACCCAACTGTTGTAGCTAGAAGTGAAACATTAATAAGGACAGGCTATGGTAAAAAAAAACATTATTTTTTTTTTTTTTTAATTTTCATACGCCTGAGAAGGCGGCAATACCGAGGAGAGTCCTGTGAGTATTGCCACACCAATGCCCGTTAGCTGGAGTCCAAGGTTGCACCGACTCAGATACTGCCAGATCTAAGGCTGAGTCCCTTTAAGAAAAAAATCTCTTTTTTTTTTTTTTTTTTTCTGGTCAGTGTGGACTAAGTCCAGACCTGAAGATCCACAAACCACCACTAGGTGTCACTGTTAGCCAGAAATGGCTCAGCTGCGCGCTCTGTGTCCTCACTCTCCACTGCTCTCAGGAGGGAATGACCAGCCAGGAAATGCTTTTTTTGCTTTATCTGAGACCTGACGCTGCTGGCCCGCCCCCCCCCCCCCACGCTGAAACCAACATGGAGGAAGCAGAGAGCAGAGGAGAAGCCTGGACCAGCGCTAGTAACACAGACACCCGGTAAGCCACTAATCTTTGTAGTGCACACATAGAGGAAGCTGTCCCCCTAGGCTTCCTAGGAAACAGGAGTTTTGTCAGCACTTCCTCTCTATACACGTGGGGCTGCAGTATCATGCTAACAGGCAAATCTGGGGGGAGTAGCAAAATACATATCTTTAAAAGCATATATATATCTACATGTTATCTGGGTAAACATTAGTACATCCCATCCTGCCTCAAAAGACATAGTGGAGATAGTGGCTGATGCACAAGCATACCATTAGCCAACCCAGAACCCCCAGGGGATACCTACTGTCGAACCAAGTCCCGCAGGTTCCCTCTTACCTGCTCCACGCCGCAGGGTATTGCAAAATGCAAGAGGCCCAACCTTCCCCCATCTCCGTGGGTATTGTCTTGGACCTTCAGGGACCGGGGTCCTGTGTTAAGGAACCCACACACCTGGACCTATATAGCATCCTGGCATCAGTAGCGTTTAGTTCTTGGAAGAGACTAAGGCACTGGAGCCCAGAATCCAGCCCTCCAAGGAGAGGCATTATAGGCAAAACCCCACTCCAGCAGGGCCCGGGTACCGTACACCTTGGCTTTGAAGCACTTCGGACGGATCCGGCTAGCTATCCTGGGTCCCGAGACCTCCGAGGGACAGCTAGACGTGACCAACACCTAAGACACTGGCGAAAAAACTGAAGCACTCCCAGTGGGAGGGGGTTATATAGGGAGGAAACTTCCTGTGAAATTGATTACACCAGTGTCCACACCTGAAGGTACCCATATAACCCAAGTGTAATAGCTATGCGCTCTGTGTCCCGTGATGTACGATAAAGAAATAGATTGAAAAAGGGCACAAGGCTAGGAAATGGGTGTGGGAAAGGGGCACGGTAAGTGAAAAAGTGTTAGCTAAATAACAATGATACACCTAGACAGCAATAAACATCTCCAATTGGTAAACTGATGGTAACACATAAACGGCAAAGTATAGTCCAGGAAAGACAAAATTAATTTAGGAAGTCCAGTACTGGAAAATAAAGATAAAAATAAAAATAACAGTAAATTCCTCAAGGAAGGGAACAGATGAGGAGAGACCCAGCAGCCAATTCTGTGAAAGAAGTCGAGCCGTCACCCAAGAACAACACGCACACCTCAGGTGGTCCCAGCAGCTCACCTCATGGCTACCAGATATAGCCTAGCCAGCTGCTTTCACGCGGAGTCCAAATGAAGGTAGAATGTTCTTAAAGTCCCGGGATCAGGCACCACATACGGGGAGAGGATACACAACAATATATAGTGTGATACTGATATGAAAGGGGAGCCAAAAACGCCTGCACTCTATGCACTTACATAAAGTAAAGGTACAAGGGCTTATCTCCACGAGCGGCGAGCTCATCAGTGTCCTCCTTTTCCTCTCACTGGGAGTCCGCTTGGTCTTAGGCTGATGGTGCTCAGAGGCTTGGGTGATATCACTCACGGCTACCAGATATAGCCTAGCCAGCTGCTTTCACGCGGAGTCCAAATGAAGGTAGAAGGTTCTTAAAATCCCGGGATCAGACACCACATACGGTGAGAGGATACACAACAATATATAGTGTGATACTGATATAAAGGGGAGCCAAAACACGCCTGCACTCTATGCACTTACATAAAGTAAAGGTAAAGGGCTAATCTCCACGAGCGGCGAACTCGTCAGTGTCCTCCTTTTCCTCTCACTGGGAGTCCGCTTGGTCTTAGGCTGATGGTGCTCAGAGGCTCGGGTGATATCACAGAAAACAAAAAAGGTGGTTCATCGCGTAATCCAGTAAAAAGGATTTATTTAAAACAACTTAAAAACACTCACATAGACGATGGAGGAACGAATACAGCATCCACGAGTGGCGAACTCGTCAGCCGCCCGTCAGGTGCTTCGGTTGTCCAGCGCTCCAATCCCGACGCGTATCATCACACCACGTGACTTCATTAGGGGATGACGCTGGTATTCTAGCTCCAGATGTTATAGTCTTAGCGATTAGACATTCGGCGGCCATTTTCCTGAAGACCGCAAGTTAGACTGTATGTTGACACTCAGTGTATTGGGCGCCATTTTGCTGGAGTCTCAGCCTGCTCTAAGTAACGCCACTCCCATCAGGGAGGGTCTATACTAGGCTGATAGGTGCCTGGAACTGTATGCAGAGAAGGTCTAGCCAGACCTGCAAAGCACCAAGGGTCTACAGTTACTTGACCGGGAGTACAGATGGAGGATCTGAACGTGAAAGGAAAGATCCGACTGAGTGGCAGATGGGGTTACTATGAGCCACCTCATGGAAATGGATTATTACATATGTATACACATATGTAATAATCCATTTCCATGAGGTGGCTCATAGTAACCCCATCTGCCACTCAGTCGGATCTTTCCTTTCACGTTCAGATCCTCCATCTGTACTCCCGGTCAAGTAACTGTAGACCTAATTCATATATTTCCTTGTGTCTATTGAGGTAGACTCTTCTAGTGTTTGCAGCAGTGCTCCCAACCCTCTCCCTTTCCCCCTCATCCACTATTTCACAGACAGCGCGGGAGTATCACTTTATTCAATGTATGCGCTGTGGTATAAGTTCTTAACTGCATTTTTTTTACATTACTAGAAGCACAATATTGTTATGTAAACCCATGTACACAAGTCACACCTAGAAAAAAACAAACAAGAAAATATTCTATGCAACTAAATTATTCTAGCAGATGTCTGTTGAATTGGCTACCACAAGATGGGCAAGCACAATCTACATTCTGGCAAAGTGCCTGTGTGCTGAAATAACTGCACTCCTTTACATCCAATGGAGGCCAATGAAGACTCAGAAGACTCAGAAGAAGTCAGCTAAAAGATGCCAGCGCCGGTGAGGGATGAAGGATCATGGAAGAATTAGGTAAGTATTACAGAGTTTAATTCTGCGTTACCAAATGATATGTGTTATTTACCTGTAAATGTATGCATTGTGTAGACAACCAAAAACCCAGACACTGCTACTTTCCATCAGACTCAGACCTTTTACTCAAAATACACTTTATAGATTTCCCGTTCACAGAGAGTAATTAAACACTTCCAGATTAGAAGAGAACTACGCCATGTAAGAAGGGATAGGGGCTGCGCTAGGGAATTTACTCTTCTAGAGTAGTCAGATTTTCTAGCAAATTCAAAAGCACATCACAAGTGTTTAACCACTTGCCCACCGGGCCTGTTTTTCAGATTCGGTGTTTATAGAAAATTACTTAAACCCCCCAAACATTATATTTTTTTTTTCTAACACCCTAGAGAATAAAATGGCAGTCATTGCAATACTTTTTGTTACACCGTATTTGCGCAGCGGTCTTACAAGCGCACTTTTTTTGAAAAAAATTCACTTTTTTGAATAAAAAAATAAGACAACAATAAATTTGGCCCAATTTTTTTATATATTGTGAAAGATAATATTACGCCGAGTAAAATGATACCCAACATGTCACGCTTAAAAATTGCGCCCGCTCGTGGCATGGCGTCAAACTTTTACCCTTAAAAATCTCGATAGGCGACGTTTAAAAAATTCTACAGGTTGCATTTTTTGAGATACAGAGGAGGTCTAGGGCTAGAATTATTGCTCTTGCTCTAACGATCGCGCCGATACCTCACTTGTGTGGTTTGAACACCGTTTTCATATGTGGGCGCTACTCGCGTATGCGTTCGCTTCTGTGCGCGAGCTCGTCGGGATGGGGCGTTTTAAAAAAAAATGTGTTTTCTTATTTATTTTAAATTAGTTTATAATTTTATACACCGAAATAAATAAAAATAAAAAAAATATCACTTTTATTCCTATTACAAGGAATGTAAACATCCCTTGTAATAGAAAAAAGCATGACAGGTCCTCTTAAATATGAGATCTGGGGTCAAAAAGACCTCAGATCTCATATTTAGGCTTCAATGCAAAAAAAAATATGTCATTTTTCAAATTTTTGAAAAAAAAAATATTTCTTTAAGACGCTGGGCGGGACTGATGTTTTGACGTCACTTCCGCCCAGCAGAGCTATGGGGAATGGGTGGGGGCGATTTTTCCCTCACTCGTATCCCAACACAGCTGCCGACAGGACCCGACCCCTGGGCGCGGGAGAGTGGCGGGGCCCTCTCCCGCCACCGATAACGGCGAATCCGCCGCGGAGACTGCCATTATCGTGTACAGGACTGCCCACGGAAAAGATGGATATCTCGGTTGTGGCAGCAGCTGCTGCCGTTACCGAGATATCCATCTTTAAAGTCATGACGTCTTTTTGACATGATGCCGTGGGCAAGTGGTTAAACAATAATTTATGGAAAATAAAAATGCAGGTAAGCATTTAAAATAGATACTGTAATGTATCTGTGCTTTTACCTGCAAGAAGGTGACAAGATACCTTTAACCACTTACATACATTTAGGTCGGCAGAATTGTACGGACAGGCAAAACAACGTAACTGAGCAGTGATCAGTGTCATGTCACTTGTAGCCCAGCCCCCACACAGTTAGAATCACTCCCTAGGACACACCTAACCCCTCCCTCACCCCTAGTGGTTAACTCCTTCCTTGCCAGTGTCATTTACACAGTAATCAGGGCATTTTTATTGCACTGATAGCTTGATAAATGACAATAGTCCCAAAATAGTGTCAAAAGTGTCTGATGTGTCCGCTGCGATATCGCAGTCATGATAAAAATTTGCTGATTGCTGCCATTACTAGTAAAAAAAAAAAATGATAATAAAAATGTCATAAAACTATCCCCTATTTTGTAGACGCTATAACTTTTGCACAAGCTAATCAATATACTCTTATTGCGATTTTTTTACCAAAAATATGTAGAAGAATACGTATCGGCCTAAACTGAGGAAAAATATTAGTTCTTTTATATATTTTTGGGGGATATTTAGTAAAAAAAATATAGCTTTTTTTAAAATGTGTCGCTTTTTTTTTTGTTTTAGCTCAAAAAATAAAAAACGCAGAGGTGATCAGATACCACCAAATGAAAGATCTATTTAAGGGGGAAAAAAGACGCCAATTTTGTTAGGGTGCAACGTCGCACGACCGCGTAATTGTCAGTTAAATTGACGCAGTGCCAAATCGCAAAAAATTACCCAGTCATTGGGCAGCCAATTCTTCTGGGGCTGGAGGGGTTAAAGGCATGCCATGGTTGACATTATGCACAGCCTATAGAAAATTGTTGATGCTGGTTTTCAACGAATGCCTATAATTGCTATTATTATTTGCACTGTATGCCTTATACTGTATGTATTATAATTAATCATTAGTGACGCAATGAATATGTCAGTGCAGATATGCTCCACAGATGTTGTAGGGCTGCAAGCAGCTTTCAGCTAGATAATCACACAGTATTTGGACTGCACTATATTTACCGCTGTAATTAATAATCCTAAACTTTGTTAGTCTTTCCCGCTTCAAAAAAATGTGCTCATTGTTTTGTTTTCCTAAACCACATGTGTCCGAAGTCCCGTTTGATCAGCTTAAGTTTCCCCATGTGAAACAATGAACTCTTCCTCCCCAACTCTCTGTGGCCATCAAGAGCTATCAAGACATATGTTCTAGTAAATGTTTAGTCTCAGTCACTAAACACAGAAGCGTAACGCACAGAGAAAGAACTAGATAGACATAATCATAGGGACAAATCATGACATCTTTTCAACTAAATTTTTTTTTTTTTTCAAATAACATAACTTCTGAAATATTTTATAGGCTGACTAAAACTAAGCGGAAAACCAAATTATTTCCAGATTCACTATTGCTTCCAGACAGCAGCATGTACAATGTTGCCTTTTCTTTTTTTACGTTTCTTCCAACGAATGCTTGGCAGATGCTTGAAAAAGATATACCTATTTTTAGTTTTTTTTTTTTTTCATTAAAGAGGTATTTTTTAGATGTGTTATTTTTACTTGTTTGAGGAGATGAATAATTTCATCACTGGAATTATATTTTATATATTATGTGATAGCAGAGGTTAGACACAATCGTATATACTTTACCATAAAAAAAACATGGAAGCATATGGTGAAAATATGTGGCGTTAGCTGTTTTCATTCTAATTGCTTCATCTCAATATTATATATATATATATATATATATAGTTTGTAGAGGCCGAGTGGTCACTGCTGCTCACACACACCTGCCATCCTAGCTGCAAAAAATCATCTGGAATTCGGTGTATGCAGCTAATTGCTCATGTGAAGGAGGCCTTAGTGAACCAATAGAATTGAACTTTGGCATGTGTTGGTGTTTTTGGGTTCCTGCGATCCCAATCATTATAGCTCAGAGAGTTTGTTTACGTAAATTTACAAACAGTTTGTAAAATCCATAATTGTTGCATCTGGTAATGAATGTCAGTTACGGACCTGCAGCCTACATGTCCGTAATGGACAATCAAGGACAGATGCAAAAATTACAGATTTTACGAACTGTTCGTAAATTTACTGAAAGTTGGCAATCCTGGCCCCGGACCATTTTGGTGGTCAAAGACCAGGCCACTTTTTGCGATTCGGCACTGCATCGCTTTAACTGACAATTACCCGGTCGTGGCTCCCAAACAAAATTTTTTACCACAAATAAAGCTTTCTTTTGGTAGTATTTGATCACCTCTGCAGGTTTTATTTTTTTGCGCTATAAACAAAAAAAGAGCAACCATTTTAAAAAAATGAATATTTTTTACTTTTTGCTATAATAAATATCCCAAAGATATATATAAAAAAACTTTTTTTTTCTCCCACAGTTTAGTTCGATATGTATTCTTCTACATATTTTTGGTAAAAAAAAAATCACAATAAGCGTTTATTGATCGGTTTACACAAAAGTTATAGCTTCTACAAAATAGGGGACTGTTCTATACAGAATGTTGTACATTTTTTTATGCAATTGTTATTAATTTTTTTTTTTACTAGTTATGGCGGCGATCAGCGATTTTTATCGTGACTGCGACATTATGGCGGACACATCAGACACTTTTGACACCATTTTGGGACCATATATACAGTAAATAAAAATGCACTGATTACTGTAAAAATTACACAGTGAAGGGGTTAACCACTAGGTGGAGCTGCAGGGGTTAAGTCAGTACTAACACCTGGGTAGCAGTGATCATAACATGATTTCGTTTAATGTAAACTATAAGCAAGAAATACATACAGGAAAGATAAAAACACTTAATTTCAAGAGAGCAAATTTTCAAAGCATGAGGACTGCTCTCCAGGGCTTGGACTGGGAGGGAATATTGGCACCGATGAACACAGAACAGAAATGGGAATTCTTCAAAAAGACTCTTTGGAACCTCACTGCAAAGTATATTCCCATGGGCAATAAGTTTAAAAGGCTACAGATAAAACCTATGTGGCTCACGGTTAAAGTTAAAAAAGCTATAAACAATAAGAAAATAGCTTTTAAAAAATATAAAAATGAAGGAACACTAGTGTCGTTTAAATGTTACAAAGAATATAATAGAATATGTAAAAAGGAAATCAAGGATGCAAAAATTCAAAATGAACGACAGATTGCAAAAGATAGTAGGACAAACCCCAAAAAATTCTTTAAATATATTAATAGTAAAAACGTCAAGTCTGAGCATGTAGGCCCTTTACAAAATAATCTAGAGTGGGTGACTGAGGACATAGAGAAGGCAAATTTATTAAATGCTTTCTTCAGCTCTGTGTATACAATGGAGTATGGGGAAGCTCATGTCCATAATGGGGGTGGGAGTGACACAGCCCCAAATCCACAATGGCTCAAAAGTGATATGGTCCAGAAATATTTAGACAGAATAAAGGTGGATAAAGCACCTGGACCAGATGGCATCCACCCACGGATCCTAAAAGAATTGAGCTCTGAAATTTCAAAGCCACTGTATCTAATATTTAGGGACTCATTAATGACAGGAATAGTACCACTGGATTGGCATAAAGCCAATGTGGTGTGTGCTGCCTTCACAGTATATATTATATGCATGGCACTCGGCAGTGTCTGTTCCTTTAAGACCCTCCATGTTCTTGAAGCCTAGAGGCGGGTTTTCCCTGTACTCCTATAGAGCATGCACATATCCTTTCTTTTCAACTCCAGCTACAGAAGTGAGCACATCCTCAGGACTTCTTAGAAGCTATTACAGGTTGCAAAGCTGATGAACACCAAAGCCTGTAAGTAAAGGGGTTTGCTAGTTCAGCTTATATAGAGGGATGCTAGGCACAGCTAGTATAATGTGTGTTTCAGTCTGTAGCAAGCAAGCACATGTTAGGCCCAATCCTTTGTATTAGCTATGTAGAATGTATGTTGCTTGAATAGCCATGCTTACATTTGTCTTTTTATGTTTGTTTTACAGTTTTACCAAATCAAATCATATCACACATTTTCACATGCTATTGTACACATTCTTGTGAATGATATCTCAGTAAAGACTGCATCAGTTCATTAACAAGCGCATCTTTCATTGGGATTCGGTTATACTTGATGTTAAGCTGTGTCTCTAAACAGCAACACACACACAGCTGGGACATTACAGTAAAAAGGCTTTAAAACGTTGTCAGAAGCAACTAAACAGCTTTGAATCGTCCTCAACAATAAAAGGACAAATCCTTTCAGCCACATGCAAATGAAAGTGAAACTAATTTCTCTCACTCACTATAACACTGATATTGCCTGTGTCATTATCCACGCTGCCAGCTAAAACAAGATGGAGAACACAGAGACTAACTCTCTGACTGTTAACCCTCAATGCTACTATAAGGAGGAAGACACACACTGCTTGCCAAGAACCAAGTCTAGATGCGCAACACTGTCTAGAGCGTCCAGTCAAACAAATCTTACTTCAGCTAGCGCCAATTCAGCAAGATTTAAACGTACTAGTTCTAGACATTCAAGCATCACAAGTCTGTCATCGGTTAGGGACAAAGCGACTAAGGCAAGAGCAAAAGCAGAGGCAGCTTGTGCCATGGCTTCTTATGCAGAGCAGGAAGCTGAATTGATGAGAGAATTAGCAAGACGTGAATCTGAAACACTCACAAGAAAAGCAGAAGTGGAAGCATCTTTACACTTACTCAAACAGCAGAAAAACGCTGCAGCAGCCTTAGCCGAAGCAGAAGTTTTCGGAAGAGCTGCTGAAGCTCAATTCAATGGCATAGAAAACCAGATGTCATCCCACAGCGCAATCCAACGCACCCGTGAGTACGTACAGTCACAAGCAACCATGTACACTGACCAGCAGCCCAATGATGCACCTAGGTCTTCATCGATTCCACCAGCAATAGACAACTTCAATATTACGCAACATTGCAAGACTGGATCAGAACCTCAGTGTAGGAAGTCAAATGGTCGCATGCGCAGAGACCAATCTGCCAACCCTCCAAGAGGACAAACGGATGCTTGCATACTCTCTCCTCAAGCAAATACAAGTCCGGACTATAACAGAAAGACTTACAACAGACGAGAACCACCACCTAAACAAAGTGTATTCTGTCAAGCACCTTATCAGCCTTACCAACCTCATCCATACCCTGAGTGTACACCCAAGAAGTATTCGCCAGATGCAACAAGTGCTATAGAAGTGGTAAATCATCTGATGACCCGTGAGATAGTGAGCGCTGGTCTCATGAAATTCGATGACCGTCCGGAAAACTACTGGGCCTGGAAGTCATCTTTCCTGAGCGGTACCCAAGACTTAACGCTGACAGATAAAGGAAGGCTTGACCAGCTCGTCAAATGGCTAGGACCAGAGTCCACTGAACAAGCCCAAAGAATCAGATCAGTACATGTTCATGACCCAACTGCAGGACTTGCAATGGTGTGGCGGAGGTTAGAACAATGCTATGGATCACCTGAAGTGATTGAAGATGCTCTTCTGAAAAGGATAGAAAACTATCCAAGAATAACAAACAAGGATTACCAAAAGCTGAGAGGTTTGGGAGACCTACTCTTAGAAATAGAAGTCGCTAAGTCTAGTGGATATCTGCCAGGTCTCTCATATCTGGATACAGCACGTGGAGTTGAGCCCATAATCGAGAAACTTCCTTACAACTTGCAAGAAAGGTGGGTAGCTCAAGCTTCAAGATACAAGAAAGATCATCGAGTTGCATTTCCACCGTTCGCCTTCTTCGCTGAATTCATAGAAGACCAAGCTGAAATACGCAATGACCCAAGCTTTGCTTTCCTGAACAAGAGAACAGCGAGCTTCCCAAAGGTAGAGCAGAAACCTCCAGGGCTTTACAAAGAACGCAGACCAACAGTTTCTGTAAGGAAGACAGAAGTTCCACCTGAATCTGCAGCCAATCAGGAAGACAACACAAGTAAGAAAGTTGAAGAGCCAGACAAAATATGTCCTATCCACAACAAGCCTCATCCACTAAGAAAATGTCGCAATTTCAGAAGTAAGACATTAGAAGAGCGCAAAGCTTATCTTAAAGACAATCGCATTTGTTTCAGATGCTGCGCTTCAATTCAGCATATTGCAAAAGATTGTACAAAAACAATACGATGCACAGAGTGTAACAGTGACAAACACTTGTCAACACTGCACCCGGGACCACCACCATGGAAACAAGAAGCTCCGGTAACTCAGGAAGATCATGGTGGGGAGCAAGGCGAAAGTTCAACGCCAGCAGTAACCTCAAAGTGCACTGAGATCTGTACAGAACAGGGCCGCTCAAGATCATGCTCCAAGATATGCTTAGTCAAGGTGTATCCAGCAGGTTTCAGAGAAAAGGCAATCAAGATGTACACAGTCTTGGATGAACAGAGTAACAGATCGCTGGCAAAAACAGAATTCTTTGACCTCTTCGGTGACAAAGGAACTCCAACCCCATACACCTTGAAGACTTGCTCTGGAGTTGTAGAGACAATAGGAAGAAGAGCAAACAACTACATCGTCGAGTCATTAGATGGAAAGACAAAGGTGACTCTTCCTACCCTCATAGAATGTGATGAGATACCAGACGACAGGTCAGAGATTCCCACACCTGAAGTTGCTCGTCATCACCCTCATCTGGTGCAAATAGCAGACCAGATACCAGCACTAGATCCAGATGCTGCAATCACCCTTCTACTTGGGAGAGATATCCTCAGAGTGCACAAAGTCAGAGAACAGTACAATGGGCCACACAATGCACCATTTGCACAACGCCTTGATCTCGGATGGGTCATCGTTGGAGAAGTATGTCTAGACGGACTGCACAAGCCAGCAAAAGTAAATGTCTACAGAACACACCTGTTGCAGAATGGTCGTACCTCGTGTCTTTGCCCATGTACCAACAGTTTACACATTAAAGAGAAATTAGATAATCCAACACATCATCGGAGTATCCAGAGGTGCATGGAAGACTTAGCCTCAACTGGAAATACAGATGAACTGGGTTGTAAGGTGTTTGAAAGAACAAGAGACGACGACAAGCCAGCACCCTCGGTAGAAGATACCTTCTTCCTCGAGATCATGGACAGAGAAGTCTACAGAGACAAGTCAGGCAGCTGGGTAGCCCCTCTACCCTTCCGGTCACCACGCCATCGCCTTCCTAACAACAGGGTACAAGCAGAGAAACGCTTCAGTTTGT
This sequence comes from Rana kukunoris, assembly GCA_029574335.1. Classification (NCBI taxonomy): domain Eukaryota; kingdom Metazoa; phylum Chordata; class Amphibia; order Anura; family Ranidae; genus Rana; species Rana kukunoris. The sequence goes on from CM056049.1 coordinate 528,081,728, forward strand.
TGCAGCGCACTCTACAAAGAAAGCCAAATATGAAGAAACACTTCCAAGCCTTTATGCAAAAGATTTTTGACAACGAGCAGGCAGAAGAGGCGCCACCACTACAAGAAAACCAAGAACACTGGTACTTACCAATATTTGGGGTGTATCATCCTCAGAAACCAGGTCAGATACGTGTAGTATTTGACTCTAGTGCGAAGCACGAAGACATCTCACTAAATGATGTCCTTCTCAGCGGACCTGACCTGAATAATACACTCCTTGGAGTACTCATCAGGTTCAGAAAAGAACTCGTAGCAGTAACAGCAGACGTACAACAGATGTTCTACTGTTTCTTCGTTCGAGAAGATCACAGAGACTACTTAAGGTTCCTGTGGTATGTAGACAATGACTTTAACAAAGACATCATAGAGTACAGGATGAAGGTACATGTGTTTGGAAACAGCCCTTCCCCAGCTGTAGCTATCTACAACCTGAAACGAGCAGCACAGCAAGGTGAAAGACATGGCCAAGAAGCCAAACAGTTCGTCATGAAGAACTTCTACGTGGACGATGGACTTGCCTCTTTCTCCAGTAACGAAGAAGCTATTAGCATCCTAAAAAGTACGAAAGAAATGTTGGCAGAATCCAACATAAGATTGAACAAGGTAGCTTCCAACAGCAACAGAGTCATGGAAGCATTTCCAATGGAAGACCGTGCTAAAGATCTTAAAGACTTAGATCTAGGGACAGAATCACCACCTTTGCAAAGAAGTCTTGGGCTTAGTTGGGACCTAAAGACCGATAGTTTCACCTTCAGGGTCTCCAGAGAAGAGAAACCATTCACGAAAAGAGGTATTCTATCTACAGTCAACAGTCTTTATGACCCCCTGGGATTCGTAGCACCCATCATCATGCAAGGCAAAGCTCTTTTGAGACAGATCACTACCGAACAAGAACAAATTGACTGGGACGTACCTCTCCCTGAAGAGAAGCAAATGCAGTGGAAGTTATGGAAAGACTCATTGTTAGAGCTTGAACAACTCAACATCCCAAGACCATACGTACCTGTTTCTTTGTCTGCTACAAAGAGAAGAGAATTATGCATATTCTCTGACGCTTCCACTATAGCTATCGCAGCTGTAACTTACCTTAGAGTAATAGACACTGAGGGACAAAGCCATGTTGGGTTCATCATGGGAAAATCTAAACTAGCTCCCAGACCTGCTCACACTGTCCCACGTCTAGAACTTTGTGCTGCTGTCTTAGCGGTAGAGATAGCAGACATGATTACGACTGAACTAGACATTGAGATCCATGCAGTGAACTTTTATACGGACAGCAAGATTGTGTTAGGATATATTCACAATGCTTCAAAAAGATTTTACACATATGTGACCAACAGAGTGACACGTATCAGAAAATCTACAAGTCCAGATCAGTGGCATCACATCAACACCGACAAGAACCCAGCAGATCATGGGACAAGATTGGTGTCAGCCGCTGTACTCAAGCAAACAAACTGGTTCGTAGGTCCATCGTTTCTTGGTAAGCCAGAATCCAAAGAGACTACCCAGGTAGAGACCTTTCAGCTCATAGAACCAGATCAAGACAAAGAGGTAAGACCTCAAGTTATAGTTTGTAAGACTTTAGTTACCAGATACAGTTTGGGCACCCATAGATTTGAGAGGTTTTCCAATTGGAAGTCGCTGACACGTGCAATCGGAAAACTTATCTGTCTAGCCAGACACTCCTGCAGAGCTACTAATACTGATCAGCGTAGCAGCGACCATCTTGAACAAGCCAAGGTCGTGATCATCAAATGCGTACAGCAGGAAGTCTTTAAAGAAGAAATTCAAAGCCTTCTGAAAAAAGAAGAGATTTCTCGACAGAGTTCGCTCAAGAAGTTAAACCCTATCCTCGACGAAGAAGGAGTACTAAGAATAGGAGGTCGTTTGTCGGCAGCAGATATGACTATCCAAGAGAGACATCCCTTCATCATACCCAAGAATCATCACATCGCTCTTCTTCTGGTAAGACACTATCACGAGCAAGTGGCACATCAAGGACGACACTTCACTGAAGGAGCAGTACGGTCAGCAGGATTGTGGATCATAGGAGGTAAGAGACTAGTCTCCAGCGTGATCAGCAAATGCGTTACCTGTAAGAAGATTAGAGGGAAACTTGAAGTTCAGAAGATGTCAAACTTACCTGCAGACAGACTTGCTTCAGATCCTCCGTTCACTCACGTAGGTCTAGACGTCTTTGGACCATGGAACATCTCTTCTCGCAAGACCAGAGGAGGCAGTGCCGAAAGTAAACGTTGGGCTGTTCTGTTCTCTTGTCAGAGTACTAGAGCAGTTCATATTGAAGTGATTGAATCTTTATCCACTTCAAGTTTCATCAATGCCTTGAGAAGATTCTTCTCCATCAGAGGACCAGCGAAATTGATTCGTTCAGACCGCGGCACAAACTTTATTGGGGCCTGCAAGGAATTGAAGATCATTTCTACAGACTCCGAAACAAGTTCCTATCTTCAAGATCAAGGATGTACTTGGACTTTTAATCCTCCACACGCATCTCATATGGGAGGAGCCTGGGAGAGGATGATTGGAGTCGCTCGTCGTATTCTGGACGCCATGCTCCTGAAGGTTGGGTCTACTCGCCTCACTCATGAAGCTTTGACTACACTAATGGCTGAAGTCGTGGCCATTATGAACGCCAGACCTTTAGTTCCAGTGTCTACAGATCCGGAGATGCCGTCAGTCTTGACACCCGCAATGCTGCTGACACAGAAGATGGAACCAATGACAGCTCCCACAGGAGACTTTGACCTCAAGGACTTGTACACCAAGCAATGGAGACAAGTTCAAAGTCTTGCGGACATTTTCTGGAAGAGGTGGAGACAGGAATTCCTGGTGACACTCCAGCCACGCAAGAAATGGCAAGATGACAAGCCCAACTTACAAGTTGGAGACATTGTCTTATTAAAAGACACTCAGGCCCACAGGAACGAATGGCCCATTGGACTCATTGTGGGAACTGATCCTAGTAGTGATGCTAGAGTTAGAAAGGTAGAAGTTAGAATTGTTAGACAAGGCATTCCCAAGGTGTATGCTAGGCCAATTTCTGAAGTAGTTTTACTTCTGTCCAAAAGTTAGTGGCATAACAAAAAGTATGCCAGGTGGGGAGTGTGCTGCCTTCACAGTATATATTATATGCATGGCACTCGGCAGTGTCTGTTCCTTTAAGACCCTCCATGTTCTTGAAGCCTAGAGGCGGGTTTTCCCTGTACTCCTATAGAGCATGCACATATCCTTTCTTTTCAACTCCAGCTACAGAAGTGAGCACATCCTCAGGACTTCTTAGAAGCTATTACAGGTTGCAAAGCTGATGAACACCAAAGCCTGTAAGTTCAGCTTATATAGAGGGATGCTAGGCACAGCTAGTATAATGTGTGTTTCAGTCTGTAGCAAGCAAGCACATGTTAGGCCCAATCCTTTGTATTAGCTATGTAGAATGTATGTTGCTTGAATAGCCATGCTTACATTTGTCTTTTTATGTTTGTTTTACAGTTTTACCAAATCAAATCATATCACACATTTTCACATGCTATTGTACACATTCTTGTGAATGATATCTCAGTAAAGACTGCATCAGTTCATTAACAAGCGCATCTTTCATTGGGATTCGGTTATACTTGATGTTAAGCTGTGTCTCTAAACAGCAACACACACACAGCTGGGACATTACATGGTGCCCATATTTAAAAAGGGAACAAAGTCTTTACCTAGTAACTATAGACCTGTTAGTTTAACTTCTATAGTTGGAAAGATACTGGAACGTTTAATAAAAGACCACATGGATGAGTTCTTGCTGGAAACAAACTATTTAAGCAGCAGACAGCATGGATTCATGAAGGACAGAAGTTGTCAGACAAACCTGATTTCCTTTTATGAAGAGGTAAGTAAAACCCTGGACAGAGGCGTGGCAGTGGACGTGGTATACTTGGATTTTGCAAAAGCGTTCGATACAGTTCCCCACACACGGCTCATGTGTAAGGTAAGGTCTACAGGATTAGATATATCAGTTTGTAAATGGATAGAAAACTGGCTGAAAGACAGGATTCAGAGAGTTGTGGTTAATGATTCTTACTCTGAATGGTCCAAGGTTATCAGCGGTGTACCCCAAGGTTCAGTGTTGGGTCCCTTACTTTTCAATATATTTATAAATGACATTGGGTCTGAGATCAAAAGTAACATTTCTGGTTTTGCAGATGACACCAAGCTATGCAGTGGAATAATGTCCTTACAGGATGTCTCCAATTTACAAGCCGACCTCAATGCTCTGTCTAATTGGGCGACTAAGTGGCAGATGAGGTTTAATGTTGATAAATGTAAAGTTATGCACTTGGGGGCTAAGAATATTCATGCATCATACATGCTAGGGGGAGTACAACTGGGGGGATCTGTAGTGGAGAAGGATCTGGGTGTTTTAGTTGATCATAAGCTCAATAATGGCATGCAATGCCAAGCTGCGGTTTCCAAAGCGAGCAAAGTCCTTTCTTGTATTAAGAGAGGTATGGACTCCAGAGATAGAGATATCATTTTGCCCCTGTACAAATCATTAGTAAGACCTCATCTGGAATATGCAGTCCAGTTTTGGGCACCAGTTCTCAAAAAGGATATCGGAGAACTGGAGAAAGTGCAGAGAAGGGCAACCAAACTGATAAGAGGCATGGAGGAGCTCAGCTATGAGGAAAGATTAGAGGAACTGAATTTATTCACTCTTGAGAAGAGGAGAATAAGGGGGGATATGATCAACATGTACAAATACATAAGAGGTCCATATAGTGAACTTGGTGTTGAGTTATTCACTTTAAGGTCAACACTGAGGACAAGGGGGCACTCTTTACGTCTGGAGGAAAAGAGATTTCACCTCCAAATACGGAAAGGTTTCTTCACAGTAAGAGCTGTGAAAATGTGGAACAGACTCCCTCCAGAGGTGGTTCTGGCCAGCTCAGTAGATTGCTTTAAGAGAGGCCTGGATTCTTTCCTAAATGCACATAATATAACTGAGTACTAAGTTTTGTAGGTAAAGTTGATCCGGGGTAAATCCGATTGCCTTTCGGGGGATCAGGAAGGAATTTTTTCCCCTCCGGTAGCAAATTGGATCATCGCTCTGCTGGGGTTTTTTGCCTTCCTCTGGATCAACTGTGGGTATGGAGTTGGGTGTATGGGAGGATGTACTGTGTTTTACTTTGTTTTTATTTTTTTTTATGGTTGAACTGGATGGACTTGTGTCTTTTTTCAACCTGACTAACTATGTAACTATGTAACTAGGGAGTGATTCTTACTCAGGGGGCGTGGCTACACGTGACACGTCACTAATGACGGTTCCCGATCACGGGGAACGGTCATCAGTGACAGTGTCACTAGGCAGAATATGGGAATGCCTTGTTTACAAAGGCATTCCCCTGTTCTGCCCTTGCCGGCCACACTCGCGAGGCACATGGCGGGGGCGTGTCCATGCCCGCTGGGCGGCAAATTTAAAGGGATGTACCTGTACGCCAATATGCCTGCCTGTGCCATGTTGTCAACGTACATAGGCGTGCGGCATTCGGCAAGTGGTTAACGCATACAAATTAAATGCAACACACATAAAAATGCATGCACATTACTGCACATGCATTTTCAGCACAGACCCTAAATAAATTATATGCAAAAACTACTACTGACAGGGGTGCCTATGGGGGTGACAAGGGTGCTACTGACAGGGGGTGCAATGGTCATGCTTTTATTTATTCATGTAAAACCTTTATCTCAAAAGGAAAAAAAAACAATATATCATGGGTCTTCAAACTATGGCCCTCCAGTTGTTCAGGAACTACAATTCCCATCATGCCTAGTCATGTCTGTGAATGTCAGAGTTTCATAATGCCTCATGGGATGTGCAGTTCCGCAACAGCTGGAGGGATGTAGTTTGAGAATCCCTGCCATAGTGTAAGCTAGAATTTGGCTTCAATTTATTAGTGTTTCTAAATCTGCTAGTATATCTACCACTCCCCTTCTACCAGACTGACAATGCTGCTGATAAAAGATTCCGCTTGCAGGACTTTTTTTTCCTGTCCTGTAAGTATACCGCCCCCATGTAAAAGCACTCGGGCTTTCATACTGGGGCTGCAGAAGAGGACATTTACAGGCGCTTTTCAGGTGCTATTTTTAGCGCAAAAACGCCTGTAAAATGCCTTTTGTGTGAAAGTAGCCTAATGCAGCCACCACATTCAACAACTTGCTGACCGCAATGCTATAGCTTTACTGCTACAGTGCAGGCCGGCTGCTCAGGATCATGTATATATACATGATTTTGCATGTCCGGATAGGGGGGTACATGCGCAAGCCCTCCCACATGGCTGTGCTGTTACTGGCTCCAGATCATGGCGATCACCAGTTCCTGATTAATGATTTACAGCTGGGACCCACCGATCATCAAAGCAAGTGACAGGAAAGAGAAGCCCCGAGAGGGATGCAGGCTTGATGCAGGGCTGACATGACAGGGTAGCAGTGTAAACTAGCAGCCAAGGAGTTAAGAAGAAAGACAGTTTACTGCCTAGGGGGTAGGGGGTGGCTTTGGAAGTTATTCCCGGGGTGGTAGGAGGGGCCAAGGACCAAGGCTCAGTCTCTTGCCATCTGGAAGTAGAAAAAGCTCCCCCCCTCCCGCCCTTTGATTTTAGTTTCAGGTTACATAGTTACATAGTTACATAGTTAGTTACATAGTTAGTCAGGTTGAAAAAAGACACACGTCCATCCAGTTCAACCATAAAAAAATAAACCAACAAAATAAAACACAGTACAATCCCATGCACCCAACTCCATACCCACACATGATCCAGAGGAAGACAAAAAACCCCAGCAGAGCATGATCCAATTTGCCACAGGAGGGAAAAAAATTCCTTCCTGATCCCCCGAGAGACAATCGGATTTACCCTGGATCAACTTTACCTACAAATCTTAGTACTCAGTTATATAATGTACATTTAGGAAAGAATCCAGGCCCTTCTTAAAGCAATCTACTGAGCTGGCCAGAACCACCTCTGGAGGGAGTCTATTCCACATTTTCACAGCTCTTACTGTGAAGAAACCTTTCCGTATTTGGAGGTGAAATCTCTTTTCCTCCAGACATAAAGAGTGCCCCCTTGTCCTCAGTGTTGACCTTAAAGTGAATAACTCAACACCAAGTTCACTATATGGACCGCTTATATATTTGTACATGTTGATTATATCCCCCCTTATTCTCCTCTTCTCAAGAGTGAATAAATTCAGTTCTTCTAATCTTTCCTCATAGCTGAGCTCCTCCATGCCTCTTATCAATTTGGTTTCCCTTCTCTGCACTTTCTCCAGTCCTCCGATATCCTTTTTGAGAACTGGTGCCCAAAACTGGACTGCATATTCCAGATGAGGTCTTACTAATGATTTGTATAGGGGCAAAATGATATGGGTTATGGGTGATGTTTATGCTAATTGTGATTATGGGGTGGCAGTTGGGTATCTTTGGAGGCATTAGGAAGTAAGAACAACATGGCCTTTATATAGGTTAAGCAAACACTTAATCTGTCGATCCAAGCAAGAGCATGTTAATGATCTGACTGTGGTTTGCTTTTGTCCTTCAGTATATAACTGGTCTACACATGTAGTTTCATGCATTTGGCGTTCCATGGTTTGACATGTCCTGTGCTTTAGTGCCTGGGAATTAGTTGGGCTGTTGTCTTGTCCACCTTGGGAGCTGTGATGAGCCTGAGAGCTCCTCCCCTTTCCCCTTCCTCCTGATTGGCTGGAGGCGGGGAATCTGGCAGATGCATCCATCGTGCATTGGTGCCACACTATCACGCTGCATTCGTGGGCACCATGCTGCAGGTGCGGACATATCTAATCATCTTGGCTGTCTAATGGGGGTGTTGATTGGTCCTCAATAGGCGGCTTTGGTCGTTCTGGCAAAGATCCCTCTCCTTTTGTCATGCTAGCGTGACTCTGGCCATTATGTGCTGATGAGGCTGAGAGCTCAAAAACACAAATTTTTGTATACTCCCATGCACTGTGGTTTTGGACCTTTTTTCCCTGAAATTTTGAGGGGATTCTTGGTGAGTTTTTCTCTTCAATGTGTGCCCTATACTATTTCACTTTTTCGCTGTCACATGTCATTCACCTTTTTACACTTACTTACTTATTTCCTCATTCCAATCATGGTCTTTGGTCCAAGTCATATCCCACACCAGTATAAACTTATAACTATTTCACTTGGTTATTGGCTTTTCCTGTCTCCTTTACTTACATTATGATATATTTATTCATTCACTTATAATTGCAGAAGTCAAGCTCATCGATCACTATTTGACTACCTCCCCCTTTTAGGGGAATTCACACCTGCTCTCGGCTCCCTCTGTGTGCCCCATCTTCAGCTCCTGCGGTGGATGTTTTTCACAGTCCTTGCCCTTTGGTTTCTATGCACAGTTGATGCAAGTATCTCCAGCATCGTCAGGTTGGTCCTTCATAATTACTACAGTTCCCAATTTTTGGATATACGTAGATTTGGCTACCCTTATGTATTTGTATTTTTTTAGAATGATGTTGCATCAGCCCCTGAAGAGTTGGCACTGTTCCACGAAACATGCCAGGCTTACATAGATGCACCATGTCCTACAGATGGTTTACTATATTTCCAATCTGATACATTTTAGACCCAATACGATATATAGTCTTACAGGGAATTCTGTCATAGAGGATATTCTTCCACACAATGCTATGTTATGTGTGAGGGTTATTTGCAAGCACCCAATTAATACTGCATGGAAGTCTGCCATTTGGTTCTGTACTCTAAAGAAGTCAATTATTGGATTTGGAGGACAGTATCAGCCATTTTAACTTAAAGGGGTTGTAAAGGCGGGTGGATCCAAAGTCTAGTCTCGGGAGGGGCACTGCCAGAATTTTAATTTTTTTTGCAGGCAATTTATCTGGGAAATTGTTGGTGATGGCACTTCAATTATTATGGTACCCAGAGCTGTATCCTGGCCTAGGCCAACAAGGCCCAGGCCTAGGGCAGCACTTTGCAGGGGGGCAGCACAAAAAGAGTCTCCGCCAGCTTGGCTACACTGTTAGAAAAATTAGTCTAGCGCCCCCATAAAGTGCCCGCGCTGCTTCTAGTATGCGGGCGGCTGGCATTCCGCAACTGTGGGGGGGGGGGGCGCTTCCAATTTTGACTGTTTTGTCATCCTGGACCACAAACCTTCCTCACTGTGCTATATGTTTCTGCTGTACCATCTACTTAAAGTAGAACTATAGGCAACACTTTTTCCATCCCTGTCCCATTGCGAATATTTCCCTTCACTTCCTGCTCTATGGGCAACCAGGAAGTAAGAGGAAATCTAAGTAAATTAAGGGAATCCATTGCCCCCCTATGCCCTCAGAACTAGTGTCCTCACTCGAAAATTTCAGGGCGGGTCTTAAACAACACAGGGTGTGTCCGTGACAGGAAGGGGTGGGTCATATTTAAATTAGGAGGTGCACGAGTTTAGTCAGGCCTAGGGCAGCACAAAACCTAAATACACCTCTGATGGTACCATTGTTGGTATGCTGTCAGGATGATTTAAGCCGCATTATTTCTATTATTAGAATATATATTATATATATTATTGGAATATAAAATAAAATAGTTCAACTCACCATAATGTCAAATCAGTTTGAGCCCTGAGTGTGTCACTTGCCACTGTCGCCTGCCACAAGATCCTGATTGTCACTTGCCATGTCACCTGCCACACACTGCAGATTGCCAGTTGCCACGTCACCTACCACAAGTTTCAGATTGTCACTTGCCACGTCACCTGCCACAAGTTGCGGAATGTCCCTTGCCACATCACCTGCCATAAGTTGCGGATTGTCACTTGCCAGGTCCCCTGCTACACATTGCGGATTGTCACTTGCCACATCACCTGCCAAACGCTGTGGATTGTCACTTGCCAGGACACCTGCCACACATTGCGGATTGTCACTTTCCACGTCACCTGCCACACATTGCAGATTGCCACTTGCCACGTCACCTGCCACAAGTTGCAGATTGTCACTTGCCAGGTCACCTGCCACACATTGCGGATTGTCCCTTGCCACGTCACCTTGCCACCAGATGCAGATTGTCACTTGCTGTGTCACTTGCCTCAACAGTTACATGGTACAGATTCTCACTTGCTATGTCCCAGCATTAAGGCAGGCAGCAGAGAGATGATGTAATCTGCCACCCGCGGCTGCACATTAATGGAAGGAGAGTGGTGATGCAGGACAGGCGGTGAGAGATGATGTCATCTCTCTGCTTCCCCACCCACTCCCCTGCCGACTGGTCGGTCGGCCGCTCACCCACAGGCACCGCTAACTGATCTATTGGCTCACCCACAAGCCCGCTAACTGATCCGCCATCCCCGCCTGACTTTCACTAATTTTTCATAGGGGGAATTGCCCCGTGTCCCACCGGATCCGTCCCTGCCCTGATCCTCCTCCTAACTCATTTAAGCACTAGAGAAACTTGGATCAGTACCCTCACCAGGAAATCTTGACCTACTTATTTTGAATGCAAATGAATCCTTTAGGCCACTTTCACACTGGTGCACTTTTACCATGCTTTTCCAGGGTGACAAAAGTGCATGAAAACTATTCTCTATTACATCCTATACAACTGTTCACACTGCAGGTGTGCTGCGCTTTGAAAAGTCCTGCATGCTGCATCTTTGGTGCAGTTTTTCAAAAGTGCTATAAAAAAGCACCTTCCATTGTAAGTCAATGGGAACACATCAAAAGTGCAATAAAAGTGCATCAGTGTGAAAGGGCCCTTATTGCATGTGGAGGAATTCCTACTGTAACTATGAAGGTAATGTCTTTTAAAACCTGTTGCATGAAAACTTTAAGATAAGTTTAAAAAATGTGAGTATCAAAATAGTTTTGAAGGAAAATTCTGCGAAAATTCGGTATGCTAATGTGTGTAATATTGCAGTGCTGGAAAGCATGTGTCCTGCTTTCTTATGGTTTTTCTTATTCATGCTGCCTATTTATTCTGCACTTATTTAAATAAAGTATGAGGAAATGAAAACTGTACCTTCCATATGTCCTTGAAATATATAGAAAGGGTACTGGGAGAAGAAGCAAATTAAAGCATTTTTGTAATGTCTGCTGATTTGGGCATACTTTGCATTTTACTCAAAAACCTGCATGAATAATTTCACTGAAGTGTGATTGTATATAGCAACGGGCTATATTTATAACAAATTGGGAGATAAATTACAGGTTTGATTGTTGACCCTAGCAACCAGTCTCATTCAAGCAGACATTTATTTCTAATGTTAGTTAAATCCTAAGGCAAATCTTATTGGCTGGCTCCGGCGACATGTTTCCTTTTTTTTAAAGACCAAGGGCTGCATAGAACAGCTGACCTCACTGAGGTTATCAGGGATCTGATAAGTACTATTATAAAAGATATGTGGTATAATAGGTACTAATTAGTGCCTTCCTGAAACATCTTTCTGATTTGAAAGGAAAATTCAGGCTTTGTCTCTAAACTATGCTAAGAAGTCAGTAAGCTCTCTATGGGTTCCTTATCTAAACAGAGATCTTGCTTTGATAAGTAATGTTTTGTAGCCCATTTAAAAACAGCTTTTGCCATCTTTACAGCATATCAAGTACACAACAGTTGAACATAGTAGTTATGTTGCATTTAACCCACTAATTTGTAGAATAAGTAGCCTATCATAAACAGCTTTTAGAATAAATTATATGTTACTAATTTGAGTAACCTCGTCTTTTTATATTTTGCACAAAGGGTTCATAACTATGACTGTTAAACTACCAGCTTTATAACAATTACTTGACTAAAAGGGAAGGTATAGTGCTTGGTAATATTACATTAATAATATCTTTATTTATTTATTTTTTGATAATATTTTTCAGGACTAAAAAGAAAACATATTTTATTTCTATTTTTTTACATCAGAAAAATGTTAAATGTTCATTATGATTTACAGCCACCAAGTGCAGTTCTAGGTAGGTTATTAAGTTAGCAGGCTAATTTTAACTACTTGGTTGAAAACAGAACTTCTTGTTTGTAGAGATCAACAGCTGAAGCTCACATTATTCAGAATGGCGGAAAAATGTAATTGTGTAAAATTAAAATGGTATATCATAAAATAAATTGTTAAAAAATATATTGAAAGCCCCTCTCACACACATGCACCAATTCTTGTGTATGGCACACATGTAACACCTTCATAGACACGTGTTAGGATTGGGTGAACAGGTATAAGAATTAGATCATTTAAAGGGATGATTTACTAAAGGGAAATCAACTCTGCACTTGTAAGTGCAATCGCTGTAGATCGCTGTAAATCTGTATCATCCAATCATGTGCAAGTAAAAATGATGTTTGTTATTTTCCTTTGCATGTCCCCCTTAGATCTACAGCGACTGCACTTGAAAGTGCACTTTCAGTGCACTTCAAGTGTACTTGCAGTGCACTTGTAGTGCAAAGTGGATTTGCCTTTCATAAATAACCCCCTTAGTTTTGACTTACTGTATCCAGTAGAGCTGCAGTTCATTGTTAGGAAAACTTAAGACCTGTACACACAATTGGTTCGTCTGATGAAAACGGACCAATGGACCGTTTTCATCTGACGAACATATCAGGTGTGGGCCCCATAGATTTTTTTATTCATCGATAAAAAAAATGTAACCTGCAAATTCTTGGATATGGTCCCCTATCATCCCCTCCAATAGGGGGGTACTATTGATGTTAGGTTGACTGGTCTGTAGTTTCCATGTATGTTTCTTGTCCCCTTTTTGAATATTGGTACCACGTTAGCCTTTGCCAATAACAATTTCAGTCTCTAAACTGTCTTTAACTACTTCAATAACAAAAACTTTCACCCCCTTCCTGCCCAGGTAAATTTTTATATTTCAGCACTGTCAAACATTGAATGGGATTTCTCTGTAGTGCAACACTGTACGCAAATACATTTTTTATAATTTATAATTATAAAAACAGATAGAGCCTTCTTTTAGTAGTATTTTATTACTACTGAGTTGTTTTATTGTTTTCTTAGTTTCTGTTATAAAAAGTTTCAAGTACATAATCTTTTTTCATTAATTTAGGGGAAAATGTATTCTGCTACATTTCTAATCAAATCATGTAGTCTATTTATTCTGTGTGGAAGTTATTGAGTCTACAGACTATGGTGTATATATATATATATATATATATATATATATTTGAGTCTTTGAAAATTTATCAGTCCTCATTCCTTGATGCTCTAAAATGTCAGGACAGTGCAAATACCCTCTTAATGACCACATTTTGGAAAGTAGGCAGTCCAAGGTATTTAGTAAGAGTCAATGAAGAAATAAAATAAAAATGTGTTTTTTGTTTCACAATTGTATTTACATACTGTCACCAGAGCAGTACAATGGCACCATTTCACGTGTCTGGTGGTGATCAGGGCACTGACTTGTGACAGTATGTAAAAAAATAAAAAAAATAATGGTAATAATAATTTATTTTTATTATTTTTTCTAACTTTTTTTTTTCTTACATACTATCACCAGCGTAGCACAGTGTCATCATAGTCACTTGTAACCAACTTTCCTTGATGATCCTTTATGGGGCCAATATGCTCTAATCCTGCCTTTTTACTATTAATATATTTAATTAGTGAACATTAATACGCTGTTGCCTAAGTTATCACATTTGCAATCAGATCTGTGTTGTTTCTTATTAGTAGATCCAGAAAGCAGAGCATCATTTCTAGTTGGGGTTTCCAAATTAAGGTCGAATCTGTCATTGAAGGCTTATGGTGACTGTCGAATGTTCTAAGAAAAAAAAAAAAAGATTTGTCAGAATCTTTAAAAAAAATAAAAAAATTACTCTTCATGTATCTCTATGTCGAATCTGTCATTGAAGGCTTATGGTGCCTTTTGAATGTTCTAAGAAAAAAAAAAAAAGATTCGACAGAATCTTAATTTTTTTTTAAAAAATTTGACTCTTCATGTCGAATCTTCATGTCTCTCTATGTCGATTTTTTTCTCTCTATGTCAAATCTTTTCTCTCTATGTAGAATAATATTGGACTAATAGAGTTAAGATTAGGCACATTCGTCCGCAACGAAAACGAAAATAAAGCATTTGTTTATATCGGATCTTTTGTTTTTCGTTTTCTGTGCTTTCGTTATCGGTGGTTAAAACGATAACGAAAATACCTAAAATTCGGATGAAAATGCATTCGGATGAAAAGGAATGCACATGTCTACCACCAACTGACACATAAGATTGTTCTGCAAGACATTTAAGAAACAATGAGCCCTGACTAACTATGTAACTATGTAAGATGTCTGAGCAATTTCATAGGCCAGGCTGGGCTGACATAACTTCTGGGCATGCTCACAGGAGGTTCTGTATCCTGGAGCAGAAACATTCTGACACTGGACACAAAGCTGCACACACATTGCTCAGTGTATACTCAGATAAAAAGCATTGACAGACAAGGAGAAGAAGATTAAGTTGTGACAGAAGAGATATACATAGTCTCATCTAAGTAAAAAGCCTACCTGTCAGCCTTTTTTTTAAAAAGGGGTTAAATTACACTTTAGAGCAGCACCACATCAACACTATATCCATCACAAATTCACAATAAGATAATTAAACTATATTACAGCTATGCAGCTAAACCTGAGCAGTAATCTTAAGCATGCAGTATAGTGTAAATATAGCTTGTGTTGTAACCTGCTGGGACAAATTTGTTCTAATCACAAGAACCTTTTAAAAAATTATATAACTTTTCAGAGATTCCTGAGATAATAACAACATTCTTTAACAGATAGATACAGTAAATTGTTATGGTAAACCCATATTCAAAAACAAAAAATGATTATACTGTATATCCATATAACTCTACTAACTTTTAACACAAACCATTCAGAATGCATACATTTAAAGTGGTTGTAAACCTAAAAAAATATCCTGATCCTTTAAAGCAGTATAGACAGCATAGTTCTTGTTCTGTGTCATTTTTCCCCTTCTATGTTCTAAAAAACCTGATTGATCCTGTCTGTTCCTATGTCCCCTATGTAAACTGACCATGGTAATTATGGCTGCTGATTCATGATACCATGGTCAGTTTACATGACTCTGTCATCCTGCAGTCTCGCCTTTCTCCCCCTCCCTCCCTGTCTGTCAGCTCTGGAGTCTGTGTGTGATCTATCTCCTCCCCGCCCCTCCCCTCCCACCGATATAGTTGTAATATTACTAATGAGACATTTGTAATCTCTTACAGGAAGATATAATGGGACATATCTGTGTTTCTTTTATTATTCTGTAATATACCTGGGCACTCACATGAACTGCCGGCGCTCACCTCCTCTCCTCTCAGCTGACGTCAGTGGGGAATCTCAACCCCTCCCGCTGTAGTGCTCAGTTTGGGGAAGGAGAGTTCCAGCAGGTCACATGACTGCCCAGCGGTATTTTGTGAAATAAAAAAAAACACACAGATACTGTGCATTATAACTTCCTGTAAGACAGGGGGTCACATGATTTCACATTAGTGACTTTTCAACAGCTTTAATGTAAACATATTGAAACCTTCTCTTTTACTCAAAATAGAGAACCTGTCTCCACCACTAACTGTGCCCTATATTTGTACCCATAAGGTATCAGAACTAAAATCATAAAACCCAAATAAAATGATTAGCCACATTATATTTCATTTTTATCTTGATGAAGTATAAGTAGTCCCTAAATTGGATCTGATACCATGGGCAAAAGGACCAGGGGCATTACTACAGTTGGGCATGAAGAGCATGTAACCTGTATCTCACAAGGGATGCCCTGGGTCCAAAACGGCCTGATTGCTAACCACTACAGTAGCTGGCAACAGCCTGTCACAGCAATAGAGATGAGGGAATCTTCCCCTTGGCTCATCCTTGGCTGTGATATGTCACATGACACAAGACAAGGTGAAGACATGCTGGCGTGCTGTATCTGAGGTCTGTAAGCTGAGTAAGAGGGGGTGATTAGGGGAGGGGGAGGATTTGTGCTGGAGGGACAGATTTTTTGGGGAAGGGTTTGCTCTCAGAATATAAAGTTTGGGGTTTGTGCTGAGAGTGGGGATTTCTGGGAGAGAGAGGTTGTGCTTAAAGAGGGGATTATTTTTGGGGGAGGGGGTGTTGGAAGGGTGATGTGTGGAACAGGAGAGGATTAGTGCTAGGAGGAGGGATTTTTGGGCTGGGAAAAAAATCAATGACAGCATGAAATGTACTACAACCCATTGTGAGTGACCATTGCATAGGTATGCACAGCCTATTGCATTAGGATGGGCCAAAGCTCAAACACACACGCATTTCTCTGCAGCCTTAGCTGCACGGGGCAGTGAATAAATGGGAAGTGCTCTGTGGTAAGCGGCTTCCTATTCATTCACAAACTGAAGAATGGTAAAAACTGTTTACTATGCTTCAGTTATTTTATATTTATATATTATTGAAATTTTCTGCACACATACAGGATATTTAAAGTGGATAAATGTACATTGTTATATATAATAAAACAGAGGTGTAGATTAAATAACTATTTATTTTTTTGTTCGATAGTATCTGTATTAATATGAAAGTTAATTAAATATTTTTAACATTAATATAACTTTCTCACATAGAACGTGGGGATAGAGCTAACGTGAGAGTGTTGGATGACTCGTAACTGAACAAGATTTGCTTGTTAAACATAGGGGATATATAAGATGCTTAAGTTATAAATGAACACAGTAAGTGTGTTCACTATGTTCATTTAGAAAAGGAAGAAGCAGGTAAATTACATATTTTCTAGCTCCTTCCTCTGCTCTCCATTCTGAAACATCCCCCACAGCAGTCGGGGGGAGAGGAGTGGAGGGGGGCAGAGCCAGCATCACTGCTGGGGGAAAAGGTACACTATGGGGGGAAGCCTGGGCAGTAAGAGGAATCTGCACGTAGTGATTAGGGTGTGCCCAGGCACATCTGGCACAACCCCTGCACACGCATGATGTGGGTACATCTAAAAGGATAAGGGGCGATTTTGCTTGTTCAAGTAGAGTAATAACAGTTTACAGTGTTAGATTAAAAAAAAAAATGCATATAAAAAGGTATTTTTATGAAAGAATTAAGAATTACTAGGTGTACTTGGTATACATGCCAAGTGCTAGGACAAGCTAAGTCAAATCAGGGGTTACTTGGTAAAAAAAAATGCTTTTTATAAAGAGGTACACACTGTACTAAAGGTAAAAAACAACCGTGCAGCGAACAGAATTATCTTTTTGGGCTCTGGAACAACAACATACATACACCATTCAGAACTGTCTTTGTTCATACCCTCTAATAAGACACATATCAATATAGAAGCTTGGAGTTCATGCACTTTAATGACTTTAATGCACTATTTCAGCTAATTCATTGTCAGAATGTCATCATTAACTGGGCATTTTTTCTGAACACTTCTTGTCAGCCTACAGAAGAGGTATTTTTCCTTGTTACTAAACAATAACAGGAACTATAGAGCTGCTTTGCAAAGACATGTAAGTATTTTTATTGGTAGAAATCTCCTAGTTATTACAAGCAAATAGGAGGAAATGAATAAATTGCGAGTTGGCCTTTTGTGAGCCACCAATTAATCAGAAAAGTATTTGACAACTATTCTCATTAAACCATGTTTACAGAAAGTGCAGTGTGCTACTACTGAGACATTTGGAATGGCAATAATGGTCTTTTCAGATGTCCATACAATGAAAACAAATGCAATTATTGTTGAGTTAGATGGTGCCCCAACTTTAGCCTAAATGTTATACTATTCATCTATTGAATTTTAAAATAAAATGTCAGCCACCCAGTATTATTTCTTGGTGGTCCTTGTCTTGTGGAACATAGTTAGGGCCATAATTTTTCTCATCTGCATTACAGATTAGAACTTTGGATCTACTGCATTCAGTCTGCCAAATGATGTAAGCGTAAGGTTTGCATACTTTTATTAGGAAACTGCCATTAACAGGCTTGTTGTCAGAATATAAAATACAATCTGTACAGGCAAACAATGTTTGGCTAAATTTCTCATAAAAAACTTTACCACTTATTGTACCAGAATGTGGAAAATATATAACAATCATGCATATATTTGTTATCCTTCTAGTCCTGCTTTGACACAATATATATATGTACTTACACAGTGATAGAATTGTTTAATTTAACCACTTCAGCCCCGGACCATATTGCTGGTCAATGACCAGGCCACTTTTTGCGATTCGGCACTGCGTCGCTTTAACTAACCATTGCACAGTCGTGCGACGTGGCTCCCAAACAAAATTGGCCTTATGGCGGACACTTCGGATACTTTTGACACATTTTTGGGACCATTGGCATTTTTATAGCGATCAGTGCTATAAGAATGCATTGATTACTATAAAAATGACACTGGCAGGGAAGGGGTTACCACTAAGGGGCGAGGAAGGGGTTAATTAAGTTCCCTGTGTGTGTTCTAACTGAAGGGGGGTGGCACTGACTAGGGGAAATGACTGATCGCTGTTCATACATTGTATGAACAGATGATCAGGCATTTCTCCCCCTGACAGGACCGGAAGCTGTGTGTTTACACACACAGCTCCCGGTTCTCGCTCTGTAATGAGTGATCGTGGGTGCCAGGCGGTGATCGCCCCTGCCGGGCACGCTTGTCGGGACCAGGGGCGAGCAGGGGGCATATAGCTATGTGATGTATAGCTACGCGATGACGTATAGCTACGCGAACTCACGCAGCCATGCCGTCCTGCCGCCGTATAACTGCGGCGGCTGGTCGGCAAGCAGTTAATTAACACAATGTCACAATATGTCCTTTATCTTTAAACATTCAGTACTAATAAAAACATGAAAATGATTAAACAATAGAAATAAATACATTTTAATTGTATTTGCTAAGCTAAATGAACATTTACTGTGCTATGTGAAGAAATTTCACCTCTTTAGTAAATCGAACCCCAATGGAGCTAATTTGAAGAAGCATGTTTGCGTTGCTTACATAAGCCAATCAAAACTCCCCTGCAGAGTTTCCAGCTAGTCAAGTAGATGTTAATGCTAGTAGGCATAGGTGGTTTCCCGATCATGCAATTGCTGTGATTGGCAGTCACAGTAATCACATGATCAGGAGCCCTTCCTGCTAGCTTCAGATCACAAATAGTGACTAAGAGAAGGTGGTGACAGCTTTTCCAGGTTCCTGGAAGTGCTTAGTGAGTGCGCTCCCATCACAAAACCTCAGATTCACATGTACACATACACAGCCTACCCAGAGAAGTTGAAGCTGTTATAGCTGCAAAGGGTGTGGCTGCACTTCTGCTGTTCTCCTGAGCTCCAGTGAGGCCTACTGATCCAGGGAGCTTGATTACTCCCTATACCCAGAGTGGATGCAGGAACCTGGGGTGGACCCAGGGGAAGATCCCCCGGATGGCCAGAGTACCGATCCTCCCATACCAGTGTTTGAGGACCTGGGAAATGGCCCAGCTAAAGGGGAAAGCCTGGCAACCTACAGAAATAAGGTTTGTGCCAGGATTGCGAGAATCGCCAAGGAGGAGGAAGTACTGGCAAAGTTGAAGTTTGACTTCAAGCAAAAGAAAATCGCAAGTGATCGGCTGCATAGTTCCAAGAGGCCAAAGTGGAAAAGCAGAGTCTGCTGGTGGCTACATTGAAAGAAACCAGTGGTGCTTTCAAGGAGAAATATGGCAACGATGATCGCTTCCGTGCAATGCGCAGAGGGGCTATAGAGGCCAGTGGAGGACAGGCATCACCAGAGTGCGAGAAGCCAAGGTCAGTGCAAAGCAAAAAAAGTTTCTGTGGGCTCGGATTGTGTTTCTGGCCAGCACGCTGGAAAATCTTTGCATTCCAAGCCAAGTACCAGTATGCCTGAAGACAGTGGTGAAAGCTCTGGCACACAGGCTGCAGGTGATCAGCAGTCAGGTGTTTTGTCTGGCAGTATGTCATCGGGCCAGGAAAGTTCTGTGCCCTTACCACCGCAGCAGGAGGCTATGGAGCAAGATGATCCATCTGAGCCTGTGAAGGGAGCAGGTTTTTATGAACTTCATTGCAGAAATGGAATCACCTTTGCATGGTCGCAAGCTTGCAGTGTCTGGATCATCTGAGGATGAAAAGGAGGATAATGATGTCCCCCCAAAACCTTTGAAACATGAGGTGAAAGTACAAGCAGGTTTTGTTCAGAACTTGCCTATACAACACAATGGAGGTGTAGTTCCTATGGATTGTGCAGTAGAGGGCGGCGCAGAGCAAACGTATCCCCTGGCTGAGACTTCCATCTGTGTACAGCCAGCCAGTGAAGGGTGTGTGGACTCTGCTGTGAAGAGTAATGATAAAGACATCACTGTTGGTAACCCTTCAGTTACTGGTAATGAAGGTAGAATTACCAAGGGCAATGTAAATGACATTTCTGTGTCAGAAGTCTCTGCTCCTGACAATAATGTTGTTGCTGCTTTATCTAAAGAGGGGTCTGTACCTAAGAGTGATGTTGCAAGGAGTGCGGTTATTTCTTATGCTGCAGCAGTCGCTGCTACTGTCCCAGGGGTGAGTAGGGCCAATTATTCTGCGGTTGCTAGGAGTGATGTGACTGAAGGTCAGGCCAATATGACACCATCTGGTAGCTCCTTTAAACGCCACAATGTGGTCCAATTGAGGTGGATTGGAGAAGGCCCCCCCCCCCAAATAGGAGAGATGTGGTGGACCGCATTCTGGGGATGGGTTTTAAAGCTGAGGAGATTTTTGCACTTATCAGCCCAGTTGGGTCATATGAGTATGACCTCTCCTTTGTCAAGGCAGAAGGATTAGATGTCTTTTGGGAGAGGTATGAGCAGAAGTGCAAGAAGTCCCCAAGATGGGCAGGTTTGTCACCTAAAGTAGTCTCCCGCCAGCCATTATATAAAAACGTCACCATTCTAGTGCGTAATGAGTCCATTCCTGCTGCAGATCTGGGGGTGTGGTTGGGGAGGTATGCGGATGTCCAAACCCCCTTGAGGAAGGTTGTAGATGACAGGGGGATATGGACAGGAGGATGGACAGTATTAGTAAAACTGTATTTAACCGGTAATGTTGTTAAGCACATCCCTTCCTCTGCCTTTATAGGTCGTGACAGGATCATTACCTTTTATGCAGGACAACCAAAGTTATGTTACCGCTGTGGTGACAAAGGCCATTTTTCAAGCTCATGTACTATGCAGAAATGTTCCCTCTGTCAGGGCTTAGACCATGTTGCAAAGGACTGCAATAATATTCGTTGTAATCTTTGTAACAAGTTAGGTCACCCCTATAGCCTTTGCCTTGAAGCCCTCCATAATCAGCCGGGGTTGGTGGAAGAACTGCTAAGAATGGAGGAGGAGGAACGTGGGGGGCAGCAAGGGGTTGGTGGAGCTGTTTCAACTAGTCCTGAGGGGTCCCCCCAGGTGTCAGTTTCCCAATCTGAAGGTGTGACCCCTCCAGTGTTCCCAGTCTGTGCTTCCTACTGTGTCAGTGTCTACTTCTGTTGTGTGTTCTTCCCCAGTGTTTCAGATACCCAGTGTTCCTGATGTATCCAAGTCATCCAGATTGGCTGAGGCTGCCAAAGGGGCGGATTCATGCCGATCTGAGTTGGCGGCTTCGTCAGGACCTTCCCTGGGGAAACGTAAGACCTCTAGTGGAGGTTCTAAGGGGAAGAAGGGGGAAGTTGCCACTGCTAATGATACAGATGAGGCCTTTAAGGGTAATGTTTTAGGGGAGGAGGGAGAGTGGACCAAGGTGAGCAGAAGGAGGAATAAAGTAGTCCTGACCTCTGCCTCCTCGGCTTCATCTTTAGAGGTAGAAGATCTACCTCTGGGAAACAAGTTTGGGTCCTTATCTGCGGGGGAAGAAGAGTCTTCTAATTCCGTGTCTCAGATGGAGGAGGATGAGGGAGAAGGTTCCCTAAAGAGGCCAGGGTCTCCAGTAAAGGAGGAGGGTGCTCAGGCTAAGAAACGCCTACCTCAATCATCCTAATGGCAGTTCCCACTCCGATAAAGGTGGCAACGATTAATGTTGCCAGCATAAAATCTGTAGGGGCTCGCAATATGGCCTTATTTTTGCTCAGCGAGATGGATGCTGATGTTTTATTTTTGCAAGAGACCCGGCTAAATTGCCTTGCTGATGTCCACCTGGCAAAGAGGGAGTGGAGATGTGGGCCCTCCTTCTGGTCTCTTGCGGCCGAGCCTTACAGCGGAGTTGCAGTACTTTTTACTGGCATGGTAACGTGTCGGCGGGTTATCGAGGTAGAGATTGGAAGGTGTATGGTCCTGGACGTCTCTGTGAAGGGGCATGATCTACGTCTGGTAAATATTTATGGACCACAAACTAGATGGGAGAGGAAATGCCTCTTTACAAAGATTAAGCCTTTCCTTTTTACATCTCGGCAAGTTGTCTTTGGAGGTGATTTTAACACCGTCACTAGGCCCAAAGACAGGAAAGGCTCCACTGACAGCCTGAGATATGATAGCGTCTTTCTTAATATGATAGCCAGGGAAGCAGGTCTGGAAGATGCGCATATTAAGCGTTGCCCAGACAGCACGGGGTACACTTTTAAGAGAGGCAGTTGTGAGAGCAGGATAGACAGGTTTTTTTTTAAGGGGGACTCTGCCTTTTCAGCTCCTGAGTGTCGTATGGTGGAGTTCTCTGATCACCTTATGCTGTCTGTTATTCTTAATGCTTCAGATATGCCACCTAAAGGAAAGGGTATTTGGAGGATGAATTCGGCTCTATATAAGGAAAGAAAAATGGACAGCCGCACTCCAATAGATGAAAAGACTTAAAAATAGTGCCTGTTTATTCCAGTCAAAAAACTAAAACAGCAAAAACAGCAAACAGTGGGGTAACAAAAGCTGACGCGTTTCACATCGACAACCGATGAATTCGGCTCTGCTGGATGACGAGGAGGTAAGACAATCTTTTGAGGATTTTTTTCAGGCTCAGGTAACCATCCTGGATTTCTGCAGCAGTAAGTCGGAGTGGTGGGAGCTTACCAAAAGCCGGATCAGTGGGTTTTTCAAGGCCATAGGAAAAAGGAAACAGCTTGGTAAGTATATTGCCTACCAGCAGCTGCGGAGAAAACTTGATCGCCTTGTCTCGAATGGTGGAGATTCAGGGGCAATCTCTGAGGTGAAACTTCTCCTTAGGAAGTATCAGTATGACCGGCACGCTTCTTTGGTTCTGGAAAGGGACTACGGGAAATATCACTCGCCCGACCCTTATCAGAACTGCAAACAAAGCGCAGCAGTTAAGATGGTTGTTGGGCTAAGGGATAGTACGGGCTCTTTGACAAAATCCAGGTCAGGGATCCTGGAGGTCTTTTTATGTGGAACTTCTGGGGGAGAAGTACCTCGATCGGGCAAAGATGTCAAGTTTTCTGGATTCTACACCAGTTCTGGGAAATAACATTCCGCTGGCAAGTTTGACGGGGGTAATCACAGCAGAAGAGGTAGTCAAAGCTATAGACGGTCTGGCCATTAAGAAAACACCTGGGCCAGACGGATTGACGGCTGAATTTTATAAGACTTTCAAATCCAGCTTGGTACCTTATCTTGTGGAGGTATTTAATGGCTGTCTGCAAGAGGGTTCGCTCCCTCCCTCCATGAGACAATCTGCTGTTATTCTGTTGTCAAAAGGTAAGGATCCCTCGATGATTGAGAATTGGCGCCCCATTAGCCTTCTCAGTATTGATAGAAAGATTCTGGCAAAGATAATTTTCTGCCGCTTGTCGTCAGTAGCAGACAGATTGCTTTCTCGTCAGCAGCACTGTTCGATCCAGGGCAGGAGCACTTTTTCAGCGGTGTTAGCTGTCCGGGAGGCTCTGGAGCGTTGCAGGTCTGGGGAAAGTACTTGCTGGCATTGGATCAGGCGAAGGCTTTTGATCGTGTCAATCATGAGTACCTCTGGCTTCTCCTTGACAAGTATGGCCTGGAGGGTGGGTTTATTGGATGGCTTAAGACTTTATACAGAGAGGCAGAGAGCTTCATGCTTGTTAACGGTTGGGTTGGACGGCCCTTCAGGGTTGGATCAGGGGTGTGCCAGGGGTGTCCGCTGAGCCCTTTGCTATACGTTTTCGCAATCGACCCCTTCATCAGAAGGCTAGAGAGCGGACCGTTGTGCGGAGTGACGGTGGGCACTGCTGGTGAGCCGCCCTTGAGGGTTGTAGCCTATGCTGATGACGTTTCTGTTTTTAACTCTGGGAGAGAGGAGGCGCAAGAGGTGGTCTCAGTTATAGAGCAGTATTCCGAGGCATCAGGCTCCAAGGTCAACCGTGATAAAAGTGAAGTTTTTTGGATGAGCGAGGGAGATGAGAGCTTTGCACTTCCGGACATCTTCCCGAGGCCTCAGCAGAAAGTCAAAGTATTAGGCATCGAGTTTGGCCCTGATGATTACAGTAAGTTAAATTGGGAAGCCAGGCTAAATGATGCTGATGTCAAGGTGAAAAGCTGGAAAGGGTGGCGGCTCTCCTTGAGGGAAAGGGTGGACTTGATCAAGACCTACCTGATTCCTACCTTTCTGTATGTCAGCTTTGTTTGCATCTTGCCGGAATCCTTCTATACCAGGATTTATAGTTGTTTCTTCCAATTACTATGGGGGAACAGGCTGAATCTTGTGAAGCGGAATGTAACTTACCTATCTAGGCAGAAGGGTGGCTTAGGGATGGTCAACCCGGTTGTATTCTTCTCTCTGATGTTTTTAAAACACAATTTTGTTAACATGCTGGCAGAGAGACCGCCTGGATGGGTCAGTATTTTCCAGATCTGGTTTAGACCTTTTCTGGGCTGTTGGGAGAGTGGCTGGCCAGT
This sequence comes from Rana kukunoris, assembly GCA_029574335.1. NCBI lineage: Eukaryota > Metazoa > Chordata > Amphibia > Anura > Ranidae > Rana > Rana kukunoris. The sequence continues at coordinate 528,106,622 of CM056049.1, forward strand.
GAAAAGCCTAAGGATCAAGCATGGTAAGCTCCCGGCTTATGTTGCCCCGTGCCTGAAAATTCTTAAACGGTGGCATGTGACAGCAGAGGATATCAGGTCCCTCCCTAGGAAACTCCTGGGTGAGAGGATCGTGGGTACTGTCTTTCATGCGCCACTGGCCTTAAGAGATTGCCCAGGTCATATTATGAGGGAGGGTTTACGTTTAATAAATTCTGAGCGGATTCCCTTGAAATTTGGGGACCAGGCCTGGCTCGCTTTCCACAGTAGGCTCTATGTGAGGGGGAACGTGAAGTGCCGCTCTTTGGACAATCGTGGTTGTCCAAGAGCGGAGTGTCAGGGTGAAGTGGAAACCATGGACCACTTTTTGCTTCAGTGCCCTTTCAATATAGAAGTCTATAAAAAGGTGGGGAGGGCTCTGAATATTCCTTTCTTGTCTAGCATGTCTTATGCTGAGTGGGTGTATGGAGCATTGCAGAATCGCAAGGGATTTGATTTGCACACTCTTTTTCTAGTCAGCTTAGTAGTCCGATATTACACCTGGAATGCACGGTGTCAGGTATCCCTTCGGCAGAAAGTTCTTCCTGTTCCGGTGGTGGTGTGTGAGATTCTTGGTGAGGTAGGGAAAATTTGGGGTCTCGAGAAAGACAGATGGCAGCAAAGGGTCTGGATAAAGGCGTGGAGGAATATCAGGCCTGTAGCTGCTGTTTGCTGATCTCTGGGTGTTGGGTTCTTTCCCTGGTTTCTCTCTGGACACTCCCTTAGATTTTCAAGGATACCATTTTTGAAGAAAGGCTACATACACTTGATAATCTGTTTCTTGGTCTGAATGTTATTCAAGTTGAGTGTAGAGATGTGTAGAATTTTTGAAGATGTCTGCTTTGTTTAGTGATGTGTTCATGTATTATTGGTTGAAGTAAGCCTTTATTATGTATAATAAAGGTTTCCAGCGGACAAAAGTTTTAAAACATGCTTTAAAACTTGTCCGCTGGAAACCTGTCCCTCGGACATGTCCGCTGGTTAGTACGCCTAACCAGCGGACCAAAATCCCCCGCATGCATTGAATCGATTCGATGCATGCGTGGAAGCATTTTACCCGGTTTGGTGACGTGGCGGCCTCAACGTCACCGCCACGTCACTGCGTTCTCTGTCCGAGGGGATTTTCAGCCCCTCCCCTGGGGGAATTTCCTATTTTTCTGATTGATCTGGGGTGTTGGCAACTCTCGTAAGGTCACGTTCCTATGATGTTACATTTATTTTTTTGTTGGTAATGACAGTTTCAAGATGCCTCCTGTTTTTTCCTTTTTTTTTTTTTTATTCGTGTGTACGAGGCTTTCAGGTTTCTCCTCAGGAAATCTGGCCAGAATCTCGACGAGAAAAAAAGAGAACCTGCTGTCTTTTTTCTCGTCGAGATTCTTGTCGGCCTGTTTCCCGCCGAGAAACCCGAGAATGTGTATACTTACCTGTCACAGTGGAAACCCACGCATGCTCAAAATGACTTTGATGCATGCGCGGTAGCTTCCACAGCATAGGTAGGGTGAAGCAAGATGGCGGCGACGGAAGTGAATGTGTCGAGCGCACATTTGTCGTACGCGATGACGTCACCGCGTTCTTTCCTTTCAAGAGAACCGTGGTTCTTTTGAAACGAAAGTCTGTACACTGAGACAGAAACATCAAGCGCCCAGAGGCGATTCAGTTTGCAGGTGCCGCGCTATATAAATTTCTCATTCATTCATTCATTCACTTGGGCGGCAAGAGTTTCTGCGGACCAGTTTCAGCGGACATGTTCGATCGTGTGTACGCGGCCTATGTGTTAGGCCCTGTACACACGGGCAAAAATCTTGTCAGGAAAAACAGTCGTTTTCCCTGACGAGATTTTTGCCCGTGTGTACAGGGCCTAACACATAGCCCGCATACACACGATCGAACATGTCCGCTGAAACTGGTCCGCAGACCAGTTTCAGCAGACATATCCGATTGTGTGTACGGCCTAGCGGACAGGTTTCCAGCGGACAAAAGTTTTAAAACATGCTTTAAAACTTGTCCGCTGGAAACCTGTCCCTCGGACATGTCCGCTGGTTAGTACGCCTAACCAGCGGACCAAAATCCCCCGCATGCATTGAATCGATTCGATGCATGCGTGGAAGCATTTTACCCGGTTTGGTGACGTGGCGGCCTCAACGTCACCGCCACGTCACCGCGTTCTCTGTCCGAGGGGATTTTCATCCAATGGTGTGTACACACCGCCAGACCAAAATCCTGCAGGAGACATGTCCGATGAAAACGGTCCGCGGACCGTTTTTATCGGACATGTCTCCTCGTGTGTACGTGGCCATATTCTTCACATCTTGAAGGTTCAGTGGGCCTCTTCTATGAACTCTGATCTTTAGTTCTTTCCATAGATGTTCAATTGGATTCAAGTCAGGTGATTGGCTGGGCCATTCAAGCAGCTTTATTTTCTTTCTTTGAAATCAGTTGAGAGATTCCTTGGATTTGTGTTTGGAACCATTGTACCGTTGAAATGTCTACCCATATTTCATCTTCATCATCCTGGTAGATGGTAGAAGATTTTATTAAGAATTTCTTGGTACATTTTTCCATTCATCCTTCCTTCAACGATATGAAGTTTGCCAGTACCATATGCTAAAAAGCAGCCCCACATATGTATTCATGTTTTGGTGCTGACATCTAATGTCAATTCAGTGTTACCACAACATGTTTATTACTGTATTTCTGCATGGTATAATCCAGTTTCCCTGTATGTTAGTTTGTTTAGTCAATAAATAGACCCCTCCTTTCTTCTTCATGTTCCCTCAGTAAGCTACCAGCCTTCCTGGTAGGCATATGACTGGGAAGATTATTTGCAAGAGGAGTAATTCCAAGAAATGGGGCATCTTTAACACATTTCTAAATCAGGATGTTAGTATTAGGCTTCACCATATTTTTAAAACTGTGGAATATTTGATTTATCATCTTTTTTATGCAATATGTTTTCCAAGTGATTCTCTTTCAGTTAATCAATTTAAAATACATTGCACATTGGGGATGCTATTTCAAGGAAGCCAAACCGTGACCATGTTTGATTTTGAAACAGAGACTTGTCTACATCCAGATAATTTGTTATAAGCCATAAATCTACATGTCTTAGCAAAGATCCCACATCATGTGCATTAGAGCTGGATATGTGTTACTGCTGGTCCCTCGGGTTTAATAAAAGTGTCAAAGCTTTCAGTGTATCTGGTATTTAGAAAAGGGATTGTGGATAATCGACTCACAGGTCACAAACCATCAAACCTTTACATACTGTATTATTCATCCCCTCTATTTATTTATTGTGCTTTTATTTGCCAAAGCAATGAAGAAGTATAGAATACAGTTAGTTTGTATATTTCTATATAACACACGATTTACAAAACCGTATACTATATGTGAGTAAACCATATACCATATACTGAGCAATAATGAAGTTATCCCTTTCACTATAAAGGGTCACTTAGTTAATATTCTTGTCTATGAATTTTAAAATTCAAGAAATATAGGTTTGTAGTTGAAAAAACACCAACAAAAAAAAAAAACAGGCAGACTGAAACACGGTTTATGTGATTGGCACTGCGATTATGAATATAAATGTATGATAGTTTAACCACTTCAGCCCCAGACCATTTTGCTGGTTTAAAGACCGGGCCACTTTTTGCAATTTGGCAATGCGTCGCTTTAACTGACATTTGGGCGGTCATGCAACGTGGCTCCCAAACCAAATGTACACCTTTTTTTTCCTACAAATAGAGCTTTCTGTTGGTATTTTATCACCATTTTTTGCGCTATAAACAATATTGGAGCGAAAATTTAAAAATCTATTTTCATTTTTTTACTTTTTGCTATAATAAATATCCCCAAAAAAAGATATAAAAAAATATTTTTTTTTTCCTAAGTTTAGGCCGATATGTATTCTTCTACATATTTTTGTTAAAAAAAAATCACAAGCGTTTATTGATCGGTTTGCGCAAAAGTTATAGCGTCTACAAAATAGTGGATAGTGTTATGGCATGTTTATTATTAAAAAAAAATGTATTTGTAATAGCGGCGATCAGCGATTTTTATCATGACTGCGACATTATGGCGGACACGTCGGACACGTTTGACACATTTTTGGGACCATTGTCATTTTTACAGCGAACAGTGCTATAAAAATGCACTGATTACTGTACAAATTACACTGGCAGTGAAGGGGTTAACCACTAGGTGGCCCTGTAGGGGTTAAGTGTGCCCTAGTGAATGATTCTTACTGTAGGGAGGATGGGCTGTGTGTGACAAGACAGTGATCACCGATTCCGATTACAGGAAGCAGTGTTCACTGTCATTGGCACTAAGTAGAGCGGGAGATGTTTGTTTACATCAACACTGTGAGACGATCGCGGGTATCCCTGCGGTGATCGAGTCCGCCAAAACCGTGGTCGGGCTCACAAAGCATGCAGCGCACGCGCATCTACAATGCCGCAATCTTAAAGGAGACGTATATATATGTCCTTCTGCCTGTTCGTGCCATGCTGTTGACGTATATAGTGCTGCACTGGTCGGCGAGGAAAAGTGTACTTATTGTAAGACTGGCACAAGTTCTGCCAAGCTATTCTGAGTCATTTGGTGCCTTTAACCATTTTTCAGTGCAATGCAGCCTCAGAAGCCCACTGTTTACATGTAATATGAATTGGGTAAACATACACTATAGCCTTCCTGTAGAGTATCACAGGAGCCCTTGGTTAACTTTACTTTCAGTGAAGTTGTTCTTTAGTGTTTCTCCCAGCAACTAAGATCTTCTGCCTTGCCGAATGCTGAACAGCCTTTGCAAGAAAACCCTGCCACATTAGCTCCTACTGTGCATGCGCTAACAACATATATTTATTCATATGGCTTGGTCCTTACTGTTCTTGATAGCATAGAGCCACCACGAGTATTGACAGGCCATAGCAATGAATGGGCCAACTGATGCACATGCTCAGCTAGAGCTGTAAATACAGTGGGATTCCTGGCTGTACATACAGTATAAGATTATGAAGTGATGAAGGGGTTTATTGTTCTAGGTAGCTGGTGCTGCAACTCAGGGGATAGGAGGGAGATATTAAAAAAAAAAAAAACAACTACACTGAAAGATATATTGTCCCAGGAAACTTTCTTATGTCAATAACAACTTCAGACCCTAAAGCCACACTTAGGCCCACCTTTATTCACCTAAGAGATAGAAGATGATACATTACCAATTCTAAAAATGAAAATGACACTTGAGATGTAGACCTAATACCTGAACAAACATTAGAGGAGTGAGATTGACATATAAGGAGGCACCTTATCCATGTCTAGAAGAGAAATGACCAGGGAATGGGTGAAAACTGACAGAATTTGCCATGGAGTGATTTATGGAGTGAATTATGGAGCAGCTGCAAAAAGAATGTGAAGATGTGTCTAAAAAGAACAGTGTAGATGCTTGTCTTATTCATACATAATAGAAACCATGAAAATAAATTATTATTTACAGTAATCATTTTTTCATTCAAAAATTCCGAGAGAGTTGTCGAAAAGGAGATGCCCAAAGTTTGATAAATCGTGATTAGAGGCAAAGTACAGTGCATTTTATTGAGTGAATGTTTTGAGTTGCTCTCGCAGTAATACCTTTACAGTCATTTTTTATTTGGCTGACATTTTTACATGCTTGCTCTTTAAAATTTGTGCTATTGTTTTATACAGTATATAACAATCCGAATCAGTCATTGGTAGGGGCAGGCACTCAATTTGCAATCACATTGCCTCTCTTTTAACAATCTTTCATATGTTTCAGCAACATAATTAATACATTGCTTTCAATGAGTCAGTCGACTAATAGGCTTGCTGAGTGAGAAAATAGCAGTACAGGCATACCCCATATTTAAGTACACCATGGGGTTATTTACTATCGCTGGGGAGTGCAAAATCAGGCTCACTTCTGCATAGAAACCAACGAGCTTCCAGCTTTTGTTACCAGGCTTTATTGAATAAGCTGGGGTTAGAAGCTAATTGGTTTCTATGCAGAAGTGAGCCTGATTTTGCAATTTCCAACGATAGTAAATAAAGCCCATTGTGTACTTAAAAGTGGGGTATGCCTGTAAAGCACAGACATTGTATAGCACTGCACAAAATAATGCAGAGCAAACTAAACAAAACAAGTTATTCCAACAATGAAGAATGTCAGGCAAACCTAAGAGCATCAATTATACCCAACAAGTGTGAAGAAAGTAGTTATAACCATCTGTTCACTTATGAAATATTGCTTTTTGTGCACTGATGTTGCTTTCTGTTGGGATATGAAAAAGTGGACTTATGGCCCAAAGACCCAGGAAATAATCATTAAACTGACATAGGGTCAGTCACAAAGGACGACAAATATTGGACATTTGTCCTAGTCATGATAACTCTATTTCCATGATGACACATTAATGAATGTCTTCAGGCCCAGGTTCTTTTCAAACGTGTTGTACAAAGAAACATTTATGGATCTTTAGCAAAGAACAAAGACTACAAATAAAAGTACACACATTAAATAATTTACTATTCATTCGAAATGTTGTTATGTTATTGCATATTGACAAATTTATATGGTATCTCTTTTTAGATTTTTAGGGTTCTAAAACTCCAGAGTGTAAAATCTGTTGAAGCTGTGCATGGTAGCCAATCAGCTTCTAACTTCAGCTTGTTCAATTAAGCTTTGACAAAAAAACAAACAAAAAAAAAAAAACAACATCTGGAAGCTGATTGGTTTCTATGCAGAGCTGCACCAGATTGTGCACTCTCCAGTTTTACTAAACCAACTTTAAAGTCTATTAGCTGGGACAAATGGTTTTCATATGCAGTTGTTCTGAAGTTGACCAGTAGCACTGACCTTCTCTTCAGATGGGCACTTTTTCAAAGTAATTTTCTACTGGATGACATGACTCTTTTCTGCAGGAAATCTACTGCAGACGCAAAGAGGATGTAAACCTTCACAAATACCCAGTGAAGTGAACAGCCTCAGATAATACACAGAGATTAAACAAATCTTCCTATATATGTTTCACATGTATATTTGCTGTCTTCCCCTTTTTACACTCTTTAACTGCTTGCCGACCGCTGCACGAACTTAGACGTTGGCAGAATGGCACGGACAGGCAAATGGGCGTACATGTACGTCCATTTAAATTTGCGGATGTGTGGTCACGTGCGCAACCATACCGCAAGCTCCGTGATCGTGCCCGCAGGACCCGCAGACTCGATGTCCGCCGGTGTCCCGTGATCGGGTCACAGAGCTGAAGAACGGGGAGATGTCAATGTAAACACAACATCTCCCTGTTCTTCCTAGTGACAGGTCACTGATCGTCTGTTCCCTCTCATTGGGAGCAGCAACCCCTAACAGTTAGAATTACTCCCAGGACACGCTTAACCCCTTCCTAGTCCCCTAGTGGTTAACCCATTCACTGCCAGTTACATCAACACAGTAATCAGTGCATTTTTATAGCTGTAAAATGTGAATGGTGAATGGTCCCCAAAAATACGACCAAAAGTGTCCGATGTGTCCACCATAATGTCGCAGTCACAATAAAAATCGCTGATTGCCTCCATTACTAGTAAAAAAAAATATTAATTAACCTAGAAGGGAAGCGGGTATCGGCGTATATCGCGCACCCACGATTTTCCCCTTATTTTAAGGGGAAAAAAGTGTGCGGTATACGCCGATAAATACAGTATATATATATATATATATATATATATATATATATTGGGGGATATTTATTATAGCAAAAAGTAAAAAATATTGCTTTTTTTTCAAAACTGTTGCTTTATTTTTGTTGATAGCGCAAAAAAATAAAAAACGCAGAGGTGATCAAATACCACCAAAAACAAAGCTCTATTTGTTGGAAAAAAAGACGTCAATTTTGTTTGGGAGCTACGTCGCACGACCACACAATTGTCAGTTAAAGCGACGTAGTGCCGAATCGCAAAAAGTGCTCTGGTTTTTGGCCAGCAAAATGGTCCGGGGCTTAAGTGGTAAACAGTGCAGATCAAGTTAAAAATCTTTCTTCCTCTTCCAACGGTGGGCAGGGAGTCTGGGCTTACACTGTGTGAGAGCTGATTCAAGGAAAGCGACACACCCCCCTCCACACAGGCAGAGGATTGAAGGAACATGCAGAGCTGTAGTCTGAATAGACAAGCTCTCTGCTATTCTCCCTCTAAGCTCCCTTCACAACACAAATTTTCAGCTGCTGTCATCTTCTGTGTCAGGAAGCTTGTCAGAAGTGACTCTGCTGTGCACTCAAGGTATATAACAATGGAATAACTCCCTTAAAATAGATTTTTTTTTTTTTTTTTTTTCTCTCATATATAGGGGAATTTGTTCCCCTTCTTATGGTATAGGGGTTTTTTTTTTTTTTTTTTTTTTTTTATTTTTTTTTTTTTTCACATATAGGGGAATTTGTTCCCCTTTTCTACCTCACTGGGTGAGTTGATTTTTTTTTTTTTTTTTTTTTTTTTTTTTTTCTCTCTCTCTCTCTCTCCTCCTCCCTCTCTCCTGCTCCCGTCTCCCTCCCCTCTATCCGGATCCCTGTTCTATATCGGAACCCCTTCTTCATTCGGTAGTAAGCAGGAGTTTGGGCCAGGGGGGATGTAAAACTTAGTAATGGTATCGTCTTTTAATTAAAATAAGGGGTATATCTTGAGACCTTTTTTTTTTATACTGTATGTTTGTTCAAGTAATGTATTGTATATCTGTTGTCTTTTTTTGTATTGTGAGAAAAGAATAAAGAAATTTGAAAAAAAAAAAAGAAGTGACTCTGCTGATAACAGAGGAACGAAGCACCAGAGACAAATGTAAATAGTAAGCAATATGCATAGATCATAATAGTTTTTTCATAGTAAAGCCTGCACCAGTATTTGAGGAATGGCGTTCCCAGGTAAATGAGGCAATACTAATGGAACAACAGGTTTATCATTATAGTGGTACACTGGATATATTAGTTAAGCTGTGTGGTCCTTGGATAACAACTCCAGGCCTGGCTTCATTCTCTTTGATATAATAGTATAGAATGAAAGAAGAGAGAGTAGATAGGTAAAACATGGGCTGGATAGGATGTGTTAAGTGGTTTGGGAGGAGAAGGTGGAGGAGGGTTCCCCCCCCCCTTTTTATTGTTTTGGAATTTCTTTGTAGTATATACAGTAGTCATTGTTGGGGACTGTTTGAAATATATATATATATATATATATATATATATATATATATATATATATACTTTGTAAAATAAGTGAGATAAGAAAACTGGATAAAATAAGAAAACTGGAAAAAATTTGGAAGAAGAAGAAGAAGAAGAAGAAGATGCAACTGCTACAGTATCCCACACATTTAAGGAAATTAAATACCAGCAGAAGCAGCCTTCACTACACCTAAATCATCTGTATCCTATATTAGTAACTCTTTTAACATTTCATAGCTTGTGTAAAACTCATTACAATAAATATAAATAAATGATTTCCTCAAATCAATAATCAGTAGGTGCAGTCCATCAATGTCCATCCGCATTAAAAATGCAGGGAAGTATCCTTTTACATTTTAAAGTGCACAGTCTCTAAAAACAGTGTTGCAATAATTAATATATCACAATCTGCTAAACAGTGCTTGCTTCCACCTATAGTGGGTAACCTCCAAGGCCACACACACTCTCACCAGATGAAAAAAAACCTTATGCCCTGTACACACGATTGGATATCTGATGGAATCTAATCCGATGGATTTTTTCGACGGATTCCCGAAGAAGCTGACTTTCATCAGTCTTGCCTACACACCATTGGTCAAAAATCAGACCATGTCCAACGCGGTGACGTAAAACACTACTATGTGCTGAGAAAAATTAAGTTCAATGCTTCTGAGCATGCACCGACTTGATTCTGAGCATGTGTGGATTTTTCTCCGATGGAGTTCCACACAGACGATCATTTTTTTCAATCAGTTTTTTATCCATAGGAAAATCTTAAAACATGTTCTATTTTTTTTCACCGATGGAAAACAAACCGATTGGGCCCACACACGATCGGTTTGTCCGATGAAAACGGTCCATCGGTCCATTTTCATTATACAAACCGATCGTGTGTACAGGGCTTAAGTGAAATTAAATTGTTAATGCACTTGAAAAAAATGAGCCCAGCTGAAGTAGGTATGAATCCTTTCTTGATCTCCTTCAACGGATCTTCCACCTATACCAGGAAAATCCAGTGACAGAAGCATGTACCCACTGTATGAAAAGACCCTTTAATGAAATACTGTATATCAGAATATTCCATGCCCTTTTGTTTGTTATAGAAAATGTATGACTTAAATAAAAGGCAAGAAATCACCATTAAATGTAGATTTAGACAGCAAGCCTTGGTAGCACAGTGTTGACCCCCCCCCCAAGATAAAAAGTTCACAGTCTCAGCCACATGTGTAACACATAATACCTACAAATGATATATTAATTAAACATGTATTTAGGCACAGTGGCTGCACAACACACAGAGCCAGGGATATTTAGCTGCTATACATTAACAGCTGTCAGGGATGCTTTATGCATTGTGCGGTCAGATACTACTTCATCAGAATCCAACGCGTGTGTGCGCCATCTGCTCTTACTGTATATCCTCTTTATAAATGATGACATCACTTTAACTGTGTGCAAGAATTTTAGTGATGGATTCCTTATTGGAGCAAAAACCAGGAGCACAACCCAAGCAGTGCCCTCTGGTGGCAATTAAATGAGTGACAACACTAGGAAGCCCCTGGTAGAAAAACCCTGAGGGGGTAAGGAAATGAGGGGACTGCTCCTAAAATATGATGCAAGACAAAGGTCGAAATGGGTGAGACAGTTGTAATTTTAAAAGGAAGCAAATCTTATAGTCCACACCATTATATTTGAACTGTAATGAATAGTGAACTGTGAGAGGATCTGGAATTCAGAAAATAGAAGATAGAAAAAGGTAATTGGGGAGGAAATAAAAATCCAAACAGAGAAATATATGTATAGACCATGGAAATGCCCCAGACATGAAAGGACCTAAACCTAAGTGCAATGACCACAGTAGAGGGTATCTGCATGCCAACACGCTATGCAAAAACACGAAACACCTAAAAAAGGCACCAAATTTGCAACAATAAGTGGAACCTATGTATATAGTGTACACCCTAAGGATGTAATGAAAGAAAACTCTGTACTGATACATTTTTAAAAAGTGATCAGGATATAAATTACATATAAACACCTATAACAGAAAACAATTATATCATTACTGATTAACCACTCCAATTTCAGCCCATTGCTGCCAAGTCCATTTAAATTTTTTAGTCCTGTCGCACCTTGAATGACGATTGCGCGGTCATGAGACACTGTACCCATAAGACATTTTTATCATTTTTTTCACATAAATATAGATTTTTTTTGGTGGTATTTATTCAGCACTGGGTTTTTCTTTGTTTCTGTTATGACCTTTTTCAAATAAATAATCTTTTTACATAAAAACTGTATTCTGATACATTTCTTTAGTGAAAATAACCCCCCAAATCAGTGTATATTATTTAGTCTGTATGAAATTTACAGAGTCCACAAACTATGTCAGCCCTCAAAATTTACAGTCGCCTGCTCGCATTTTGCGAGTAAATTTTGAGGGCTGGTGAGTGTGGGCTGCCTGGGAGCAGGAGGCGGCGAGCAAGAAGAGGAGATTCGCCGCTGCTGTCACTGCCGTCGCCTGGCTGTTCAGAGCGCGGGCAACATAACAGCTTTCAATTCAATAGCTGTGTTCCCACTTTGATAGACAGATCACCTATCCCAGGATTGGACGGGGAATCTGTCTATCAAAGTTTTCCCGGACAAGGGGGGAGGGGCTGTATATGACGGCTCGCGTCGGGAGACACAGCTATTGAATTTAAGCTGTTATGCTCCCCGCTCTTTGAACAACCAGGCAACGGCGGCGGCTCTGGCTCCGGCTCCGGCTCCTCCATCTCCTCTCCTCTCTCTTACCCAGCACAGGTAGCCTGCAATGGGGACACTGGATGCAATGGGGACACTCGCTGCTATGGGGACACTGGCTGCTATGGGGACACAGGCTGCAATGGGGACATTTTGCTGCACTGGGGATGCGTGGCTGCACTGGTGATGAGTGGCTGTACTGGGGACACGTGGCTGTATTGGGGACACGTGGCTGCACTGGGGACATATGGCTGCATTGGGGACACGTGGCTGAATTGGGGACACGTGGCTGAACTGGGGACACTGGCTGCTATGGGGACACTGGCTGCAATGGGGAACACTGGCTGCAATAGGGACACTGGATGCAATGGGGACACTGTCTGCAATGGGGACACAGGCTGCAATGGGGACATTTTGCTGTACTGGGGACACGTGGCTGCACTGGGGACATATGCTGCATTGGTAGACATGGGCAGGCTGCATTTTTGGACACGGATAAAGTTGTTGTTATTATTTATTTTTACTACTTAATTCTGCATAAAACATTTAAGTGTCATTTTATGAGATAATTTATGAGGGTGTGTCTAGGGGAAGAATTAGGGTGTGGGACATGGTAAGGGTTGGGTGGGGTAACTGGTGGCAAGAACGCCTTGAGGCCTGGCTAGTAGCTCAGTAATTGAAATTTTGAGCCCTGAACTATGGTATATAAAATTTGATCAATCGTGATGTACTGATGGCAGTACAAATACCCCCTAAATTAACCCTTTTTGGTAAGTAGACAGTCCAAGGTATTTTGTAATTTTTGGGAAAATTAAGAAATTCTAATTGTTTTGTACACTTTTTTTACATACCGTCACCAGTGCAGTATAGCATCATCATATAACTGGTGTGGTGGTAATCAGGGACATCCAATGTTTACAATTGTTATGTGATCGGTTATGATTGGTCACAGCTATCACATGGTACTGGCTGTGGGTCAGTACACTGATCAATCACAGCCAGTGGCAGATCACGGCCCATTGGGTGCACGTGGGTGCATTCGGGGAGGATGTCATATGACGTTGACCCGGAAAGACATTCGTCTTATGACAATAGGCTGGGCAGGAAGTGGTTAATAGGTTTTTTATATCCTCATATGTGAAAAATGGTCTAAAGGCATCTCCAAGCATGTTAGAAGGAGCTTTTAGCACCCAACAACGATAATTTATCTTCGTTTACAAATACAGTCTTCATAACCATAAATAATGAAGGCAATAAACATTATGACCTTGTGTCCACAAGCAATTCGCTTGTTGATTAAAAAATCCTGGAGGATCATACAAGAAATCGGTGGTGAGACATCTGCTCAATGCCGCAAAGTCGTGCATTCCAGTCACATGGAAACATGCTGTGCCTCCCTCAGTCGGACTGTGGCTGCGTAGACTGGAAGACATTAAAAAACTAGAGGACTTGGTGCTCACTGCCCAACACAAACAGGACAAACATTCCAAAATTTGGTTATCATGGAATATGTTTATTTTCTCGAATGAAGGCCAGGCCTTACTGAATTCTTGAAGGTCGTGCTGGCGCAGACCTACTCTAAAGCAACGTCCTCGCTGTGTCCGTCATGCTCGTGTTCTTTCTTTTTCCTCTCTTTCTTTCCAACTCCCTGTCTGTTCCACCTCTCTCCTTACAACTGGGGTCACTGCCACCAGTCGATCTGAGACAGATCCCCCCTCCAGTTCTGTTTTGATCACAAAATGAACGGTGGTCCGGCTGGGACCACTGGCGTTTATAATAATGTGGGGTATATCTGTGTAAGTTGTAAAAACTAGTTATCTTGACCAAACAGTATGAGTTATATGTTGAACTACCACGTAATTTCCTTGGGTTTGACATATGGTATGTTGCCCTCTAAGGAGGCTGTATGCGAGGCTTCTATCATGGACCTCGATATCTGTTGACCTGTCGAATATGACCACAGTTGTACTGTAACTTTTCTGTACCCCTTTTTCTTTTGAAAAATTTCAATAAAATGTTATATTTGAAAAAAAAAAAAATCCTGGAGGGAATTTATCAAAATTCGCCAGAATTTGGGGCAGCTGTGCCCGGTAACCAATCAGCTTGTATCTTTAGTAAGTTTGTTCAGTTATGCTGTGAAAATGCAAGATAGAAGAAGATTTGTTAATATGCACACGTGCTAACTGCATCAGTTTTCATAAATTTCCCTCTGTGTGTTTTTCGTAGAATAGATATCCATACCAGCAGTGCATTTACACATTCATTGTAATATTGCAGGTCAATTTAAACTGGCTGGATTGGATAGAATTAACAGGCCATATACAGTGGTGTATTTAGGTTTTGTGCTGCCCTAGGCCTGACTAAACTCACGCACCCTCTAATTTAAATATGACCCACCTCTTCCTATCGATGCCATACCCCTTCCCTTTTAAGATCTGCCTTGTCAACTTAATGGGGGAGGACAGAGGGACAGCGGGGGAAGAGGACAGAGAGGGATACTGCAGGAGGAGGACAGAGAGGCATATTTTCATTTGGGGGAGAGAGGGGGGTAAGGGGATATGTGCTTGGTTCTTTGGAAGGGGAGAGGACATATGCTAGCACACATCTGTCTGGCCAGTTATCGGAGCTCAGTGCCAGGAATTGGGCCATTACTAGGGTTGGTGTCACTTGGTGCTGTAAAAATTGTGTCATCCCTCCTATTTTGGACCAGAGGCCCAGGGTTGGAGCTCTTTGTGGCGGTCAATAAGGCCTAGATGATATCAGGTTAGGCACTTTCTAATAGCTCAGTTCTTGGAACAGTAATGGATAATGGCCAACAGGCCCTTTTATCAGACCCGTCGAAACCGCAAAAGTGATACTTCCGGCTGGACGTTCACTATGGGTTTCCCGGGCTGACTCTCTCTCCCCCTTTGGTGGTTCAGGTACAGCGTGGCTCTCTCTCTGGTGGTGCGGGTACAACGTGGCTCCCTCTCTAGTGGTCCGGGTACAGTGTTGCTCCCTCTCTGGTGGTGAGGGTACAGCGTAACTCCCTCTCTGGTGGTGCGGGTATAGCGAGGCCCTCTCTCTGGTGGTGCGGATACAGCGTGGCTCCCTCTCTGATGGTGTGGGTACAGCATGGCTCTTTCTCTGGTGGTGTGGGTACAGCTTGGCTCTCTCTCTGGTGGTGTGGGTACAGCATAGATCCCTCTCTGGTGGTGCGGGAACAGCGTGGCTTTCTCTCTGGTGGTGCAAGTACAGCGTGGCTCTCTCTCTGGTGGTGCGGGTACAGTGTATCTCCCTTTCTGATGGTTCAGATACAGCATGGCTCCCTCTCTGGTGGTGCGGGTACAGCATGGGTTCTTCTCTGGTGGTGTGGGTACAGCATGGCTTCCTCTCTGGTGGTGCAGGAACAGCGTGGCTCTCTCTGGTGGTGTGGGTACATTGTGGCTCACTCTCTGGTGGTGCGGGTACAGCCTGGCTCTCTCTGGTGATGCGGGTACTGCATGGATCCCTCTATGGTAGTGCGGGTACAGTGTGGCTCCCTCTCTGCTGGTGCGGTTACAGCGTGGCTCCCTCTCTTGTGGTGCAGGTACAGCGTGGCTCCCTCCCTGGGGGTGCGGGTACAGTGTGGCCCTCTCTTTGGTGGTGCGGGTACAGCGTGGATCTTCTCTGGTGTTGCGGGTACAGTGTGGTTTTCTCTATGGTGGTGCAGGTACAGCTTGGCTCTCTGGTGGTGTGGGTACAGTGTGGCTTCCTCTCTGGCTTCCCCCAGCACAGTACTCTCTTGTTCTCCTCTTGTAGCACTCTATTCCTCCGATTTTTTCCGGGTTCTGGGTTCCAGGCTCTCCCCCGGCATAGTGCATGCATGCATGCTGGGGGCTGTAGCAGGGTGTCTGTGGACACACAGGGGTCGCCAACCTTCAGGGAATACATTTCCCATGATGCCCCCACCCAGTGTCTTCTGATTGGCCCTCTGCTGTGGCCAATCACGGAGAGGGAAAAAGCGGGCAGGTTGCTGGGCGGCGGCGTTGCAAACCCAATTAGAGTTGCTCTCTCTCTCTTCTCTCTTCGGCTGACAGGAGAAAGGGGAGAGGGTGAGTGGGGGAGATACACAGACAGCCCGTAGCTTATCTCTCTTTGTCAATAGCACTGCTGCTCCTTTTGCCAGAGAACTTGCAGCGGTGGTGTGACAGAGAGAGGAGAGCAGCAGGCTGTCTGTGTATTTCCACTGCTTGCCCCCTCTCTCCTTTATCCTGTCAGCCAAAGGGAGAAAAAATAGAGCGACTCTAATCAGGTTCGCCGTGCCGCCTCCCAGCTTCCTGCCCGCTGTTTTACTCCCCATGATTGGCCACAGCAGAGGGCCAATCAAAGAGAGAGTCACTGCTTTACCAAGGTAGGGGAGGCGGCTTGACGGCACCAACTAAAATTGCTTCCTGGTCTCCTCCTCTCCTGCAACGCCACTGCTCTCTTCAGCTGTACTTCCCTGATGGTGGCCCTGCGTGTGGGAGTGGGGAGGTGGTTGCCTTTTTCATGTGGGGGTGGCTTTTTTGCTTCCCCACCCCGCAAAGTGCTTCCCTGGGCCTGGGCCTTGCCGGCCTAGGCCAAAACACAGCACTGGCCATATATCAATCCTCAGGTGGGGAAAATAGGTTAGTGTGTTCTCATTACAAATAGTAGTTTCCTATATACTATCCATCAAGGGGTTATGTTATCAACAGAACTCTTTGATACATATCTAAACTCAATAAAGCAGTCCTGCAGGGCCCACTAACAGGCCAGGTTTTATGTATTACCTTGGGGAGATGCAGACTAGAATACTGCATTCACTAGAGCAGCAAATGAGATCACCTGTGATGTATTTCAGTTATCTTGCAAACCTGGCCTGTTCGTGGGCCCTGCAGGACAAGGTTGATGACCACTGCAATAAAGGACCAATATTCACCACTTGTAGGTCCCAATGGTTGATTTCAATTGCTTGTCTTATTGGGTGAGTCACCAAACCTATGGAGGAGTTTTTCTTAAACTTCACAAAATTTGGTGCAGCTGTGCAAAGTAACCAATCAGGTTCTAACGTCAGCTTGTTCAATTAAGCTTTGACAATAAGTCCCCATTCACATCGAGTCGATTTAACATGTGATTTTTGGGGTTACACCAATACAGTGATCAGTGCTTAAAATATTCACTTTCACTGTACTTATGACACTGACTGGGAAGGGGTTTACATTAGGGGTGATCAAAGGGTTAAATGTGTCCCTAGGGGTGCTTTCTAATTGTTTGGGGGATAGTTGCACTGTGGGAGGTAAGAGATCTCTGTTCCTGCTTAGCAGAAACACAAGATCTCTATCTTCCCTACTAGCAGAACGGCGATCTGACTTGTTTACATAGACAGACCGCTGTCCTTTCCCTCTCTATCGGTGCACGGGCGCATCCCAGATACAAAAAGAGCAAAATCACATACAGGTACGTTATTTTACGCAGGGGAGCTGCCATCTTGCAGCAAGTGGTAAAGGTGGCATACGCCTCATGAGAAATACATTTTTACACAGCTGATTTTAACAAACACATTTCCCTGGAGTTCTGCTTTAATGAAAAAAGAGAAAAGCCATACATTTAAATAAATATTAACTATTTATAATTTGAGAAAATGCCTAATAACACTTCCAACTATGTACAGCCTGTTTGGAAAATGTGATATTTTACATCTCTGTAATGTTTCTGAAACATTTAAATAATTCTATTATGTAGCCATTTGTTTTATGCTCTCATATTAGTGTAAAGGAGCAAACAAAATGGCAGTTTGTAATCAGGAAGTCAGTTGTATGTAAATACCCCTCCATACCATTGTCCTTTTCAGTATCTTTCTTATGAAAATCTGAATGTGGTCAGTTGGATATAACAGACCTCCAAGCGGCAATGGCTTAGCTTGTTTATGTCATTCCCTTTTTTATGACTGTTGCTTTATTTACCCATAACTACATTCTAGTGTATTCCTTTGGGAATCTCTTCCGTGCTTATTCCTGACATTTACAAAAGGTCTTCCTTGTGTGTTTACAATATAGTGCTGTTATTTCTGGGTATGTATTCCCTTAGCCATTATTAATGAGAATCTGGAAATACTGCTCACATGGGTAGTATAAAGCATGGTGCACATTTAAGGCAATACGGAAGACATTTGTCTTCAGCAAGTTCTTAAACACAGCTTTACTTTATCATGTCACACTAAAGATAATCTCTAGATAAGATTTTCTGATGGAAAATCCATGAGCTGTTTCTTTTGTTTCATCTTGGGCATATGATCACTAGTATTAGATCACTCACTATCTCAGCTTTGATTTTTAGTTGGGAGATCTGCTACGTTGTATGGAAGTTATTTAATATTCCTATATACAAGCAGGTCTGCTGGCACTATGTTATTGAGCTCACAAGAGAATAGTTGAATGGAGATTGTAACAAAATGCAGAATACTGAAGCTGTATAGTAAATAGGGATTGTTTGAACTAAGGTTACATTTCAAAAATATGCTATTGGCCACACTGATCATTAATCAAGTGGCCTTAAAAATACTTTCAAGTTTTGTAACAGGTGTAATGAATAACATAGACTTTAGAGGGTAGTTGAAAATGCAGACATTATATTAGTCAAACATCCAATATATGGCGGAAAGAGATACCGTATATATACTTGAGTATAAGCCGAGTTTTTCAGCACATTTTTGGTGCTGAAAATGCCCCCTCGGCTTATACTCCTGGAATTTGGCACACATATAGCCCCATTCTCCTCTACACGTGTGCAGTTTGCGGTCTGGGGGACCTACAGTCGGGGAGCAATGTTTTTTCAAACTCGGGCACCCCTTCTATATACTCCCATGTTAAACGTAAGTCTATTAATGGACAGAGTGAGGCATTGGCACAGTGAGGCATGGACACAGTGAGGCACAGTGAGGCATGGACACAGTGAGGCATGGGCACAGTGAGGCATGGACACAGTGAGGCATGGGCACAGTGAGGCATGGGCACCGTGAAGCATGGACACAGTGAGGCATGGGCACAGTGAGGCATGGGCACTGTGAGGCATGGACACAGTGAGGCATGGGCACAGTGAGGCATGCACATGGACAAAGTGAGGCACAGTGAGGCATTGGCACAGTGAGGCATGGACACAGTGAGGCACAGTGAGGCATGGACACAGTGAGGCATGGGCACAGTGAGGCATGGACACAGTGAGGCATGGGCACAGTGAGGCATGGGCACCGTGAAGCATGGACACAGTGAGGCATGGGCACAGTGAGGCATGGGCACTGTGAGGCATGGGCACAGTGAGGCATGGGCACCGTGAAGCATGGACACAGTGAGGCATGGGCACAGTGAGGCATGGGCACTGTGAGGCATGGACACAGTGAGGCATGGGCACAGTGAGGCATGCACATGGACAAAGTGAGGCACAGTGAGGCATGGGCACCGTGAGGCATGGACACAGTGAGGCATGGGCACAGTGAGGCATGCACATGGACAAAGTGAGGCATGGACACAGTGAGGCTTGCACATGGACACAGTGAGGCAAAGTGAGGAACAGTGAGGCATGCAGATGGACACCCTAGGCTTATACTCGAGTCAATACGTTTCCCATTTTTTTGTGGTAAAATGAGGTGCCTCGTCTTATTTCGGGTCAGCTTATACTCGAGTATATATGGTATATGTGAATTGCCCTAACCCGTGAAAAATATTGAATTCTCTTCAGCAACTTGTATGATTTACACACCACCCAGCCAAAAGGATGATGCCTCTATGATTTTCTGCAGTTATACAGGTTACATATTATACTGGAGAAGTCTGTCCTTCTCTCTGCTCATTTTGGTAAAATACATAAATATTTTCAGCACTGAGCAACAGAGCTAATCAGAGATATTTTCAGAATTTCTTGTGTGGGCATTGATAGAGGATGTGGGGACAAATGCCTTCAACAAGAACACAGACAACAATAAAAATCTGATTAGGGTCCTAATAATTGATGGATAGAACATTTTTATGGTTGGAACTAGGCTTTAATCTTCCCTTTTCTTTTTAGTGGGGTGGTTGCATAAGCACATGTGTTAACCACTTTAGCCCCGGACCATATTGCTGTCCAAAGACCAGAGCACCTTTTGTGATTCGGGACTGCGTCGCTTTAACTGACAATTGCGCGGTCGTGCGGCGTGGCTCCCAAACAAAATTGGTGTCCTTTTTTTCCCACAAATAGAGCTTTCTTTTGGTGGTATTTGATCATCTCTGCGGTTTTTATTTTTTGCGCTATAAACAAAAATAGAGCGACTATTTTGAAAAAAATGCTATATTTTTTACATTTTGCTATAATAAATATCCCCAAAAAAGATATAAAAAAACATATTTTTTCCTCAGTTTAGGCCGATA
Organism: Rana kukunoris; assembly: GCA_029574335.1. NCBI lineage: Eukaryota > Metazoa > Chordata > Amphibia > Anura > Ranidae > Rana > Rana kukunoris. The sequence continues at coordinate 528,126,993 of CM056049.1, forward strand.
CGTATTCTTCTACTTATTTTTCATTAAAAAAAAATCGCAATTAGCGCTTATTGATTGGTTAGCACAAAATTTATAGCGTTTACCCAAAAGGGGGTAGTTTTATGCCATTTTTATTAATATTTTTTTTTTTACTAGTAATGGCGGCGATCAGCGGTTTTTTTCGGTACTGCGATATTATGGCGGACACATCGGACACTTTTGACACATTTTTGGGACCATTGGCATTTTTATAGCGATCAATGCTATAAAAATGCATTGGATTACTATAAAAATGCCATTGGCAGTGAAGGGTTAACAGTAGGGGGCAGGGAAGGGTTTAAGTGTGTTCCTATTTGTGTCTAACTGTATTGGGGGTGGACTCACTAGGGGAAATCACTGATCTTCTGTTCATACATTGTATGAACAGAAAATTCAGCGTTTCCCCCGCTGACAGGAACGGGAGGTATGTGTTTACACACATACCTCCCGTTCCCCGCTCTGTAACGAGCAATCGCGGGTGCCCGGCGGCTATCGTACCCGCCGGGCACGCGCGCAGGACTCGGGGGCGTGCGGGGGGCGCGCGCCCCCTAGTGGCCAAAAAGAATAGGACGTAGAGCTACGTGCTCCCGCGAGACCGCGCCACCGTCCCGCAGTAATATGACGGTGGGCGGTCGGGAACAAGTTAAATAGGGATGTTATCATGAATAGGTAATCTAAATATAGGTTTTCTCCTCCTTTATTTTCCTGGTTCTGCTTCTCCACCCATCTGTAACTCCACTTTTGTTGAGAAAAAAACAATCCCCTCTGTGTGTTCATTGCAAGGACTTCAGCAAACTTTGTTGCAGTGCTTCCTGTTTCTGCCCTGAAGAAAAAGCTGTTGGTTCCACTATATGTCTTTGGATAACAATTCTAAATGGAAGTGACTTTTTTTTATTATTTATCGGCCTATGCATTTACAGTGTTCTATGAGGAAATCTGCATATAAACCAAAAACAGGTTATCCTTATCAAGACTGAATGGAGCCAGAGGACCAAATGAGGGACACAGCATGCAATGTATGGGAAATTGAAAAATATTGTAGTTTACTAATAGATATAAAACTATCATAAAACTCCACAATGGAAGAAAATAGATGGAGACACTGGAGACTTGACAAAAAAACAACCAGAAACAGCAGCATCAAAGAATGTCTCTGGGTGTAACCACTATAAGGTTCTGATGGTGGGAAATTTAAAGGGTATGGTTTGGGAGAGGTTGGAAAACCTAAACTAAATATATATTTGAGGTACCTAACAGTTAACTTTATTAAATTCTGTGGATACCTAAAAACCTGCCTTGTAACTCTGGGAAAATCAGTGAGATAATCACGCAAGCAGGAAATGTCATTTCTGGGAACTTTCTGTACACCAACCCTCCGCACAAAGCTGCCCTTATCTTATCCAATGCTATATATGCTCCAACTGGGAGACTCTCAAAAATATAAAGTTAGGACCACAGTATACAGAGGAGCCTTGACGTGGACACTGCAACTTCCACCTAAATTTGCAAATATGTGCAACGTAAACCCTCTGTTTTCAACATGAATAAATAAATGTTATCATTTATTTATTTTTTCAATTGTTTTCCACAAAAGTGGAGTCACTCTTGTACTTTTTAATGAGAGAAAAGAAAGCTCTTTTATCATTTGCAGACATGTTAAGCACAATACAGAAGGTGATCATGATCAAATTTAGCACTTGTGTGCGCTTTTGTCACTGTTAAAGGGGTTGTAAAGGAAACATTTTTTTTTTCATAATAAGCATCCTTTACCTGCAGACATTCCTCTTTTCACTTCCTCATTGTACGTTTTTTCTCAAAGTTGTTCTATTTCTTCTCTGTTCTGTTCACTTCCTGCTTGTCTGATTGTTACTTACCACCGTGAAGGGAGGCTTTACTGCGGTGGTCAGTGACGTGCTCGCCCCCTCCTGGGAACTACATCTGTGCGACAGGACGCTCTCTACGTGTTAGGCCACGTACACACAATAGGTTAAACAGAGGACAACGGTCTGATGGATCGTTTTCATCAGTCAAAACCGATTGTGTGTGGGCCCCATAGGTTATTTAACCAACGATTAAAAAAAAGCCGACTTGCTTTAAATTTAACCGATGGATTCCTAACCGATAGGTCAAATACGATCGTTAGTAGGCACGACCATCGGTTAAAAATCCACGCATGCTCAGAATCAAGTCAACGTATGCTTGGAAGCATTGAATTTCATTTTTTTCAGCATGTCGCTGTGTTTTACATCACCACATTCTGACACGATCGGTTATTTAACCTATGGTGTATGGGCACGACGGAACATCAGTCAGCTTCATCGGTCAGACCGTTCTCATCGAATAGACTGATCGTGTGTACGTGGCTTTAGAGACTTCAAGGAGGTGTGAATTACTGGGCGTGCCGCAATTCATACTGGGAAATGAAGTTCTTACATGAACAAGCACCGCAAACCAGGAAGTGAATGAGAGAACAAAAACTAGAAGGCCGGAGGTGATATACATGAAGGAATTTAATAGGTATTTACTCATTTTTTAACAGAATCATTACACTATTCTGTCTGTCTACCTTGCAGACATTGGGCCAGATTCACAGAGCGATTACGCCTGTCTATCTCGCGTTAGACTGGAGTACTTTCGAATTACGCACGTTTTTTCACTACTCTGAAACCTCAAGCCATGAAATTACGGCTGCGGGCTTCAATCCGACTGGTTTACGTGTTCGTACACCTTCGAATCTACGCTGCAATAAAATTGCGGCCGCTGGGTGGAGTTTCTATCGTTTTCCGCGTTGGGGTATGCAAATGAGCTTTTGCCGACTATCTACGAAATTACGAACGTCTATCGCAATTCTTACGGCATCTTTAGTCATCTTTTTGCTGCGTAAAACTATACCAGCTTTTTGCTGGTCTAATATTAGACAGCCCATGTTAAGTATGGCCGTCGTTCCCGCGTCGAATATCAACGTTTGCCGACTTTTTTTATTTTTGACGTAAAACGTCCGGGAATAGGAATGTCCGTAAACGACACTACTCAAACAACGAATGACGTATCAACGTTATTTCGCGCAATGCACGGCGGGAAATTTCTGAACGGTACATGCGCAGTTCGATCGCCGCGGGGACGCGCCTAATTTAAATGCTTCACGCCCCCCAATCGCGTATTTCGATTACGCGGAGAGAAATACACTACGCTGCCGTACCGTAAGGGACAAAATCTACCAGGATTCGTCGTACAGCCTGGTAAAATATGGCAGCGTAGTGTATCTCTGATACTCTGCGCCAATGTAATTGTATCTGAATCTGGCCCATTAATTTTAGGCAAAAAAATGTTTTCCTTTACAACTTCTTTAATACAGGTTATTTTAAAGACCTGATTATTACTAATGTTGCTTGGGGTGCATTGCACCATTACCCTGACTTTGCGCATCATTGATCTTCAAGTATAACTAAAGAAAAATCTTTTTTTGTATTAGATAGTGTAGGGCAGGGATATGCAATTAGCAGACCTGCAGCAGTTGCATAACTACAAGTCCCATGAGGCCTAGCAAGACGGTGACAGCCACAAGCATGATACCCAGAGGCAGAGGCATGATGGGATAGTTTTGCAACAGCTGGAGGTCCGCTAATTGCACATACCTGGTGTAGGGATTAGAACATCTGTACGTTTTTATTACTGCCTGTTTCCTCATTAAGAAGAGTCACCCTCTCTTTTTGTCCTCTTTACCATTATCACATAAAGTAAAAGTAAAAGAAAATCCCATATTTTGGGTTGTCCTCTGAGCAAGAATAGTGGGAATATTTTCCACGGGGAAACACACATTCTGATGACCCTGACGACAATTAGAGATTCCCCTACTTTAGAGGGATTTTCTCTCACTTCCTGTTTTGACCATGGGATAAGAACTGAAGGGAAATCTCCCCAATGGGACACAAATGGCAAAAATAAACTTTACAAGGGTTATTACTCCCCTTGTAGTATCCAAATTAAATTTGTTTTCCTTCAGTCCTACTTTCAGCGTCTGCTCTGCTTAGGTTGACAAGTGACCCTGTCACTGGTAAAAACAGAATCAATAGGATTGCTAGGAACTGCAAAGAAAATGCTTAGCTGCTTCTGTGTGTTGCTCCCTAAGGCCCCATACACACGAGCAGACAGATTTGTTCAAATCTGTCCGTCCGACAGATTTGAACAAATCTGTCTTCTGGGATTTTGGTTTGCTCGCGTGTACACACGAGCAAACCAAAATCCCCGCCAGCAGACGGCGCGCTGACGTGTCGGTGACGTGGCGGTGACATTGACGCCGCCACGTCACCGCACCAGGAAGTAAAACACTTCCGCGCATGCGCCGAATCCATTCGGCGGCGGTGCGGCGGCGGTGTGGCGGCGGTGCGGGACGACATGTCTGCTGGTAAGTGTACTAACCAGCAGACATGTCGGGCGGACGGGTTCCCACCCGATAGATTTCAAAGCATGCTTTGAAATCTGTCGGGTGGCCAAATCCGTCGGCTCGGCCGTACACACGATCGAATCTGTCTGCTGGGACGGTCCAGCGGACCGTTTCCAGCGGACAGATTTGATCGTGTGTACGAGGCCTTATAGGTCAGAAAAGTGAGATGTCCCTTCTTCGATGACGGAAATGCTGCAGGCCTGAGGAGAGGGTGACATTTTGGTTATCTAGTCAGCGATGAAGTGACACATGAAAACAGGCGAGTATTACCACTAGTGAGAGAATTGTTAGTGTGATGTATCCTTACTTATCTCATAACTCATTCTTAGCTGTAATTGTGCTGCATACCTCTTGATTTGCTTATTAGTCATGCTACCTTTGTTTTTGTTTTTTCATTTTACAAAGATATGTAGTTAGACTGCCCTGGACCCCATAAAAGCTTGATCCTGGGCTCCATGATAACTCTTAAATAGTTTCAACTAGAAGTAGCAAAAAATGACAGCCTTGAAAATGAAAGGCTTTATTAGCTAGCAACATGGCATATCTGAAAAAACAGCATTTCTTGCAGATCTTATATTACAGCAGCATAGAAACTAATATCCTCACCCATGCTTTTCAGTCAAAACTCACTTTAATTAAACTAACTTTAAATTAGCTGGCTAAAGCCATAGGAAGACCAGAACCACAGTTTTCCCAATAGGAAACCACCAACAACATGGCAAAACAAAAAAAAAAAACCTTCCCCCATGCCTGTTGTGTAGTACAGAGTGTCAGCAATTTGGGTGAGTGCTGCTATGCACCCCCCCCCCCCCCAGTTGCTGGTGTGAAGAATGCTGCCTAGAATGGTAAACTGATCAGTGACTGCATTGTTTGATGAAAACAAAATGAAAAAAACTATGGTGCAATTTGGAGAAAAAAAAGTCCACTACCTCTGCTTCTATGCCTTTGGCTATATACAGTGGGTACGGAAAGTATTCAGACCCCCTTAATTGTTTCACTATTTGTTATATTGCAGCCATTTTCTAAAATCTTTTAAGGGTCATTTCTTTTCCTCATTAATGTATACACAGCACCCCATATTGACAGAAAAACACAGAATTGTTGAATTTTTTTCAAATTGATCAAAAAAGAAAAACTGAAATATCACATGGTCCTCAGAATTCAGACCCTTTTCTCAGTATTTAGTAGAAGCACCCTTTTGATCTAATACAGCCATGAGTCTTTTTGGGAAAGATGTAACAAGTTTTTCACACCTGGATTTGGCAATCCTCTCCCATTCCTCCTTGCAGATCCTCTCCTCTCAGTTCTGTCAGGTTGGAAGGTAAACGTTGGTGGACAGCCATTTTTAGGTGTTTCCGGAGATGCTCAATTGGGTATAAGTCAGTACTCTGGCTGGGCCATTCAAGAACAGTCACAAAGTTGTTGTGAAGCCACTCCTTTGTTATCTTAGCTTAGGTGTGCTTAGGGTCATTGTCTTGTTGGAAGGTAAATCTTCGGCCCAGTCTGAGGTCCTGAGCACTCTGGAGATGGTTTTCGTCCAGGATATCCCTGTACTTGGCCGCATTCACCTTTCCCTCGATTGCAACCAGTCATCCTTCCCTGCAGCTGAAAAACACCCCCACAGCATGATGCTGCCACCACCATGCTTCACTGTTGGGACTGTATTGGACAGGTAATGAGCAGTGCCTGGTTTTCTCCACACATACTGCTAAGAATTAAGGCCAAAAATTCTATCTTAGTCTCTAGGACCAGAGAATCTTATTTCTCACCATCTTGGAGTCCTTCAGGTGTTTTCTTTTAGCAAACTCCATGTGGGCTTTCATGTGTCTTGCACTGAAAAGAGGCTTCCGTCGGGCCACTCTGCCATAAAGCCCTGACTGGTGGAGGGCTGCACTGATGGTTGACTTTCTACAACTTTCTCCCATCTTCCAACTGCATCTCTGGAGCTCAGCCACAGTGATCTTTGGGTTCTTCTTTACCTCTCTCACCAAGGCTATTCTCCCCCAATAGCTCAGTTTGGCCAGGATGGCCAGCTCTAGTAAGGGTTCTGGTCGTCCCAAATGTCTTCCATTTAAGGATTATGGAGGCCACTGTGCTCTTAGGAACCTTAAGTGCAGCAGACATTTTTTGTAACCTTGGCCAGATCTGTGCCACAATTGTGTCTCTGAGCTCTTCAGGCAGTTCCTTTGACCTATATATACAGTGCAGAAAATAAGTATTTGAACACCCTGCTATTTTGCAAGTTCTCCCACTTGGAAATCATGGAGGGGTCTGAAATTGTTATCGTAGGAGCATGTCCACTGTGAGAGACATAATCAAAAAAAAAAATTCCAGAAATCTCAATGTATGATTTTTTTTTAACTATTTATTTGTATGATACAGCTGCAAATAAGTATTTGAACACCTGTCTATCAGCTAGAATTCTGACCTCAAAGTGTTAGTCTGCCTTTAAAATGTCCACCTCCACTCCATTTATTATCCTAAATTAGATGCACTGTTTGAGGTCATTAGCTGCATAAAGACAACCTGTCCACCCATACAATCAGTAAGAATCCAACTACTAACATGGCCAAGACCAAGAGCTGTCCAAAGACACTAGAGACAAAATTGTACACCTCCACAAGGCTGGAAAGGGCTACGGGGAAATTGCCAAGCAGCTTGGTGAAAAAAGGTCCACTGTTGGAGCAATCATTAGAAAATGGAAGAAGCTAAACATGACTGTCAATCTCCCTCGGACTGGGGCTCCATGCAAAATCTCACCTCGTGGGGTCTCAATGATCCTAAGAAAGGTGAGAAAATCAGCCCAGGACTACACGGGAGGAGCTGGTCAATGACCTGAAAAGAGCTGGACCACCGTTTCCAAGGTTACTGTTGGTAATACACTAAGACGTCATGGTTTGAAATCATGCATGCACGGAAGGTTTCCCTGCTTAAACCAGCACATGTCAAAGGCCCGTCTTAAGTTTGCCAATGACCATTTGGATGATCCAGAGGAGTCATGGGAGAAAGTCATGTGGTCAGATGAGACCAAAATAGAACTTTTTGGTATAATTCCACTAACCGTGTTTGGAGGAAGAAGAATGATGAGTACCATCCCAAGAACACCATCCCTACTGTGAAGCATGGGGGTGGTAGCATCATGCTTTGGGGTGTTTTTCTGCACATGGGACAGGGCGACTGCACTGTATTAAGGAGAGGATGACCGGTGCCATGTATTGCGAGATTTTGGGCCAACAACCTCCTTCCCTCAGTTAGAGCTTTGAAGATGGGTCGAGGCTGGGGTCTTCCAACATGACAATGACCCGAAGCACACAGCCAGGATAACCAAGGAGTGGCTCTGTAAGAAGCATATCAAGGTTCTGGCGTGGCCTAGCCAGTCTCCAGACCTAAACCCAATAGAGAATCTTTGGAGGGAGCTCAAACTCCATGTTTCTCAGCGACAGCCCAGAAACCTGACTGATCTAGAGAAGATCTGTGTGGAGGAGTGGGCCAAAATCCCTCCTCCAGTGTGTGCAAAACTGGTGAAAAACTACAAGAAACGTTTGACCTCTGTAATTGCAAACAAAGGCTACTGTACCAAATATTAACATTGATTTTCTCAGGTGTTCAAATACTTCTTTGCAGCTGTATCATACAAATAAATAGTTAAAAAAATCATACATTGTGATTTCTGGATTATTTTTTTTTGATTATGTCTCTCACAGTGGACATGCACCTACGATGACAATTTCAGACCCCTCCATAATTTCCAAGTGGGAGAACTTGCAAAATAGCAGGGTGTTCAAATACTTATTTTCTGCACTGTATATATATGGAATGCTGCGCTGCATAAATTAATGATACGAATATATCATTGCACATTGAATGCAAAAATTAAAATAAAAACCAAGACCAAGTGCTCCAGTGTATGACGATTAACATCAAAGGAAACAAAACTAAAATGAATAACAATGATGAAAAAGTTCATAAGTGTCGATATTCAACTCCAAGGTAAGTCCCAGTTTAAGTGAGTTCAGAAAGATGTCCCAGAAAGTTGTGTTTATGCAGGACAGAAGAGAGCCTCCACCTCCACCTCTAATGCCGCGTACACACGATCACTTTTTGTGATGAAAAAAAACGACGTTTTCAAAAACGTCATTTAAAATCACCGTGTGTGGGCAAAACGTTGTTTTTATGTCTTCAAAAAAGCGACACAAAAAAAATTCGAAATGCTTGAATTTTTTGTGTCGTTTTTCAAAAGTCGTTTTTTTTTGTGTCATAAAAAGTGTGGTGTGTGGGTAAAACGATGTTGAAAATGACGTTTTTGAAGCCGCGCATGCTCAGAACCAAGTTATGAGACGGAGCTTCAATGGAACAGAGTGCCGTTCGAACGTGGTGTACGTCACCACGCTTTGCTAGAGCATTTTGGAAAAACGATGGTGTGTATGCAACGTCGTTTTGGAAAATGAAGTTTGAAAAACGTCGTTTTGCTTCATCACTTGAAGCGTCGTTTTTTTTCATCACAAAAAATGATCGTGTGTACGCGGCATTATTATAAATCTGCTTACCAGATAGATACGATCTATGAAAGATCAACAGCGCGTCTGGCTAGTTTGCCTTAGCAAATTTCCAAGTGGGTTCCTGTGTGAGTCTCCAATTTCTGTCCCAACTGGCTGGGTCTCAAGTAAATCACTCCCAATAAATGGCCATTTTTTATTCATACACCTTTGCCATTCACCTGTCGGGGGTTGACATTAGTGGAGGCCGCAGATAACACCTTCAGTCCATAGAGAGGAACTTAACCTTTTTTCTCTTCAAGAATGCTATTTTGCTGCAGTGCTGAGGCTGGTCAGGCGGTAGGCAGCGGCGGCTGGTAGCGGGATCCTTGGACAGTCCGATGTCAGGGCAATGCAGTCTAGTTACCAATCCGAGGGCCGATCAAATCAGCAATTCAGTAATCCAAGTGCCAGGCAAAGATCAGCAACAAGGGACTCCAAGGTACTAGCAGGGAGCCAGGGGGGGGCTAACAGTATGTTCTCATTTGCTCTGACATGCACTGTGAGCTGTAAGGTCTTATATAGACAGGTGTGTGGCTTTCCTAATCGAGTCCAATCAGTATATTCAAACACAGCTGGACTCAAATGAATGTGTAGAACCATCTCAAGGATGATCAGAAGAAATGGACAGCACCTGAGTTAAATATGAGTGTCACAGCAAAGGGTCTGAATACTTAGGACCATGTGACATTTCAGTTTTTCTTTTTTAATAAATTCTGTGTTTTTCTGTCAATATGGGGTGTATAATAATGAGGAAAAAATGAACTGAAATGATTTTAGCAAATGGCTGCAATATAAAAAAGAGTGAAAAATTTAAGGGGGTCTATATACTTTCCGTACCCACTGTATAAAGAATTGAATTTTATTAAAAGGTACAACTGGTCTTATACTAGCTATGAGCTTTTCACATTTTTAGGCAGGTTCAGAATACCATGCTTAAAGCTGCATGCATTCTGCAGCGGAAGTAACAAGCAATCTAGGCTTACAGAAGAATCTGATATGTAACAGATTCAAAGACTGAAAGAACACACAAAGTCAACTCCCACACTTGTCTCCTTTCCACAAGCTAAATTTGTCAAATTACCTAACTTGATAAATGAGCTCCCTACAATAAAATGAAATTCTGAGATTTTTTTTCTAAAGGAGGAGAGTTTTTGTTGGCACTTCATAAATCTTGACAAAAAAAGTTGCAAGGCAGCATCTGGATAACAGGTGTACTGTATTGACAGAAGCAATAGAGGTACAATAATTTTATATTTTGAGCATATTTTTTTTACTAATTATTACCAGTTTCTTTATTCTTCTGTTTTACTAGGTTATAAAGTCAATGTACAAGATATTTGAAGCAAGATTATTTTGTATATACAGTTGCGCTCATAAGTTTACATTACCCTGGCAGAATTTATGATTTCTTGGCCATTTTTCTGAAAATATGAAAGATAACACAAAAACTTTTCTTTCACTCATGGTTAGTGTTTGGCTGAAGTCATTTATTATCAGTCAACTGTGTTTACTCTTTTTAAATCCTAATGGCGACAGAAACTACCCTAATGACCCTGATCAAATGTTTATATACCCCAGTTCTTAAAATCGTGTATTGCCCCCTTTAACATCAATGACAGTTTGAAGTCTTTGGTGGTATTTGTGGATGAGGCTCTTTATTTTCTCAGATGGTAAAGCTGCCCATTCCTCTTGGCAAAAAGCCTCCAGTTCATGTAAATTTTTGGGTTGTCTTGCATGAACTGCATGTTTGAGATCTCTCCAGAGTGGCTCAATGATATTGAGGTCAGGAGACTGAGATGGCTACTCCAAAAACAACATATACTCCCCCCATCTTAATCCCAATTCTTTGTGTTTTTGAATCATTGTCATGTTGGAATGTCCAAATATGTCCCATGTGCAGCTTCCTGGCTAATGAATGCAAATTTTCCTCCAGTATTTTTTGATAACATACTGCATTTATCTTGCCATCAATTTTGACCAAATTTCCTGTGCCTTTGTAGATCACACATCCCCAAAACATCAGCGCTCCACCTCTGCGTTTCACAGTAGGAATGGTGTACCTTTCATCATAGGCCTTGTTGACTGCTCTCCAAAAGTAGCATTTATAGTTTTGTCCAAAAAGCTCAATTTTGGTCTCATCACTCCAAATGACTTTCTTCCAGAAGGTTTGAGGCTTTTCTCTGTGCTCTTTGGCATATTTTAAGAGGAATACTTTGTTGCATTTGCATAGTAATGGCTTTATTCTGACAATTCGACCATGCAGCCCATCTTTCTTCAAGTGCCTCCTTACTGTGCATCTTGAAACAGCCACACCACATGTATTCAGAGAGTCATGTATTTCACCTGAAATTATTTGTGGGTTTTTCTTTGCATCCTGAACAATTTTCCTGGCAGTTCTGGCTGAAATTTTAGACCGTGGTTTGGTTTCAACAGACCCCCTTAATTTTCTACCACTTCTTGATTAGAGTTTGAACACTGCTGATTGCCACTTAACCCAAAAAGGAAGAGGGGGAAAGCTAGGGCTGAGTAGGGAGAGCCATGTGGAAGCTAAGAGCTAAAGTGATGGAAGAGTTGGTTAAGCATCTATCACTGGCCGATTGGCAATCACATATCTTCCATGAGTAGGCAGCGACTGTAAAACACCAGGCCCTACAAGAATGCAGTGACCCAGCAAGCTGGAAGGATCTAAAATGGCTCTTGAATAATAGAAGCCAAATGCCATGCAGCAGGTCCTCCACAAAGAATCACTGCAGCAGACAGTGTTGGAGATTTTTGAGTGGCTTGTCACTAAATTAGGGCTGCCTAAGACGATTGGGCTGATGTGCTGGCATGATTTCCGACTGCAGATTCTGAACAGGTATACTTTGACTTAACCTGGAGTCTGCACATGACTACAATGTATCATAGGCTAAAATATTGGCCATGGTTGGGGTAATATTTACCATGAGAGCAAAACAGTTCCATGCCTCATGCACTTCCCCCAACTAAGAGTGGAGTGGGTCACCTTATACATTTTCATTTGTGGTCTTCACAAGGACTGATGTCACTAAAGGAATTTTTTTTTAGCTAAATAGCTTTCTTTACCTTAATGCAGTGCTGTTTTCATGTTCTCATTGTTTGTTTTTGCTTTGAAGTTACTGTAATTCTGCTCTGATCTCCACACTTCCTGCTTGTCTGGCTCCTTATGGAAAATTCATGGCAGCTTTTCACTGTGGTCCAAGCTGTGTGTCTCTAAAACTCCTCAGAACCAATCAGATTCATTTAAAAAAACAAAACACTGCCCTGGGATTCAATTTAAAAACAAAACACTGCCCTGGATTTGTTTGTTTTTGTTCTGTCTCTCTCTCTACTTCACATAAACACAAAACCAATTTAAAAACGAAAGTGAAACTAGAGGCATATTATATGATTGATTTTTATCGATTTTTAATCATTTTAAAAGGAATCAGTTAACTTGTATGTCTCTATACCCTGTAAACAGTCATTTCAGCAAAAACAATTTTTTTCCTTTAGTGATCCTTTAAGAATAAGGTTAAAGAGAAATTGGGAAAAGTCCGGCAGAGATTGAACTGGTTCCACTGCCAGTGTTTGTAAGATTGGAACATGGGGCCTCCTGAAAAAATGTTCATAGCACTCAGATGGGGAACCCCACTCTGATCCCCACCAGAGACCAGGTTACAGTATTAAATGGTGAGCCACTGCAACCTGGGGCAGATATGTGATTACCCTATTATGTTGTGAATCGTGACCTGTAGAATCACCAAAAAGGATGGCAAAATAGTCGTACTGGTGTCACCTCAGCCTTTTGGTATTATATTTGGATTTTGCTCATGAGCATGGGTGCATGGGTGCTACTCATGGGTGCTACTCAAAAACTATTTTGCAATAATTTTATTGGCATAGGGTAAACCAAGAATACAAAGACTTATGTGAGTATAGCTCAAATTGTCAAATATCTACTCCGCACACCATTTTCGAAGCCTGCTGGTACCACGTCCAATTATCGAATTACAAGGCCGCCGATGGACGCAGGGCAAAAATGTAAGTTTTCTTTTTTTCCTTTTTTACCTTGCTAAGCGGGGTGCGCTTTTTACGAGAGGTAAGTATAGTAACAAGTCCTATTTGCAACCTCAGAACACCCAAAAGGAGATATGTAACCGGAAAAAAACTATTTGGCTGTTTCATCAATGCCAGGCGTCTGGCAGACAAGATGGGAGAACTAAAGCTGCTATTGTATGAGGAGGATTTAGATTGTGTGGGAATTTCAGAGACTTGGTTCAACAGCTCTAATGATAGTCTGGCAACCATTCAAGGGTATTCCCTATATCACAGGGATGGGGAGGGTAAAAAAGGGGGAGGGGTGGGATTGTATATCAAAAATTATGTACAAGGGAATGTGAGAAATTTCTGTAGAGAAATCAGGAAACTTTCCCAAGCTTTCTGGGCTTAATTAATATAATTGAGCATGATAGTCTCACATACCATGGGGTCCATATGAACCTTAACCTATACCTTATTCCCTAAGCCTGCTGAAAGAATGTATCTATAGAGCTAAAAATACAGTTGACCATGGAATCATTGAGGAGTCCTCCAGTAGTTGTCCAAGCCCTATAGTCCTAGTCCCCAAGCCAAATAGAACTTGGTGGTTCTGTACTAATTTGTGAAAATTAAATGAAGTCTCCAAGTTCAGGAGACTTAGAGGCCTAGATTCACAAAGCGATTACGCCTGTGTAAATGTTGTTAGACTGGAGTAATTTCGACTTACGGGCGTTTTTACGCTAGTCGAAATCCTCAAACCATGAAAGACACCTGCGGGCTTCATTTCGACTGTATTACGTGTTAGTACCCTTCAGATCTACGCTGCAAGAAAATTGCGGCCACTGACTTCCTGTTGTTTTTCGCCGTCAGGGTATGCTAATGACTTTTGCCTGCAATCCACAAAATTCGCACTTTAAACGCAATCTCTTACGGCAAGTCATCTTTTTTTTCCGTTTCACTATACCACTTTTTGCTGCTCTAATATTAGACAGCCCATGTTAAGTATGGCCGTCGTGTCGTCGAATTTCAACGTTTTCGATGTCTTTTTTATTTTTAACGTAAGTCGTCCGGAATAGGTGTTCGTAAACGCCGCTATCAAACAACAATGACGTCACGACTGATTTCGCGCAATGCACGGCGGGAATTCCTGAACAGAGCATGCGCAGTTCGATCGTCGCGGGGAGCTTAATTTAATGCTTCACGCCCCCTAATCACGTATTTCGATTGCGCGCGGAAAAAAAAATACGACACAATAGCGTACGCGCAAAAATACCTGAATTCGGTGTAGAGTCTGGTGAAATACGGCAGCGTACCGTATTTCGATTACGCAGCGGAATATTACGTCTTTGTGAATCTGCCCCAGAGACTTTAAAATTAATAAAAAAATTAGGTTGTTCATTTACATCACTACTTCTGATATACCAACTGCCTATGGGTAGATCAGGAGAATAACTATTGTGTATGGCTAACACAGTTGAAGACATCTTTATTGAATCTTGAAAAGCAAATAAAATCAAATACAGTCACTACATATGGGCAGGAACATTCATTTGATGCTAAGAAAAAATTAAATCGCGCTACCACAAATAGAATAAAAATATAAATATATAAATGACCACAAATCAATAAGTGAGTAAACACAAAATGAAGATGGGTGACCTATGATGGCCGCTGGATAATAAACGATCACCTAATGAATATTATTAATAACGAAAACATATGGTGATGAAAATAAATGTCCCTCTGCTGAATTTCCAATTAATATATAAGAGAAAAAGTCTGTGAAAAAGTAAACACCGGTGCTCCTGAGTCACAACAAGTTGATAGAAGTGGTCAAAAAACAAAACAAGTGTATCCTCCACCAAGCTTATAGATTAGTCTCTTACCAGAAACCAATGACCCCTAGTGACAAAGGATCAGATACAGCATATACGGAGTTTCACTCGCGTGATGTCAGACCGTCAATCCCGGTAAGAGCTGGTAGCCAGGAACGTGCAGCAGTATGGATGCCCACTATGCAAAAACAATCAAATGTTCCACATAGTGTATTAAACTTAATAAAATTTATTAAAAAAGGGAATAAAATGCACTTACAATTATGCAATGAAAAGACGCCTTAAGAATTAATGTGCCGGCCGGAACACAAGAAAAAACTTCAGGCACTCGTCCGCTGGTGGAACATATGGGAACTGGGTGACAACAGCGCGTTGCTCGCCCTACGTCCGTTTCGATATAAACTATCGTCTTCCAGGGGCACGACGACCACTTCTATTAACTTGTTGTGACTCAGGAGCACCGGTGTTTACTTTTTCACAGACTTTTTCTCTTATATATTAATTGGAAATTCAGCAGAGGGACATTTATTTTCATCACCATATGTTTTCGTTATTAATAATATTCATTAGGTGATCGTTTATTGTCCAGCGGCCATCATAGGTCACCCTTCTTCATTTTGTGTTTACTCACTTATTGATTTGTGGTCATTTATATATTTATATTTTTATTCTATTTGTGGTAGCGCGATTTAATTTTTTCTTATGTTCATTTCTTGTATTTATTGTTTACATGTAGATTGCAGCACCTGGGGTAGCACATTTTATTATGTTTTAGCTCCCTTTTCTTTCCTATGTAAGTTTTAGCGCAGTTATTTCCTTTTTTCCATATTCATTTGATGCGTTTCACACCATGTGTAGGTGCTCTACAGGGCTAAAAAAAAGAATTTGCCATACTGGAGGCACTATGCCACTATGCCTGAATGCCATTTGGATTTCACAGGGTCTTGACCACATTACAGCGAGCCATGAGCAAAGTCCTGAGACCCCATGAGGAATTCTCAGGGGCTTATGTAGATGACATTGCCATTGTTAACCAGACTAGGAAAGTCATCTAAATAAGGTACAGTTAATCCTGAATGCCCTATGGAAGAAGGAGTTCATGGTGAACCCTGGGAAAAGCACGATTAGACTGGAGGAGGCCTACTTTTTAGGCTATGTGGTAGGCAGTGACATCATAAAACACCAGCAGAACAAAGGGGAAACCATCAGAAATGGCCTGCCAATTCACAAAAATATAAGTATTCTCCTTTCTCAGTTTTGAGGAATATTTTAGGAGATTTTGTCCCACAACTTTGCCATCTTAGCCGAGCTTCTGAGGCGGCGTACACACGTACGAGAACCTCGACGGGCGGAACACATCGTTCCGCCCGTCGAGGTTCTCGGCCGGCCATCGAAATCGGCGACCCGCCCGTCGGGAATAGCAACCAGCCATTCATCCAGACGGGCCGTCGAGCAAATAGAGAGCCTGCTCTCTATTCGCTCGACGGGATTCCCGACGGGCGGGGCAAGCCAGGAGCGTACACACAGCCAAAGTTCTCGCTGGAATACAGCTCCCAGCGAGGTTCTCGCTGGTTTCCAGCGAGAACCTCTGTCGTGTGTATGCCGCCTGACATATGTCACAACAGGAAAAGTATTTACTGCTACTCCAGCTAGTTAGGGAGAAAAGCACCCTTGGAAGGGAGTATCTTACATTAAAGCTGGCTTTAGGGACACTCAAGTGCTAGTTGTTAAGTCTACCCTTCAAGTGGGCATCTGATTGTGCCCCCTTAACTGGATGGCACAGAAAAAGGACAGAACCTCACGAATCACAGGATGGTTTATGGCTCTGTAGGATTTCAGGTTAACAGAATTTTGTTGTAACCCTCTTGTGTCACTTTATTTAAAAAAAAATCTGTGCTAACTATTGGCACTATATTAATACTGTATAATAATAAAAACAGTGTTGAAAAGACCTAAGAAAGTGCATCATAATTCAGTCCCCTTTTTCTAAGTCCATTGCTACTTTTCCCTAAGACCCCATAAGTAAACAGAGGACAGAGAAAAGGAATGCTCTCTGTTAATATCTGGAAGCGGGAGGATCATGTTGACAGCAACTATAAGGTTAGAACCAGCTAGCTAAGCACAGAGCTGTGCAATTTTCTTTTTTGGCTTGTGTGCTGCCTTGCCCTATTGCTGTCTGGACTACAAGTCCCATTGAGCATCGCGGCAGTCCAAAGCATACGCATAATTCTTTATTATAGATGGGGGAGGCGGGATCTGATTGTGCCCGCCACACCATTAGCATAGTGACTATATGCCATAGTCTGTCCTGTTTTATCTCTCCTCCTTCCTGTTCCGAGCCCACCCCCTTCCTTTCCTTTATTACTGAGCCCACTCCACTCATTCCAATCAGTCTGTTGTTGAAAAAGGAGCTCAGCTTGCCTTACTATAGTAGTGCACCAGCTTAGGAAACACGCCCATTATCAGGTGACACCATCTCCCTGCTGCCATCCCTGCTCTGCTTCTCAAGCCTTGTTCTGACGCCGAGTTCCTCCAGACGCTGGCTTCTATCTGATGGAGTGATACCAGCCCAGCGAACACTGTAGCTGCTTGGATTTAGGAAGCAGGTCATAGAAGTGGTCACCCTGACTGCATTTGGAAATTGATATGCTAATTTTTACACACCTAAATGTGAGTGCATACTGTACATTATATGCTAATCAAAGTGTTTATCAAACATCTACTCTTAAGCCCCATACACACTATCAGTTTTCCTGCAGATTTACCAAAACCATCTAATATGAGGTCAACCCTTAAGGCGGCGTACACACGGCCGAGGTTCTCGGCAGAAACCAGCGAGAACCTCGCTGGGAGCCGCATTCTGCCGAGAACCTCGGCCGTGTGTACGCTCTCAGCGAGCCCCGCCCGTCGGGGAAAACCCGTCGAGCAAATAGAGAACAGGTTCTCTATTTGCTCGATGGCCCGTCGGGATGAATGGCTGGTTGCCTTTCCCGACGGGCGGGTCGCCGAATCTGACGGCCGGCAGAGAACCTCGACGGGCGGAACGATGTGTTCTGCCCGTCGAGGTTCTCTGCCGTGTGTACGCGGCTCTAGAGTTTCAATTTGTATGCAATCAGGCAGGCCCTTGCACTACATGGTTTTGGTAAACCTGAAGAGAAAAACCTGCAGGAAAACTGATAGTGTGTATGGGGCTTTAGAGGCGCATCTCTTCTTGTTTGTTTGCAGTCTGGAATCAGGTTTCTGTTCCCCTATGACGGCAGCCCTCAGAGCCCCTGGACATTGTGCTCCCATCCTTTCCACACTATAACAATTTTTACATGGACTCTCATGTCCTGTCATGATACCAAATGCTGCTAATTGGTAGAGAATATGAGTATAAGCTTTTGCGCATATACCTGAATTTTTTTATAAATCCAGCAACGCATCTGGTCAACTGTAGTACCATTTATTGTCAATGCCATCCCAACACATTTTTCAGTAGAGGCTAATGCACACATCATACCACACACAGTGTGATGTACTGCATTGTAAAAAAAGGTCAAGTGTATTTTTCTGTTCATTGTGGTGTTAGCAGACTTTTTATAATGGCAATGCGTAGTAATGCAGTCAAGCTTACAACCCATAGCAATCAAACATTGGTTTACATGTTTTTTTATAGTCATGTTGTTGGTGGATTTCTTTCAGTTATGAAATTGCACTTTGCATTGCAATATTTTTTAGGTTATTATATAAGCTGGTCGGACAGCAATATTTCAACTTACTATCTCATAACAAGGCATTTCCTAAAATATTAAATAAAAAAGAAATGCAAAACTACAGTAGATTTTTTACTTCCCCTTTAGCCACAAGGACAGTAACAAATGATAATGTAGCTAGATCATGGAAAATGTTTGGTGGAATCCAGGCTAGTTCATGACTGATAATTCCACTCTTTAATTACCATCTGTAAATGAGCAATTCAATATATTACGCTCTTATCACTGACCTTTATTTTGTATACTTCCTTTTAAAATAACGTTTACCATTTTATCCTGGAAATACTTACAGTATCTGAGAAAGCTATGCTTATGATCCAAACATAAGACAGTTTTTTCTTTATACGGCTGCTAAAACACATCTGTTTTATTTCCTTCCTTTCAAGCTGGATTCAAAATCACCAGTGGAACAATCTCATCATAGTACATGCCTGGGAATGCTGCTTGTCTAGAACTCCAGAAGAAACAAGCACGCAAGCAAAATCTAACATTTTCCAAAAATAGTAGAAAAGGATTAAATAAACAAGAAAATTGTCATAAGGATATGCTAACTCATTAAAACTGTGAAATTTCACAAATGTATGCAGATGTTTGTATGTACTAACCGGAAGCACAAACTAAACACAAATGTGCAATCATATTGTAGTACTACCTATGGAAGAGCCACTTGGTTTGATGGGTCCTCTGTTCTTGACTCTTAAGCCCTGTACACATGCTCGGTTTTCTCAGCGGTAAAAAGTCAGCTGAGAAAACCGAGGGGAAAGCCGAGAACCCGACAGGAAAACTGCCATGTAGCTTTGCCCGGGAATCCCAGCCGTGTGTATGCTCCATTGGCACTGCCTCTCAGCCTTTCCCATAGGTAAGTAGTAGATCTGACAGATGGGAAAACTGTGAGGAAGCATACACACGTCCGGTTTTCCCGGCCAAAAGCTCTCCTAGCAGTTTTCCCGACAGGAAAGCTGCTTGGTCCCCACTGACACAACTGGTTACAGACCTCTTTATAATAATACACAGAACATAGACTACAAGCAACTTGAGGATTAATTAGGTGAATATATTATCGAAATGTAAGTGAATGCAATGCATAGAACAAATAAACATGACAAATAAACATGACAACATAATATGTTAGTTTAACTGGTGGGCAGGTTAGCCTCACCTACGGCCATTTACTTGCACCACAATAAGGCTAAGCACCATTACTCTAGTCTACACAGTAACGGTAATAATAGCACCAACCATGAAAGAATGAATGGCATAAAGGAAACCTTACTGCAAACCCTAGCAATAGCTACTCAAACAATGTTCCTGGGTGTACTCTACGCATGCAAGTGGGTATATGCACTACTTGCAAAGGAGTACCCCCTAGTGGTGGATAACGTACCTGGCATCTAATTGCCAAGGTTAGCCAACAGTTGTTTATGCATGTAAAGTTGTCTCTTTAAGGCTGTCAACAATAGAAGGCTAATGAGCTGTTTGTTAAGGATTGGTATCTACTGTATGGCATCAACTCTGGGCAGTAAGGAATCCTCACACTCCTCGTCCCCTTACATGCCACATTTGGCATGTACATTGTTTATGGGGGGCGGGCGGGTACCTAGTTCTGACAGGTACCCAGCTCCTACTTCCAATCTCGCTGCCTAGGCAACTCCACCCCTCCCCTTCCTTTACTGCAATCTTCTGAGACATGTCACAGGTCCTAGAAGATTGCCCCGCCACTGAGAAGGTGCAGTGTGACTTGTGCATGTGCAGTGCACACCCGGTTGTTAAGCCGCAAGCTGTCACAGCTGGGTGCCAACACTTGCAATTCTGACGCCGTGGAGAGGAAAGGAAGAGGCGCAAGACTTCAGGTGGCTGTATCGCTGGACCGTGGGACAGGTGAGTGTCGGTTTTTAAAATCAGCAACTACACTTTTTGTAGCTGCTGACTTTTAACTACTTAAGAACCGGAAGGATTTGCCCCCTTCCTGACCAGGCCTTTTTTCGATACAGCACTGCGTAGTTTTAACCGATAATTGCGCAGTCATGCTGTACCCAAACCAAATTTATGTCTTTATTTTCCCACAAATAGAGCTTTCTTTTGGTGGTATAAACAAAAAAAGATGAATGATTTTGAAAAAAAAAAAACAATATTTTTAACTTTTTGCTATAATAATTATCCCCAAATAAAAAATAAAACAAATTTCTTCATCAGTTTAGGCCAATATGTAAAATTTGCAATAAGCGTATATAGGGGATAGATTTATGGCATTTTTATTATGTTTTTTTTTTTTTTTTTTTTACTAGGATGGCGATGATCAGAAATTTATAGGGGGACTGCAACATTGTGGCAGACAGATCAGACGCTTTTGACACTTTTTTGGGACCACTGACTTTTATAGAACGATCAGTGCTAAAAATAGCCACTGATTACTGTATAAATGTTACTGGCAGGGAATAGGTTAACTCTAGGGGGCGATCCAGGTGTTAAGTGTTCCCTAAGGAGGTGTTTCTAACTGTGGGGGGAGTGTACTGCCTGGAGGAGGAGAGAGATTGCTGCTCCTGATCACCAGGAAATCACCAGGAACAGCAGATCTCTCTCTACTCAGAACAGAGATCTGTCTGTTTAGATTGACAGATCCCAGTTCTGTCTCTCTACGGGTGGCCGGCAGACATCACGGCTTCCAGCCACACACTTTGGCTCCCGAATCGTGCCACGGGCACGCACGCATGTGCCCCCTATTCCTCCTAAAGAGGACGATGTAAAATGATGGCGGTTTGCGCAGGGGAGCCAATCTGCCGCAGTACAACTGCAGAATCTGAGTTTGAAGTGGTTAAAAAACGTAAAAACAATTGGAACTCTGCTTTAGGAAATTGCAGATAAAACAGAAAAATATAGGAGCTTTTCTACAGCTTTTTTCTTCATATTTTTTTGCTGGTTCTCAAATTTTCCGACAAAATCCGTTCTCGCCAATTTCCAAGCATGTGTAGACAATTCAGATACACAAAATTCCACGCATGCTCTGAATCAAGTACGAGATAGAAGCGCTCGGTCTGGTAAAACTAGCGTTCGTAATGGAGATACATTCATCACGCTGTAACAGACTGAAAAACACCAGGCTGAAAAGTGTGAATCGTCTCTCACCAAACGTCTACTAACACGACTGGTATTGAACTTCCCTTTAAGGCCACGTACACACGATCAGTCCATCCAATAAGAATGGTCCGAAGGACAGTTTTCATTGGTTAACCGATGAAGCTGACTGATGGTCTGATGTGCCTACACACCATCGGTTAAAAGACCCATCGTGTTAGAACGCGGTGACGTTTACGTGTTTTAACACAACGACGTGCTGAAAAAAACAAAGTTCAATGCTTCCAAGCATGCGTCGACTTGATTCTGAGCATGCGCTGCCTTTTAACCGATGCTTTTCCATACTAACGATCGGTTTTGACCTATCGGTTAGGCGTCCATCGGTTAAATTTTAAAGCAAGTTCTCTTTTTTTGAACCGAAGGATAACTGACCGATGGGGCCCACACACGATCCGTTTGGACCGATGAAACTGACCTTCAGTCCGTTTTCATTGGTTTTGACCGATCGTGTGTACGCGGCCTAATAGTGGCATCGTACGTGTTGTACATGACCGCGTTCTTAGCGATCGGAATTTCCGACAACATTCGTGTGACCATGTGTGTGCAAGACAAGTTTAAGCCAACAAACTGAAAAAAATACACAGTTTTGCTGTCGGAATGTGCGATCGTCTGTACGCGGCATCCTTAATAACTGATAAGTCATCAGCTGTCAGCGGGGTTCCCTATTGACAGCTAAATGTAAGAAAAAAATGAATTGCCAGCAATAACAAAAATCTGTGAAAAATCTATATGAAGGGTACTATACTCACATAGGAGGGGCTGGGATTTGGGGTACCCCTTGAAAAAGGGTGTTTCCTTAATCCGATAAGCCCTCCACCCGCTGACCCCCACAACCACCAGTCAAGATTGTGGTGAGGAGGCAGTTGTTTCCAGCAACATGGAGACAAGGTGCTTTTTTTCTTGATTTTTTTTTCTTGCCAGCTTTCAAGCACACTTTGCGGCGTGTTTTTGTTTTTGAACATGCATTTTTAATGTGTTTTTTCTATAACCAACTGTGTATAGCTGGTTGATAAGAAACAGGCTGCCGCATCCCTAACAACCAATGAGTCGACAGCCGTCAGTGGGGTTCCCCATTGACAGCTGAATCTAAAAAAAAGGATTTGATGGCAATAACAAAAAATCTTAAAAAAATGCCACAACACATGTAAAAATACATCAAAAACGCAGCACTTGTTTTTGGTGGGAAGTCTATTGCATGTAAAATGCAATCTGCAGCGGGAAAAAAGTCCCTGACCCTTTCCAAAAACATACCGGCTGAAAAATGCACAGATGTAAACCTGTACCATAGGAAACCATGTTAAATGTACTGTAGTGTGTTTTTACAAACTGAAAAATGCACTAAAAATGCATAGGTGTGAACCTAGTATAATCGTGTACAAAATTAGACTTGCTTGAGAAATTCCCTGCCACAGCTCCCTTAATTATGTTCCACCTCATAACCCTCTCCTCTTCTGGCAGTGTCTAATTACTCCCTGTACTGGCTCAGCACTACTGCCCCTTTTTCATCTATTCTACATTTTATGTAGTAGCCAGGGGAGGAGCAATGAGGTATTCTTTAGACTCTCTCGTAAAGTGGTCCTAAAGACAGGACATTTTTTAACTGTAATGCATTCCAGTGGCAGCTGGTGCTCAATATTTGGGGGGGCGGGAAACTAACACAATGCCTGCCCCTGCCCATGGAAGACAGATAGGAATGTGGCAATGAGATTACAGTGTATGGGCGGTGGTGTGTATTCACTTCGTCTGGCTGTCCAGGGGGATCCCGCTGTTCAACTTCTCCCCACGGCTCAGGGTTACCCCCATCATGTCATTCCCCATCTGCTCCACCATTACCGGCACCAGCGAGCTGGCCCGCAGCATCATCCTGGTTAAAGTGTCTCTAATTAACACAATAAGAAATTATATGATAAAATAGATTACCGGGCCAAAAAGTAGTGTATGTTGTTAGATTATTGTTTTTAGTAAAATAATGAAATAACTACAACTGAAAGGACAAACTTGTCCAATGCCCAAATGATAGACTGGTTGTAGATTAGTCTGTGACACGTATTGCAGATTTATCAGCCATTCTGTGCTAAAGAAGTGCTGAAGATTTGCAATGTGTATGCTTGCTCAGTAATTATACAGACAAAGAAAAATATAATCTCAGCAGAATAGTATGCAGGAAATTATTTTAAATCCCAGGTTAAGATTGTTTGACCCTGAACACTAACACTGTGCTGTATATTTACAGTAAGGATATGGATATAATTGCTATTATGACCCTTGGAGAAATTCATAAAATCCCTAAAAAAGTGTTTTATTTGGAAAAAAAACAGCTACCTTAATCTTCCATTCAAAAAAAGAGGACAAACGCTTGACGTTTACATACAGCAAGTCAAATACCTGTGAAAACAACCTCCTCATTTTTTAAATCTGGTTTGTACATCACATCATTACATAGAAACGCTATAAAGAACCTCTCTCTGCTCAATATAAAATATTCTGTGTTATAAATGGTAACAGACATGGAGCTGCCTACAAACTTCTTTAACACTTTTCATACCCAGCTTCATCAGAAAGGCAGAAGTAATCTATAATTTTATATAAACAAGCATAAATACATATATTAAAATTGCATATAGTATAACATATGTTGATTACACAACATTGCACGGAAATATATTTGTCGTTTTATGAACCAATGCTTTATTTTATATTTGATCCTAATGCTTTCTATGCATAAGATTAAAAGCCTTCTGTGTGTAGCAGCCTCCCCAGCACCCCACTAATACTTACTGGAGCCCCATCTCTGTCCAGTAATTTCCATGAGTCCCTTGGTCCCGCAACTGTCAATCAAAGTAAGTTAGCCAATCAGGAGAGGGGCAGGGCCAAACGGCATCTCCATGTCTCAGTGTACACACAGAGCTGCAGGTCGGCTTGGGTGCCCCTATAACAAGCTGCTTGCTGTGGGGGCACTCAACAGGAGTGAGGGACCAGGAGCACAGAAGAAGGACCTGATAAGAGAAGGATCCAGGCTGCCCTGTGCAAAGCTACTGCATAGAGCAGGTAAGTATAATTTTTTTTTAAACAAGACTTTACAATTACTTTAACCCTTAATCCTCAACCTGAATCATGTACTTAAGTTTCACCTTGGCCCTAACACCTAACCTAACTCCTAAAGGTGACTTACAGTAATACCTAATCAAACCTACACTATAATAACTGATTCCAATACTTGTATAAATTAACCCATAAAGTGCATTAGAATATCCCCAAACTAACCCCTTGTATATGTTCATCTTCTTAATTTCAACAATTGCTTAGTTTTGCTGACAGCTGAGCACCAAAAGATACCAGCACCAGGCTTTTAAGCAAGACAGAGAGAATTTGTGATCAATAGTCACCATCATCCTGGGTAAGGCCTCTCAGGCTTAATTTTTCTGGCTCTTGTAACAAATAGTGCATCATGGAATATCATGTCTGCTAAGGATCAGTAGTATTAGATAATTTTTAATCTTACAAAATGTCTTATCTCTCACAAACATAAAAAAAAAAGAGAGTAATTTGTTCAAATACGGGTACATTTTTGTTGGAAAATGAAAATCTCAGAATTAATCAGTTTTTATCATTGATAAATAAATGATCGTTGATCATCGTAATATATATATATATATATATATATATATATATATATGTGTGTACTATATTAACAAAAGTATTGGGACGCCTGACTTTACATGCACATGAACTTTAATGATATCCCAATCTTAGTTCGTAGGGTTCAATATGCAGTTGGCCCCCCTTTTGGAGCTATAACAGCTTCAACTCTACTGGAAAGGCTGTCCAGTGTCTATGGAAATGTTTGACCATTCCTCCAGAAGCACATCTGTGAGGTCAGGCACTGGTGTGGAGAAGGCAGTCTGCACTATAATTAATCCCAAAGGTGTTCTATCAGGTTGAGGTCAGGACTCCACCCCAAACTTGTTCATCCATGTCTTTACGGTCCTTGCTTTGTGCACTGGTGTGCAGTCATTTGGAAAAGAAAGGGGCCATCCCCTGTTTCCACAAAGCTGGGAGCATGAAATCGTCCAAAATGTCTTGGTATGCTGACGCCCTATGGCCGCGTACACACGATTGAATATATCTGCTGAAACTGGTCCACAGACCAGTTTCAGCAGACAGATTCGATCGTGTGTACGGGCTAGCAGACAGGTTTCCAGCAGACAAAAGTTTTAAAGCATGCTTTAAAACTTGTCTGCTGGAAAGCCGTCTGTCGGATACGTCCGCTGGTTAGTACGCCTAACCAGCGGACCGAAATCTCCCGCATGCGTCGAAAAGTATTTTACTTCCTGGTTTGGTGACGTGGCGGCATCAACGTCACCGCCACGTCACCGCACTGTCTGTCCGCTGGGATTTTGGTTTGATCGTATGTACACAGATCAAACCAAAATCTCCCAGGAGACATGTCCGATGAAAACGGTCCGTCGGACCATTTTCATTGGATATATCTCCTCGTGTGTACGGGGCCTAATGCCGCGTACACACGATCACTTTATGTGATGAAAAAAAAAACAACGTTTTTAAAAACGTCAATTTAAATGACCGTGTGTGGGGGAAAACATCATTTTATGACTTGTGAAAAACGAAAAAAAAAAAATGAAGCATGCTTCAATTTTTTGTGTCGTTTTTCAAAACGTCGCTTTTTGTTTCACAAAAAATCACCGTGTGTAGCAAAAAAACTTCGTTTAAAACAACGTTTTTCAACCCGTGCATGCCCAGAAGCTAGTTATGAAGCGAGCTTCAATGGAAGTGGTGAACGTAACCTCGCTTTGCTACAGCATTGTGAAAAAACGATGGTGTGTAGGCAACATCGTCTTTGAAAATTGAAGTTTCAAAAACGTTGTTTTTTACTTCACAGAAAACGTCGTTTTTTTCCATCACATAAAGTGATCGTGTGTACGCGGCATAAGAGTTCCCTTCACTGGAACTAAGGGGCCAAACCCAACCTCTGTAACGAAAAAGCACGAAAAAAGAGTCCCCGCCGGCTTGCGCTAAAAAATTAGTCTAGCGCCCCTATAAAGCGCCCGCGCTGCTTCTAGTGTGCCAGGAAATAAGAGAAAATCAAAGTAAATTAAGGGAATACATTGCCCCCCCCCCCCCCCATGCCATCAGAACTAGTGTCCTCACTCGAAAATTTGAGGGCGATCTTAAACCACATAGGGTGTGGCTGTGACAGGAAGGGGTGTGTCATATTTAAATTAGGGGGTGCACGAGTTTAGTCAGGCCTAGGGCAGCACAAAACCTAAATACACCTCTGGGACTGCCTGTATATATATTTATACATACTGTATATACACACCGATCAGCCATCACTTTATTACCACCCACCTAATATTGAGTTTTTTGCTACCCAAACAGCCTTGACCTGTCGAGGCATGTTGTGTTCCTCGAACCATTTTTGCAGTGTGACAAGGCACATTATCCTGCTGAAGAAAGCCATCAGGGAAAACAGTTTTAATGAAGGGATGTACTTGGCCAGAAACATAAATTGGCACAGCCTAAGGTTTCCCAATAGAACATTGCCCAAAACAACACGCTCCCTCTGCGGTTCTGGATCCTGGTGTCATCTCTTCATCAGTTAAACGATACACACACCTAACCATCCACATGATTTACATGGCACATACATTTCTAATGGTGATTCTGACTATAGCATTGCAGATGATGTTGCTTAGTTGCTGTACCAGTATTTTTTTTTTGCTACTATTTTATAATATATTTTTAATCATAAAGGTGGAGTACAAAACAGATTTACACTTTACCTGATGCAGAGAAATACCCATCAAGAGATTACAGGCCAGGAATCCTGGAGCAGGAAGGCCACAGACACTATTGTCTATTCCCCTGGGTGAAGTAAAACATTGAAAAGTTTCTTCTAAATCCCACTAAAGGCACCAGGCCAAGCACTATATTAAATTTAAATTCTCTGCACTTGGCAATAAAGCACTGCCTTTAGGCACACAGCAATCGCAGAATATATTCCTCTCAACTGTAGCCCCTAGCCACTTAAATTCAAGATGTTGTTTTCTTTATTGAAGGCATGACAATGAAAATAATTTGAAACCTGTTCATTTTTTTGCCAGCGAAAACCATAGCGCCATAAGAAGTAGCAGACCTTTATTTGATGTCAATGTGTTTTTAATAATAAGATTAGTTTTTACTGTATTGTTCCTTGGGTGCAGACAAGTTTGAGTAGTCCTGCAAAATTAAGAATTATGGGGCATTCTTGCTTTCTTTGATGTACTTACATAAAAATACAAACCAAATATTTAAAACATTATGCATTCTGTCTGTTCTGTGTAACATAGATCTGAGGAGAATAAGTATGTCAGATATTGTTTTCAGTTTTCAATATGTCAAAATTCATCCTGCAGCTCAAAAATATATAATGCGTGTAGTTAGGAATACAATATTTTTATTGTAACATTTACAATAAACAGAGGTGTTAAGTGTGCCTACCACAGGGGAGAGCACATATTGCAAATGAGACGAATCTATTCTTGTGTTATCCACAGTGTCTATAGAATGTAACCATCACTAATGTAGCACAATGCCCATGCATAGGCCCCTTTAACTTAGTTTACAACATCCCCTTGGTTTCTCTAAAACACACAGGGAGTATAAATTCCACAACTCCCCCCCTCAGGAGCTAAGAGAGGCCACACCTGATAAGGCAAAGGTAGGTAGACAAGGATCTGCAGCCAGATGAATGTTGCACAGCAGCACAGTGGTTAATGGTTAGCACTTTCACCTAGCAGCAATAGGGTTGTCAGTTCACATCCCAACCACAACACTACCTGCCTGCAGTTTGCATGTTTACCCTGCACCTGTGTGGGTTTACTCTGGGTACTCTGGTTTCTTCCTACACCCAAAAAACATGCTGGTAGTTTAATTGGATCCTGTCTAAAATTGACCTACTATGTGAGTTCATATTCAATACCGGAGGAATTAGAGAGCCCTGCTCATTAGAGCTTACAATCTAGGAGAGAGAATCAAGTGATACAAAAGATAATAATTGTTGGAAGTGATCTGATTAGGAAAATAAATGAATAGGCTTCTCTGAAGAAAAGGGTTTTCAGGGATTGCCTAAAAGTGGATAGAGTAGAAGATAGCCAGGCAGATTTGGATAGGGAGGTCTAGAGGATAAGAGAGGCTTGCATTGGAAGTGATGACAAGGGAACTAGAAAGCAGGAGGTCTTGGGAGGAATGAAGGGAACGAGTAGGTTGGTATTTTGAGACTAGGTTAGTGATGTAGTTGGGGGCCGAGTTGTGGATGGCTTTGTAACTTGTTGTTAGATTTTTCTATTTAATTTGTTGGGTGAGTGGAAGCCAGTGGAGGGATTGACAGAGAGGGGTAGCAGACACTGAATGGTTGGTAAGATGAATGAGCCTGACAGCAGGATTCATAATGGACTGAAGGGGGATAACCTATGTAAAGGTAATGCCGTGAGGAGTGAGTTGCAGTAGCCGGGGGCAAAAGATGACCAGGGAGTGAACTAGGAGCTTTGTAGTGTCATTGGTTAGGAAGGGCTGTATTCTGGAGATGTTGTGGAGGTTGAGGCGGCAAGATTTGGACAGTGATTGGATGTGGGGCTGAAAGGATAGTTCAGAGTCTAAGGTTACACCTAGAACCTTGGCATACGAGGATGGGCTGATAGTAGTGCTAGTGATTTTGACAGCAAAATCAGGGGAAGAAGCACGTGGAGGAGGAAAAATCATGAGCTCAGTTTTGGATAGATTGAGTTTGAGGGAGTGGTGTGACATCCATGCTGATATGTCTGTTAGTAAATTAGTTATACGTGAGGAGACTGAAGGAGTGAGCTGAGAGGTAGAGAGATAGATTTGGGTGTCGTCAGCATAGAGATGGTAAAAAAGTAAGTAATAGAATTCCTGCGAGCCTCAATCAACAAAAAGCCTAATGGATATTACTAACCAGCTGCAAGCGTTACACACGTCTCATAAGCTCGTGCACATAGACAAAAATAGTAAATTATACGATATTTGGAATATTACACAATAAATGTGCTCTGAAAATTAAAACAAGCACATGTAGTGTTAATGTGACATATGTGACATAGATGTGATATGACCAAAATAAAAACAATAATTATGTCAATTAAAACATTAATAATAAAGTGCTGATGATGATACGATTACCCTGTATCGAACACGTGTAGGGAAGGGGCCAGGACGACACGACAGCCAGTCTACATGCTTAGGAGGAAACATACACCATTCCAAAACCAGACAGTCTATTCTTTCATGCCATACACAGAGTGGTGCACTTATGCACCTGGTACATGTGAGTACCCCACTGGGGGGGTTGTTCTCATTTGTTTAATAAAATGTTTAAAGCGATATCACACTATTCCCTATTATTCCAGAGATACTGCGTAGGAAGCCCAGGATCCTGTTACCATTATAGAACCCAGGGGTCGCACGCTCCAAGGTGAGCATTTAATACCTAGTGGGTCACTGGAATGAGAGCACCAATGCATGATCTGCAACACCTGTCAATAATTTTCAGATGTATGGATTTATAAGCATGCCAGCAGTGCTATTACTGGATACCACGCATATGCACTTTTTTCAACAGGACTGTCACAGCATTGTTTTATAAAGAGACTTGTTTTTGCACAATAGCATTTTTGCTATTTAAATTGGGACTAGTGCTGTTCCCTATATACCACCGGACACTTATGTCGCGTACACACGATCATTTTTTGCGATGAAAAAAAACGACGTTTTCAATCATGAAAAAAAACAACGTTTTTCAAACTTCATTTTCCAAAACGTCGTTGCGTACACACCATCGTTTTTCTACAAAGCTCTAGCAAAACGTGGTGACGTACACTACGTTCGACGGCACTCTTTTCCATTGAAGCTCCGTCTCATAACTTGCTTCTGAGCATGCGCGGGTTTAAAAACTTTGTTTTCAACATAGCTTTGCCCACACACCATCACTTTTTATGACACAAAAAACGACGTTTTGAAAAACGACACAAAAAATTCAAGCATGTTGGAATTTTTTTTTGGTCGTTTTTTTGAAGACAGAAAACGTCGTTTTGCCCACACACGGTCAATTTAAATGACGTTTTAAAAAACAACGTTTTATTTCATCGCAAAAAAAACGACCGTGTGTACGCGGCATTATATCTGTATTACAAAGCACTTGGATGCACATGAGCACTTTATTATTGTTTTATATGACATAAATATTGTTTTTATTTTGGTCATATCACATCTATGTCACATATGTCACTTACGTCACATTAACACTACATGTGTTTGTTTTCATCTTCAGCACACATTTATTGTGTAATATTCCAAAGCGCAGTGTATAATTTACTATTTTTAGCATAGAGATGGTATTGGAAGCCATGGGGGGCTACTACCTGACCCAGGGAGGTGGTGTAGATGGAGAATAAAAGAGGTCCAAGAACAGAACCTTGGGGAACCCCAACAGAGAAATGGATAGGAGAGGAGGGAGTAGAATTGTAAGTAATGCTAAAGGTGCGGTTGGATAAGTACTGTAGGATGAGAACCAGTGAAGATTACAGCCACAGAGACCAAAGTCGTGGAGTTTTTGGACAGTACATTCTTTGATAATCCACTCAACCTATCATGTTATGTTGGGCATATCTCAGAAGGCCCACAAACCTATGGGCCGTAGTGCCCACAGAAGAACTTCAACATACTCCAACTTCCTGGATTCAGGAGTTGAAAAACTCTTATCTGAATTCTAACTGGTTTAGGCTTCATGCACATCAGTTTTTTTGTAAATGCTGTTTGAGTCGATTTCAGGGGTTTTGGCAAAACGACAAAAGCTCCAAAACATGAGTTTAGGAGCAGCAGTGTGTATAAGGCCTAAGACCAGTCATGGGTGGAGTAAGAATTTTTGGGCACATCTGACTTTGACCTTGAACCTGGGGCAGAGTGCTACAGTAATCCCAAAAAAAGGCACAGATCAGCAAGGACCAATCCAGATGTGACAATCTATAAAACAAGCCTATACTCTACATTTAACCCATTAAGGCCCCAGGTTCATATGAAACCAATGGTGATGCAAAGGTGGCTGCTTCCTGCTTTGAAAAAGAAAAGAAAGGAGGGCGCACCGACCTTGTGCATTACCACTTATACATTTTAATATACACAAAATAAAAAGCAATGGTCCTACTTACAAACATTTAGTAGTAAGCGCATTTCTGCTTCCTGCTTTTTCATCCTTATCTCAGAGACTTCCAGATAATATTATACAGCCAATTGTCACCTAGTTCAGGTCCAGACTCCCACTGTGGAGCACTCTGAACTACCATCTATCTACATGCCTATAGACAGAGACGCATTTCTTGTTGTCCCAAAAGATGGAACCAAGACTCCATGTACACGTTGTAACATGTCATTTTTGGTCTGAAAAGATCACATGTTTTTATAATTACTCTTAATATAGCAACACTCAGCCTAGTACACAAGCTGTGTTTTGTTATGATAATCTCATAAAATGTCAGTTTACTTAACCATGAATGATAATAAACAGGGCCGTCTTTAATATGGTTTGGGCCCTGGGCAAACATTTTTTTTGGGTCTCCCTTCAGCTTATTTCGGGCCTGGCTGATTCACATGTATGTGTTTTGGTGGCCCTTGTTTGTACAGGCACAGCAGCCCATTGATTTGAATGGTCTGCCATGCCTTTGTTTCCTGCAGAAAAAAGGAGCATTCAGCATTTTAAAAATCAGTTGCCTTGAAATCCATTCTGCTTTTGCACCATGCTACTTACCTGCAGTTCTTGCACCATCCTACTTACCTGCAGTTCTTGCACCATGCTACTTACCTGCAGTTCTTGCACACACAAACGCACTGTGTTTTTAAAAGCGTCACCCAAACGTCTAAAAATGCAGCAAGTTTGACAGTGTGGGAACTGCAGATAAGTCACAGCAGACAGCAGAATGAACAGACAGTGCTGTATTTCATTGCTTGATGGGCATAGGTGTGCCGTGTGCGCAGCCTATTACATGAGGCATCAAATAAATGGGCTGCTGTGCCTGCACAAATGTGGGCCGCCAAAACACATACATGTGAACCAGCCAGGCCCAAAATAAGCCCATCAAGCAGTTAAATACAGACAGTAATGCCATGTGCTCTAAGGCCTTACACAGCCTGGACTGCAGGTCTGGTCTGTGACTTAAAGAGTTTCTGTATTTTACACACAGCATGGCATGGGGTCCCATGGTGCTAAAGCAGAATGGACAGACGGTGCTGTGACCCCATACCATGCCATGTGTAAAATACAGGAACTTTTTAAAACAGTGACCAGACCTGCAGTGAATCATCAAATAGAATAAAGACTTTGGGCACACTCTACAGAAAACTTCTATTTACAATATAGATTAGCAAACAGTGACATACCTTGAGGAGCAGGACATGAAGAAGTCAGCCTCGGGAAGAGCAAACTGGGGATGTTATAAAATCACATTCTAGTTCACTTTTATATACAAGCAGCACCCAGTGGCAGGAAGGGAGAAGTGCATGTCTAAAGGGAAGCCAGGGGTTCTGTACATTTTAAAACACTGGGAAGGGAAGCAGTACTGTCACTGGCTGTGTGCCGCTGATGATTTTCAACCTGATTTGTGGGCAGAACAGGGGCTTAACGGGCGACAGGGCTGCCATCAGGAATTATGGGGCCCCTTACACAGCTTCAGGCATGGGCCCCCTGGAGCAGAGAATGGGGGGGTGCTGCCCCCTTAAATTGAGACGCGGGGGGGGCGGGCTGCTGCGAATTTAGAAGCGGGAGGCCCTTTACAAAAAAAAGATTTAATAAAGAGAAATATATATATAAAAAGGGTGTAGCCATCTGGGGCCCTGGGGGCCTCTGGGCCCTTTAATAAAAAGAAAAAAAGAAATAAAAAATATATATAAAAAAGTATATGATTTACTATAATCTGATTACATGGTTATTTTTTTTATTTTATTTTTTTGGCTCTGCCCACCAAGGAGAGGGGAGAAGGGAAAAGGGGAAATATGTAGAGCTATTATAACCATGATTAATTATTTGTCAGCTATATAGCTTTTTTTTTTTTTTTTTTTTTGTTGTTGTTTTTTTTTTTTGCTGTTTTTTTTTTTTTTTTCTCCCCCCCCCCCCCCCCTTTTCCCTTTTTTTTTTTCTCCTTGATTTATATATATATATATATCTTGAAAATTAACAAAGTCAATGGAATATGTGACAAACTTGAGCTGCAACCATTGGTATATTGGTATAGTGGTGTTGTGTTTTTTTTTTTTTGGAGTTGTAGGTAAGAAGGAAGAATATTAAGGCTACATGGCTAAAGTCGAGCCGCAACAATTGGTATATTGAGCTTGATCTGTTCATGTATTCATTTATCTACTTAGTGACTTATTTACTGAGTTAATGATTTATTGACTTATTGATTTATTTAAACTGCTAGTCCCACTTTGAATGTTTGATTAGCGGTGTATATATTTATTTATTCAATTATCAGTATATATGAGCGGTGTCATAATACCCACATGTTTAGTTAGCCCTAAATACCTGCGGTGAGATATCCTTTATGCCCATTAACTTTCCCCCTTGTAGGTACATCAGTCCTCTGGTAGGACTTGGTGTCTTTTTTTGGATATATTCCATTTCCCTTTGTCTTGGGGGGTGATTTATATCACCCCTCACACCTATTTCCCTTGAGTGTTTTTTGTGTGTGTGTTTTTTTTTTTTTTTTTTCTCTCTCCTTTTTTTTTTTTTTTTTTTCTCTCCCTTTTGTTATTCCTTTGTATTCTTCTGGTAGTACGAAGAGTTTAGAGAGGGAGCCTCTCTTTTTATTAATTTCTCCATTTTTTGTATTTTTAATTATTATTTTTTTTTTTTTTTTTTTTTTTTTTTATTATGGCAGCAACTTACTACTCTATAGCATCTCTGAAACTTTGTACCTACAATGTTAAAGGTTTAAATAATGAATCAAAAAGAGGCCAGATTCTATATAGTTTGCACAAAGCCAAGGTAGATATTATACTTCTCCAGGAGACCCATTTCCGTACAGGTGGTGTTCCTGCGTATCCACGTAAACATTATTCTCAATGGTTCCATAGTTCTACACCGGGTTCAAAAGCAAGAGGAGTGTCAATAGCACTCCATAAACATATGCCAATACAATATCTGAATCATATAGCTGACCCAAATGGTAGATACATTTTTCTTAAAATTCGGTTATGGAATAAGATTATTACCATTGCAAACCTTTATATTCCGAACTGTGACCAAACGACAACAATCTCACATTATCTTGATCTTTTAGCAGATTTTGCGGAAGGAATTATTATTGTGGGAGGAGACCTTAACTTAGCCTTAGATCCCATATTAGATAGCTCCACTCAACGATCGAACATCTCATACTCTCGCCTGAGGGCTCTCAAAAAAAAACTCTATGAACATAGGCTACTGGATCTATGGCGGATCTTATATCCCAAAGACCGTAATTACACATATTTTTCATTGGCCCATAAAACATATAATAGACTG
The DNA here is from genome assembly GCA_029574335.1 of Rana kukunoris. Classification (NCBI taxonomy): domain Eukaryota; kingdom Metazoa; phylum Chordata; class Amphibia; order Anura; family Ranidae; genus Rana; species Rana kukunoris. The sequence continues at coordinate 528,162,323 of CM056049.1, forward strand.
GACTATTTCTTAACTGGACAAAAGGTATTAGAATGGGATCCTTCAATGGAAATAGGCTCATTTACCTGGTCTGACCATTCACCAGTATTTCTAACAATAAATCCACCACAGACTCACGGAACAAATTGGTCTTGGCGTCTAAACGATACACTTATGTTAGATCCAATATGTCATAAGGCAGTTATAGAAGCAATTAGTAATTTTATCTCTGACCATGCCCAGGATGAAACCGCACTTCCCTTAAAATGGGAAGCTCTAAAAGCAGTATTACGGGGTCTGTTTATTCAACATGGCTCACGACTTAAAAAGAAAAAATCCATAATTATCCAAAATACTTTATCAAAGCTTCACTCTTTAGAAACTTTACATAAAACCAGTCATTGTGCAGAAATATTAGCTAATATTTCATCCACAAGGGCCTCTCTATTGCAGCTATTTGAAACACCCCATAAATCATACGAACAGAGAAGAGCTCTGGAAAGATATAAATTGGGGGATAAATGCGGGAGACTATTATCACGAACATTGCATCCCCGTTCATCCCAGACCTTTATACCCAGTATAAAAAAGCCATCGGGAGAAATTACGTCAGACCCACAATCTATTCAACATGTTTTTAGAGATTACTTCTCAGGTCTCTATAACTTAGCTCCATCACCATCTTTGGAAGATGTAGTTGGAGTCAATCAACAAATTGAAGATTATGTACAGGAAACAGCTATCCCAGTATTAAGTGATGACAAAGGAACATTGTTAGATTGTCCTTTTCAACTTCAGGAATTATTGGATGTGATTGCCGATATTCCATCAGGAAAGAGTCCAGGCCCAGATGGATTCACTCCAAAATTTTACAAAACCTACAAGGAATATCTATCTCCATTTTTGCTCCAAGTATTAAATTCTATCTCCCCTAGGAATCAATTCTCAACTCAGACATTAGAAGCGCATATCACTCTGATTCCGAAACCGGAAAAGGACCTAACTTTATGTTCCAGTTTTCGCCCGATCTCATTAATTGGGATAGACTTAAAAATCTTTGCTAAATTAATTGCATTACGTCTCCAACCTCTCCTTCCAAACCTAGTACACTTAGACCAGACGGGTTTTGTACAAGGTAGAGAAGCACGGGACAATACTATAAAAACTTTTTTATTAATGAACTATGCTCAAACAGCAAAAATACCAGTATGTCTCCTTTCAGTTGATGCAGAGAAGGCCTTTGACCGAATTGGATGGCCCTTCTTAAAACAAGCATTAATGCAAATAGGTCTGGGCCCAAATTTACTGCACAAGATCCTGGCATTATATACTAAACCTGAGGCTAGGATAAAGATCAATGGATCGTTATCAACAAGTTTCACCATACAAAATGGTACCCGACAAGGATGCCCACTATCACCTTTACTTTATGTCCTGGTAATGGAGCATCTAGCAATAGCAATTAGACAGAACCCTTTGATTGGGGGCATACAGATAAACCAAACGGAAATAAAATTAGCCTTGTTTGCTGACGATCTATTGCTATATGTCACTAATCCACAGGTTTCCATACCGGCTATTTTATCAGAATTTAAACGTTTTGGTACCCTTAGTAACTTTAAAGTAAATATATCAAAATCAGTTATTCTCAATGTGTCACTCAGTCCACAACAAGTGGCGGTATTGAAAAATAGTTTTCCACTCAAAATCTGTTCTTCGGTATTAAAATATTTAGGTATTTTTATCCCCTCTGACCTGAACCATTTATATCTAACAAATTATATTCCTCTTATGCAACGAACCTTACAGGATTTAAAAAAAATATGATCACAATCAATATTCGTGGTTTGGGAGGATTAATATTCTAAAAATGGATATAATACCGCGGTTTTTGTATCTCTTCCAAACCATGCCTGTCTCTATCCCTAGATCTTATTTTTCTACTCTACAGTCGGCCTTTACAAAATGTATTTGGGGCCATAAAAAACATAGATTGAAAAAGAAATTACTATCACTACCCAAAGTGAACGGAGGAGCGGGTGCACCTGATCTTTACCATTATTATGTAGCGGCAGTATTAACAAGGATAGTGAACTGGTTCCACTCCTCCAATACTAAACAATGGGTACTAATAGAGCAATGGCTAAATCAATTTGATCTTACCGCCCTCCCTTGGTTAGACCTTGAGAATAGTGATATCTATCGAGATTTATCTTCTACTATGCCCTCCCTAACATCCCACCTATTAAAAATTTGGACCAAAACAATTCTACAATTAGAACTTTCCTCATTAGTGGGACCTATGACACCTTTATTTGGTAACCCACGATTTCCGCCGGCTTTAAAACGTAAAGATTTCCTCATTTGGAACAAAGAATCTCATCGTAGAGTGTGCCAGATTACTTGCCAGGCAGCATTTCCACCTATACTAAACCTAATCTTTACATCGAAGCCCTCACTTACGCAATGGTTGGAATATCGGCAACTATTATCTTTCTTGTCCTCTCTTCCCTCAAATACATTTTTGTATAGAGACACAACTCAGTTTGAACTTCTATTGCTACAAGACTCAAAACCAAAACATGTCTTATCTTCAATCTATAAGATATTAGCTATAAAAAAACACCCTGAACTCCCTGAATACATAAGGAAATGGGCGAATGAGTTAAATGTTCAAATTGAAGATGCAGAGTGGAAGAAAGCATTTAATTTAACACATTGTATGTCACTAACAATTAAAGCACAAGAGACAAATTACAAACTTCTTTCCAGGTGGTATTGGAGCCCAATGTCATTAAAGCGTATATACCCAGATAAATCAGACATATGTTGGCGATGCCATATATTTAAAGGTTCATTGCTACACATTTGGTGGGAATGTCCCCCAATCTTAAATTTCTGGGAAAAAATTATGCAGCTATACACTTTAGTTACTGGGGAACCAATATTAAATATACCACAAATCACTTTGCTATCAATACTACCAGGATCATATAAGAATATTAAAAGGGGTCTTTTGAGACACTGGTTGACAGCAGCAAGATTAGTTATACCACGGCACTGGCGCTCAATACAAACTCCATCAGTTAAGGAATGGGCCAATGAAATGGATGGTATTGAGAAGATGGAATCACTTTTAGCACTTGAATTGGATACATATGAGGAACACCTTCAGACTTGGGTCCACTGGAGAGTATATAGAGAAACAACAAGAATTTAGAAATTACTTGTAGGAACAGAACAAATTAGTGGTGAGTGGTGGGGGTTGTTGCTGCCAATCCTTAACCTTGCCCTAATTTTTTTTTTTTGTATTTGGGTATGTTGTCTTGTCTTGTCTTGTCTAGTCCAGTTTTGTTTGTCTTGACCTGTCTTGTCATGTCTAGTCTTGTCTTGTCCAGTCCGGTTTTGTATAGTCTTTTTGAACAATATATGGAAACAAAAATATATCAGAAATTGATTAGATGAAATAACTATATTACTTATCTGAACACATCAATGTCTGTATTATATTCTATAATGTATTGTTATAACATAATAAAATCAGAATGAACTAAAAATATATTTTTTTTAAAAAAAAAGGGGGTTGCCATCTGGGGACCTCTGGGCCCTTTAATATTTAATATTTTTTTTTTATTTTTTTTATAAAAATAAATTAGAAAAAAAGGGGGGTTGCCATCCGGGACCTCTGGACCCTTTAATAAAAAAATAAAATAAAAAAAATATATTAAAAATAAACACTTATAAAAAAAAGTGGGATTGCCATCTAGGGCCCTGGGGACCTCTGGGCCCTTTAATAAAAAATATATATAAACAAAAATAAAAAAATAAACATTTATAAAAAATAAAAAAAAGGGTGTTTGCCACATGGGGCCCTGGGGACCTCTGAGCCCTTTAATTATATATATATAAATAAAAAGAAAAAAAAAGAAATAAAATATAAAAAAAATAAAAAAATTATAAAAAAAGGGGGGTTGCCATCCAGGGCCCTGGGGACCTCTGGGTCCTTTAATAATAATAACATGTATATTATATAATATGTATATATATATATATATATATATATATATATATATATATATATATATATATATATATATATATATATACTGTATATATATATATATTAAAAGAAATATATAAAAAACGTTTTTTTTATAAAAAAGGGGGGTTGCCATCCGGGGCCCTGGGGAACTACGGGCCCCTGGGGATATCCTGACCTATAAAAAAAAATTGTCTCTTTAATAAAAAATAAAATAAAAATATATAATATAAATATATATTTTTATTTAAAAATAAATAAAAAAAGGAGGTTGTCATCTGGGGCCCTGGGGGCCTCCGGGTCCCTGGGGACCCCTAAAAAAACTGGCCCTTTAATAAAAAATAAAAAATATATTTAAAAAAATTGGCCCTTTAATAAAAAATAAAATAAAAATATATAAAATAAATATATTTTCTTATTTAAAAATAAATAAAAAAGGGGGAGGGGTTGCCAACTATGGGTCCCTGGGAACCCCCAGACCTCTAAAAAAATTGGCCCTTTAATAAAAAATAAAATAAAAATATATAAAATAAATATATATTTTTATTTAAAAATAAATAAAAAAAGGGGGTTGTCATCTGGGGCCCTGGGGGCCTCCGGGTCCCTAGGGACCCCTAAAAAAATTGTCCCTTTAATAAAAATTAAAAAATATATTTAAAAAAATGGCCCTTTAACCACTTAAGGACCCCCGCACGCACATATACGGCCACAGAATGGCACGTACAGGCACAAGGGCGTAAATTTACGTCCCCGCCTGAGTGCGGTTTGGGGGTCCCATCGGGACCCCCTCCGCGGCGTGCGGGGGTCCCCCTGGCTCCGGGAGCGATCCGGGATCAGCGGGCAGATGTCGGCGAATACCCGCCCCCCCGCGATCGCTCCCAGCCAATGGGAGCGCGCTCCCATCCTGTCAGTTCCTCCTCCTGTGTTTACACAGGAAGGAGGAAATGATGTAATCTCTCATCGCAGCGCTGTTTCCCAGCGCTGCTGATGAGAGAAGACATCACAAGTAAGTGTGCACCAACACAACACTGACACACACTCACATAGGCATATTAACCCCTTGTGATCGCCCCCCCCACCCCCCTGTCACAGTGTCACTGAATGCAGTGATCTAATCACTGCATTTAGTGTCAGTGTGACAGGCAGTGTAAAAAACAGTTAGTGTTAGGTTCAGGATAGCCCCCCCACCCCCCCTAATAAAGTTTTAACCCCCTGATCACCGCCCTAGTTAACCCTTTCACTCCCTATTGCCAGCGTCACTAAGCGATCATTTTTCTGATCGCTGTATTAGTGTCGCTGTTCCCGCTAGGTAGCTATTTTTTTTTATTGCGATTTTTATTTTTACTAAAGACATGTGGCTAAATAAATTTTGGCCTAAATGTTTGACTAAAATTTAGTTTATTTGATTTTTTTTTAACAAAAAGTAAAAAATTGTGTTTTTTTTTCAAAAATGTCGCTCTATTTTTGTATATAGCGCAAAAAATAAAAATCGCAGAGGTGATCAAATACCACCAAAAGAAAGCTCTATTTGTGGGAAGAAAAGGACGCCAATTTTGTTTGGTAAACAACGTCGCACGACCGCGCAATTGTCTGTTAAAGCAACGCAGTGCCGAATCGCAAAAACACCTTGGGTCATTTACCAGCGTATTGGTCCGGGTCTTAAGTGGTTAATAAAAAATAAAATAAAAATATATAAAATAAATATATTTTTTTATTTAAAAATAAATAAAAAAAAGGGGGGTTGCCATCTTGGGCCCTGGGGGCCCCCAACAGTGACAGGGCCCTGGGCAGCTGCCCCTGTTTGCCCTATGGTAGAGACGGCCCTGATAATAAAGCTCATCTTGTAATTAGAAATTAGTGAATTATTTCAGATGGGCTCTACTGATTCATCCATTTCAACCCTAAAATCAACTTAATAATTTGAATATATCTCATGTTTTATATTTATTTTCTGAATTCCCATATATCATCCCTTTTTTGACCTGGGTACATATTTAAAAGGTCTACAGCAAATCACATCTCAGAGACTTGATACCCATGTATGCACAGGAGGGCTTTTTTGGAACCCACTCATCAAACAAATAATAAAAAAAGTACCTGGCCTACTTTTCATAATCTTTAGCACTGCTGTGATTCCAGTCTTCCTTTGATATGAAATCCTGCAAGAATAGTTTACACATTACTACCAAGTGTCTCCAAGATGTATCTGGTCTTTCACTAAATCTCCTAGACCTCTTAAAATCGGATCTATATTATTACTTCCTAACGGACTGCTCAACAGGCGTTTTTCACATCAGAACTGCTTCTTTCTGCATACAAGTCAATGGGAATGCAAAAGCAGTGTGAAGAAGGTTGATGCATCTTAGACAGAGATAAAATATATAGTGGGTCAGAAGGTAGTCAACTGCAGGTCAATTGCACATGTCAGTAAACTCTATTATCTCGGAAGTGTCTCTATCTGATCCCAAATGCAGGTTTAATGCACTTACAAGTAAGGCAATCAATCAAAAGCTAGTTGATACAGGCCAATTGTGCCTGTGTCAAGGCCCAGGGCATCTGTATTAGGGTAGAGCTTCGAGTTCGAGTCAAACTCATGTTCGACTTAAACATTGCCTGTTCGCCTTTTCGGCGAACAATTTGGGGTGTTCACGGCAAATTCGAAAAGCCGTGGAACACCCTGTAAAAAGTCTATGGGAGAAATCTAAAGTGCTAATTTTAAAGGCTTATATGCAAGTTAAATAAACAGATCTACCATTAACATCAGTGACCACAACCTTCCTACCTACCTACCTTAGGCTTTTCTGTCTGTAAGGGAATGTTACCTATATGTTTTATATCGCCTGATAATGTCTATAATGATACAGTTTAGGGATGAGCCTAACACTCCCCGTTCGGTTCGCACCAGAACCCTGTTAAAGTCTATGGGACTCGAACGTTTGAAATCTAAAGTGCTCATTTTAAAGGCTAATATGCAAGTTATTGTCCTAAAAAGTGTTTGGGGACCTGGGTCCTGCCCCATGGGACATGTATCAATGCAAAAAAAGTTTTAAAAACTGCCATTTTTTCGGGAGCAGTGATTTTAATAATGCTTAACCACTTTAGCCCCGGACCATATTGCTGTCCAAAGACCAGAGCACTTTTTGTGATTCGGCACTGCGTCGCTTTAACTGACAATTGCGCGGTCATGCGACGTGGCTTCCAAACAAAATTGGCGTCCTTTTTTTCCCACAAATAGAGCTTTCTTTTGGTGGTATTTTATCATCTGTGCGACTATTTTGAAAAAAATGCAATATTTTCTACATTTTGCTATAATAAATATCCCCAAAAAAGATATAAAAAAACATTTTTTTCCTCAGTTTAGGCCGATACATATTATTCTACATATTTTTCATTAAAAAAAATCGCAATTAGCGTTTATTGATTGGTTAGCGCAAAATTTATAGCGTTTACAAAAAAGGGGGTAGTTTTATGGCATTTTTATTAATATTTTTTTTTTTTACTAGTAATGGCAGCAATCAGCGTTTTTTTTCGGTACTGCGATATTATGGCGGACACATCGGACACTTTTGACACTTTTTTTGGACCATTGGCATTTTTATAGCGATCAATGCTATAAAAATGCATTGTATTACTATAAAAATGCCATTGGCAGTGAAGGGGTTAACACTAGGGGGCAGGGAAGGGGTTAAGTGTGTTCCTGTTTGTTTGGACCCCGGCGGAGAGGATATCACCCATTGCAGGATACCGACAGCGTTGGAGCGGAGACCGAGAGCGGATTACCACCACTGGAATCTTTTTTTTTAATAAAGGACGTCTGTGTTTTTTTTTTACAATTTGTTACACTTTCTTTGTGAAATGATTCCGATAAGCCCCCTGCCCGCAGACCCCCACAACCACCGGGCAAGGGTTGTGGGGATGAGGCCCTTGTCCCCCAAAGTATCCTCCCCATGTTGAGGGCATGTGGCCCGATTCCGGTAAGGAGGGGGCACTCTCTTGTCCGCTCCTCTTTTACTGCAGCCTGCCAGGTTGCGTGCTCGGATAAAGGGTTTGATATGGGTTTTTGGGGGGAACTCCATGTCATTTTTTTTACATTTGGGGTGGAGTTCCCCTTAATATCCATACCAGACCTGAAGGGCCTGGTAATTGAATTTGGGGGTTCCCCATGAATGTTTTTTCTTTCTTTTCTTTCAATGCCTTTTCTCTGTATTGCCGGGAACCGACAATTCATTATAACCGCAAGTGGTTTAAAAATAATTTTTTTCCTTGAATGAATGAATGAATGAAAAACTTATATAGCGCAGCACATGCGAAGTAAATCGCCTCTGGGCGCTTGTTGTTCCTGTCTCCTTTGAGATCAAAAGAGATGAGTCTTAATCTTTCTCCTGAAGACCAAGTAGTTCTCCTCCAGCCGAATACTCGCTGGTAAGGCGTTCCATAGTTTGGGACCTTGGACAGCGAATCTCCTATCACCTTTGGACTTGTATCTGGCTTTCGGTATCTGAAGCCGATTTTGATTGATGGATCGAAGGATACGATTGGGCTTGTAAACTTTTAATTTTTCGCATAGATAATGGGGAGCATTCCCATGGATACATCTATGCGTTAGACAGAGAGCTTTAAAGGTGATTCTGTCTTTAACTGGTAGCCAGTGAAGAGATCTCAGTGAAGGTGAGATTGATTCCCAGGATTTTTTCCCAGTCACAAGTCTGGCGGCCGTATTTTGAACGACTTGCAGACGAGCGATTTGGTACTTGGGGAGTCTGAGGTAAAGGGCATTTGCATAGTCCAGTCTGGAGTTTACAATTGCTCCCACCACGACCGCTATGTCTTTCTTGGGAATAAATGGCGTGAGTCTGCGTAGTAGGCGCAGCAGATGGTGAGACCCGCTGACTACTGACCCTATTTGTGCGTTCATTGTCATGTCGGAGTCAAAGATGACCCCAAGACTTTTGACTTTGGCGCTAGGGGTGATGATTTTGCCCAGAATGGGCGGGGGGATCCAGGTTGTTGTCGCTAGATTCCTACGCTTGGCGTGAAACAGAATAAGTTCTGTTTTCGCTCCATTGAGTTTGAGATAACTCTTTGTCATCCAGTCCTCTACCAAAGAGAGGCATGTCTCTAGGTTGAGGTGGTGATCCTTTTTATTGCAAATGCGGAAGTACAGTTGCGTGTCGTCTGCATAAGAGTGATATAGCAGTTTTTGGCTGCTGATGATGTCAAAGAGAGGACGCACATAAATGTTGAATAACATTGGCGACAGGGGAGATCCTTGAGGGACCCCGCACGATAATGTGCATTGTTCAGAAGAGAAGGGTCCTAGCTTCACTGTTTGCGATCTGTTTTCCAAAAAAGAGGAGAACCAGGATAGATCGCTTTTTGCGACTTTGGCTATTTTAGCCAATCGAGACAATAACAGCTTGTGATCAACTGTATCAAAGGCTGCGCTTAGGTCCAGCAGAACCAGAAGAGAAGATTCTCCTTCGTCTGCGGCCTCGAGAACGTCGTCCCATATCTTGAGCAATGCTGTTTCCGTCCCGTGTCCGGGACGGAATCCTGATTGAAATGGGTCAAGTAAGTTGTGGGTATCTAGATGCTGTTGCAGCTGCTGTACCACTGCTTTCTCCATTACCTTGGAGAGAACAGTTAGGCCTGTTATGGGGCGCCAGTTGAGTGGATCCTTAGGATCCAAAGTGGCTTTCTTCAAGATAGGTTGAATGAAGCCCTCCTTCAGCTGGGAGGGCATTAGGCCCTCCCTGAAGGATTGGTTGATAAGTTGCGTGACAGGAGGTGCCAGGATGTCGGCGCATTCCTTCAGCAGTTTGGTGGGGATAATATCATTTGGCGCAGTGCTGTTGCGCAGAGTGCCGATGATATTTTTAGTGCTCTTAATGGAGATGGGTTCCAGCGTGAACTCACCAGACTGTGGTGAATTGCTGTCGGTGCTGTGTAAACGACTACGGGGAGGGCTGGGAGAGAAATTGTTTTGCTGAATGCTTTGCCGGACTGCCCCAATTTTGTTAATGAAGCAATCCGATAACTCATCGCAAAATTCTTGTGTATCCAAGTTGGGGGCCTCAAGACATCTTGGATTCATGGTCTGAGTGACCAGTTTGAAGAGTTCGCGGGGGCGATTTAGGGCACCCTTGATAGCCTCGGAAAAATAGTTTTTCTTGGCTTCGAAGATTTGCTTGTAGTATTTTCTGGTAATTGCTTTGTAGACCGAGAGGTTCTCGTCTGAAGAGCTTCTTTTCCAGGCTGCTTCTGCCCTTCTGCGCTCTTGCTTCAGTAACGCCAGCTGGTTGTTGAACCAGCCGGAGTTATTTTTCCTGATCTGGGTCTTTCGTTTCGGCGCTATCAAGTCAGCTGACTGCAATAGTGCTGTGTTTATGGCCTCCAGTGTTTCTTCCGCTGTTTGGTGCGGCTGAATTGTGTTTATTTTTCCCCCTAACGTGGCTTTGAAGAGTTCCGAGTGGAGCTTCTTCTGACATCTGGTCCAGTGTGTTGTCACTGGATTTGATGTTTTAGTTAAGGGGGGGAATTCGGAAATAATGAATTTAATTGCATGGTGATCTGTCCATGGCAATGGTTCATTTTCCAAGATTTTTATTTCCAGATCTTGTCTGAAAATAAGATCGAGCGTATGACCTGAAGCATGTGTGGGCCCACATACTAGTTGCTGAAGCCCTAATCCTTCCAGATGGTTGATGCAGGAGTCGGCAATGGGGTCTTGCGGGGAGTTGGCCCAGAGATTGAAGTCCCCGAGCAGCAACAGGTGTTTGCTGTTCAGGGTATAAGTGGAGATAAAGTCCGTCAAAGATGGGAGCAGCTGCGATTTGGGGCCCGGTGGCCTATAGCAGAGTAGAATCCGGATGGACTCCTGGCCGTTTACTTGCAGTTGAAGAGTAAGGGTTTCCATGAATGGAAGAGGGTTTTGGAGGCTTGGTTTTGTGATCGCAAGATGCATCTTATGGATCACCGCCAGTCCTCCTCCTCTTTGCCCTATTCTGTTTTCCGTAATAATCCGGTAGTTTTCTGGCACCAATTCTCCTAGAATGGTGTTACAGTCGGCTGTGAGCCAGCTCTCTGTAATAAAGAGGCAGTCTAAGTCATGTTGTAATAAGAAATCGTGGATTTCTAATCAGTGTTTTACTGCCGATCTCGTGTTGATCAAAGCACATGATATGTGCTTGTGCCGGGGTAAATGGCGTTTTTTGGCAGTCGATCGTCGATCGATCCTGAAAAGCCGCAGATTTCTTAGGGCTTTTTTGGTGGCGGCCGGCAGGATTGCGGCAAATCGACCGAGATCCCAAATGTTCTCTGCCGTGTATTGCCGAATAGTCATGACCGCTGTGGAACCAAGGGCGGGGGGGGGGGGGTGGATTCATAAGGATAACTGAATCCTCTGATCCTGGTTTGGTCCAGAGGAAGGCGAAAAAAACCCTGACCACGCAGCGCCAATATGCTGTGGTAGGGAAAAAAAAATTCCTTCCTGACCCCTGAAGAGGCGATCGAGCTGAGTCCTGGATCAAGTTGTAATGACAGGATGGGGCAGGGTGGAGCAAGATGGCCGCCGACCTGGCAGCAGAATCCAGGCTGGGGGGTACCAGGCTAGGGGGTACCAGGTAGCGAGGTGCCTGGGGGCTAACAGAGATGATCGGAGGGCAAGGGGGCTCTATTGGGGTAGGGGGGGCTAAGTGGCTCAAATAGTGTGATAGACCCGACTGTTGGGGGGTGGAGAGCGGCGCGCCGCTAGGCCGCGGATGAAGCCGCGGCCTTTCCTAAGTAGCGGCTGCCGCGAACCTCCACCGGTCGGCGCGGATGACAGAAAAACACCGCTCCCGAGGGCAGCGGCGGTTTTGTGAGCTAGCTGCCGGCAAGGACGCCTGCGGGGGGTGGAAGTAAGGAGCGGGGAAGAAACCGTGGGGATTAGGGAGGCTGCTGCGGCTTGTCCTGAAAAGGACGGCCGCCTGCTGCTCCCAAAAGAAGGCTTACCAGGTCTGGTGCACCGGGGGAAGCCGTGGAAGTCCAGGAGGGGGGAGAGAGGCTCGTCCGAGTGGCTAGTGAAGGGTGGATGGATGACAGGGAGGTGGAACTCCTGCCTGCCTGTCTGTCTGTGAGGCCGAGGCCGCACAGTGGGAGGACCCTGCACTATCCCTGAGAGAGAGACTCGTTGGAGAGCGTCCTACTCTCTCGGTGTCTGACTCCTTCAGAAATGCCACTTTGTGCAGGGACGGAAAACAAGCGCTGCTTTACAGGCATACTATACACCCACCCAGGTACGAAAATTATTTCACTTTTATTGTTTAACTTTAAGCATTATTAAAATCACTTCTCCTGGAAAAAACTGCAGTTTTTAAAACTTTTTTTGCATTGATACATGTCCCCTGGGGCAGGACCCCGGTCCCCAAACACTTTTTAGGACAATAACTTGCATATTAGCCTTTAAAATTAGCACTTTAGATTTCAAATGTTCGAGTCACATAAACTTTAACGGGGTTCTAAAGTTCACACAAACTTTTGGTCTGTTCGCAGCTTCTGGTGCGAACCGAACGGGGGGTGTCCGGCTCACCCCTAATCTGTATCATTATAGAGGTCCTGACATTATCAGGCGATACAAAACTTATAGGTTAACATTCCCTTACAGACAGAAAAGCCTAAGGTAGGTAGGTAGGTTATGGTCACTGGTGTTAATGGTAGATCTGTTTATTTGTATTTGGGATAAGTGACTAAAATGTCCTCCTATATTTGGCTAATTTACTTGGATTATGGTTAATGAGGTAGACCATTCAAAATAGATTGGGGTGTCAATACCACCTAATATGGTTATTACACTTTTTTAAATACACTTTCCTCTGTAAGATATATATTGCTGTCCTCGTTGAAGATATAAGAGGCAAGTTTCATAAAGTCTAATTATTTGTGTTGATTCAGGGAAAGACTATTAGAAATTCCAGGGAGGCCACTTTAACCTAATAGAGTGAAACCTCATACCTGGTATTTTCTTGGCTCAGTCATCCCAGTAATTCTATTTGCTGGCTATAAGTACATTTTTGTTATTGTTTTTATTATACTTCATTTTAGAGCAAGTCTTTGCCATTCTGCAGTTACTGTCTGTCTTTTTATATATCCCTATATATTGCTGATTTACAGCAAGCTATTAGAATACAGACAATCATATACCCCTCGGTGGCAATAATAAGAATATTAAAATAAATCAAATAATTTAGAGCATAAATTTACAAAGCTTAGTGCATTTCAAAATGCCAATAAATGAAGTATAACCAAATATACCTGTATTTAATAACATTTTCCATAGGGTACATTGAAGAACACTGAGTAAAAAACACTTAACAGGCTGGCAATACTAATGGGCACAGACAGGCAGGTACCGATGGAATAAATTGTCATATATTTGTGGACATAGACCATGAGGTTTACAGTAATTAACAAAAACGCTTGGGTGAAGTGAATTCCATCATAAAATTAGGCAAGTCAGGCCAACTCCACTTTGACCCAACATTAACCACTTAAGGACCGGACCAATATGCTGCTAAATGATAGGAGGCGTTTTCAAAATTCGGCCCTGCGTCGCTTTAACAGACAATTGCGCGGCCGTGCGAAGTGGCTCCCAAACAAAATTTGCGTCCTTTTCTTCCCACAAATAGAGCTTTCTTTTGATGGTATTTGATCACCTCTGCGATTTTTTTTTTTTGCGCTATATACAAAAATAGAGCGAATTAAAAAAATATATATATATATTTTTTACTTTTTGTTATAAGAAAAATCAAATAAACTAAAATTTGTCAGACGTTTAGGTCAACATGTATCCAGCCACATGTCTTTAGTAAAAAAAAATCGCAATAAAAAAATAGCTACCTATCGGCAACAGTGACACTAATACAGCGATCAGAAAAATGATCGCTTAGTGACACTGGCAATAGGGAGTAAAAGGGTTAACTAGGGTGGTGATTAAGGGGTTAAAACTTTATTAGGGGGTACGGGGCTACCCTGGACCTAACATTAACTGCCTGTCACACTAATTGTCACACTGACACTAAATGCAGTGATCAGTATATATATGATCACTGCATTCAGTGACACTGTGACAGGGGGGTGGGGGGGTGATCCGAAGGGGTTAATGTGCCTATGTGGTGTCAGTGTAGTGTTGGCGCAGACTCACTGTGTGATGTCTTCTCTCCACAGCAGCGGTTGAAAATACCGCAGAGAGGAGACATTACATCACCTGTTTACACAGGCAGAGGAAGTGAAACGTGGGGGAGGATGCGCATTGGCTGGGAGTGATCCGGAGTGGGCGGACAAGAACAGCCACCCCCTCATCCCCGATCGATCGGACAGCCACAGGGACCGCTGCAAGTACCGGGGGGGTCCCGATCGGACCCCCAACCCACGTCTAGGCAGGGACGTACAGGTACGCCAATGTGCCTGTACGTGCCATTCTGCCAACGTATATGTACATGCGGCGGTCCCTAAGTGGTTAACCACTTCCATCCAAAAGTGCTCAGTTTTTTTTAAAGGTGGTGGTAACTATGTTGAGACTGCATAAACAGAAAATTTAGTACATTCTGCTCACTGCCCTGTCATTCTACATAACCGAATGCTAGTCTTGCGACTCTATTCTACCCACTGCCCTGCCACTGCAAACTGCTTACTGCACTGTCCTGTGACTCCACACTTCCCTATCATAACATTTTATTCTGATCACTGCCCTGCCCAACATAAAACTTTGAACCGTCCTGTCACTTAATGCTGCCTACTGTCCTGCCACTACATACTGCTCACTGCCCTGCCATTGCATATTGCTTACTGCCCTGTCATTCCACTACATGCTGCTCTGCCCTGCCATTACATGCTGATTACTGTCCTGCCACACCACTACATACTGGTTACTGTTCTTCCCTGCCACTGCATACTGCTCACTGCCTTACACTCCTTTAAATACTGCTCACTGCCCTGCCACTACCTGCAGATCACTGCACTACCATTACATACTGCTCACTATCCTGTCCTGCCACTTGTTGCTGCCTAATGCTTTGCCTTGCCACTCCATACTTTTTACTGCCATTGCCAGTACATAAAACTCATTGCCAGCTCTAAATTTTTACTAGGTTCTGCATGTATAAAATAAAAAATAGAAAAATGGTTTCCACAGCTGTTAGAGGACCCCCCTCTAAAACAGAAGTCAGCTGCAACAAATGTTATTCACACACCAAAAAATCTAAATCAAATAATAAATAGTGCCTTGTCCCAAATTTATATATATATATATATATATATATATATATATATATATATATATATATATATATATATATATATATATATATATATATGTACTATTATCAGTGCATACCTGTGTTCATACTGTATATATTCATCCAATCGACTCAATATGAACATAATATCAACCTCTTTTATATATTAGCGAATAAAATCAAACTACTTATATACATTCACATGCAAGAGAATATGATCACATTAATATGATTGCACATCTCACTCTGCGCTTAGCCCAATCAAAAAAACTCCTACCAAAACAAAGAGTCATCAAAACTCCCCATACCATGCAGTGCTCCACCTTAATCCCAAACAGACATGCACAAATGTTGAGTGACTAAACCAGCCTTACTTATATCTTAATATATCAAAATGCACAGCTGTATGGGCCCCCATGATTTCCAATGTTGACACTGACTATACAGATAATTATTTGCCAGCACAACGTAAAACAACTCAATGGCACATAAACTATTAAATGCATTTAGTAGATGTAAATCTAATTACTATAAGGCCCCTTTCACATGTCTGCTCCGCTTGTCCGTTCAATACAAGTCCGTTTACGGACTTGTAATGAACCCCTATGTGAGCAGATCCGTTAGCGGATGATGCATCCGCTAACGTCCGCAAGATCCGAATCCGTTTTTTCGGACGAAAGAATGTCCTATTTATATGGATCGGATGCAAACGGACAGACGGTCCATTTTCATCCGATTCCATATAGGGGAGAGCAGAGGAGAGACAGGGCGGTCCCTGCACAGAAAACATCACCACTCTGTATATCTAAGAAATAAACTATATTTCTGTCAGCATTAAAAACAATTGAAATACAAGATTGGCAGAATAAATATCACATACAGCAGAGATATTATAATATTGCAGCCCATACTACGTACTGTATATCCAGGGTGGTCTATTCACCACCTTAATGTGGTAGAAGTACTAGTTGCTTAGCATTAGAAACTTTATGGCCTTAAAGAAATCAAATATTTAAAGAATAATAAAGGCACAGGGCCTTACTGAATACACTGTAAAAGTGGATTAGAACAACCCCACAAAAAAATCTCTGAAAAATGCGCTGCATTTCTCCGTATTGGGCGTCTACTGGGAAAGAAGGCTCTAACATCGCACAGATGCACAACTTTACAGGCAGACTAAGTGGATTGCCCAGGCACGATATTTAAAGGAATATTTAATTTTTATTGTTTCACTTTAAGCATCATTAAAATCACTGTTCCTTTACAAAAAACAACTTTTTTTTGCATTGTTACATATCCCCCAGGGCAGTACCCAGGTCCATATACACTTTTTAAAGCCAATAATTTGCATACAAACCTTCAATGAGGACTTTGGACTTTGGACTTTGCAGGTTCGAGCACCATTTACTTTAACAATTCCTGCCTATGCCAATGTGACAGGCATGTTCACCGGCAATAACACACTTTCCATTTGCATGTCCGCCCAGTTGAATTCTTAATTTATTTTAATTGGTCGCCATTAAATGTAGAGCACCCATACTTTATGGGAATCTTAGTAAACGACCCCCATAGAGTCCTAAACCGTGACTTTTATTTATCTCAAAGTAAAAATACAAAAATGATCAAAACTGTGATTACACAATAATACTAACAGATGTGTGCAGAGAGACTAGCAGAGAGTTAACTACATGATCATGTGAGATATCCACTTTAACCATTTCTAGGCCCAGTTGCTGATCCTGTCTTTGGTATCAAACTCTCACCAATATCCAAAACTAATTTAACATGTGTTGTCCTAAAATCCAGGGCTTTGTCAAGGGTGAAGTGGTGAATGTTACATAATGTGCTAAATAAAATAAAAAACGGAAATATATATTTATAACATAGCAATGTGACAATACCATTTCTGAAACCTACACTAGCTCAAAGGTTGCTACGTTGTATGTGTTGTGAAAGGTAGTCAAGAATCTATTAATTGACTGTACACATATTTCTGGCAATTGTTACTTTATGGGAAGGATATTAATCTTTGGAATTAAAAATGAAATTCTATATGCCAAATACTCCTAGTGATGTGTATACCAGAACCTATTCTAAAGTTTTGATACTGGCATTTCATAACACTGGATGGAATCCTTGTTAATGGTCGGCAGGTAACAAGCATCCCTTTATTAATATTTTTCCTGTCTTTTATAATAATTCATTCCATGAAAGCTGAGGGAAATCATTCAGCCAAACATCTTTCATATCTTAAAGCTGCATATTTTTTTTTTTTTTTACTTTGTAACAACTTTTATCAAACACAACATATGTCATATAAAGATCATCCTTCCACATTTGGCATTCCTAAAGCTTTACTTCTAAAATGAATAATAAAAAATGTGCTTATCTCGGTACAAGGAATATAATCTCTAAGCAGGACCACACAACAGCTTGTGCAGATCAAATAACATTAGCAGCACGTGTACCTTGTTGTTGTGCATGGGGCATTATTATAAAAAGGCTGGACATTTTCATTTTAGATTCCTGATGGAGGCTTGCACAATTTGTAAATGCCTGCAAGGTTAAACACCTGGCATTTGGTCACCATTAGCAATGAGCACATTGTTTAAACAGTCGTGGATTACAGAGGTGCTGTTTTCTTGACATCGTACTGCTGGTTTGGTTTGAGATCAAAGACAATGTTCCAATACTTCAAAAGCATTATAGGAAAATACCACCATGATAGAAATTTGAGAGCATTTCAAATTGTTATTTTAAAATCATTCATGAAGGAAAACAATCTATGGAAATCATTTTCAGCACAACAGATTTTTTTTCTGAAGTGTATAAAAATGTAATATACCCTTTGAAAACGGACTAATGCATATTACATTATACAGTAAGGGTAGCGAGTTCAGAAGTCTTCAGCAACAGAATTTGTTTAGCATGCAGATCATATACAGGTATGTGACCATTTATACAGAAATTTGTTATGCCTTTTTGTGGATATAACTGCTACTAGCTCTTCCTTGACCATGTTACATTTACAGTATGTATCTTATTTTTATTTTATTTTTACAAACTGTTTATTGAGAAATATAATATGTCAGATACTTTTACAAAATATAAACATCCAGGTTTACAAAAATAGTATAAATTTAGTAGGCATAAGAGCCGACACATAGATCAAATGAAGATTTTTTTTTTTGTTATAGTATGTTCATCCAATAACAATCACGACATAAAATTTAAATAAAATAAAAAAGGTACATAAGACATATCAGTTGTGACCATACCATCAATGCCATAATAAGAAATGCATATATACAAGAAGAACAAAAAACAAAACATTACAGTAGTTCTTTATTGTATTGCAAATAGAAGACCAGCTATACCATTTTGCATGAAAGGCATGCATGGAATAAGTAATGCTGCATACACACAATCGGAAATACGCAGCATAAATGTAGGAAAAATTCCCTCTGACAACATATTAGCATTGATTCTGTCTTTAATCTATGCAAAAGGTACAGATGGATTTTTCCAATTAAACGCAATGGCCCACATTGTTGCTACACACTGAACCCATTTCAAATGTAATCCATGGGATCTTGGGGTGAGGAATATTCCATTGTGCAAGTTGAGCAGATCTAGCTGTTAAATAACATGACCAATAATGTGGTATACTTAATCCTCCAGAATATTATGAATTATAAAGAACCTAGGGTGTTTACTTAACCAAATAAAATGATTCATCTGTCTAAATCCCATCTAAAAATGCTTTAGATATTTTAATTGGTAGGGCTCTAAATAAGTATAGTAACTTTGAGAATACATACATTTTTATCACCGTCAACATTATGTATCTTATAATACATTATTGTCAGCCTGCTGGTGCAATCTTTAAAGTATAATTAAAGGTAAAAAGTTTTCCTAGTTTTGGATAGAGTTGAGATGGATTACACCTGCCAGATTTGTATTGCTGTCTGTGTTCCCATTCTCTTTCTATTTGTCCTGTTCACTTAAAAGCAATAAGAAAAAAAAATATTTTTTTGTTCAATAAAAAAAATGTCGAGTTGGGGCTATCATGCCTTCACTCAACTTCCTGCTCATCAGGCCACAGGACCAGATCGTCTTTGCCGTTTGCAATGGCTCCAGTAAGCTGCGGAGACGCTGGTATGCAACCGGAAGGAGTGTTCCTCTCCCGTCGCCCATAAAAGTGTTCTTATGGTGAATCCACCGCTGAGACTACTGTTATGTGAAAGAGGACTGCTCACTGTGGCGAAAAATACCAGGGTTATGGCAGCTGCCATAACAACAGTATTTAACCTCAAAGTAGTGATGTTAATCCATGGTGGGGGTCCATAAGTGGTAAAGCATATTTATGTTCAAAATGTAAATAATATATTTATTTTCATATTGTATTTCAACTCCTCCTCCTATTAATCGAAACAATCTTGAAGTTTGTACACTTATTTTGTAAAGATCCCAACGCATTCACTTGCTTGAATTCTGTGACGTTGTATAGGTGAGTCACTGTGGAGATATATGAGCTGGCAATTAGCCGACAGCTGAGCGGCCAGCTCAAAGAAGGAAGGGCTGCTCCCTACTTAAGCCCTACTGCCCAGAGGATCTATGTCTTCACCTTGGTCAAAATCACAGAGATGATCTGCATTCCTGTTAAAAGACTTGCTTTGCTTACATTCCTTCTGGCTTCAGATCCTGTTTGATGTTCCACTACGCTGATCCCTGGCTTCCTGACTTTCTGGCTTGTCTGACTATAAGGTCCGGTTACCGAACTTTGGCTATGTTTGTTCTATTTACTTTTATTATTAAACAAGTGTGATTTAACTGTACTCCTGTCTCGGTCTGATTCATGGTTTCTAACAGACGTAAATAAATGATGTCCTGTTAGTAGGCATTACTGTATCACACATGTCACAGGGCCTGCCTTCTGAGCTACAGAGGTGCTGAGAGGAGAAGTTTCAGGAGTTGGAATCAGTGCAGTAATCACTGCAAATCATGCAGGGAATACAGGAAGTTGTGGAATAGGATGGCCAGCAAACAGGAAGAACTCACAACCTGAAAGGAGATCTTTCAAGTAAAGTTATATTGGATTGTCAAAATTAAATGTTGTCTATATGGCTATTACTATGTAAATGGTATAAAATGAAAGTACCGTATATGCTGTAACTATAGCTTTCCCTTAACTGCTGCAGAGAAAAAAGTGTATTTTTAAAATGTTCTGAAATGAATCTAAATAGAAGTACCAACCAGTGTTTAATTTACAGTCAATGCACACATTAGGGGATACAAAGGTTAACATTAAGCCAATGAGGTTCATTGTGATTTTTGTTTAATATTATATTTGGCACACTGTATAAATTTACATTATAAATGTAGTTGTGAAACTTAACCTGCTTCAGCTGCAATTAATTTAATATAACAGATTTATCTACATACTATACAAAGAATAAAATCATAATTATATTTTACAAAATCCTGCAAATTATCATATAGTATTTCTGAACAGAAAATGATAAATAAAATGTGATTATCACTTATGAAATTATTACAATGACTGCATTCATATATGAAACTGAGGAGCAGTCTATCTTTCTTTCTGTAATATGTAGGATTATTATCTGCTCTCTAAAGCAAATCATATGCAATTATTTTCTCAGAAAAGTTGAATGCAAATCTAATATAAATTAGATGCTTCTGTTTAATAAAATGTTTCCTATAAGCTTCACAAACTATGTAAGAAGTTTGGGGTATAAGTGCACCTAAAATCTAAAATTGTAATTGATTTCAGAAAATCTCATAGTGATCTATTACCTTTCCTGTCCTTTCCATGTTTGAGTTTCTTCTAATTGCTGCCCAGTTAGTTCTACCTGCTTGAAATTCACCTGACTTTAGGCCCCTCTTAAGTTCCCATGTAGGTGATCTGGCTCTGCTGCACAGTAAGGCCCCGTACACACCATTAAATAAATCTGTTCAAATCGGTCTGACAGACCGATTTGATCAGATTTGTCTGCTGGGCTGTTTTGGTTTGATCGATGTACACACGATCAAACCAAAATCTCCTCCAGCAGACAGCGCGGTGACGTGGCGATGACGTTGACGCCGCCACGTCACTGCACCAGGAAGTAAAACACTTCCGCGCATGCGTCGAATCCATTCGACGCATGTGCGGGCAGATATGTCTGCTGGTTAGCGTACTAACCAGCAGACATATCGGACGGACGGATTCCCAGCAGACAGATTTTAAAGCATGCTTTAAAATCTGTCTGCTGGAAAAATCTGTCTGTCCGCCCGTACACACGATAAAATTTGTCTGCTGAAAAGGTCTGTCAGACCGTTTCCAGCAGATAGATTTGATCGTGTGTATGCGGCCTAAGAATAATTTAGCAATGAATATTGTAATTCTGACATGAATAAGTGCAGACATCTTAATAAACACAAGTCCTTGAAATACTCTAAACATGCAACATTGGAGCAATCAGGCACAGTTATTTACCTAACTACAAAAAGCAGAGTGATTCTGGCAAGACTGATTTTGCGGCAAAACTTCAAATTTTACTGATGTTGAAATGTCACCAAAACTTGAAGTGATTGAAAAGTGTATAAAAATAACAAACATGTTATACTTACTTGCACTGTTGCAGTGGTTTGGCACAGAGCAGCCCAGATCCTCCTCTTCTTGAGTGCCTCCTTTGTGCTCTTGGCCCCTTCCTCCTGTTGAGTGCCCCCAAAGCAAGCAGCTTGCTATTGGGGCCCCCGAGCCGAGTCACAGCTCCATGTGTCCATTCAGACACAGAGCTGCCGCCTTTGCTCCGCCCCCTCTCTCTTTTGATTATATGACTGACTTTGATTGACAACAGCAGGAGCCAATGCAAAGGTGAACTTACACTTTAAGGAGATCACTTTGCAAAGCTCATCTATGGAGTTTCTCCAGTGCAGAGGGACATCTTCTTGGATCTGTATTGATTCTGGATGAACAGTGACAGTGCAACAGAGCAAGGAGAACTGTGATGGCAGGCTTCTGAGAAGAAAGGAGAGAGGACAATCTTAAAGCTGGAGAGCTGTGGAAAAAGACTGGGCTGTTGGCTATATGGAACTCTGCGGTGAGGTGTGATTTGCATGCCTGGTGTGAGGTAACATAGAAAAAGAGGGACTATCTCAGCATGATTGAAAGAGACATATCACAAAAAACTCTATTCTTGTCTTACTTGAACTTGACTTTTCCTGAATCAGAAGACGTGTCTGGACTCGGAAGAGGGTACCATGGGTCTGGTAAGAGACTAGCATTGCAAAAGTTAATCTGTTGTCATCTGGGAACTGTTGTACTTTCTTCAATGGCCCCAACTTTGGCAGTCAACATTTTTTTCATCATTCACTGTCCAAAGTGACAAAACTGGGACTGTTATTTATGTCTTTATATAATGCTGCTGGGTAAATGCAGTTAAGTTCTGGTATCAAGTACTGTTATTCAAAATACCGCAGGTGTTTAACCATATCTCTCATTGTAACATCATTGATTGTTTGCACTTTTTGCACTAATTCTCTCTTTTTGTAATGCTATACTTGGCCTAATACATTTTTTTTAAATACCTTAAAGGGGTAATTCCCCCAAAAACCTTTTTTTAACATTGATTGAGGCTCGTTATGTCAAGGGGAATCGGGTGTTTTTTTATTAGAAACGAAGCAATACTTACCGTTTTACAGATGCATCGTCTCCGTCGCTTCCGGGTATGATCGTCTGGTCTGGGCGTGCCTATTTGATTGACAGGCTTCCGACGGTCGCATACATCGCGTCAGGAGTAGCCGAAAGAAGCCGAGCGACGGTGCGGCTCTATACTGCGCCTGCGCACCGTCGTTCGGCTACTTTCGGAAAATCGTGACGCGATGTATGCGACCTCGGAAGCCTGTCAATCAAATAGGCACGCCTATAGTCGGAGCCCATACCCGGAAGCGTCGGAGACGATGCATCTCTAAAACGGTAAGTACTGCTTCATTTCTAAAAAAAAAAAACCTGATTCCCTTTGACATAACGAGCCTGAATAAATGTTAAAAAAAAGGTTTTTGGGGGAACTACCCCTTTAAGGTGTGTAAGTAAGTACTGTGTGTGCTAAATGTTTCATCTTCAGGTGTGCAGAGAAATCACAAAACAATGTACCTACTCCTCTGGTGGTAGCACTACATGTGTATTTAATTATGTGAAATGTGGAGAAGATATGGCAAATTGTCATATTAATAATATGTGCTGTCGGAGCATGCCCTGCTTATGGCGTTAATCATTACTTATGGAGGAAATCTAGTGATTTGTAGAAAAAATTATTATTGAGTGTATGGTGGTTCACGCTTGCATTGACCTTCTTCATATATATGGGTCATTCTTCTGGTGAGTTTTCTGTACTTTCAGAGATGAGGGAATCACTGAACAATGGGCGGTTGTAGATTCTTCCATATAATCTACAAGAGGTGTGATACTCAGAAGACTCTCGACATTGGAATTTCTTTGTAACACAATGTTTACAGACCATATTGTTGGGACTTTTTTTTATATATATTTATAAACAAGAGATAATGAGATAATTTTTTGATTATTTTATGTGTTTGGGTGTGCAGGTTAAATCTATGTATTAGTTATTTGTATGCTGTCATTTTGAATTTTTATTTTACTTGTTTTGCTGTATGTTTATTTTTATTTTTTCTTTCTGTGAAAATAATGGGGCTAATATTGGACCTTTTTCGAGGAAGGAAAGGTGCTTCCTTAAATTGGATGTAAACCCCCGATGCACCCAGTGAAGTGAACAGCCTCAGATGATACACAGAGATGAAATATCTCTACATAGGTTTTACAGATGTATATCTGCTGTCTTCACATGTATATACTGTTTAGAAAGTTCAGATTGGTTTAGGAGATTTTCTCTTCCTGTTTAACACAAAGTGTGATGTCTGGGCATACAGCCAAGATAGCTAAAATTGCTGATTGGAGGAAAGGCACACACCCCCTCTCATCATAGGCAGACACTCTCAGGCCCCATACACACGATCGGATATATCCGATGAAAACGGTCCGCGGACCATTTCCATCGGATATGTCCGATCGGGAGTTTGATCCGATGGCGTGTACACACCATCGGATCAAATTCCCCGCCGCCGGACGGCGCGGTGACGTGGCGATGACGCGGCGGTGACGTTGACGCCGCCGCGTCACCGCTACGTCACCGCACCAGGAAGTAAAACACTTCCGCGCATGCGCCGAATCCATTCGGCAGCGGCGCGGCGGCGGTGGGAGCCGACATGTCTGCTGGTAAGTGTACTAACCAGCAGACATGTCGGGCGGACAGATTCCCACCGGATAGATTTCAAAGCTTGCTTTGAAATCTGTCGGGTGGACAAATCTGTCCGCTAGCCCATACACACGAGCGGAGATGTCTGCTGAAACGGTCCATCGGACCGTTTTCAGCGGACATATCCCCTCGTGTGTACGCGGCCTCAGAGGTGTTTTGTAACAGGGACAGCTCCCTGCTAATCTATTTTAGCAACCTCCCCTGACAGAAGATTCAGGCTGCTTTTGTCTAAAGTGTCAGAGATTTTATCAGGAGTTATCAGGCTGATAACAGAGGAACGGTTCAGGAGAGAGCTAAGGGACTTAGCTCATTGAAGCAAGATAAGAAAATACTGCAGATATATGTGTCCAGCTCAAATTGCATTAATCAGGTTTACATCCACATTTGAAATCCATTACACTATTAAAAACCACAAAAATCACCCAGATTTTAACTAACGTATTTCTCAAATATGGCAAAAATTCCCAGAAATCTTTCACATTTCTCAATTTTGCTCATCCCAACTAACTCCCTGACTAACTACCTATGCCCTGTCCAAAGTTTTTTTTTTTTTTTTATTACTACTGCACAGCTGTAAGGAATGCTCAGCTATCTGCAGGGATTTTACTAGTAGCACTTCTAGAAAATGCCAAAGCTACAAGATTCTCAAAACATAGCAGCATAAGTTCTCATTTACTACGAAGAGCTTTATTTTTTCTTTATGACAAAAATGCCAACAATATTATTGTAATATTTAAGATTTCAGTTTTGCGAATGAGCATATAAACTAACAAATAGGCTAAGCTCTTCCTGGGAAATGCTTCCAAAAATGCAAGTCCATTGTTATATTTAGTATTTAAGGAAAGTATGTGATTCTCTCTCTTCTACCCCCAGCAACACAGGAGGTCATTTATCAGCCTGTCACTTGGAAGACCATTTCCAGTGTTCTATTGTCTAGCCAGAACCTATGAGAGGAAAGAACCCTTTACTAGCCATTCTTAGATAATAGAAAGCTCGTGTTAGGACAATGCACAGCCTGTAAACTGTCATTTATAAGCTATTCCTTTGATTAGTTTGCCAACATTCTGCAAATTTTACGTTCTGCTTTTATCCCAGCATTTATATGACTACACAACGCCATATCTTCCAAACCAGATATGCAAGAACTGACCAGATAGCTCTCATCATAAAAGTAAAACTGCAGAGCAAGGAGTTTTTTTTCAAGCTATATCATTTTTTTAAACCTATTCTCTCACTTCATGAATTGCATTTTACTGTTGTAAAGAGAATTCTAAGACAGATTATTGTACACTTAGCAATTGGAATCGTGCCATGTATTAGCAGCAAGGACTCACAGACTCTAGTTATCCAGTAAATGTTTTTGACTGAAACATCCATATACTGTAGGTTTAGTTGAATAATATTGTGAAATTGAATAATGCTTGATCCATCATAAAGCGTAGTCCAATGCCTCTCTTATGTTTATGCTGAAGAATTTGAATCTTCATTCCTGTTTGAGGTCACCTGTGGTCATTATAGCTGAGCTCCAGTCAAATGGCTAAAACACAGATGAAATACATATACAGGATGAGAATTGTTTGTTCTCCCAAATGATTTATTCTTGTGTCCTTGTCTACCCAGTTCTGAGATATACACAGATAAGCCACACAGCACAGCCAACCCAAAGACCTGACTTATCTCAACTGAAGTTAAATAATACAACTTCATATTTTCTTTTCTCCCAGCCTGTGACTGGACAGTGAAAGAAAAGCAGCGCACTGCTGAGCCTACAGTGGGGATCAAAAGTTTGGACACCCCAGGTAAAAAAAAATATTAATGTGCATAACAAAGCCAAAAGGCATCAAATCACAGATTAGACATTTTTATAATATGTCAAAAAAAGTTAGATTTTATTTCCATCGTTTACACTTTCAAAATTACAGAAAACAAAAAAATGGCGTCTGCAAAAGTTTGGGCACCCTGCAGAGTTAATATCTTGTACTGCCCCCTTTGGCAAGTATCACAGCTTGCAAACGGTTTTTGTAGCCAGCCAAGAGTCTTTCAATTCTTGTTTGAGGTATCTCTGCCCATTCTTCCTTACAAAAGTCTTCCAGTTCTTTGAGATTTCTAGGCTGTCTGTCACACACTGCTCTTTTAAGGTCTATCCATAGATTTTCAATTATGTTGAGGTCAGGAGATTGTGAAGGCAATGGCAAAACCTTCAGTTTACGCCTGTAATCCCCCGTGGATTTTGAGGTGTGTTTAGGATCATTATCCATTTGTAGAAGCCATCCTCTCTTTAACTTCAGCTTTTTCACAGATGGCATCAAGTTACCATCCAAAATTTGCTGAAATTTTATTGAATCCATTCTTCCTTCTACTCATGAAATGTTCCCTGTGCCACTGGCTGCAATACAACCCCAAAGCATGATTGATCCACCCCCATGCTTAACAGTTGGACAGAGGTTCTTTTCATTAAATTCTGTGCCCTTTCTTCTCCAAGCGTACCTTTGCTCATTCTGGCCAAAAAGTTCTATTTTAACCTCATCGGTCCACAGAACTTGTTTCCAAAATGCATCAGGCTTGTCTATACTGTATGTTCATTTGCAAAGTTCAAACGCTGATTTTTGTGGTGAGGACGTAGAAGAGATTTTCTATTGATGACTCTTCCATGAAGACCATATTTGTACAAGTATCTCTTCATAGTGGAATAGTGTACCACAACTCCAGTGTCTGCCAGATCTTTCTGGAGGGATAGTGCAGTCAAACGTGGGTTTTGAATTGCTTTTCTCACAATCCTGCGAGCTGTTCTGTCTGATATTTTTCTTGGTCTTCCAGATCTTGCTTTAACTTCTACTGTTCCTGATGACTGCAATTTCTTAATTACATTGCGAACAGAGGATATTGACATCTGAAAACGCTTTGCTATCTTCTTATAGCCTTCTCCAGCTTTGTGAGCGTCAACTATTTTCAGTTTCAGTTTTCTAGACAACTGCTTAGAAGAACCCATGGTGCTGATTGTTGGGGCAAGGTCATTTAAAACCTTTGAGATTGACATCACCTGGTCTTCCCAGACGATGATTGAGAACAATCCATGACACTGGCAGGTCTCAGCTTTGCAAAGGGGGCAGTGCATGCTATAAATTCTGCAGGGTTTTTCTGTAATTTTGAAAGTGTAATTGATGGAAATAAAATCTAACTTTTTTTTGACATATTATAAGAATGTCTAATCTGTAATGTGATGCCTTTTGGAGATTTTTCCATCTTTCCTTGGCTTTGTTATGCACATTAATACACATTTTTACCTGGGGTGCCCAAACTTTCGATCCCCACTGTATCTCTCAGACATGTGGAGAATAAAAAAATGTGTTTAGTTTCAATTTCTCATTTACATAAATTTGATTTGTTGAATTTGTTTAGTTAAATTTGTTTCATTCGTTTAATTTGTTTTTGGAATTCGTTTTGTTTTGTTTTTATTGTTTTTTAAATCGCTACAAATTTTTCTAATTCAAATTCGAATCCATTTGAAAAGTTTTAAAATTCAGAAAGTTTTCGAATTCAAAAAGTTTTCGAATTTGAATTGTTTTCAAATTCAAAATGTTTTTGAACTCAAATCGTTTTTAATTTCCAAAGAGAGTACAATGGAATAGAAAACAACGGAAGAGAACAGAAACAATTGAAAAGAACAGAAAATAAATAACAGAAAATAAAAGAATAATATAATATAATAGTAAGTATAAAAGTAAGAGTAAAACAAAACAAGATAGGATAGGAAATAAAATAACAGAATAGAATGGAATAGAATAGAATAGGAAATAAAAGAATTACATAGAAAGATTATAACCATCTTCTGAAATTTGAACATAATTCAAAAGAATAGATTAAAAAAAAAGAATAGAACCATTTTCCAAAATTGAATAATTGAATAGAATAGAAAAGAATTGAGTAGAACAGAATAGAAAATAACACAATAATATATATATATAAACTGAATAGGATGAATATAAGCATCTTCCTATTCCAATCTATTATTTTCTATTCTATTTAAATTCAAATTGATCTTATTTTGAATTCTGGGAAATGATTATATCCTTTCTATCCTAATCTATTCTAATCTATTGTTTTATTTTAATTTTATGTTTTTATATTTTTTGTTTATTATATTCTCTTCTTTTTTAAGTAATTTTATTTTCTATTCTATTCAAATTCAAATTGATTATATTTAAAATTTGAATTTTGTAAGATTGTTATGTTCTTTCTATTCTATTATATTCAGTTTTACTATACTATTCTGTTATTTCTATTCTTTTCTAATCTATCCTTTTCTATTCTATTCAAATTCAAATTGATTATATTTGAATCTTGGGGAAAGGTTATATTCTTTCTCTTCAATTATATTGTTTTTTTAATTCTAGACTTTTCTATTCTTTTATAGTCTATTCTATTTTATTCCTTTTTTTCTATTTTGTTGTTTTTTATTCTATTATTTTCTTATGTATTGGAATTCAAATGTATTGAAATTCGAATTTTAGAAGAAGATTATATTCTTCCTATGGTATTTTATTCTATTTGTTGCTATTATATTATAGTCTATTCTGTTGTTTTATTTTCTATTCTGTTTTGTTCTATTTTACTATTATATTCTTTTATTTTCTGTTATATTTTTTTCTAGTCTATTATATATTTTTTTATTCTATTCCTTTATTTTCTATTTTATTTTATTCTCTTTGGAAAACCATTTAAATTCGAAAACTATTTGAATTTGTTTTTAAAAACTATTTGAAGTCAAAAGTATTAAAAAAAAAAAAATTTGAATTTCTGTATTTTTGATTCGTTCAAATTTGGTACTATTGTAATTCGGAAATTTGGATGTATCCGAAAAATTAAAATTCATCAGAATTTTGTTTCGGAACGAAACGCACAGCACATGTCTAATCTCTCTGTTTTTCTGCTCTCTCCTCCTATCAGCTTGTTCCTTGTTAATAGTGATGAGCGGAATACGCCATATTCGATTTCGCAATATTTCGCAAATATTTCAAAAAAATATTTCAAAAAAATATTAGCTTTGGCGAAATTTTGCAACTTATTTTTTTTATAAAATATCACGAATATTCGATATTAACGAATATTCGCGATATTTTATAAAAAAAAAAAATTGCGAAATTTCGCCAAAGCTAATGCGAAATTTCGCTAATTTTTTTTGTGTGACTTTTAATATTGAATATTCGTGATATTTTATAAAAAAAAAAAAAAATTGCGAAATTTCGTTATTTTTTTTGGATAAAATATCACGAATATTCGATATTTACGAATATTCGCTATATTTTATTAAAAAAAAATGCGAAATTTCGCTAGTGCGAATGCGAAATTGATTGCGAATTTGATTGCGAAATTTGAAAAAATACGAATATTCGAAATAGCGAATATTCGCCGCGATATTCGAGTTATTCGCGAATACTCGAATATGCAATATTCGTAGCGAATATTCGCAATGCAAATATTCGTGAGCAACACTACTTGTTAACATATGAGCACAGACTCCTGGTGGTGCTTAAAACCAACCCAAATGTAATTTCTAACTTGCATTATAAAAAAATAAAAAATAAAATTGTACTTTTTTCTGATGAATCGGTTGCTTTGCCCATTGAGGGTAAATTAGCAGGTTCTCTTGAAAGCTTAGAGATTTCTAAATACTTTTATTAGGTTTTTAACAAACTCTAAACAGTAAAAGAAGTGAACCCTATTACTGTACAAAAAAAAAAGAAACACTTGTGTTTCCTTTTCTGGGACCTGAATTGTTACACCCAATTGAAATAACGCTTCAATTTCCAGTAAAAACAAAAATATCTGCCCTGTATAATATTATACTGCCTACATTTACAGCAGTTTTCCTAACTCGAACTTCAAGCTAAAGTCTTGGTACTAATCGAGTACCCCCAATTCTCCTTACACCTTCAAAATCTGAGACTGTCTAGCCAAAATAGAGCTTTATGGAAGCTATGGATATTAGAAATATAAGGTACTCACTGCGTAATGAATAAACCAGTTGAACAGACAAACCTGGTTGTATTTATTTATGTTGTATGTATATCATGGCAATGCTATATAAATTCTGTAAAATAGATACAAAACAAATGATGTCGTTTTTTTTTAATACGTTATAAAAAAAACATTTAAGGGTTATAAAGTTTCAAGCAAGTGTGTGATAGAAGGTAACAATCTCAAAAGTACAGAGTAGTACAGTAATGTATCAGAGGGACTTTTTTTTAAACATTCCATTCCTTTTGCCCAGGATGAATTAAGCTTACAAGTTTTATATATCAATATATTGTAAGGTATGCTTTGGCAGGCAAATGTTTTGACCCACTTTAGTAGAAAGTCTTTCTTTGAAATTATATTCAATATCACACTTTAAATTTTAACCTTTCACAGACTTTATTAAATTTCAGTATGGTTGACATGATAGTGTAAGGTGTGATCTTTAATGTTGAATCCAAAAATGTTCTTCCCATATTATGTTTTTACTACAGTTTCTCATGTATAGACCTTATCCTAAGAAAAGCCACTGGAGTATTTTATATTATGAACAGTGCGTGCTGAAAGTAAAGTATCAGGCTGCTACAATTATGTCAACTAAAATATGGAATGATATAGAATAATTGTAGACAAAAAGTATAAAATTCTGTGTTCCTAGGACTCCGGAGTGCAATAGTGTTTCATTTTATGGACAAATACTACAATAGCTCAATGTTAAAGCAAGTATGGCAATTGCAGAGATCACTTTATAACAAATGAAAGAAAACAAGCATGCTCTCCCAATATTCAGCACAAAAGCCTATGTAAACACTTTAAACATTTTAAGGTAAAAACAGGTTTTTGTTACATACATTTGCAAATAAACATTAACCCACTCTCCCACCCTGCTGTATCTAGTCATCTAATAGATTTTTTTCATTCAACCTTCAGCCAACCTTCAAGCTGAATGAAAATATCTAAGGCCTCGTACACACGATCAAATCTGTCTGCTGGAAACGGTCTGCTAGACCGTCCCAGCAGACAGATTCGAACGTGTGTACGGGCGAGCCGACGGATTTGGCCACCCGACAGATTTCAAAGCATGCTTTGAAATCTATCGGGTGGGAATCCGTCTGCCCGACATGTCTGCTGGTTAGTACACTTACCAGCAGACATGTCGTCTCGCACCGGCGCCGAATGGATTCGGCGCATGCGCGGAAGTGTTTTACTTCCTGGTGCGGTGACGTAGCGGCGTCAACGTCACCTCCACGTCACCGACACGTCAGCGCGCCGTCTGCTGGCGGGGATTTTGGTTTTCTCGTGTGTACACGCGAGCAAACCAAAATCCTAGCAGACAGATTTGTTCAAAACGGTCGGTCCGACCGATTTGAACAAATAGATTGCCTCGTGTGTACGAGGCCTTACAAGTTCCGTCCATACAGTGAAGATGAACAAATCCCCCTACAGAGCCATCAGTGACGGGGCACTTTAGGTTAGGGGGCCCCTCTATATAGAAATAAAATAATGTGTCATTAGATGGGGAGACCCATTGTTTCAATTGGGCTAAATGGGTTGCTATAAGGTAGTAGTAGAGGTCTATCATTCCCATAGCTCCAGCAGTCCTATGCTTTATAAAGTGGGCATGGGAGCT
This sequence comes from Rana kukunoris, assembly GCA_029574335.1. Taxonomy (NCBI): domain Eukaryota; kingdom Metazoa; phylum Chordata; class Amphibia; order Anura; family Ranidae; genus Rana; species Rana kukunoris. The sequence goes on from CM056049.1 coordinate 528,194,600, forward strand.
TCTGGGTTTGTTTGCTTTCCAGATATATTGCTTGAGTAGTGAATTTAAGGTGGCCAGATGTGTTCGCTTTAGTGAGATGGGTAGGGTTTTGAGAGATTTAGTATTTTGGGATGTAAGAGCATTTTGAAGGAGGCTAGGCCGCCTGACCATGACATTTCAAATTTAGATATGTGTTGCGCTATACTTTGGTTAGTTTGTCAATGAGAGGGAGGTAATTGGCATCTGCTAGTTGTGATACATCTGCTATTAATTGATTGCCTAGCTAAGGAATACCATTGTCGCTCCCTGTATAAGAATAGGAGGTTTGAAGATTACATTTGAGAGTAGGGTCTATAGCTAGTTCTAGGAGCCAATTTTTGGAAGTGTTTTATGCATATATTGCCAATGAATTTGGTCAAATGCCCTCCACATAAAGTGATAGGACAGAAGGCACTCGACCAGAACCAGCATGTTGGATTAGGTTAACGACCCTCCTTGTGGTGTCAGAGGCATGATGCCTCAAGTTAAAGCCTGTTTGGTCTGGCTTAATTAGGACCGGTAAGATAGGGATGAATCAAATGTTTAATAATGAAATTGGCCAGAAATTATCTGGAGAGGATCTTTACCAGGCTTTGGAATAGTAACTATATGCCTGAAGCATTTTGGATGGAAAAAAGGCTGAGCACACTGTAGCCAAAAACACTGAATTAAGAGTGAGGCAAAGGGTCGAATTAAATTGTTTGTAATAGTCATTTGATAAACCATCAGGTCCTGGGGATTTGTCCAAAGGGAGAGATCTGATAGCTTTAGCAATCTCTTGAGAAGTAATAGGAGTGTTCAGGCCTGCAGGTGAGTATGTGTAATGCCGCATACAGACGATCGGAAATTCCGACAACAAAACTTGTCTTTCATACACAGATCGCACAAATTCCAAACGTGGTGACATACAAGACGTACAACGGTACTATTAAAGGGAAGTTCAATACCAGTCTTGTTAGTAGAAGTTTGGTGAAAAACGATTCAGGATTTTCAGCCTTGTGCATTTCAGTCCATAGCAACGTGACGAATAAGCTATCTCCATTACGAACGCTAGTTTTACCAGACAGAGCGCTTCTGTCTCGTACTTGATTCAGAGAATGCGTGGACATTTGTGCGTTGGAATTGTCCACACACGATCAGAGTTTACGAGAACGGAGAAACTCTCAGATTTTTGTTGTCAGAAATTCTGATAGCAAGTGTCCGATGGAGCCTACACATGGTCAGAATTTCCGACAAAAAGCTCCCATCGAACATTTGTTGTTGGAAATTCGGACCGTGTGTACGCGGCATTAGAGTGGGTAAATTTAGAGAGGTCAAGAAGGCATCAATATAAGTATCAATGGGTTAAGGAGTAGTAGGGTAATTTTTTATTATTATTTTTATTTGTATTATTATATAAGGAGCTACAGCATGAAGCAAAGGAGTCTGCTATTTCTTGTGGGATGACTATTTTTTGTTTGGTTTGGGGGTCTGGTAGGTGAGCAATTTTATATAAAGTTTTCTTTGCTTTGAGAGCTAAAAATGTCCAGCTCTGTTGCCTGAAGAATAGTGTGATACTGTAGCTGGAGAGCTTTCTAGTGGTTTGTCATATTGTTCTATTCAAAGAAGTCTGAATGCAGTTTGGAGAGGGCTTGGGGTAGTGAATGGGAAACATTTGATTTATTTAGAGATTCTAATGATTTGATCTCTCTTAGGCCTCGTTCACACATGGATCCGTTCAGGTCCGTCTGTCAGTTTTTCAGGCGGACCTGAACGGGCGCTCCATGCACCCCTATGGAGCGTCGGATGTCAGCGGAGACATGTCCGCTGACATCCGACCTGATCCGATCCGCTAAAAACAAACGTATGGGGCTCACGTCCCCATCCGTCCATGCGGATCGGATCGGGAAAGATCTGATGAAAACGGACATGCTGTCCGTTTTCATCAGATCGCTCCATAGAGGACGCGGGGCTCGACAAGCTCCTCCCCGCTCAGTGAGCAGAGAGGAGCTTGTATCCGTCGGCTCAGCGGAGATCTGCGGACTGATCTCCGCTGAGCTGGCAGACACAGGCGGACTCCGTCGGAACGGAGAAATTGGAACGAGGCCTTAGTAGTTGGTCAAACCACAGTGTCCCTTGTCTCCTATACAGATTGTGAGTTCAATGCAAAATATTCCTGAAGATGTTTATCAATAAAACCAACAAATTGAGGGGAATTAAACACATAACACATAAGAAAGTTGGACTAGGAGTATGTTCCTTTACTATAGATATAGAAATTGGGGCGTGGTTGGACCACAATATATCATGTTTAGTGGAGGAAGAGACAGACTGAAGCAGCCTATGTCAATCCTAGTGTAGGAGTTGTGTCTCAGAGAGTGGAAGGTGTAATCACACTCCTTGGTGTGCTGACATCACCACGCATCAGCAATATCTTCTGAGTGAAGTAGAGGCTGAAGTACAGGGGGTAAACATTAAGGTTTAGAAGAGATATCCAAGTGTGGTTCTGCTGCGCTGTTAAAATCTCTACAGATTATGAGGGATCCCGTTTGAATCTTTGAGACCTTGTAGAAGAGTCTTTTTAAAAAAAAAAATAGCTGGTGGGAGCTGGGGGCGAAGGTATTTACTACAGTGAAGGATCTGTTGGTTAGTTCACACAGGAGGATAGGGCATCTTCCCTCTGGGTCAGTTATGAGCTCTTGTGAGAAAGCAAGAGAATTTTTGACAGCTATGAGGACTTCTCACTGTTTAAATGGTACAAATGCCGTCTCTTGAACACATATTAGGTCCCAGCCTAGTTTTAGGATTTTTTTCCAAAGTGAGGCCCTTTACGCATGATGATTCAGCCCACGGACCAGCCCATTAAAAGAAGTCACCTTTATCACCATGCTGTAGGTGTAGCGCTACCCCTGAAGTAGCCGATGGTAATTGATTGGGCCTGTACTCTGCTTTAACAGCCCCCAATAATTTGGTCTCACTCCCCTTGACACAGCTGTGGTGCAGGGCTGATATGAAGCTCAATAATAAAAGACAAGTAATTAGACACAGATTATATTCACTTTACCTGTGTTGTCACCCGGGCATACACTGTTATAGCTGCTTAGTGAATTAACAAGCCCCACAACAGATTGCGTTAAAGCAAAAGGTAACTTTGCTAGAACAGGTTTTATCATTAACATGAAATCACAATTGGTATACAACAATAAGACAAGAGGCTATAAGTGGCAACCGCCCGAGAGCCACCTGTATTGCTTCAGCAGGAGTGTCTCCAAGTGGGCAAGCAGGAATGTCTCCAAGTAGCAAGAATGATACATCACAGTATAATGAACTCAATATCCCCCCCTTACAGTCTTACTAGTAAATTGTAACAGCACTGCAAGGCCTTGCGATAAGTATACAATATAGTCTCTGGTCTTCTTTCTTCTGCTAGCGATTGTGAAACAAAGATTGTAATCCAAAGGGCTCTCTGATCAATAAGCAATGTATAATAACATAGAACTGTAGTTTAAATTGTGGAAAGTATCTGTGCACTCCCTCCTAGAAATGCACCACCAGTGGCAGTCACCAAACAATCAAATCAGACTTGAGGCCTATGCACATGTGACTCTATCGAACTGAACTGTTCCTTGGAACTACCGGTCCCAGCAACACTATGCAGTCAGTCTAAGTGTGTGAAAAGCAGTAAAAAGTTCTGGGCATCAACCCTCTCACCACACAAGGTCCCGGTAGATGGATGCCTCCTCTCCACCTAAGATGGCCACCACAGGACTTGTTATCTCCTTCCCAGCATGCACTTAAGCCCCGAGTATTCGTGGGTAGGTTATTTGCATAACACCGCACCATGTTCTTGAAAAACAACAAAAAGATAAATAAAGTCCATTTCACATTTTAGCCACTAGATGGTGCCAAATACCAATTTATAGCATTAGTCAGGAAATATCATTACACAACATTAACACAAGATTTAGAGGCAAAAATGCCCCCGCTACATACAAAGAAAAAAAATACAGCTTGTATTACCATAAGGCGGTTCTTAAGGATGTCGAGAGCGCAAGCCATAGGAGGATGGGGTACTGCTGTGGAGAGAGAAGCTGGAGTGGAGTATGGCAAAGATAGATGGTGGGATATCATCACAGGTGTCAGACCTGGAACTAATAAAGAAAAAAAAACTACTGTATGAAAGTTTAAGGAACAGTTAGAAGGCTGACATTAACTGGTATTTGACGTGTTAGAAAAAAAGATACTTTCTTTGATCGAGCTTTGCACCGGCTGCTAGGATAGTGAGAGTAGGCCTATCCGGTGGTTGCTGAGTCCAGCGTGGAGACAGTTGTTCCTCTGGACCTAGGGGAGCATCCGTGATCTGCAAGTAAGATACCTGAGTTTTCCCCATCCCTCTGTTGGAAAGTTTGTTCAATAAAACCCTTTCAGGCGATACGTATTCTTCTACATATTTTTGGTTAAAAAAAAAAAATTGCAATAAGCGTATACTGATTGGTTTGCACAAAAGTTATATCGGCTACAAAATAGGAGATAGATTTATAGCATTTTTATTATTTATTTATTTTTTACTGGTTATGGCTGCGAACAACGATTTTTATCATGACTGCGATATTACGGCAGACACATCGGACACTTTTGACACATTTGTGGGACTAGTCACATTTATACAGCGATCCATGCTATAAAAATGCATTAATTGCTGTATAAATATGACTGGCAGGGAAAGGGTAACACTTGGAGGCGATAAAGGGGTTAATGTGTTCCCTAGGGAGTGATTCTTACTGTAGGGAGAGGGGACTGACTGGGGGAGGTGACCAATTGGTGTCCATATGTACAAGGGACACATCATCGGTCTCCTTTCCCTGACAGGATGTGGATCTGTGTGTTTACACACACAGATCCATGGTCCTGCTCAGTTACTGGGCAATCGTGGGTTCCCGGCCACACCGAGCTCCCAGTGACCCGCGAAAGCTTGCACGCCGCCGGTGGTGCTCGCTCGCCCCCTAGTGGCTCGGGAAGTCGCATTGTCATATGACGTCCACCCAGAACAAGAGAGTCTTCGTCCCGCCGTCATATGACGGCAGGCGGTAGACAAGCACTTCAGGCCACGTACCCACGATCAGTCCAACCCGATGAGAATGGTCCGACGGACTGTTTTCATCGGGTCACCGCTGAAGTGGCCTGATGGTCTGATGTGCGTACACACCATCAGTTCAAAAACCGATCGTGTAAGAACGCGGTGACGTAAAACACAACGACGTGCTGAAAAAACGTGCTTCCAAGCATGCATCGACTTGATTTTGAGCATGCGCGGGTTTTTGAACCGATGCTTTCACGTATTAACCATTGGTTTTGACCGATGGTCAGGCATCTATCAGTCCGATTTTAAAGCAATTTTTAAATCTTTGGTCCGAAGGACGACAGACCGATGGGCTGTACCACACGGTCGGTTTGGAATGATGAAACTGGACTTCAGTCCATTTTCATCGGGTTGGACCGATCGTGTGTGCGCGGCCTAAGAATTTAAATGCAAAGGGTTAAGATTCATGTAAGGGGTCAAAGATACTTGGCGTCATGGTTGCTTAAAAGAAAATCACATTGTTTTTGGATCTTAAAGCCCTATTTCAAAATGTGGTAAACCATAGGCTGCAGTATCTGCAAATATGACAAGGATAATAAAAAGGAAGATAGAGGAAGGCGAAAGATTTCACAATCCACAAAGCTGTTCAATAAATAGCATGTTGTTAAAAAAAAATAGATGCATCCCATATGATTACCTGACAAAAGAAAATGTCGCCAAGCAAGGGATTGTAAAAAAAATGTGTATAATCACAGATAAACATCAAGATGTAGTGACATCTGATTATAATCATATCAGCAAAGGTATCTTTTGCAAGCACCAAAAACAACACACTGGAAGATAAAGTTTGACAAGTGTGTTATTTAGATCATTAAAATAATACAGATAAAAATATACATTTATTGGATTTTTTTATTTGAACTAGCAATGGGACATGCTGGAGGTGAATATTGTGATTGCTAAGAGATAGAAAATTGAAGGGTGTGAGAACAACTGAGCAAGATTTTGACAGCAGCGATTGAGTCAGCAGGATGGAAGAGAACAGAGAGATTACTGAGTCAGGACAAGTAGAGTTCCATGCACAGGCACACACAATGGAGCCATTCAGTTTTAAGGCCATGGGAGATGACAACTACAGTTATCAATGGTGTCAAAGGCTGTTCTGAGACAAGAACATGTCATTCCAAGCTGCAGATCCAAAACACGTCATCCTATAAAACCACAGGTCCAGAAATATTATAAAAAGAGGATTGCAAGCAGGATAGAGATGATGGTGTGAGAAGAGATGATCAGGCTTTCATATACAAGGAAAGAATTAGTAATTTAGTACTTTGAGAAACTGTTTGTAGGTTTTGAATGCAGATGCCAACGATAACATATAAAGTGTATCATTCTTTAATAAGTCATTATGTACAATCTGTATCTACATTGGTCACATAACATTTCATTAACCACTTAAGGACCGGCTCACATGGATATACGTCTGCAGAATTCGCCTGCTGCAAGCTCTGTGACCGTGACTGCGGGACCTGCGGACACGATGTCCGCCAGTGTCCCACGATCAGGTCACAGAGCTGAAGAATAAAGAAATGCCAGTGTAAACACAGCATCTTCCCGTTCTGCCTAGTGACATGTCACTGATCATCTGCTCCCTCTCATCGGGAGAAGTGATCAGTGATGTGTCACTCGTAGCCATGCCCCCTAACAGTTAGAATCACTCCTAAGGACACACTTAACCCCTAACTAGCCCCCTAGTGGTTAACCCCTTTACTGCCAGTCACATTTACACAGTAACCAGTGCATTTTTATAGCACTGACCGCTGTATAAATGTGAATGATCTCAAAATAGTGCCGAAAGTGTCCGATGTGTCTGCCATAATGTCGCTGTCATGATAAAAATCACTGATCGCCGCCATTACTAGTTAAAAAAAATATATTAATACAAATGCCATAAAACTATCCCCTATTTTGTAGACGCTATAACATTTGAGCAAACCAATCAAGAAACGCTTATTGCGATTTTTTTACCAAAAAATATGTAGAAGAATGCGTATCGGCCTATACTGAGGAAAAACATTATTTTTATAGACTTTTTTGGAGATATTTATTATAGCAAAAAGTAAAAAATCTTGATTTTTTTTCAAAATTGTCGCTCTATTTGTGTTTATAGCGGAAAAAAATAAAAACCGCAGAGGTGATCAAATACCACCAAAAGAAAACTCTATTTGTGGGAAAAAAAGGATGTCAATTTTGTTTGGGAGCCCCATCACATGACCGCGCAATTGTCATTTAAAGCGATGCAGTGCCGAATCGCAAAACGTGGCCTGGTCATTTGGCAGCCAAACGGTCCGGTTTGAAGTGGTTAAATTAAAATTTGAAAAAACTGAGGCTTTTTCTATTACTATGTCCACGTATAAAGGAAGAAAGTTATTTTGTATATATATATATTACATTTCAGACATTTTTAAAGGGAAGGCCTCATTGCAGATTGCAAACATTTCTGAATAGCCTCATAGTGTCTTTGTCGCTACTCACTGAGCTATCCCTTTATTAACTGATTAAGGACCAGTCATTATGTCATTATACTGAGGCAAGTTGGCTCTCCTGCGTGAATTGACGTAGGTGTACGTCAGCTGCTTTTAGAGCAATAGGGGGCACTACGCCGGAGTCGATGCACATGGCCCATGGCCACGATGTCCACTGGCCACCCGCGATTGCTCTACAGAAAGTCAGAATGTGGATGTGTCAATGTAAACAGACAGATCCTCATTATGACAGGGGAGCAGAGAGAGATCTGCTGTTCCTAGTGATTAGCAACAGAGATCTCTCTCCTCCTCCAGTTAGTCCCATCCTCCACAGTTAAAAACACATCCCAGGGAACACAGTTAACCCCTTGATCGCACCCTAGTGTTAACCTCTTCCCTGCCAGTGACATTTACACAGTAATCAGTGCATTTTTATAGCACTGATCGCTGTATAAATGTCAATGGTGCCAAAAACGTGTCTGATCTGTCTGCTGCAATGTTGCAGTCCCACTAAGAATCACAGATTACTAGAAAAAAAAATAATAATAAAAATGCCATAAATCTAACCCCTATTTTATATACGCTATAACTTTTGACAAAAAACAATCAATATACTTTTATTGCCATTTTTTTTACCAAAAATACGTAGAAGAATACATATTGGCCTAAACTGATGAAGAAATTTTTTGGGGATATTTATTATAGCAAAAAGTTAAAAAAATATTGTTTGTTTGTTTTTTTCAAAATTGTCGCTCTATTTTTTTGTATATAGCGCACAAAATAAAAACCGCAGAGGTGATCAAATACCACCAAAAGAAAGCTCTATTTGTGGGAAAAAAGGACCTCAATTTTGTTTGGGTGCAATTGTCAGTTAAAATAACACAGTGTCGTATCGCAAAAAATAGCTTGGTCATTAGGGGGCAAATCCTTACGGTTCTTAAGTGGTTAACATTCAATGAAGGAGGTCAGCTTCCAAATCATTAACACTTTGTTAGGAAGACAGTGTTCAAATCTATTTTTTACAACTAAGGCTTTTTTAAATCATTTGTTTTTTTTATTTTATCTCAGCTTTTAGCATACATATTTCCACAGACAAAAGTACAGACAAATTACTACAAATTTAGTAATTATATACTGGACTAACTAATGCCTGCACCCCTAACGGAATGATATCACCTTGTGCAATGTTGAATATTGTGTTTATTGTGTTCCCCCCCCCCCCCCATGTCCCCGCCTCCCACCCCTCCTTCCCCCTCCCTTCCCCTCCCTTGTGAGCATACAGACATGGTAATAGGTGGATTAATTTATAAATAATTGCCTCCGTTCCTGCTGTTTAATAGATGAGAGCAGACAGAGAGGTAGGGCCTTTCTCGTGGGGAGGTTCTCTCTTGGGCCCCTATACTAATTGGTCATTCCTTTTTTCCCAAGCTCAAAAGGTCCCTAGATTTTAGGGGCAAGAGTGCCTACCTAGCGTCCTCGTCTGTCAGTTGCCATAATCTCCAAGTTTTTGCAAACTTGTCATATTTCCCCTGGGTAATGAATTGTATCTTTTCGTTTGAGATAGTTTGTTTCATAACTTCTAACCAGTTCTCTATAGTCGGAGGCGCCTGTGCTTGCCATTTTTGAGCAATTATTTTACAAGCCTGAAATAGGCATCTCAAGATAGGTTCAAGGGTGCCTTGCGGTACCTTGGTATCGTCCATACATCCCAAAAGGCAGATCCTGGCTGCTGGAACGAGGGCAGATCCAAATTTTTTGTTTATTCGTGTTATAATGCCCACCCAGAAGCTATATAATTTTGGGCACTTCCAGACCATATGAAGAATATCTCCTTTATTATTACATCTTGGGCACTCGTTGTTAAGTCTCCATCCTAGTTTGAACATTTTGTGGGGGGTGTGGTAGACCCTATATAATAGGAATAGATGAGACAGTATTTGGGCCGGGGCAATAGACGCCCAAGCTCCTTGACGGAGAATCCTATCCCACTGTTCTGGAGGGATGGTGCCCAGATCGCTCTCCCATGCCACTTTGCTCTTCCGCTGGCCTTCTCTACTTAGTGCCCTCACACCCAACCTACTATAACAGGGATCCTCAAACTACGGCCCTCCAGCCGCTGTGGAACTACACATCCCATGAGGCATTGTAAAACTCTGACATTCACAGACATGACAAGGCATGATGGGAATTGTAGTTCATGAACAACTGGAGGGCCATAGTTTGAAGACCCATGTACTATAGTTTACTATAGTTTACAGCTATTAAGCCCTTGGCTTGAGTTGCCTCAATTACAAGGGCCAGGGCAGGCATCTGTGTCCACTCGACTGACTGAGAGGCAAATTGTGCTTGATCAAGCTTCATCAGGAGCAATACAGGTCAGGTCATGCTGGAAATAAAAAAAACTATCCATAAGGAATAGAGCATTGCAACACTAATCAATAAATATGAATGAGAGTATATAGGTTACTTTCAAAGTAAATACATTTGCACGATTATTTTAGAAGAGTATGGATAACCATATTCGATACAGATACAAACACATGTATGAAACAGATATTTGATATTGAGCAGCAAACTCACCAACATGGGCCATGTTCAATCCACATTCACAAGAAAACATTAATTTGATTGAAAGTCTACTAGATCAATAAATTGCCACCGCTCGCCACAGAAAGGCCAAATAGTTCCAGTCCACCCAAATAACCATAAAGGCTACAGTACATAGAAACGGAATCTATATATGAAAGAATTCAAAGGAAATTACCTGCAGCCGTAGAACATGCAGGCCAATATGTTTATTGTATGGGGTATAACAACCGTAAACCAAAAATATAAAAATATATATGTATAAAAGAGTACCTTGGTCCTTTAAGAAGGTAGGGTCAATCTTGGTTAACTAGGGTACTGTAATTCAAATAGCTGTTCAAAACCAGCAAAAAGATAATATACACGATACAGCAGACTTAACTACACATATAAGACTTAACTACACATATAAGATTCCAAGGATGGACCTAGTATCAAATAGATAGATTCTCCTGAAAACAGGAGATCTCCCAACCTGTGTGTCCAATTGTGTCCTATAGGCGAGTGTAGGTATGAACGGCTGTATCCACAGCCGTTCACTTCCAGGGGGAATAGCAGAGTCAGCAATAGCGGCCACCGGCGCGCTTTTATGTACCCCCCCGGCGGCGTCTGACGTCACTGCCGGGTGCAGGCTTATTTCTCGATGCCACCAGGGACCCACTGGGATTGGTCGCTAAGGATGCCGGCTAGTGCGCACGCGCATCAGACGGCGATCAGGTGAAGGGGAGTGCCGAACGGTTGAGCATGCGCATTAGCGTGACAAAGGCGTTTGTTTGGCGGCTCCCACTTCCTCCAGGTGCAGGGAGTTGCTATGGGGACCAAATGTGCCCCCTCCTATGCAAACCTGTACCTGGGGGGGTGGGAGCGTGACCTGTTTCATCAGGACGATATACAGATTTTTCTTGAGCAAATACCATTATGGCGTTGTTTCATTGACAACATTTTCTTTGTTTGGACTGGTTCCCGGGAAGATCTTGGGTCATTCATTGACAGCTTAAAGAAAAATCAGTTTAATATGAAATTCACCTTTGAGACCAGTTAGGAAAGACTCACCTTTTTGGACGTCGAGATCCAAATCCTCAAAGACGGTACAATAGGAACCACCCTGTTCCGTAAACCATCGGCAGGGAACTCGCTCTTACATGCCTCCAGCTCTCATCCTGGACCATTGATCTCCAGTATTCCCTATGGTCAGTACCTCAGACTCCGCCGTAACTGTAGTTTGGAGTCTGATTTTGTACAGGAAGCTAAACAACTACGGGTGCGCTTTCAGGAACGAGGTTACAGCTACAAATGCCTCAAAAAGGGTGAAGCAACAAAGAAGATGTTCCCTTTTACATGACCCTAAACCAAATAGGTCCAATCCAGGGATCAGACTAATCACACATTTTTCTGGCAACCACCAGCAGATACGTGATATCCTACAGAAACATAGTTATCTGTTGATGGGGGACGATATGGTATCCAAGCACTTGACTTCACATCCTGAAATCACCTTTAGCAGATCACGCTGCCTGCTTGATAAATTGGTCCACAGCCACCACTCTCCTCGTTTATCCACCCCGTTGAGACTGAGAGGCACCAGACTACGCCACAAGTGCCCGTTTTGTAGGTACATCCATTCGGCATCTACAGTCATGCTTCTGGATGGATGCATCTACAAACCCAACTTTTCTGTTAACTGCCAATCAGTGGGCGTTGTTTACATCATGCAATGTACCTGCAATGCTTTTTACGTTGGCAATACAAAGAGGCCTTTTTTTCACCGCATCCGCGACCATGTATCCCTAATCTCTAAAAAAAAAGATGGAAACTCTGATCAGTCGTCATATAGGTTTACTCCATCAATTTGACAGTTTCCAGATGCGATTCTCTGCACTGGAACATATTCCTCCAGGTGACCGAGGGGGGAACTTAGACAAATTGTTCTTGCAGAAAGAAGCAAAGTGGATACACCAGCTATCGGCCCTGAAATTTCCAGGGCTCAATGATGCTTTCAGTTTTAAACCCTTTTTCTAATACATTCCTTCTCTCTTTATTTCTTAGATTAATTTTAGGTCTTGATCTATGTTCAATGTTATTATTATGTTGAAATTTCAAATTCAGCTAAACTGATGTACCAATTACGATGCAGTGTTGAGCTTCCTCCCCAACCTCTTTGGCATTTAATCCACATTCTTCATAAATGTAGGGTGACATGAATATCATTCAGGTCCTGTTCATCCTACTAATTAAATAGGTAATCTGGTGATTCCATTAATTGAATCCTCATTCTAATGATTGGCCCCTGTTTTACATTGTGGCAAATTGGTTTATAAACTATTGCTGTCTCTGCTTGCTACCGTTAGTGTCCCGGTCCACCCATTTATACATTGGGCTATATGGGCAACAGGGGAGCACCTTTTTGTTACATAGGTGGTCAATTGTGCCTCCTCCCATGGTGATCCCTTGCAGATGCCTTCGACACTGGGGTTGTTTTATTATTTTTATTTTTCAGCTCTTTAGGTGACCCACTGTCCCTCAGCGTTTGGTCACGTTCCCCTGCTAATCTAGGGTGATTTTCCTTTTCTAAGATGGCGCTGACAGCATCCACGCCACCTATGACGCCTTTGTCGTGCTAATGCGCATGCTGAAACGTTCGGCACTCCCCTTCAGGTGGCCATCAGCTGATCGTTGTCTGATGCGCGTGCGCACTAGCCGGCATCCTTAGCGACCAATCCCAGTGGGTCCCTGGTGGCATCGAGAATTAAGCCTGCCCCCGGCAGTGACGTCAGGAGAGTCTATCTATTTGATACTAGGTCCATCCTTGGAATCTCTAGTTATATATGTAGTTAAGTCTGCTGTATCATGTATCTTCATATTATCTTTTTGCTGGTTTTTAACAGCTATTTGAATTGGTGTGACTGCACCTCTGCTGCTGGCATCCTGGTGGTAACCTCCATCTCCACTTCCAGCTTTGCTCTCTTACAGTACCCTAGTTAACCAAGATTGACCCTACCTTCTTAAAGGACCAAAGTACTCTTTTATATATATATATATATATATATATATATATATATATATTTTTGGTTGTTATCCTCCATACAATAGACATATTGGCTTGCATGCTCTACGGCTGCAGGAAATTTCCTTTGAATTCTTTCATATATAGATTCTGCTTCTATGTACCGTAGCCTTGATGGTTATTTGGGTGGACTGGAACTATTTGGCCTTTCTGTGGCGAGCGGTGGCAATTTATTGATCTAGTAGACTTTCAATCAAATTAGTGTTTTCTTGTGAATCTGTTTCATACATATGTTTGTATCTGTATCGAATATGGTTATCCATACTTTTCTAAAATAATCATGCAAATGTATTTTCTTTGAAAGTAACCTATATACTCTAATTTATATTTATTGATTAGTGTTGCAATGCTCTATTCCTTATGGATTGTTTTTCTATTTCCAGCATGACCTGTATTGCTCCTGATGAAGCTCGATCAGAGCGAAACATGTAGGGCAAATTTGGTACAGGTTTTCTTTTTGGCTCTCTGTTGAGCCTTTCGTATTCTTTGGGATGTTTGTTTAATTTTTAAAATTGATATATGTTAAATAATAAACTTGCTTTTTACCATACCTACTTTGATCCATTGATTTTGACACTTTAAAAATCCCAGGGTTTGTCACTGATTTCATGCTTACTAGCCACAATCGCGGCTTTGTTTACTTCCGGGTACCCGGACGTGACGTCATCACATCGTGCCTGTGCCTCCGACGGTCATAGAGATGACTGGTGACCATCATCTCTATGATTCCTAGCCTGCACCAGACGATTCTTTCTCCGGGCCCCCGATGGCACGGGAGAGCCCGGAGAAGCACCGGGTCAACCCCCCTCCCGCCGCCATCAAGAATGGTCAAGCGGTGGAACCACCGCTATGATCATTCTTATCATGCACAGAATCGCCGGCACAAAAGAATGAAATCTGAATGATGCCTCCAGCTGCAGGCATCATTCGGATATCACTGCACAAAGCCCAGGACGTCATATGACGTCCACCCAGGATGGGAGATCCCCTCTGTGGACGTCAAATGACTATGGGCCAGTAGTGAAGTGGTTAATAAATAACGACCTCAAAATCTTGACAAAAATTTTAGCAGATAGAATATCAAATTTTAGCAGATAGAATAAAAAATTTAGCAGATAGAATATAACATTTTAGCAGATAGAATATAAAATTTTATCAGTCTATACATCCACAAGGACCAGGTCGGCTTTATACCTGGGAGACAGGGCCCGGATCAGATCAGGAGGGCAATTGACATAGTATCTCTCCTAAGGTCAGGATGGGACAAGGGATCGCCTAATACTTTTATTAAACAATATCACGCTATTGGCTTCTCCATTGTTTTTTTTCATATCCCCATGTGGAATCCTGGTGATGAGGTTTACATCAATCATTTCCTGTCATTATGTGTGCAGGCACAATCCTGCATGTGCTCATTTCACTAACTTTTTTCACTAAAGTAGTCAATTCGTTCTGGTAAACGCATCCATTTTTATCAGCACATTTTTGGGTGTAAAAGAAAGCATCCATAATTCACCAAGGTGTGCACACCATGCTACATAATTGCTTTCCTCTGGGTGCCCAAAGAGTGCTCAAGGTCTTTCGCAATCCTAGTTACATTCCTCCTTACCAGTCATTTCTCCGAAGCTTGGACAGGGGATCTCAGCCAAGACCAGAACAAGCCATAAACTTTAGTGCAAGAATGTACAGCGGAATGGCCATTAAGGGGTTAAAATGCTACAAGAGGACTTTTTCATCTACCGTGAACTCAAACAATGTGTTTGCCTGGATTAGACACAGGTGTATACCCAATGAGCAAGTGAAAATGTGACTGTGAGTTGTATGCTGACAATTTTGTCTCCTTGATGCATTTATCTCATACCACATTCATTCATCTGGTAGTAGAATTGTGCTGTTTGATATTATAGAAACATTTTTTTCATGAAGGAACTATTGCATTTTCAAATATATAGTCTGATTTATAGCCTGCAGGTAGAATGTGAAGTATTTGCAAATTGGGCAATACACATTCATTTCACATAGCTTCTTTGCAGAGTATGTTCCAAGGGGCAATAGTCTGCTGTCCACCTTCTCAGACATAGGGAAGGGGGGAGAGGATTTTATTTCCCATACATGTTAGAAGGCCAGATAAGAGGGAGGGCCAGGTGGAATTTAAAGCTTTAAAAAGCTTAAAACTCTTTTTTAAATCTAGACATATATTTCAAATACCTTTCTTAAAAGTTGGCCCAAATTACACGACATTTAAAAAAAAAAAGTAAAATCACATAGGCACAATTTTACATTTATAAAGGTGCATTTAAAGTCTTATGAAATTAAATATATTGAAAGTTACTAATCCTTAAATGTGGTGGCTACATTAAAAAATGTTTGATTGACTTTACAAGTGAAAGCCTAACTCCAGCTAACACTTTTTAAGCAGTTTCGGAAACAGTTTTTTCCTTCCTTTTTGGGGTAAATGTTTTAACTAATTGAAGAAAAACTGACCATTGCAAGCACACCTGTCAGTGTAAAATGGTTTGTCCCATCCCTTTAACTGCCACATTTGCTGCACAGTTTGGCCTGTTAAAGGAAGGTGACAAATAGCAGCCTCCATATAGGGGATTAGAAGCTAAATCCAGAAGAAGCTACAGAGTATAAAAGAGAAGAGAGGTGCCTCTAAAGCCCCATACACACTATGGGCCAGATTCAGGAACAGTTAGGCTGGCGGATCCAGTGATCCGCCAGCCTAACTGTCACTTTGAGCCGGCGTTTTTGTTTTCTGTAACCAGAAAACAAGAAACGCCGGGTTGAAGCTCCGATGCGATCAGCGTAACTGAGTTTCGCCATCGCATCGTTACTTCAACTTAAAAATGGCGCCGGGGGCGTTCCCGCCGATTTCCGCTCAAAAAATATGTTAATGAGCGGAAATCGGCAATTCACGAGCGAATTCCGGTGCGACGCAATGACGGTACTACGTTTCCGGAAGCGATACGCGGCGCGACGATATACCTACATGGGGTTGGAGTATCCTATGTTAGGTATAGGCGTCGTCATCGCGTCGGAAAAAAAAAAAAAACGTCGCTTGCGTAAAAAGATCATGAATGGGAATGTGACGTCATTGACGTTCATTCACAGAATTTGGAGCATGCGCACGGGGATGCTTTGACATTCGACGCATGCGCAGTACGTTCGCGGCGGGATCGCGCTTAGTTTAAATACTACACGCCCCGTACCCGCCCAATTTGAATTCCGCCGGCTCATTTTCGTTACGCTGCCGCAACTTTAGGAGCAAGTGCTTCGTGAATGACAGCACTTGCTGCTAAAATTTCGGCAGAGTAACGTAAATGAGAAGCGTTACTCTGGAGCAAAGATGCTCCCATCTACCTGAATCTGGCCCTATCAGTTTTCCTGCAGGTTTTTCTCTTCAGGTTTACCAAAACCATGTAGTGCAAGGGCCTGCCTGATTGCATACAAATTGAAACTATTGAGGTTTGACCTCATATTAGATGGTTTTGGTAAACCTGACAAAAACCTGCAGGAAAACTGATAGTGTGTATGGGGCTTAAGTGTAGCAATATGGTTACATTTAATGAAGGTACAACATTTAGCAACTCACATGGTTGATGATTACCCTTCCTGACGGTTTTCCCGAGCGTGACTTAAATTTCATTACCATTAGCGGTAACCACAAGCCACATTTGGGATTTCATTGCAGGATCCTGGTGCAGTATTCTTGCCTTGTCCCCAAGATCCTGCAGCATCCCCCTTCTGTGTCTGCAGGCTGTGTCCCCCGCCCGATGCCTCTGTGTGCCAGGTTCCATTCCCTGGGAGCATTGCGACGCACAGGGGCGGAGCCTGGCG
This sequence comes from Rana kukunoris, assembly GCA_029574335.1. NCBI lineage: Eukaryota > Metazoa > Chordata > Amphibia > Anura > Ranidae > Rana > Rana kukunoris. Next base: position 528,211,692 of record CM056049.1, read on the forward strand.
GCAATATACAGAGTACAGAGTACATTACTGTATCAAATCATTTCACATCCCGTTTGTCCCTAGCGCTTTGTCCAATGCCCTGCATGCAGTTTTATGTTATATATACTGTTCTTTCTGCCTGGAAACTTGATATTGTCCATAGCAACCAAAAAGTGTCCCTTTACGTCAAAAGTGGTTTTAGACCAGCTAAAAAAACAGTGATAGTAATTTAGAACACTTGCAGAATTAAGCGATAGTGAATCATGGGGAAATTATTTGTATTATTATTATTATATTATTATTTTTTAAATATTTATACTTATTTATTATATTATATTTTATGATTTAGTGTTTCAAACTTTATCATACCCAGGATATCGACTAGACTCTTGTTTGGACAGATATAAGTGTGTTATTACTAAGAATTACAGGCCTACAATAGAAAACGCCAAATTTCTATGCAAAACATTTGTACTGCTTTGAGTCGCAAAAATCTGACATATTCATACCACCAGGGTGGCTACAATTTCAGTCTGCAGTCGTGACCGGGAAGACTACCCTGCAGTAGAGTGATCTGAAAGCGAGGCTTGAACCGATCATGGAACCCAGCGTGAAAGGCATGGTGTTGGTGGCGGTACGGAGGATGGTCTATGTGGACAGCTTTACCCTGGATTCTGCATACTTAGACATGCCTGTTTTAATCATCAACCATATAAGTTGCTAAATGTTCTATCTTCATTAAATGTAACCATATTGCTACGGCTCTTTTTGTCTCTTTTATACCCAGTTGTGACATCACACTACTTGTATATCAAGACATTGCTTGTATGTCAAGTCAAAATGTATCAAAAAATGTTGATTGTTTTGCAAAACGCTCTCAAACCAAGTTACTCTCAAACCCAGGTTTTACTGTACCAAATTATGGCCACTAGCCATAGCTGAGGAACATAGGAAATACATTGTACATATGTCTTTGTAACCATTGGTTTAACCATTTGTTTCCTAACTCCTTCTAGTATTCTCTAGCATTCTCTAGACACATTAATTATTACTCAATTTACATAGAATATACATGCAGATTCCCAGGACAAATAGCTATGCAAATTTATAGAGTTCTATATGTCCAATGTAAAGCAGAAATTTTGAAAGAAGGCATAGACATACTGGCTAGTGATCTTAAAGTCAACATTGCTCCCATGGTAAGCTTTTGTCCACCTGTGAACTGTACTCAAATAATGTTGGAGGACTATAGTAAAAAACGTAAAAAAATAAAATAAACTATTTGAAAATACATTCATCCAATGTTGATACTATAATAATAATGCAACATTCTCTGTTATGACGTATTATTATTCTTATGTATTATATGTAGTGACTAGTGAAGCAGATTTTCAGATAAGCAGCACTGAGCGGATACTTTTGGTATTGAAATGAAATACAGTTAAGATACAATGGGGCAGATTCACACAGAAATGGATTATCGTAGCGTATCAGAAATACACTACGCCGCCGTATTTTACCTGGCTCTACGTGGAATTCAGGTAGATTTTGTCCATTAAACGACGGCGGCGTAGTGTATTTCTCCCGTCGCAATCCATATAGACGAGTAGGGGGCGTGAATCATTTAAATTAGGCGCGTTCCCGCGGCGATCGATCTGCGCATGCTCCGTTCCCAAATTTCCCGCCGTGCATTGCGCGAAATCACGTTGTGATGTTATTCGTTGTTTAGGTAGCGTCGTTTACGGGCGATCCTAGTCCCGAACGAGTTACGTAAACAAAAAAAATATTAAATAAATTCGAAGCGGGAACGACGGCCATACTTAACATGGGCTACGTAACGTTAGAGCAGCAAAAAGCTGCTCTAACATTACGTACAAAAAAATAGACGAAAGTGATTGCGACGACCACTCGTATCTTCGGGAATCGCCGTAAAAAAACATTTGCATATCCCGACGCATCAAAACGACGCGAACTCCTCCCAGCGGCCGCAAATAGATGGCAGCGTAGATCCGAAGGCTTAGGAAGACGTAAGCCTCTCGGATCGAAGCCCGAAGCCGCCGTATCATGGTTTGAGGATTCAAACTAGTGATACGGCGCGCGAAATTTAAAATTACTCCTGTCTAACACCAGTTAGACAGGCGTAATTGCTTTCTGAATCTGGGCCAATGTTCTTTGTTTTAAAGATTTAAAAGTCCCTTACAAGTGCCCAGTAAAAAGATACTAGTTACTAATGAATTTTTATTTTTTTATTTTTTATTTTTTTATTAATTAGAATTTACTTATATTGAAAAACAAAATACTTCTGGTGCAATATTCATGGTAAGGATGCATGTTAAAACAGCCATATACAATCAAAAGCTGCAAGTTTCCATTCAAAACAGTGTAATAAGAACTCCAGAGTGCTTAAACATATCAGTATCCCAACTGCTGAGCTATTAAATCCCAAATGCCACATACTCATTAAATGACTCTGTAGTGCTTGCCTTTCTTCGATATATCATATTTGAGTGTTACTCATAAAGGGTTTGAACTCCCCAAGCATATGTGTCCATTTCCACCATAAAAGTAGATTCAGGTGCTTGGCATGGCTGTCTCCAGACGGGTTTCCTTGAATTGATGGATTCTGTTCCATTGCCCCATGGCTCTGGATACACTCACTTGCATTTATAGGGGTTTTCTACAAGTTATGTCTGTGCTAAGCATGTGGGAAGGCTCTCACACCTCTTTTTTATAAATCTGACATGTTTGCACATTCTAAGTTGACAAATTGCCTAAAATGAGCTTTTACACCTATTTTCAATAGCCATGATGAGAAATTCACATGTAAACCACAGGTGTTCAGCAATAGCTGCAATAAAGAAAAAAGATTAGTGGACAGAATGTTATATATTAACATTTGAGATTGCAACCAAAGAACTATAAAAATAAAAATATTAAGATAAAATCTGTGTATCTGCTTCCAAAGGAACTTGCTTCACTCCGTTCATAACAGCCAATGACAAAACTATAAGACCTGTTGCCAATGAGGTGCCAGATCCATGACTTCTATCTGCCCTCCTCCTTGTAAGCCTGTTCTGACTAGTCACTGCCAGAGCTAATCAAACTCAGAGTATTCAAATTAGATATTTGTATGTCTTAAATGTGTGTAGACAAAAAGCAGGCAAACAATTTGAATAAAAGCTGAGCTGTATTGGCCTTCTGCAAACTATTTTGGAAGATTGAAGAATAAAATAAGTGATAAGCGCTACAGAATCAAAATAGTGCAGGACACCAAATATTATAAACAGACTAATAATGAACCAAAAAAGTCCCAGGATGGTGAAATAAATGTAACCAGTAACTATATAAAGTGTACTGGGAACTGTTGTGGCGAGTCCCGTACGTAGATATTTCTAAGTGCCAATGGTGAATGCCTCATCAAACCAAAGGAGGCGGCACTATATATCAAATGGGGTAAATAACAAACAGTCTCTATACACTGGTGGGATGAGTAGCTGGATGAGGGAACTGAGATCACGTGACACCCGCGCAAGCCGGAGGCCAACAGACATAGCGGTAGTGGCATACGATCGCTCCGCTCCGTCTCCTTGTTTTTATTTTTGTCACATTTTTTTGTCTTATTCGGTTCAGTCCATCTTGGACCACCGTTTGGCATTTCTGATTTATTTATTTTAATAAACCACTCCTTCTTACATCGATGTACTTTACCATTGGAGGTTGTGTTTTTTTCCTTGTTTTTTTCCTCGTTTTTCTGATTCCACATCCCCTATGATCCATCGATGGAGCCTTGAGCCCTGATCAACATAAGGATAAGGAAGAGGAATCCCAGAGAGAAACTGAGGTCGCTAATACAGCAGGACATATCTATATATGCTCATATATAGCAACCCTAAGGTAAGGGAACTACAACACTCCTTTGGATTTGATAACCCGGTACAGCAATTTTAAATGAAGACTTCCATCACATCTCATCCAGCTACTCATCCCACCAGTGTATAGAGACTGTTATTTACCCCATTTGATATATAGTGCCGCCTCCTTTGGTTTGATGAGGCATTCACCATTGGCACTTAGAAATATCTACGTACGGGACTCGCCACAACAGTTCCCAGTACACTTTATATAGTTACTGGTTACATTTATTTCACCATCCTGGGACTTTTTTGGTTCATTATTAGTCTGTTTATAATATTTGGTGTCCTGCACTATTTTGATTCTGTAGCGCTTATCACTTATTTTATTCTTCATTTTATTCACCAGTGTTTTGTGGGCACCTTAGATTGAGCCGCTCTTTACCAATTTATGTGACTCTAGCTTACACTTGTTTACTCACAGTAGCGCACCAGTTTCCTATTTATTATTTTGGAAGATTAGTTGTCTGTATCACCTAACCAAGGGTAGGCAACCTCGCCCTCCAGCTGTTTACAAGTCCCATGAGACATTACAAAACCCTGACAATTACAGGCATGACTCCTAGAGGCAGAGGCATGATGGGATTTGTAGTTTGACCACAGCTGGAGGGCCGAGGTTGCCTACCCCTGACCTAAAGCCATCAGACATACCACACATACATTAGATAAATATTTTTCTTTCAAATTTACACTTTTCTTCTCCAGATGGTTTCCAAGCCACTAACCTCCATTGGCTAAATTATGAGACACCCTTGTGTATGAGCTCTCAGCTGATGCTGTGTGTGTCTATAGACATGCACATGGCCTAGAAAGCCATGGACCTGCTGCTCTGTCACCCTGCTGCCCTCAGTACCTTCCTTAAGATCGGGGATGCAAACTAGGTAGTGGTGACACAAAACTGCTAGTATGTTTAAAGGCGAGAAACATAGAAGAGCATTGGAGCATTTTTTTTTTACCTTATTGCAGAGAATGCATTAACATAAAAAAATCTTAGAATTTAGTACTACTTTAAACTGTAATGGTTACTTTGGGGCAGCAAAAAGCTCTTTCACATATTTTTAAACATATTATTTATTGAAAATTATTTATTTAAATATATTATTTAATTTAAATACATTTAAATTACAATATTCCCCCTGTTCTAACTGTGCAGTGTGCACTAAAGAGCTAAAAAATAATAAGAATAGCTACTCCCCTATTATTCTTTCATGAAGGCAATTCAAAAGAATTTGTTGCACAGATTTAAGGAACAGTGGTCAGTAAAAACTAGTAATATATTATTAACATTATTATTATTCAGGATTTATGTAGCACCAACAGTCTGTGCAGCGCTTTACTTATGAGGGAAGACAGTGCATTTACAATACAATTCAATACAGGAGGAATCAGAGGGTCCTGCTCATTTGAGCATACAATATAAAAGCCACTTAATAGTTATTTAATTTTTATTTTTAATTTATTTTTATTGGGAGTTTTAACAGAACAGTAACACATTTATACTGAGAGTTACATAATATTGCAAAATACACCTTGCTCCGTCAGTAGGGATAACAATGATACATTACATAAATTTGCAAGAAAAGGAATTCTTCAGTTGTAGGTTAATTGTCTACGTTACCCTCAATTCTAGGTACGGTAATGATACCGTGCTCCTGACACCCCCATTGGGATCAAACTGTGCCACAGACCACAGGCTCGCACCTTCATATGCTATACATGCTGCCATATTACTATTTTTCACAATACATTCACTACCGTATTTATCGGGGTATTGCGCGCTCCCACGTATAGCGTGCACCCCTAAAGTTACCCCCAAATTCCTGTAAAAAAAATGTTATAACATTTTATTACTTACAGTTTTGGTGTCTTGCCTGGCGTCCATTGTCCGGTCCGGCGTCCGTCTGCAGCCTCTGTGGTGTCCTCCTGGCTTCTCACGATGTCTCGTCGTCGAATCCCCGCTTCCCACGCTCAGTTTGAACGCCTCCGCCGACATATACCGAGTGCAGTACACTCGGGTACATTCGGCCAGGCTCGGCTTCGCTCGTGCTCATGCTCTGTGAGGTTTATGCGTGAGCACAAGCGAAGCCGAGCCTAGCCGAATGTACCTGAGTGTACTGCACTCGGTATATGTCGGCGGCTCACTTCAAACTGAGCGCGGGAAGCGGGTATCGGCGTATATCGCGCACCCATGATTTTCCCCTTATTTTAAGGGGAAAAAAGTGCGAGGTATACGCCAATAAATACGGTATATGTTTTGTTCCATTTTTTGACCACGTGTATATTAAGGTGTAACTCCCTCCAAACAGAAAGAAGGAAAAGACAAAAATATAACAATATTATAATGTAACAATAAAAAAACAGTTCACATGTACCACTTCTAGAAGTAAGTGAGCCACTTATAATTAATCATCAATAGGGTATGACGCAACCCATGTCTCCCAGTTGGAATTAAATATGGGGATAGTTTGACTCCTTGTGGCAAAAAAAATTCTCATATGTGTATTGTGTCTTAACTCTAAAAATAACTTCAGATAGAATAGGGGCTGTTGTAGACTTTCATTTAGAGGTTATAGTTAATTTTAAGGCCTATAGGGCAGGAAAAGATTAAAAAAATGTGTTTACCCAGGTTACAGTTGGGTAAATTCCAAGCAGGAAGATAAAAACACAGCCTGTTCTACTTTGGAGAAGTAAGTGGATCTGGCTAAAACTGCTGACCAGCCGAGCCTTTTCATTTGTATTACATGACAAGTAGTGTATATATTCTAAAACAAATGCCTTTCTTCTTAAAAACACAATGTAATAAAATATATATTCCGAATATCAAGCAGTTACTTCTGCTATCACATTACTGTTTGTCAGATGGAAGTATAGTTCAGGCAATTAGTTATTATTGAAATACTAAGTGAGATACCTTGGCTTTAACCACATTTAGCCCAGGGGACCTAGAGTGATTCTTCAGTGTTCTCTGACATCTGGAGTTCTCTGAAATTATATACGGATCTTTTTTATTAAAAACTTGTGTATCTAGTTTTTATTGATCGTATCCAATAATGCTATTTGTATTTAAGATGTTTACATTAACATGTATTGGCATAGCAGCAACTATTTTTCTCTCTTCACTGAGGACTGTTAAGTCCCTAAAGATGTCATGAAACCTAAGTTGCTTAGAGATAGCATAGTAATGAAAACCATATTACCCACCCGGCCATGTAACAATAATTCAAAGCATCAGAAGTAATATATATTTTAAATTTAGAAATAGCATAAGAGATTTCGATTTTTTGGGATGAGTTATCCTTTTTAGAAAAGAATGTAAAATAGATTCACTTTCATCTTCAAAACTTCAACCTCTTATCTGGATATTATTTTGTATGCCTCTTGATGTGTCATGAACTAGTTTTATTCATCTATACATTGTGACACATTTCCACATAGGACCTTGCTCTCCTTCTGTTTCTCATACTCTTCTTTTTTTCCATTTTCTTTCCTCACTTTCTCTTTTCATGTATACGCTGTCTCTTTTCCTTCCCTCCCCTGTTTAGATATTTGTTGGGGTATTTTGTACATCACAGTGTATTCTTTAATACCTTTTTTTGATAATTCACGTGAAGGTGTAATTTTCAGATCTTCGATTATGGCAAAGGGTCATTCCCACATTACCTGAATGTAACCACTGTTGTATGTGTTAGTTCATGTTTTATATACCGTGAAAGATCCACTTGGCATGAATAATTACTAGGAGAATGTGTTAATATTTTAAACAATTTCTGTTTGTGCACTTAGTTTAAAACTATGTAAGTATATGGGGGAAGCCATATTTGCTCATTACATAATAGGCTGTGTTTCACAATTTCCAGTGCTACAGTATAGCTAGCTTCATTGGATGACTGCAATTTCAGTAAAAAAATTGTGCTTTAAGGCATCCAACTGTACCTAACTATAGTACAAATACATTTATACATGCCGTATATACTTGAGTATAAGCCACGTTTTTCAGCACATTTTTTGGTGCTGAAAATGCCCCCTCGGCTTATACTCGAGTCACCTTTTTGCATCTGATCTCCCAGACTTTGGGGACCCGGTACTGGCACACATGTAGCCCCACACTTCCTCTACAAGTGTGCAAAGTTTGTTGTCCAGGGAACCTACGGCCGGGGAGCACCGATTTTTCAAATCCGGGCACTCCTTCCATAGATTCCCATGTTAAACGGTAATTTCTCTGGTGACTTTGGGGACCCGATGCCGGACGGTCATAGGTCCCCTGGAGCCGGGGACTCCCATGTTTATTGTCAGTCTAGTCATGGACAAAGTGAGGCATGGGCACAGTGAGGCATGGGCACAGTGAGGCATGGACACAGTGAGGCATGGACACAGTGAAGCATGGACACATTGAGGCAAAGTGAGGCACAGTGAGGCATGCAGATGGGTACCCTAGGCTTATACTAGAGTCAATAAGTTTTCCCATTTTTTTGTGGTAAAATTAGGTGCCTCGGCTTATATTCAGTCTGCTTATACTCGAGTATATACGGTATATTTAAACAAATGGATTAAGAACCAATCTCCATTCAAATATTTGATTTTTTTAATACAACAAATTTGTCTCAAAAATCTTATAGTGACATATTACATGCAGGCGGTGGTCCTCTCAATGACATCACAAGCAACATGGTACCTCCACCTCCTAGTTCCCTTCCCTCTTTCACCTCTTCCTTTTTAAGGTCTATTTTAAAAAGGCCTTAAAAGATTACAGTCGGTAACTATTCTTAAATATGCCTTGTGAAAAAAAACATATGCAGTCTGTTAGCCCTGTAGACAGATTGTAAAAAAAAGGCTGAAGGACATCAGCAGCATTAAGATGTAACAGAAAGCAAAAAAGATAAAACAATTTCCATCTAAACCCACAAATTCTCCAAAGAAAACAGTATTTTGCTACCTAGAGGACATTCCGTAATGATTTACATCTACTTTAATAAATCTGCCATTGTCTGCAAGCCCTACACTAATGTCTCCCTATGCACTTTATCACCAGCAATTTCTATGCTTACCCTATCGCAGCTAAAGCACAAGTGGTTGTAAAGGCACAAGATTTTTTACCTTCATGCATTTTATGCATGAAGGTAAACAACCTTCTGTGTGCAGCAGCCCCCCTAAGAGCTGGTTCACACTGGGGCAACTCGTCAGGTGGCTCAGCTGCCTGACGAGTCACGTCCCATTGAATGCAATGGAACCGCTCTAATAGGAGCGACGCAAGTCGCTCTGACTTAGAAAGAGGTTCCTGTACGACTTCAGGGATGGCTCAGGGCGACCTGCATTGACTTCTATACAGAAGTCGTTTTGCAGGTCGCCTCTGAAGTCGTCCTCAGGACGACTTGCAGAGCTGCCCCCGGAGTCGTTCCGCTGCTATGTGAACCGACGCTAATACTTACCTGAGCCTGCTCCTGGGCCAGCAATGTCCACGAGAGCCTTGCCTCTCCGGAGACTTGCATTTCTGATTGGCATTAGCTCCTGCTGCTGTCAATCATAGCCAGTGAGCCAATCAAAAGACAGAGGGTGCACCATAGTAAGCAGCTTGCTGTGGGGTCACCCAACAGGAGGGGGGAGCCAGGAGCACTGGGGTGGGACCCGAGAAGAGGAGGATCTGCGCCAATCTGTGCAAAACTACTGGAGATTTTAATAACATGTTTATTATTTTCATAAAACAAAATAAATAAAGCTTTACAATCACTTTCATTTGGCTGCTGTACCAGGCAGTGTATAATGGTTACAAAGAATTGGTTTGGTGAATTTCTGAATTTGTTCACCAGGTCTACAAACCTCAAACACATGGTAGCAGAGAACTCAGACCTCATCCAAAATATAGTTCCAAAAATATGGTATTGTGAGGTGAAAACATTTTTCAAGCAGAGTAAAGAGTCTATTGTATATGTCTGACACCTGCACAACAGATCAAAGAGGCATATAAGCTGGAAGAGCAAATGTTATAAAATGTAATGTGTTTGTAATACTTTCTGCAACTGTACATACTGTATATAACCTAGTTACCTTCACAACCTCCATTGAGAGCATACTGTAACTTATTTTTCCTACTTAACAGTTAACCAAGGTCTTAGGAAGCAAACATAGGCAAATTAGTAAACAGTCCATGGCATGCCATTTACAAGATAAACACTTGCAAGAGAAATACAAATAAAATGAAGATAACTCTAACTGTTTGTAGTAATAATAATAAAACTTGGTGATAGAGAACCTAGGAGCATTTTATTTACACACACACAAACACAGACTCGCTATATGTAACCCATGGGTTTTTAAAAATCTTTTCATTTGACCACAACTAACACCACACTGGTTAATGTCATTCATGTTTAATATATTTATATGATCATCTTTGAAAGCATCCGTACACACTTTGATATTTGCAAATGCAGGACATTGTTCCCAATTGAACTCTGTGCTCAAAAATGTCCAAACCAATTGTTGGTTTCTATGGAAGTGTCAAGGTTGATAATACACACCAAGCAATTTGTCTTCCAGAAACAAAATGCCTTATTAGCATATCTGTCCTCTGTCTTATATCAAGATCAAAAAGTTTAGCCTTCACTACTTGTGTGTTTCCACTGATTATTCAGTGCATCTCAGATATATGAACATGTGTCCTTTATTCTCTTCTTTTCAAATATAGACAGGTGGTATGGATTGCCAATGTTAGTCTAGGTACTTAGACCTCATCAGCTTAACAAAGTTTGACAGTTTATGCTTGAAATTGAAATATGAAAGATAAATGTATCACTTTCCATACATCTTTGACTATGCTAAAGGAACTTATTTAATAGTGCCTTGAAAAAGTATTCATACCCCTTGAAATTTTCAACATTTTGTCATGTTACAAACAAAAACATAAATGTATTTCACTAGGATTGTATTTGATAGACCAACACAAAGTGGCACATAATTGTGAAGTGGAAGGAAAATAATAAATGATGTTCAACATTTGCTACAAATAAATATGTGAAAGGCGTGGCATGCATTTGTATTAACCCTCCTTTACTCTGATACCACTAACTGAAATCTAGTTGATTGAGTATTGAGTTGAGTTGAGTTAAGTTGATTGAGTATTGACTCAGGGGGTCTGAATATAAATGCATGCTACACTATTCACATATTTATTTGAAAAAAAAGTTTAAAAACCATTTATCATTTTCATTTCACTTCACAATTATGTGCCCCTTTGCATGGTCAATCTCAATAAATAACATTTACGTTTTTTGGTTGTAACATGACGAAATGTGACAAATGTCAAGGGGTATGAATACTTTTTCAAGGCACTGTATTAGGTAGCAAACATTTAAGCTTTAATTTAACCACTTGCCAACCACCCGCCGTCGTTATACATCGGCTGTTTGAAGAGGAATATCGTCGTTATGGCAGTGGCTAGCTGCCATAACCCCAGTATCTTCTTCATCAGTGATCGGTTGGCTTCGGATAAAAGTGGTCTCTGCGGCAGGTTTGCCGCAAGATCACTTTTATCGGAGGCGGAACAGGGCCCACCGCATTTTGATGTCCTCCGCTGCTTACAGGAGCCATCAGTAGCGGCGGAGGCGGTAGGATCCTGTCCCCTCTGTGGTATGGTGCTGAATGAGGGGAAGACGGCCTCCTGCTCGGCTCTATACTATTGCAGGGCGGAAGCAAAGTCATTATGTCACTTCCGCCCAAAGCTCTTAAATGGAAAAAAATAATTAAAAATCTTTTCAAACCACCTTTTTTTTATTGCATTTTTGTGTTAATATGAAATCTGAGATATTTTTGACCCCAGATCTCATATTTAAGAGGTCCTGTCATGCTTTTATTACAAGGATGTTTACATTTTGAAGCATGACATGTTGGGTATATATATATATATATATATATATATATATATATATATATATATCAGGCTGAAGTGGTAAGGCAGAGAATGGCTCATAGATATTACTTTTTTAGTTTTATACCATTGTATCTTTGTTATTTTAATATCCTAGAATTTTCTTGGTTAGTAACAATGGAGCAGCCATATATCAACTTATAACATCTCGTACTAACTAAGCTTTGGGGTCAATAGTTATGTACAGTGTGGAATCTCATAATGAACTAGGTGGTCAGAACAGTGGAAGGCTCAACATACTATTCATAAGTAGATAAAATCTGGACAAGTCTAGGCGTAGTACAGTTAAAAAGGGATTATTTATTACATACAAAAAAGAAAAAACAAAGTATATATTAATTAAAACATAAACTGTCACAAAAAGTGGCAGTTGATTAGCATATGTCAGAGTGAGACAGACCACAAGAAAGTATTTGTACATATATATACACAAGGTAACCAAAACGTAGATGTTTCACATCTACTATAGTTATGTAGAATTTTGGGAACCGGTACAGTTTCTATAGGTGGGATGTCGCACGATGGTTAGTCCAACACTCATGGTGCAGAGAACACCATGGCAATAGGTACTATGACCATTCTCAAATATCAGTATTGTGATCCTTTGTTCCGTCTGTCTCTGCAGTGCCTCCAATATACGGGTCCCCCCTTCCCCCTGCTCTTTTTATTGGCCACTTGTTTTTTCTTTTTCTGTCTTTTGTGCGGCAGGTAGGGCTATTTTGTTTGGATGCTCCTTGGTCGGTGGTTGCGTCATTCGCGGCTTGGCTGCAGGGGCTGTCTGCTCGCGCGGGCTGTGTATGTTGCTGTGCCTCCGTGGCGGTGCGCTGACGTTCTTTGTGCCTCTTTGTTTCTGGGCGGTGATGTGCCGTGCTTTCAGCATGCGGGTTGGACGGATAGGTCTGGCACGCCCCCTGGTTACCACGCGGCAAGCCCCGATTGGATCGGTCATCGGGTGGGCGGATATAGCTACGTCGCCCGCGGTGTCTGCCTCTGTTGCTCCCACTGGTCCACACAGCGCCACGTGACACTATCATCATTAATGTTTTCCCTTTATTAGCCACGATGAACACCGCCGGATGTGCGGCTGTTCATTCACTCCCCATGTCACTACGGGCAGAGGTCCTACGTTAGGGTACTTCCAGCAAGGTATGTAACTTATAGGCTAACGTCTATAGGTCATTTTATTTTTCTTATGTATGGCTATTTAGAATGCTCACAACTAAAGCATCTATTTACCTCTCTTACTCTTTGGTGATATTCAGCCATTAATAGATGTATGCACCCTAAGCCTACTGTTTAATTATTAACCCTTAGCGTTGGCTCCCTTTTTCTTTCTCTTTCTTTTTCTTTCCTTTTTGTCTATATTAAATACTGGTCCTCCTTTTCTTTGAATTATTGTCTGTTTGTTTATGCTCCCCTATATATTACACTCTGATTACAGTATATTATATGGTTTGTTTTCAGATTATTCTCCTATAGTGGTGAATTTCCCCTGGGAGATTTGGCTGATCCCTGTTTATTTGTGATCCGTTCGGGTTGATCTACCCTGTAAAGCAAACTTTAGGCTGCCTTTAACAGTCACTCTGGACCGCCAATGCGACAATGCAGTATGGACTAAGAAGCTTACTATAACCATTCTGTCCTGAACTTGCTGTGAAAGAGTACTTACATCCTTTTCCTGACCTCTGCCCCTGGGGAGAAAAAATCCTCTTTGGTTATATTTTTATATATGTACTACTCACCCAATGTAAGTAGAACCTTCAAGTATTATAAATATAATTGGCTATGTGGTTTGGGGTATACCTGCAGACATTGTGGAGACTGACTGAACAAAACATGTTTCAAGATTTGTTTATTAATTTTTGTTTTTAATTGTTTATATTGATATTTATTATTATTATTATTATTATTATTATTTTTTGTATTATTCTATTTTATAGATCTGTGTTAAAAAGCTCCAGAAGAAGTGTCAAAAACGCGAAACATTGTTGGGCTAACCATCGTGCGACACCCCACCTATAGAAACTGTACCGGTTCCCAAAATTCTACATAACTATAGTAGATGTGAAACATCTACGTTTTGGTTACCTTGTGTATATATATATGTACAAATACTTTCTTGTGGTCTGTCTCACTCTGACATATGCTAATCAACTGCCACTTTTTGTGACAGTTTATGTTTTAATTAATATATACTTTGTTTTTTCTTTTTTGTATGTAATAAATAATCCATTTTTAACTGTACTATGCCTAGAAAGTCCGTATTTTACTATACACTCATGTATGGTTACATGGTGTATATCCAACTATCTAAAATTAATTTCGGGACGTGGCATACATATACCTTATTTGATCCACAGTTCCACTCTGTGAGGATCAAAATGTAATTATTCTAACTCTGGACAAGTGGTATTGCAGCAAAAGGACATGCATATAGAACAACAATATTAAGCATTAAAGGGGTGGCCTAAATTGTTTCCTTTACTTCCATCAGCCTACAATCCCCAGCAGATAGTATCCTATAGCCTAGCTTCATATTTTTTGCAATAACTGAACCAAAAAATGTTTAAATTATAAAACCATGTATCCTTTTCACACAATATGTAACAAAATTTAATTTTGCAAAAATACATTTACAAAGAATGCTGTTATAAATAAATCATTAGGCATAAAAAGTACCTACAAAGCTAATGTTCGTGACTGTGTTACATGAATTCAAAATTTTCATTTCAATTCTACTGTTATTTGATGTTTAGCAAGATTAGGAGATGATCACAGTCAGCAGCAGGTGCAGCCTAACCATCTGGAAAATCTGGCATTTGCCAATAAAAGGCTGGTATGCTAAAGGTCCAATGGACTGTATGGCCTCAAATACAACTGAAGCGTAATGCTGTGTACACATGATCAGAAATTCCGACAAGAAAACCATGGATTTTTTCTGACGGAATGTTGGCTCAAACTTGTGTTGCATACACACAGTCACACAAATCTTGTCGGAATTTCCGACCGTCAAGAACGTGGTGACATACAAGACGTAAGATGAGCCGAGATCAATGAAGTTCAATAGGCTGTTCGGCTCTTCTGCTTGATTTTGAGCATGCATTTTTTTTTTTGCACGTCGTAATTGCATACAGATGAGTAGATTTTCCAATAGGAACTTTTCCCGTCAGAAAAATAGAGAACCTGCTCCCAATCTTTTGTTGGCGGAAATTACGATGGACATTCTTGTCGGAATTTCCGATTGTGTGTACGGGGCATACGAAATACACTCTTTGCTACTTTAAAGTGATTGTAAAGGATAATTTTTTTCATTTTAAAATAACAAACATGTTACACTTACCCGCTCTGTGCAATGGTTTTGCACAGAGCAGCCCCAATCCTACTCTTCTGGAGTCTCTTGCCAGTGCTCCTGGATTTTCCCCTTTACATGTGCCCCCATGTAGCAAGCCACTTGATCCCGAGCCAGGATTTGTGTATCCATTGACACACAAAGCTTGGCTCAGCCTCGCCCCCACTCCCTCCTCACAGGTTTTGATTGATAACAGCAGGAGCCACTGCTCCTGGACACATCCTGGATGAAGATCTGGCTCAGGCAAATATTTAGGGGGCTAAGAGGAAACTAAACACAGAAGGTTTTTACTTTAATGCATAAAATGCCTTTAGAACTACTTAAAATAGGTAAGTTCATTGCATATACTCTAATATACAGCTGTATCTTGTAAAGTGCCCCAGAAGCCAAAAAACCTATAGTACTATATTACATAAATCTTAACTAGCTCCTGTAATCCATAACTTGAGTCCACCTGCTCCCCCCTGCCATACCTTGCTACAGACCTATAACAATGAGGAGAAGATTTACGGACCAAAAGGGAGGAGCAAAAAGAAAGGGGTACAAATTCTCAAACCTCAAAAGCTAGTACATATAGAAGTCTAGTGGCAGTTTAACTTTAAATTGAGTGTACTCCGCAACAATACATATAAATGTCTGTTAAATAACGGATTGAGCTGCTCCCCTAGAAGAGTGGTGTGCTCCTGATGATATAATTGTAAAATAGGGGGCGCTGGAAATAGTGATATGGTGAACAGTGATTAACCCATACAAATAAACACTATATACCATAAAATAGGAACCTTCAAAATGATAAAAAAAACGAGCATATAAACACTAGTGCTCCTGTGCAAACGAAAACATATATTTTTTTTTAATATTATATAGAGTCCCAATTATGCAAGTTGTGATATTCAAAGTCCATAAAAAAATCCAACAACGTTATGCTAAAGGTCCAATGGACTGTATGGCCTCAAATACAATTGAAACGTAATGCCGCGTACACATTATCGGAATTTCCGACAAGAAAACCATGGATTTTTTCTGACGGAATGTTGGCTCAAACTTGTGTTGCATACACTTAGTCACACAACGCAACGTGATTGAATATGTAGTCTGCTTACCAAAAATAATTGACTTCTTTACCCAAAAAGAAAGTCAATCAGCGCTTATGCAGGATTGTGCCGCTCACATTTAATTTGACTGGAGATATATGTACACCTTCCTCCTCCTAAGTACTGGCCGGATATGCAATGGAAATGGAGGACATCCAAAGCATAATAAAGTTTATTAAAAAAGAGCAAGCTAAATGGCTACTTACACTTAAAAGTGCCTGGGGCTGCTGGCTTTTCAATCGATATGCAATGGAAATGTGGGAGCAAGCTAAATGGCTACTTACACTTAAAAGTGCCTGGGGCTGCTGGCTTTTCAATCGAGATGTGTGGGGACTGCCGTAATCGTGTCCACCTGGAACGCACACCATCCAAGGAGGTGGACGGGATCACGGTGGTCCCCACACATCTGGATTGGCAAGCCAGCAACCCCACTTTTAAATGTAAGTAGCCATTTGGCTATATTTTTTTAACTTTTTAAAAGCCCTTTTTTAATAAACTTTATTACGCTATGGATGTCCTCCATTTTTATTGCATTTCCAGCCAGTACTTATGAAAGGGAAGGTGTACATATATCTCCAGTCAAATTAAATGTGAGCAGGCACAATCCTGCATAAGCGCTGATTGACTTTCTTTTTGGGTAAAGAAGTCAATTCTTTTTGGTAAGCAGACTACATATTTAATCACGTTGGGTGACTTATCACAGTTTGGTGAAGGATCACGTATAAGCCATTTGAAGATATGTTCACAGTTGCACGATTTCAGTTCATAGATTTTTATGGACTTTGAATATCACAACTTGCGTAATTGGGACTCAATATAATATTTTAATTTTTTTTTTTTTCGTTTGCACAGGTGCACTAGTGTTTAGATGCTCATTTGTATCACCTTGAAGGTTCATATTTTATGGTATATAGTGTTTATTTGTATGGCAGGTTGACTTTAGGCTTACTTTATTTGGATAGTATACATGCAAATAAATGGTTCATTTATTCATTTATGCATGCACACATATTTTTGTTCTCTTAAAAGCAATATGTTCAAAACAAGTTTGCAGAAAGAATGATGTTCAAAACATTCTTATATGATTCTATTAGGTGTGATCATCCTGTTTAAGCTTTATATGACATATACACAATGTTTTGGCACAATGCATCAACACACAATACTTCTCGATGAAACAGCAGTAAAAAATACATTATCAACAGTTTTTCATGATTTCCACATGAGTTTGATGTCATCTAAAACACTGGAAATAAATCACCTTTCTTGATTTCTTAAACAATAAAAGTGAAGGCTATAAAATTGTAACTCAGAAATACAATAGTTTTAAAATGTCTGCAACACAAAACTACAGTGAACATGTTACCTTATAAGGAAAGTATAATGAAAACATGTGTTGCTTTCAAATTCTAGTTTAGTTACAAACCAAAGTGTAATTCCTGAATGTTAAACCCAAACCCAGACTCAATGACCAGTCTACAAATGACCAGTGGCACAACTGAGCCCTCCTTTTTGTGGCTCAACTGGCTTGAATTATAACTAAAGTTAAAATTATTATTATTATTATTATTATTATTAGTTTTGGATAGAATAGAGAGGGGTTAGAGCTCTTGTGAGGCTTTTTTCGTTTTGTTTTTTGTTGTCTGTGCCGCCGCAAGGAAGACTGACTTTCTCTGTTTGTCTTGTATACTGTTATCTTTGAAAGTGACAGTGAAATAAAATCCCACTTTTGGGTTGAAACCAGAACAGGAATAAAGTTTAAATCCTCCAATGCGGACACTAGTTCTGATAACACCCCCCCCCCCCCCATATTCCCTCCTGTTTTGGTTGTGGGAAAAGAAGTGGAGGGATATCTCCCCAATAGTATAATGTCAGGGAAATGTTTGAAAAAGGTTGGAAGGTCATCTGCAGCACCTATCAGCACCACCTGCTCCGTCGGATCAAGGCTCACCCTCTGTCAGCTGCTTCTGCTCTGGAACACGCCACCTCTACCCATACAGTAGTGCTCCCACCACCCGAGCCCTGGGTGCCAACCCCTGAACGCTTGGGGACTGAAAGAAGTTCCACTCCCTTAAAAATGTCCTGTCTACTGTACCTGGCCCTTCAGCCGTGTACCTTCTCCATCGAGACCATTAAAGTGGGTTTTGTGCTGTCGATGTTAGCCGATAAACCTAGTCTTGGGGCCACTGCCTGTTGGAGCAAAAGAGCCCTGTCATCAATTCCCTGTATGCATTTTTTTAAGGTCTTGGCTCAACTGTATGATAAACCACAGCGGATGGCCACCATTGAATCTGCCATGCATACCCTGCAACAAAGGCGGTGACGGACTTTTGCAAGTGGTCCGCTGACACAGGCTGAAATGAGGTAGCATTGAGGTACCAGTATCGTCAGGGCCTGTCAAAGCCACTCAAGGACGAGCTAGCGAGAGTAAAGACTCCCACCACCTTGGAAGGTCTCAATCAAGTTGCCATCCAGCTTGATAGGCACTTGCGGGAGCGATGGTCTGAAAGAGCTCAAGCCTTTAGGCCCACCTGGATGCTACCAAAGGTCGCTCCTCCCAAAGCAGTAGTGCCCAATCCCCAGATCCTGCAGAGTCAGAGCCTATGCAGATTGGTCTGGTCCAATCAGCTCTGTCTGTCCAGGAGAGGCACCGGTGAAGACAAGTCAATCTCTGTCTATACTGTAAGAGCCGTTTTCCTCCGCAATTGCCCTATGCATCCCAGTAAGCCATCGCCACACATCCTTGTTCTCTCCCAAGTGGCTGCAACTTTACCTACTCACCTGGTTCTCCCTGTTTCCCTGCAGGTGGCGGAAGAGGTGATCAAACTTCTGGCAATAGTTGATTCAGGGGCCTGCAGTTGTTTCCTGAACTATGCACTGGCAATGAAATACAGCATCCCCCTTCTTCTTAAGGAACAGCACCTGACCGTCCACGTGGCTGATGGCTCCAAGCCCCATTCCAGACCTGTCACCCAAGCCACCACTCCTCTCCTCATGTCTAGTAAGCCTGGCCACCACAAGTTCCTCAGTTCCTGGGTATCCCATGGCTGCAGGCCACTTCTCTCCACACTGCCATCAGCATTGCCTTCAACCCATTCATCAGGACCCCACCTGCTGCTTAACACTTCAGCCCAACTTCCACCAGGAGGTACCTGCAGTCTACCGGGAGTTCCTGGACATCTTTGACCCCAAGTGTGCAGATGCCCTTCCCCCACATCAGCCATACAACTGCCCCATTGGGGTTTTGCATGGCTCTGAGCTATTCTTTGGTTGAATATTCCCCCCACTCGGAAAAGGAGCTTGAGGCCCTGCGGCTGTATCTGGATGACAATCTATAAAAGGCGTTCATCCGTCCTTCTTCTTCTACTGCAGACGCTGGCATATTCTTTGTGGAAAAAAGACCAGTCTCTCAGACCTTGCATAGACTACATCAGGGATCCTCAAACTACGGCCCTCCAGCTGTTGCAGAACTACAAATCCCATGAGGCATTGCAAAACTCTGACATTCACAGACATGACTAGGCGTGATGGGATTTGTAGTTCCTGAACACCTGGAGGGCCGTAGTTTGAAGACCCCTGGACTACATGGAGCTCAATAAAATTGCAATTAAAAATCGCTACCCACTCCTTCTCATCCCAGAACTTTTCCTGAGATTCCATAAGCCCGGGTCTTTACCAAACTGGACCTACGCGGGGCCTACAACTTGATCCGCATCTGAGAGGGTGACAAGTGGAAAACAGCATTCCGAACCTCGGTTCAGACACTTTGAATACCTAGTATAAAGAAACAAATCAGCGCAATAAAAACAACCCCAATATAGCAGCTGAATACCAAGGGTCAAAAATTCAAATCCCTAAGATACAATTATAAAGAAAGTGCAGCGCTGAAATAGTCCATAAATCACTAAAGAACCATCCATGTGTTTCTTTAATGGTGATAGGCAAATATGACATGCGGGTGATATCGTGATGAGAGGCCTCTACCAGTGATAAAATTGGCCGCTCACCTTACTCTGTGGAACCTTATATTACAGAGGGTCACAAACACCTTCCCTTACGTGTAATATTCAAAAGATACAGAAATCCCAGGATGGCAGCGACTACTGAACTCAGAGTTTACTCTAAGATGGTGTAATTCCTAGAGGCAAAAAGAAGAAAAATAGTGCTCTCTGCCATGTAAAGATTTTAATTTACATAAAACGTAATTGCACTTACAAATAAGGCACTATAGCCAGTCCCCAATACAGCATAAACATGCAAACAGGTACGATGGCTGTGGGTGACGTCACGACCTTCCCATCCGCATTCAGTTGGAAAGGTTGTGACGTTACCCACAACCAATCACAGAGTAAGGTGAGCGGGCAATTTTATCACTGATGGAGGTCCCACTTCGAATACCTGGTCATACCCTTCAGTCTCTGCAATGCACCTGCCACTTGCCAGCACCTGGTGAATGACATTTTCCGGGAGTTCCTGTACCATTTCATTATCGTTTACCTGGATGACATCCTTATCTTTTCAGCTACCTTGGAGCTCCATATGTCTTATGTAAAAAAGTAGGGTTGTCCCGATACCACTTTTTTAGGACCGAGTACAAGTACCGATACTTTTTTTCAAGTAGTCGCCGATACCGAATACCGATACTTTTTTTAAATGTGGCCCCATATGCAGCCATGTCCCCCCACATATTGCAGCCATGTCCCCCCACATATTGCAGCCATGTCCCCCCATATATTGTAGCCATGTCCCCCCACATATTGCTGCCATGTCCCCCCACATATTGCTGCCATGTCCCCCCACATATTGCTGCCATGTCCCCCCACATATTGCTGCCATGTGTCCCCCCACATATTGCTGCCATGATGTCCCCCACATATGGCTGCCATGTGTCCCCCACATATTGCTGCCATGATGTCCCCCACATATTGCTGCCATGATGTCCCCCACATATTGCTGCCATGATGTCCCCCACATATTGCTGCCATGATGTCCCCCACATATTGCTGCCATGTGTCCCCCACATATTGTCCATGATGTCCCACATATTGCTGCCATGTGTCCCCCACATATTGCTGCCATGTGTCCCCCACATATTGCTGCCATGATGTCCCCCACATATTGCTGCCATGATGTCCCCCACATGCTGCCATGTCCCCCATATTGCTGCCATGATGTCCCCCACATATTGCCCATGATGTCCCCCATAGCTGCCATGACAAATGCTGCCGCCGTGAACATTACATGCAGCTTTTGTTTTTCAATAGTTGTTTTCCCTATTGCGCGCCCTGTGTAAAGGACACTCCCTCTTGCTCGTGATTGGACAGATCCGTCCAATCGCTAGCAAGGGGGATTGTCCTTTACACAGGACGGGCGATAGGGAAAACAACTATTGAAAAACGAAAGCGTCATGTAATCTTCGTGGCGGCGGCTTTGTATATACGGCGGCGGGGGCGACGGCGGCCGGGGGGGTTGGGCGAAGTATTCTATTTGGGTATCGGGGGTATTTGCGGGAGTACATGTACTCCCGCAAATACTCGGAATCGGTCCCGATACCGATACTGGTATCGGTATCGGGACAACCCTATAAAAAAGCCACCCTGAGGAGACATGGAATGTACGCAAAGGCCGAAAAAGAATCCATCCAGTTTTTAAGCCTCATTAGTCATACCCGCCAGCATGTACGCTTTCAATGGCCCTCTAAAGTCTTGAAATCAAGAGGGTAATCAACCCTGTGACCTTCAAACTTGCCCTGCCGCAGTTCTACAAAATCCATCCCGTGTTCCGCGTTTCATTGTTCAAGCAAGCCCTGCCCAGTCCCTGCCCGTGGAGAGAGAAGGAGCTGTCTCTACAACTCCTAATAGAGGGTGAACCAGAATTTAAAGTGGAAGCCAATTTGGACTGCCGAAAGAGAGGATGACAAGCCCATTTTCTCGTTAAGCCGACAGAGGAGAATTCCTCTACACACCCCTAACCTCCTGCAGAGTTTACATACCAGGTATTCTGAAAGATGGGCTCGTCTGTACATCCGGAGGCTGCCCCTTGGGGGAGGGTGCACTGTCAGGGAAATGGCCGAAGAAGGACTGGCAATTCCGCTCAAGACAATCATCGCTGCCATAGTACACAGTGTGACTGATGTGGGCAGTACTTCCTGGTTTATTTAAAACTGCTGTTGGAGCCACCCCTTGTGGGATTATCGTCAGCTCCCAGGTGTTTCCTGTGCTCTTGTGTTTCCATGATTCTGTTCCCTGTTACCGACCCAGCTTGTTTGACTTCTGCTTCTGATCCACTCCTGATTGACCTCTGGCTTGCACCACCGACTACGCTCCTGTCTGCTCCCTCATCTGTACTTCAACTCTGGCATTTCTGGACAGATCTGTCATGTATGACCCCTGCCTTGTCTTTAGTTCCTGCTACCGGTTTGCCCCTACTGACGTCTTCTGCCCGGCACCCCGCAGTGTCTCTGTGGGTCATCCCAACAACTACCAGTTCACTCCAAGTGACCAGATCATCACCAACAACACCTGGCAAACTGTGCATCTTTGGGCATTGCTCCCCCTGAACCACTCCCTCTTAACAATCGGCCTCTTCCTCGGAACCTGCCAGACACAGAGTGAAAAAATAGGATTATAACTCCTTCAAAGCCTACACTTCCATACATAATTTTGCAGCTGACTTTTTAAGGAACTGTCTGATGGCTCCTTCTGCTGGCATAAACTGATGTTAGTTGCAATTATTACTACAGTGGTAGTTAAATGAGCGCTGTAAAGTTTTTGCAAAGAAGTTCTGAATTTTGTGTAGCCTTCTGTAGACATATGCAGCCCCTTAAATAACAATTTCACTGAAATTAACCAACTATTTTATTTGTTATTGACAGGCCTAGGAAACCAACACCTTCAAAATATTTAGCCATGTAAAGAACATAAGTGCTGCATATTTTTGTTTTTCTCAGAAAATAAACATTGCCTACCAAATCTAGCTCCTAATGGTAGGCTGTCACATGCATACCTTGGCTATCTGTAATAAAGCTTGGCTACCTGTAATCTTTGCAATTACTGAAAGTGCAGTCAACAAAAGTATGACCTAATCTACTTCTATAGCCCTTTACACACATTCAAGAATGCTTAAAGGAGAAGTACAGCCAAAGCTTCATATGCCTGGACTGGCACCCAGTTCAGCCTCTGAGTGAGCCGATGAGAGCCTGAGCCGATGGCTCCCACCCCCTCCACAGCCCAGTGAGCCCAGAGGGTGGGGGAGGCAGAGCAGAGAGCCCTGAGAACAGAGCCATCAGCAGTGTTTGGTCACTCGGTTCTTAGTGTTAGAGCCGGTGGAGGGCAGATGCAGCATAAGACCAATGTGCATCCACCTAGGTAAGTATGATTCTAGAAAAAACCCAATTCCCATACTATTATTTTAAGTGTACAGTACTCACATTACAGCAAAGATTGTGGTTAATTTAATAAGCTATAGGGATAAATCCTTTGCAAAGTGCAACTTCCCTCGCAAAGTGAGTAGTCTATTTAGCCTTTAGTAAATCATCCCCTTTAACAACAGTGTTATAACACACAGTTATATTACATATTGTAAATACAAATTTTGTCTGGGAAATTTTACAGTCTTAAAATGATTTACCTAAATTATCGTTCTTGCTGTTTCCTCATAATATGATACCAGAAGTAAGATATTTACAGTGTTCTTGGCAGGCAGATAGTATTTAATTAATCTCGCAGCTCATATTTTCCTTTGTTAGCACTAAAAAAATCAATATATTTAGAAACTGATACATTATTTAATTATTACACTGCATTAGGATGTTCTATGTGCATGTTTAAGGAAAGCATTTCTCTGATTCAAAACTGAACGATCACAAAATTCTAAAGTCATCTATAATCAACCATTGTGGACTGTTTCCTAACGTTTGCCATCTGTGGCATGGAAAAAAAAAGGACACGGAATATATTTTAAGAATCATGTTTACAAACAGTCTGACTTTGATGTTCTCGGTTGCCTGTTTATTGTCTTTCTTGTCCTCTCCTGTTTATGATAGTAACATCTGAATGCAATCATTATAACATGCATCCTCATGCTAGCTCCCCCCTTACCCACATGCACATCTGCAATGAATAGTGAAGATATACCTTTAACAAATGCCCTGGGGTTGCTGTCACATAGGAAGTCAAGATCGCTTTCAGTTTGCTACAGGGAGTGAAAGTTTGTTCAGTATAAATGTGTGGCTTCTTAGAATTAATTAGTAATATATCTTCCAGATCTGCACAAAAAAAGCAGTATAGGATGCAACGCATTCCAACTAATTGACAACACTAAGTCATTACATGCATAAGTCTTATTCCAGATTCCCGTTAATATATTTTCTCTAAAGCGTTTAAACAATACCTTCAGTTTTTCCCCTGGTCCTGTTATATATTGCACAACATCTAGAAAAAGTTTTAGTTAAAAAATATATAATACTTTACAATATTTATGTTGTTCATTCATGACAGTACACTGGATCTCAAAACCCGCTGAACTTTTCAACTGAGCAAAAATAAAACTCCAAAGTAATATCAACCAGTAGCTATAGCAAAGAGCAGAGGTCATAGCTTAATGCTGGTGACCTACACATCTGGATGAGCAACTGATTGAAATAAGCATGCTTCCATCAATATGGACCCAATCGTAGGTGTTGGGCAGATTTTGTTTCAACTTGTTTTGATTTAAAGGTTAGGTTAATTGCTAAGGTCAGGGTGGCAAGATATCAACTAAGTAACTGGAAGTTACAATAAGCAGGCCTAGTGCAAATATTTGTTAAAAATATCGAATGTGTACTTGGTTTGGAAAAGATATTTTACTTTGGCTGAAAAATATGTAATTTTTTTTGGACAGCATTAGATTGATTTTAAACACTTACGTTTTTTTTTTCCTTTTATCTTAATTATTATTATTATACACAATTTATATAGCGCCAACAGTTTGCACGCCGATTTACAATGTTGAAGTGGGACAGCACAATTACAATGCAGTTCAATATAGAAGGGACAGGAGAGACCTGCTCTTAGAGCTTACATTCTAAAGGGAGGGGGTGGTGGTACGAAAGGTAATAGCTGCGGAGGATGATTTGATGCGGGTGACTCGCTACAGTTTTTAGGTGGGTGTGGGATAGGCTCCCTGAATAAATACGTTTTCAGGGATCTCCTAAAGGTAGACATGGCAGGGGCTGGTTGGAAATACCGGGGCAGGGAGTTCCAGAGAATGGGAGAGGCTCTAGTGAAGTCTTGTAGGTGAGCATGGAATGAGGTAACAAAGGAGCTAGAGAGCAGGAGATCCTGGGAGGAGCTGAGGGGAGGATTTGAGCGATATCTGTAGATGAGGTTGGTGATGTAGCTGGGGGGATGCTGTAGATGGCCTTGTATGTTGTGGTTAGTATTTTGAATTTTATACGGTGGGGTAGTGAAAGCTAGTGAAGGAATTGGCAGAGAGGGGTAGCAGTCACTGATCAGTTAGTGAGGTGTATGAGTGTAGCAGCAGCATTTATAATAGGCTGATGGGGGAATAGCCTGTGTAAGGGTAGCCCATTAGTAGCTAAAGTATTTGCATTAGTCGAGGCAGGAAATAACCAAGGAGCGCATAAGTTGCTTTGTGGTGTTGTTATTCAGGAAGGGGCAAATTCTGGAGGTGTTATGGCGGTTAAGGCTGTAAGATTTAGCCAGTGATTGGATGTGGGGGCTGAAGGTAAAAAGGATAAACAAAAACTTCTGTGCAGAGGATCCCCTCCAGCCCCCCTTATAGTTTCCTATTCCCAATATCGATACAGCTCTGTCCCTGAGAGCAGCAGCTCTCTTCTACCTCACTGAACAGGGAGGCAATCGTATCTGCTGCTGTCAATCAAATCCTGTGAGGAGAGAGACATTGGGGAGTTATTTACTAAAACTAGAAAGTGCAAAATCTGGTGCAGCGCTGCATAGAATCCAATCAGCTTCCAGGTTTAATTGCCAAAGCTCAATTGATCAAGCTGAAGTTAGACACTGATTTGAAACCATGCACAACTGCACCAGATTCTGAGTGCTCCAGTTTTAGGAAATATCTATCATTGTCTGTGTCTATAGATGCAAGCAGCATTGGCTTGAGATCGAGCCTGTACAAGTGCCCTCATAGGAAGCAGCCTACTATGGGGCACTAGCAGAAAAGGCAAAGCCAGGAGTGCTGACAGTGAAACGCAGAAGAGGAGGACTAGGGCTGCTCTGTGCAAAATGATTGCACACAGTAGGTAAGTATGACATATTTATCATTTGAAAAAAAAAAGTCTACAATCAGTTTAAGGCTTTGTTTAAATTTGCTGTTGGGAAGGCAGCAAAAATACGCGGTTGTGACTTCTTTTTTAGCAAAAATGGTGTTAAAACAGATGTTCGCATTGCTTCCTCACCACCTGTCAGTTGTTTCTGGAGTGCGATTCAGAGGCAAGGGAGAATTAGATGCGTGTCTGAATCTACCCTTTAGGCAAGCCATAGAGGATTTGATTTCCTGCAACCATGCTCGAATTTCCCCATCAACACAGTCATTGTTGATGGGGAAATGCTTACTGCAGCTCTATTGTGTTCTGCTGGCAGAACACAATGATTACTGTTAGTGGCCAAAGCTGCAGGCAGTAATTTCATGTCAAAAACCTGACAGACTGGATCGACTTCAGTACAACCAGCCTGCCCATGCAGCCAAATCTCGGCTAATCCCTGCTGAACCAACCAAGATCTAATCCATGTATGGCCAGCTTTAGCGAATAGCAGGTTTCTGTGTATCCTCTCAAAAAGAAGGAAGGATTGCTATTATTATCAATGGGCACTTCAGACGAAACTTGTCTAAGACGCCTTTCATTTTGAGAAATTGCTTAAAATAATGCCAATTTGTCTTTTCTCGACAGCTATTTTTGCTATTTAACTTTTGCATGTATCTATTTCCTAATCAAGAGAATATACAGTATATTTTAGCATCAACTGGGTTGAGTCTTTAGGATATTGTTTTTTTCAAGCAGCTGCTTTTTTATGTTTTATATTTTAATGGTTAATTAAACCTTATTGTGTCTTGGCATGATGCCCCTACCATTTTTTAATATTGCTTAAAAAACATAAAATAAATCAGTTTACGGCATTATTCCATATAATATCAGCAACAATCCAACTAAATCAAGCTAATAATCATTTTTGTAATTCAGTGGAAATTGATCATTCACTAGCAAGAGCTAGAAAGAGGTTTCCCCCCAAAGTTATCAAGATTAACTTGAGTTGCAATTTTTTTCAGAATACTACTGGCTCCATGAGGCCTTTTATGTGGAATAAATAGCAATAGGTAAAAGAAGAAGGAAAAAGAGTCAGACTCATCAAATTCTTCAATCTGCCCTCAAATGTTTGTCGCTGGCTGATATTGATCTCCTCCCACATTCCTTTCAGCTTCCTGTCCAATTTTTATTAGGTGATAACTTTTATGACTGTATGGACCTAATCTATGGAACTCATCTTATCTCATACTGCTTCTGTTTGTCATTTTTGCTTATCATCTTCTTTAGAATCATTATCAACAAGACGTTATCTTTAGTAAGTTCATGGTGTTCCGTTGGAGATTTCCATGACTTAGCAAAAGAAGTTTACCACTAGGAAGATAAAGTCTGGAAGGACTTTTGGAAGCCCAGAATCAGTTCTTTTGGTAACATCTTGTGTGAAGCTATTATAATAATAAAATTAGTTACCAAGTAGATAAGGAAATGTATTATCATCCAGTGCCTTTTCACTTTTAGACATTGCTGCCATACATGAAACATAGGGGTTGCTTTATCAAAGGCAAATAGTCTGTTCAGTTTCCAAGGTAATTTTTCCCTAATGCCCTGTACACGAGCGGAATTTCCGTCGGAAAAAAGTTGGATGGTTTTTCCGACAGAATTCCGCTCAAGCTTGGCTTGCATACACACAGTCACACACAAGTTCTCTGAACTTTCAAGCATTAAGAATGCTTCTGAGCATGCATCAAATTGTTTCCGAGCGTGCATGGTTTTTAGTGTGTCGGAATTCCATACAGATGAGGGGATTTTTTGATAGGAATTTTTTCCGTCGGAAAAATAGAGAACCTGCTCTCTATCTAAGTCCGTCTGAAATTTTGACAGAAAAAGTCAGATGGGGCATACACATGGTCGGAATATCTGATGAAAAGCTCCCATCTGACTTTTTTCATCAGAAATACCAACCATGTGTACAGGGCATTAGATTAATAAATGAGCTGAAGTTCTGTTGACTTTCATCATCTAATCATGTGCAAGCAAAGCTATTCATATTTTTCTTGTGGTTGAGTTTCTTCCGTACAAATACACTAGCTATGGTAAATATCCTATGCAAAGTTAACAACCTAGTTGTTTTTACAAACTCAACCCAATGGCTCCCTGCTGTCTAGATATTTGGAAATAAGCAAATATCATTCCAGGAAGGAATGTGGGTAGTCAT
Source organism: Rana kukunoris (assembly GCA_029574335.1). Lineage (NCBI taxonomy): Eukaryota > Metazoa > Chordata > Amphibia > Anura > Ranidae > Rana > Rana kukunoris. The sequence continues at coordinate 528,240,422 of CM056049.1, forward strand.
GCTTGAATAAGGTGCCCTCCAAGTAAAACTTTAAAGTTAGCATCTTTTAGGGACATATTAAAGTATAAATTAAGGCAAAACTGTGGAGATGGATTAAAACACATGTCCATTTTTTTTATACTATCTGTGCCCACATTTGGGAGTTTCACACTCTTTCACCCCAGACCATATCATCCAGTTCAACCACAAAAAAATAAACAAACAAAATAAAAACACAGTATAATCCCATACACCCAACTCCATACCCACAGTTGATCCAGAGGAAGGCAAAAAAAAAACAGCAGAGCGATGATCCAATTTGCTACAGCAGGGGAAAAAATTCCTTCCTGATCCCCGAGAGGCAATCGGATTTACCCTGGATCAACTTTACCTACAAATCTTAGTACTCAGTTATATTATGTAGATTTAGGAAAGAATCCAGGCCCTTCTTAAAGGAATCTACTGAGCCGGTCAGAACCACCTCTGGAGGGAGACTGTTTCACATTTTCACAGCTCTTACTGTGAAAAAAAACGTTCCGTATTTGGAGGTGAAATCTCTTTTCCTATAGACGTAAAGAGTGCCCCCTTGTCCTCAGTGTTGACCATAAAGTGAATAACTCAACACCAAGTTCACTATATGGACCTCTTATGTATTTGTACATGTTGATCATTAGTGTTGAGCAGAATATGCCATATTCGATTTTGCGATATATCTCGAATATATAGTCGAATATTCGAGATATATTCGCTAAATACGAATATTCGTGATATTTTTTGGAAATGAAATGATTGCGAATTTCGCTATTCGAATGCGAAATTTCGAGAAATGCGGAATGGAGCACTCTGATTGGCTATAATATTCGTGATATTTTACAATACAAAATAATTGCGAATATTCGAGAAATGCGGAAGGAGCCCTGATTGGCTCATATTCGTGATATATTACAATACACAATAATTGCGAATATTCGGCAAATCGGAAGAGCACTCTGATTGGCTCAGAATATTTGTGATATTTACAATACACAATAATTGCGAATATCGAGAAATGCGGAAGGAGCACTCTATTGGCTCAGAATATTCGTGATATATTACAATCCAATAATTGCGATTTCGAGAAATGCGGAAGGAGCACTCTGATTGGCCAGAATATTCGTGATTATTACTCAAAATAATTGCAATATTCGAGAAATGCGGAAGGAGCACTTGATTGGCTCAGAATATTCGTGATATATTACAATACAAAATAATTGCGAATATTCGAGAAATGCGGAATGGAGCACTCTGTTGGCTCAGAATATTCGTGATATTTCCAATACAAAATAATTGCGAAATTTCGAGAACGGAATGGAGCACTCTGATTGGCCAGAATATTCGTGAAATTACAATGAAAATAATCGCGCGATACGCTATTGCCGATAATCCATTGCGATTTTTCGGCAATATAAAATGGCGCTCAGCTACTGAAGGTCTCTAATCATACCAGATGCTTTTAGACATCGATGGGGATCTCTAGAGGATCTGTTCTAAAAAAAAAATGAAAAAATACGAATATTCGAAATAGCGAATATTCGCCGCGATATTCGAGTTATTCGCGAATACTCGAATATGCAATATTCGTAGCGAATATTCGTGAGCAACACTATTGATCATATCCCCCCTTATTTTCCTCTTCTCAAGAGTGAATAAATTCAGTTCCTCTAATCTCTCCTCATTTGGTTGCCCTTCTCTGCACTTTCTCCAGTTCTCCGATATCCTTTTTTAGAACTGGTGCCCAAAACTGAACCACATATTCCAGATGAGGTCTACTGATGATTTGTACAGAGGCAAAATGATATCTCTCTTTTTGGAGTCCATACCTCTCTTAATACAAGAAAGGACTTTGCTCGCTTTGGAAACTGCAGCTTGGTATTGTATGCCATTATTGAGCTTATGATCAACTAAAACCTCCAGATCTTTCTTCACTTCTTCACTACTCCCCCTAGCATGTATGATGCATGCATATTCTTAGTCCCTAAGTGCATAACTTTATATTTATCAACATTAAACCTCATCTGCCACATAGTCGCCCAATTAGACAGTGCATTAAGGTTGGCTTGTAAATTGGAGACATCCTGCAAGGACATTATTCCACTACATAGCTTGGTGTCATCTGCAAAAACAGAAATGTTACTTTTGATCTCAGACCCAAAAGTAAGGGACCCAACACTGAACCTTAGGGTACACCGCTGATAACCTTGGACCATTCAGAGAAAGAATCATTAACCGCTACTCTCTGAATTCTGTCTTTCAGCCAGTTTTCTATCCATTTACAAACTGATATATCCAATCCTGTAGACCTTACCTTACACATGAGCCGTGTGTGTGGAACTGTATTGAACGCTTTTGCAAAATCCAAGTATACCACGTCCACAGCCATGCCTCTGTCCAGGGTTTTACTTACCTCTTCATAAAAGGAAATCAGGTTTGTCTGACAACTTCTGTCTTTCATGAATCCATGCTGTCTGCTCTCTCCATGAGTTTACAGGGATTCCCTCTCACTTCCTGATTTGGCTATGGGACAGGAAGTAAAGTTAAATCTCCCCAATGGGACACAGATGGCAAGAAAAAATCTGATAGGGGTATAACCCTCCGTTACGCTATCCAAAATATGAAAAAAAAATTGCCTATAGTTCTAATTTAGGAACTCAAAGTTTTCTCCTTCAGCAGTTCCACCCAAGCATTTACAGTATGCAGGAAAATTTGTTTGTGACAAATTAGGTGCAAATGATGAGATTTCCTCAGCATCTTTTTTGATACTGTAAAAGAAATGCAATATTGTTGTAGTTTAAAATATCGACTGCCAAATAAGTAAGATTCTTCCACCTTATTTACCTTTTCCATTATTAATTGATACATATATACAGTAGTCATCTCTATACCATTGTATTTGTAATGTTTTTTTTTTTTTTTAATTTGTATTAGTTTGTTTAGATATAAAACAATATTCAAACCACTAATATAATAGCGCTATTCAAAAGGAATCATAAACACCATTGATAGTATATTCCTTTGCCCATGTATACTTCTTACTTGTTGAATATCTTCTCAATGCCCTTCCCAATGTTAGGAAGGAATTCTGAATTATCCTCATATAAGAAGTTGCTGGGATTTATACGACAGCCAAAGCTTAACGTGGAACTAAAGCTTCCAAAAAAATAAATAAAAATTAGGCAGGATTTTTAGCATAGAAGAGGCCTTATTTTGTTTGTTTTGCATTTGTGAAAATATTAAACATATAATCTGATGCTTTTAGGCTGTTTTTTATTTGACTTTCTCATGCACTGTACTCTCTCTTGATCCTTGCTCCTGTTCCTCTGCACAGTGGACACAAGTAACAGAGAGAGAATAGTAACATAGTGGAAGGGAAGCTTAAGCAGTGGGGGGCCTGAACAATAGAGACGGGCCAAACACCCGCCTGTTAGGTTTGCAACAGAACTCCTGAACTGGGGAAAAGTTCTGCCCCTCTGCCGTCAACTCCGGACCTGAAAAAAGAAAACAGCTTTGCCATCAATGAAGGCCGACCGCCTACTGCAGGCTCTACAGTTTGACAGTTCTTATATAGGTAAGTGTCAGACCCACCTGGCGGCATCTCCTGGTGCATACTGGGTCAGTGACGTCACAATGGCACGGCACCACCAGGTGATGTCGCAATGTGGCTCCGGATCTACATGGGAGACATTGTTTTTTTTTTTTTTTTAATAAAGGAATTGTTGAAAACCTGTCTACTGTTTTTTATTTTTATTTTTACACTTTTTTTGTGAATGTATAGGGGTAAAACGTACCCCCTAATCATTCACATGGGGGGGCCTGTCAGGCTAGGTGCTTAGATAAGTGTCTGATATGGAATTTTGAGAGACCCGATGCGGTTTTTAAAAATAATTTTGACATGGGGTTCCCCTTAAAAGCCATATCAAACCTGAAAGGTTTTTTCTCACTTTTTTATTGTCAGCAATATTTTTTATCAATTAAGCTGTCAGCGGGGAAGCCCATTGACAGCTGATGACTCATCGGTTGTTAAGGACAATCTCTACTAAACAATCCGACACTCCTGAAAGAGTAAAATTTTACAGAAGTGAAACTTGGCATAAATTAACTATTTTGAGGTTTTCAGATTAAGAAAGTATTATCTAAATACTGTATAAGAGATGTGTATTATTATCTAAATCTTGGTGTGCTTTGTGTATTTCTTCCAGATCCAGCATGAAGGCAGGCTATAATTAAAGTGGTTCTAAAGACAGAGGGCTTTTTTATCTTAATGCATTCTATGCATTAAGATTAAAAAACCTTCTGTGTGAAGCAGCCCCCCTCTGCCGCCCTAATACTTAGTGATGTTTCAAGAGAGCTTCGGCTGTCCAAGCCTCTCCTCCCCCTACTTGGCCGAGACACAGCAGTGGGAACTATTGACTCTTGCAGCTGTCAATCAAAGTCAGTGAGCCAATAAGGAGAGAGATGGGGTGGGGCTGAGCTGCAGCTCCATGTCTGAATGGACACACAGGGCTCGGCTCAGGTGCCCCCCCATAGCAAGCTTCGTGCTATGGGGGCATACGGCAGAAGGGTAGGGCCAGGAGAAATGGTTGTGGACCTGAGAAGAGGAGGATCGAGGCTGCTCTATGCAAAATGACTGCGCAGAGCAGGTAAGTATATCATGTTTGTTATTTTTAAACAAAAAAATACTTTAATATCACTTTAAGATAGCGTAATATTTTTTTTTTTGTTTATTTTTTTTTTTTTTTTGTTGTGTAAAAGATATGACCAAGGACCATTATTTAAATAATGCAGACCCAGTGTGAATCCTTGGGGAAGGGGAGATTATGTGTTTTATGATTTAAAGTGTCTATTTGTATGTTGTATGTTGAAATTTGTTATAATAAAGGAAAAAGATTGTTTATAAATAAAAAGATAGCGTAACAAGTTAAACACATTAGCAGACTGTGTTACAATGAAGTAGTAGAACTTGAGTCCATGTGTGGGACTCATTTTCTACTTCATCTGCATGCAGTGGATTGGTCTGCTAGGTCCCTCTTATTACAGCTCTGGTCTCTGCACAGGTTGTGTGCAGCACATTGACAAGGTCACTGCTTATTTGTATGGCAATATTTGGCAGTGTGATTGTGTTTGGTTGCACAATGTGAATTTATATCCTCTGTGAGAGATAAATACAGTATTTAAACAAAAAATTACTAATCTAAAGATGCAGCATGCACAAATTTTCAAAACAGAGGGCACGCACAGCACAGTGGTGCTAACATAGGATTTAAAGGGGAATAGTTTTCATGCAATTTTGTTTCACTGAAAATTGTGTTTCAGTCTGGTAAAATCACACTAGTATTATAGGGGTTTATGATTACAATGGTAATGATTGTGTCGGCAATCTAAAGCATATCTACCTTTCCCTGTACAGTGTGGCAGACAAAGCAGCTACCATATAGGTTGCAGAAAATTGAAGTTCAGGGTGTCCACAGGTATTGACAAGCTCTAAATAATGAACCTGGAGGCCATTTGGAACTACTCTTGTACAGAGACAGTCAAAGAGACAACTGTCCCTGGACGCTGTGTAACAGAGAAAAGTATTTTCCGACACTACCTCTGACACTACCTATCTGACACTTTTTGTTAGTGATTTCAGTGATGCTGAAATTGGACAGAGCCTGATGCGGAAGCTGAGACACTAGTTCCCCCTCAGGTCCACTATCTACTTGTGATTGACAGTAGGAAGTGGGCACATTCTATAACCAATAGCATGCTGTCTATTGTCTAAGAATCACCCCACTGCCTGCTGTCAATCGTAATGCAGCTACCATATCCAAAGACTAGTAATTAAATTACATTTGAGTTCTTGGGTTTAGATACACATAACGTAAGAACATGAGTTCAAACTTGTATTGGGTAATGTCATTACAATAAATGTAACCACTTCATATGACGTCCTGGAATTCAGTGGGGGATATCTAAGGCCTCGTACACACGATCGGACATATCCGATGAAAACGGTCCGCGGACCATTTCCATCGGATATGTCCGATCGGGAGTTTGATCCGATGGCGTGTACACACCATCGGATCAAATTTACCGCCGCCGGACGGCGCGGTGACGCTGAGGTGACGCGGCGGTGACGTTGACGCCGCCACGTCACCGCTACGTCACCGCACCAGGAAGTTAAACACTTCCGCGCATGCGCCGAATCCATTCGGCGGCGGCGCGGCGGTGGTGGGGGACGACATGTCTGCTGGTAAGTGTACTAACCAGCAGACATGTCGGGCGGACAGATTCCACCGGATAGATTTCAAAGCATGCTTTGAAATCTGTCGGGTGGAGAAATCTGTCCGCTAGCCCATACACACGAGCGGAGATGTCTGCTGAAACGGTCCATCGGACCGTTTTCAGCGGACATATCCCCTCGTGTGTACGAGGCCTAAATGATGCCTGCATCTACAGGCATCATTCAGATATCCTTTTTTCCTTTTTCCAGATATTCTGCCCACCATAAGAATGATCATAGCGGCGGTTCCACCACTTGATCGTTCTTACAAGCAGCGGGACAGGACAACCCCCCTCCCCCCGCAATCCGGTGCTTCTCCGGGCTCTCCCGTGCCATCGGAGTCCCGGAGAACGAATTGGACCCCGTCGAATGAAGAGCATAGAGATTTCCGGTGACCATCTCTATGACTGTCGGAGGCCCGAGCGTGACGTTACGCCCGGGTGCCCGGAAGTAAACAAAGCTGCAATCACGGCTAAAAGCATGAGATTGGTGAATTTTTATTCCCCGATCTCATGCTTTTCAGCCTAGAGGAGAGATGTGGGGTCTTATTGACCCCACATCTCTCCGTAAACAGGACCTGTCACACACTATTCTTATTACAAGGGATGTTTACATTCCTTGTAACAGGAACAAAAGTGATACAAAAAAAATGTAAAAAAAAAAGTGTAAAATAAAATAAAAAAAGAAGTAAAATAAAAAAATATATAAAAAAAATTAAAACGCCTATGTCCCCAGTAGCTCATGCTCAGAAGCGATTGCACACCTAAGTCCCGCCCACATATGTAAATGCTGTTTAAACCACACATGTGAGGTATCGTCGCGTGTTTTAGAGTGAGCAATAATTCTAGCGCTAGACCTCCTCTGTAACTCTAAAAAAAAGAAAACTGGTCTCGAAATGAACAGACCTAAGAATAAAATAAAGGTCGGCAGACATTCAATATCTCAATACAATAATATAGAAAGTTATCGCTATGAATATCTGTCTCCAATCATTACAACAAATGTAAAATTAAGAATACATATCCAAATACCAATGGGACTGAATAACAGATCCTCCCCATGAGCTCGGATCCCACCAAAGACAGTGAATGGCGGTGACCCAAGACCACAAGGAATCCCAGCAGCGGACCCCGAGATTATCCCAGGACCCACTACCGTGAAAGCCCCAAATGTGATTATCCGTAGCAATCAAATAAAAACCCAAAAAGGGAGAAAGTAAAAGAGCAAAAAAAAAAGAGATAGGAAAGAGAAAAGGAGAAGGAAGAAGGGGAAGAAATAAAGAAAGAGAGAGGGTCAACCTGGAGCTCCCTAAGGAGTCGAAAGGTAGTCAATCCATGGATCCCATAACGTATTAAATTTCTCGGAATTGTTACAGAGTAAATAGGTCAGCTTGTCATTGATCATAATCCAATTAAATGTACTTTTTACCTGATCAAGAGGAATTGTCGCCTGTCTCCAATGCCTAGCATCCTCTGTAACTCTAAACTGGTAACCTGTCAAAAAAAATAAAGCGTCGCCTATAGAGATTTTTAGGTACCAAAGTTTGGCACCATTCCTTGAGTGTGCGCAATTTTAAAGTGTGACAAGTTAGGTATCTATTTACTCGGCGTAACATCGTCTTTCACATTATACAAAAAAATTGGGCTAAATTTACTGTTTTGTTATTTTTTAATTCATGAAACATGTATATGCAAATATTTATTACATGTATATACAATATTGTATTGTATATAAAGTTTTTTGTCCTCAATCTTCTGATCATGGTTACACAGGTGGTAATAAATGGAAAATTAGGCCTAAGCTAAAAAGCTGAGGACACTTATGCACATCAGTGGAATATCCGGGACAGCTGCCCTCCATTTACTTGCTTGCCTGATATTCATTACAGCTGAGCTGAAGAATGTAAAGAAAGTATGTTAATCCAACTAGGAACTCTCACTTTACCTCATTGTTCCTGTATAGTTGGTGTACTGTTCAACAATTCACCTAGAATATAGTAGGTCGTATGCTAAATAGTATTGCAAAATAGCTTTTCTGTCATACAGGATGGCATTATTAAGATGGATGGCAGTCTAAACTCTGCAGTGTCTTATTGTTGTTCATTTCATCATATGTACAATATTTTATTAGCACATCTTTGTATTAAAAATAATAAAGAACTGAATAACATATGTTTTGATGTGTACATTCTATTACAGTAAACTTTGCTTATGCAATCCATTCTGCAAATTATGATGCATTTCTAGAGTACATAAACATGATTGGTTGGTTAAAATTAAGTTATCCAAACCAGAAACAAAGTATGTTGTAATTTATTTGGTAAATCATTCCCAATCTTATTATTAGAGATGAGCGAATGCTGCAAAATCGACTCCACTATAGATGCACCAAGTCTTGAGAAGGTTTAATATTGGAGGATTTAAGAGGATTTTTTTCTTCAGTTTTAGTCGAATTTCAAACAAATTTTCTTTTCAAAATTAGAAAGTTCATTTTTTTTTCCGATCCAATGATGCCACCATTGATTTTCGAAATTTGGTCGACCAAACCTTTATGTTGCTATAGAAAATTATTTTTGTGGCCGGGAATATTCTTTTTTCTCCGAGAACATTCTTTTCTTGCACATGCACATTTTTTTTCTATTACATTTCTCACACGATTCTCCCATCGTTGATCAGAAAATCGTTTTTTTTTTTTTTTATTTCAACATTTCGGATTCCTCAAATTTGATTGCCGCATTCTTTTGAAATTCGAACCGCCCGCTTTAGCGTTGCCAGATCACAGAGGCTCATGAACATTATCATATCAGCCACTAATCCACAGGTGTTTAATATATGTGGCCTTTTATTTGTGCTCCTTCTTTCACAAATCATACTTTACAGCGCACTAGGTATATGGATCCCTACAACTGGAGAGCTGTAAAAATCAATACCACCCCAGCACCATCGTCCATCTGATTCCAGTACATACAAATCATGTAAGAGGTTTACCCAGCGCACAACAATGAGAATTTCTGTGATATAGTTAGTTTGATATTGTCTTTTTTGTTTTGATTGGAATTTGTCCATATATGCTTTAGGAAAAATTCCGGTGCAAGCTATTCCCAGAGCGTATCCAATGAACTCTGTGAGCAATGTAAAAGAGAGAAGCGCACCTAAGTGCAATATTCTAAAGTTAGACCGTTTTCATCGGATGAACCGATCGCGTGTACAGGGCATTAGGTGTAGATTATGGGTAGCTTGAGTACTAACAATATATACAGTCACTAAGCCCGGGGAAAACTAACCTTGCAAAGTGAGCAGCCTATTTGTCTTTAGTAAATAAACTCCTGTATGTTCTTTAGCACCATATAAAAATAACTATCAACTGGATGAACTAATGAACCATGGTAGCATGGGAACTGTATTGTGAGAATATCCCAGAATTCTTGTGTCCACTTACTGCTACAAAAGGCTGAATTAGTTCTCCTATAATGATCATTATTTTTTAACAAGACACAATTGGGGAAAATTTTTCAAAATAGAGGCAGCCAGAATCTAGAGCAACTATGCATGGCAACCAATCAGCTTCTATCTTTTGCCTGTAAAGTTAAGCTTTGAAAGTGAAAGGTGGAAGCTAATTGGTTGCTAAGCACAATTGCTCTAGATTCTGTCTGCTCCAGTTTTGATAAATCCCCCCCAATGAGAGCTAAAAAAATAAGAGTCATCAGTGGCCCAAAAATAATGATCACTAAGTCAAGTAACAGAAGAAATAACAGAAGCATGAGTTCTAAGTTGATAGAAGCTAATGAATGCCTGATTGTCCTGACATTTGACTCTTGGATTTGATGGAAAAAGAGACACAACATGTGGCAAATTAAGATTCCAAATGACCACTTTTTATTAAAAAAACTAATTGGTGAATTAGTGTTTTTTTTAAATGTATTATTGTATTTTTTACTTTTTCTTAGTTTATAACTCAGTTTTAGTTAATAACTTATGTTGTTGACCCATTGTAATTAATATAATACTTTTAACTGCCAGCATCACCTTGGAAATTAGGACGCTTTTCACCTTCATGCAGAAATTCAATAGCCAATAGACATGTGCACACTGAAATATTTTGTTTCAGAATTTAGTCTGAAAAAATTATTTATTTAGTTACTCCTGAAATTTGTTTTTATTTATTTTGTTTCGATAAAAAATGCATTTGTCCGAAAATCTGAATTAATTAAGGTCGAATCTGTCATTGAAGGCTTATGATGTCTGTCAAATGCTCTAAAAAGGTTTGACGGAGCAGCTAAACTGTACAACGCTGCAATTGTACATTTACCAGTCAAATGTTCCGCCTACAAGCTATAGAAGAATTCTAAGCTTGTATGACACTAGTAATAATTATATTTATTAATTATTTTGACTAATCAACCAACATTCAAATTCTTCTATAGCCTATGGGCCGAGCATTTGTCTGGAAATGTATAATTGCGGCGTCGTACAGTTTAGCTGCTTGTCGAATCTTCTTAGAACTTTCGACAGACACCATAGGAATTCAATGACAGATTCAACGTTTGTATGTTTTTCACTGCTTTGTCGAATCTTCGTTGCTCACGTCGAATGGTCTACCCTAACACTGTCTCTATAATGTGGAATCTTTTCTCTCTATGTCAAATAATCTTGGACTAATAGAGTTAAGGTTAGGCACATTCAATCACAGATTCGATAGACACAGATTGCTATTGTCAGCGTCATGTCGAATCTCCTATCCATATCGAACTGTTGTAGCAACGAAAACAAAGCATTTTTTATGTCGGATCTTTCGGATTTTGGATTCTGCGCGTTTGTTTTCGTTTGTTAAAACAATAACGAAAAAAACCCGAAATTTGGACGAAAATGCATTCTGAAGAAAACGAATGCACATGTCTAATAGCCAATTAAATAACAGTATGTTTAAAAAAAAAAAGGCCCAAGTCACCTATTTTAGTATAGGTAAGGGAGAAAACGACTTACATTTAGAATTAATTTAGATTGTTACTAATGCTTAAAATATGATCTTTAGGTTTGAAAAAAAAAATGTTTTACAGAGTGTTGCTCAGAAGGTCCATTGTGAAGGGCAGCTTAGAGTCCAATGTAGTGGCCTTGAGCATTTGTTGACTTGTATGACCTTCCAGTTATCATAGCAGACAGAAGCTGCCTCAAATATAGGTGCCCCATCAATCAAACTAAAAAGACATTTCATGCTCAAAGACCAAAAGGTCAGAAGAGCATCATGTCAAATAGAATCACAAATAGAATAATGAAAGCATTTTGTTATGCAAACTAGAAATATGCATATGATTGCAAACTACAGCACATAGGAGACATGCAGATAAAGTGCACTTCAGTTCTTTAGGGCAATGTTCAGTAGAATAAGAAATATTCACTATGCTTTTCAGAATACAACATACCTAACCTGTTAAATAAAACTACTTGATGGCCTAGACTGTAAATCAACGGTTGAGAAGTAATTTGCAATTTTAACGTAAGCCTGTAGCAAAACTGCACTCAAAGATTACCATGAGATAAAGGGATCAGTAGATCTAGATTTATGAATAGCCGAAGATGTAAGGGGCAAGTCTGGCCTTATCCCCTTCCACCCTCTGATCCTATGATAGGTGACCTCATAAATAAATATATATACAGGGTAGGAGCTAAGGCTTTGAAAGGTAAAGCAATAAAAAGATATGGACAGAGAGAGAAATAAAAATAAGAGAGTACCACTTATAGATCATTACATACTTCTCCATGGTAGCTAAATTCATGCCTTTACTCCATGTTCATATTTCATTGGTTTATAAGGTATAGGAAATATATCTGCAGTACCTTGCCTACATAATGCTAGAGAACTTTGCAGAAACAGAAAAAAAAACACAGAAAAATAACTAGAATAAAAAATGCATAAGGTCATTTTAAAATAACAGTATCAAAAAATCGAAATCTCCAACATTTGTTAAAAAATCTTCCCTTTGCAGAACACTGCACTATTGATGAAAATATGCGATAATCATAAGCCCAAAGCTCAAGATATCTGCACCCATGAAGTACATTCAATTGACATATTTGAAAGTAAGTAAAAACTTCAACACTTATCTACTCTCAGCAATCTCGTGTTTATGAGCTCCCTTGTCGTTGCCGACATCTTCTCTCCAGCTTCATCTAGGTTCAGAGTATTTAGCCATCTTGATTGCCTGGGCCAGGATGACATACCTCCCACACATCGACACAGCAGCTCATTCAGCCTGGTGCTGAGAATCTACACTGAGATGGGCATGTAGCTCAGTGTAGTATGTCTCTTCTGCAATAAAAATCCTTCCTAATCTCAATTTTTTTTTCTGGTTTAAGATTCACTTCAAATCAACCTAATGCAAATTAGCAATCCACAGCTACAGTTAAAATGTAAAGCTTCTTACTTCCTAGGAAAGAGACAACAGCACATTTAAACTGGCCATAGATGGAGCGATTTTCTTTCCTGCAATCACAGGTTGCAGGAAATAAAATTGCTTGATTCCCCCATCAACACAGTTAGTGTTGATGGCGGGATCTCTCCTGCTGAGCCATTGTGTTCTCCCAGCCGGGGGGGGGGGGGGGCATCCCCGGCTGGGAGAACACAATATAATAGCCATTAGCCATTAGCAATAATCACATATAAAATCAGACAGGCTGGTTGTACCCAAGTCGATCAATTGATCAACTAGAGTACATACAGCCTGCCCATACAGACATACAGTTCATATCTCACCCCGTCCCTGCTGAACTGTCCAACATTCCAACCCTCCGTCCTAGCTAGCATGTTGTATCCAAGCTAATTGCACATAGTTGCAACTTTTAAATAGCAGCTCCTAGTGAAACAAATATAAAACGTGAGTACTTTGGATGTATTTGTGCCTTTTATTGTGAAATAAAAGGATTTGCAATCAGGGATGGTACATAAAGGAACAATTGCTGGTCAAACAGGTTATATTCTAGTGTAAAGATATTTATGTAAACTCAGCTCAGAAACATGTATATATAAGGTTCATATAAATTGTTTCTTCCTTCTTGTTAACTCGTGCAGGCACAGTATTCCAACCGTAACATTGTGCAGAAAGAATATGTTTTCTCAGGGGAAAATACGGGTAACTCACACATTTTATGTTTTTATTTTTCCTGCTCTGCAACCACTAGCTGTCTTCCTATAACTCCTTCGTTCTTAGAACTTTTTGATGGGATCTGAAATAATTCAAGTATTTCACAATAGGAAACATTGGTCATGCTTTGGATTTGCTCTTTAAAAATTGGTCAAGTTTAATTGAAGGTCCACATTACTACATGAAGTGGATTTACTAAAACTGATGCACACAAATTCTGGTGCAGCTGTACATTGTAACCAATCAGCCTCTATTTTTATTTTTTTTTTTGTCAAAGCTAAGCCCTCGAGTTAGGGGGCGATTTGAAAGAAATCAGTGTGGGTTCATGCACAGATGTCTATTGAAATTGCCCCCAAAGTGGCCAAAAGTAGTGCCAGAAACCACTTTTGGAAATCGGTGAGGCGCTGCACAGTGGACAGTGCCGTTGCCGGCAATAGGCTACAATTTGGCATGTCAAATCACGCTGATGCGAATGGGGGCTGATTTGTACAAGTTGAATTTAGAAGCTGATTGGTTATCATACACACCTGCACCAGATTATGTGTGCACCAGTTTTAGTAAACTCTATTTTGTTTCAGTTTTGTACAGTGCAGGTAATATTTATAACACCCAATGTGGTTTTATTGCAGTCTGTGCCATTAGGGATATTTATTTTCACTTCCTGACCTGGAGATAAACTAGGAAGTGAGAAGGAAGTCTTTTCAAAGCTCTCCTAGACAGTTGTCATTAGAAGATTTACCCTTAATACCTGTTTTGGGGACAATGACAACAGTAAAAAGGACAAATAGAGAAGATGAATCTCCTCATCAGGGACACCATTTCATTAGATCATGGTCAGTACAGTACACCTTATGTCACCTACCAAAGTCAAGGTCTTTATCATCACTAAACCTTTACTAACAAAGAATATGCTACTCTTTGTTAGGAAAGCAAAAGTGCGATTCCTAAGGCCGCGTACACACGATCAAATATATCCGATCAAATCGGTCTGACAGACCGTTTTGATCGGATTTGTCTGCTGGGGTATATTGGTTTGATCATGTACACACGATCAAACCAAAATCCCCGCCGGCAGACAGCGCGGTGACGTGGCGGTGACGTTGACGCCGCCACGTCACCGTCACCAGGAAGTAAAACACTATTGCGCATGCGTCAAATCCATTCGACGCATGCACGGGCAGATATGTCTTCTGGTTAGCGTACTAACCAGCAGACATGTCGGATGGACGGGTTCCCAGCAGACAGATTTTAAAGCATGCTTTAAAATCTGTCTGCTGGAAAAACCGTCTGTCCGCCCGTACACACAATCGGATTTTTTTGCTGAAACGGTCCGTCGGACCGTTTCCAGCAGCTAGATTCGATCGTGTGTACGTGGCCTAATAGAAAAAAGAAAATACTGTTGTCACTATGGATCGATCAACTTGGGTACATTCAGCCTGCCCATACATTATTCAAATCTGGATAAAACCCCTGAGAATTTTATGTTTTTTGTGTGCCATCTCTGTTTCGGGAGATTTTCTTTACAACAGAAAATTAGATGAAATCTTATCACAATTAAACAAGTGTACATTGACAGATTTACCTTCTATTCTAGTTCTCGTGAAAACAGGACAAATTCAGAAAGTAAATGCCCCTAATGGAGACAGACAGCAATAAAAACACCATACAGTGCATGTATACAGTTTAAAGTAAACAATTTAAACACTGCTCATTTTGTAGGTTTTTCAATAAGTAGACATTTCCTTTAATAACTTCAAGTAGAAGAACAGCTAAAATAAAAATAAATAAAACATTAATGGGTCATGAAAAGATAACATTAAAAAAAATCTAAAGCTTTTGATGCAATACTCACCTTCAACCCAGAGCTGTCCTGAGCAATACTTTTTCCCACCCGTCTCCTAGATTAAACTATGGTCAGGATCATTCAAACCATTTCCTCTTAGCTAAGGCTGTCATGAGCCTACAGTAGGAGAGTGACACAGAAGCAGCACAGCGATAACCAGATAAGCTCAGCTTCTGGTTAGTGCTGATTCTTCCTCTCCCACTCATCTCTGCTGATACCAAGTTACATTTGTGTGCTTACACTGCTTAAATTTTATGATATAGTAATGATAAAAGATCCGCATTCAACACTGGGAGACACTGTGACAATACATATTAAATACATCTTAACCGCTTGTCGACCGCCTTCTGCAGATATATGTCGGCAGAATGGCAAGCTGCGCAAAGCAATGTACAGGTACGTTGCTTTTAATCTGTCACTGTGCGGTGCTCGTGCGCCCCTGCCACGGCTCACGGGACTTGATGTCCCACAATCGTGTCATGGAGCTGCAGAACAGTGCATTTCCCTGTCCTGCCTTGTGACAGAACACTGACCTACTGCTCCCTGTCATCAATGTTGCGTTACTGGTAGCCCAGCCCCCACACAGTTAGAATCACTCCCTAGGGCACACTTAACCCCTTCCTTGCCCCCTACTGTTTAACCCCTTCCCTGCCAGTGTCATTTACACAGTATCAGTGCATTTTTATAGCACTGATTGGTGTATAAATGACAATGGTCCCAAAATAGCACCAAAAGTGTCCGATATGTCTGCCATAATGTCGCAGTCACGATAAAAATCACAGATCGCCGCTATTACTAGTAAAAAAAGAATATTAATAAAAATGCCAAAAATGTATGCCCTATAACTTTTGCGCAAATCAATCAAGTATACGGTTACTGAGATTTTTTTTTACCAAAAATCTGTAGAAAAATACATTTTGGCCTAAACTGAGAAAGAAATTATTTTTTTTACATGTAGCACTACGCCCGAAGGAGCTGCTGGTTTGTTTTGGGCGGCATGTTACTTCTAATACTTTGCCGTCTAGGGTATCAGATGAGAGTTGAGAAAAACTTCAATGTCCACACTTTAGGCTTCTTTTTTCTTTGCTTTATTTACCCAACGTGGTAAAAGGAATAAAAGTAGTAGTTGAAGAGGTGGAAGGGTAATAGGTAACAGGTTCAGGTGTATAACTTTGTTCGGAAACACTTCTGCATCCAGCAACGTAGCTTTCGTCACCACTCTAGCCAGAGCGGGTATTGTGCAGCTGGATAGGTCTCTCTCACTAGACTAGCAGCCAGGATGTCACACGGAAACTTGGTAAAGTCTCTGCCACAGACCTTTCCAAAGATGGAGATATATTCGGTCCAGAATCCTCTCAGCACAGGATTAAGCATCCGGATCTCTCTTGAGTAAATTCTTGTGAACTCAGAACTGACAGACGACCATCACTCAGCCTTTCAGTAGTAGTGCATCCTCCGATGAAGTTCAAGGCCTCTTTTGAGATACCAGCCTCTTGCTCGGTGCTCTCAAAGACAGGTTCTTCATTGAGTGGCTTCCTCCCTCAGGACGAACAGCACAGGACCACTCTGCAAAAGTAGACCCAGTCTGACTACCAGGCCTACTCAGTAGATCACAACTCCGGAACAACGTGGTCCCAGAACCAGGAACACCTGAACACGCACCCCCGGCTAGGAGGCCCACACGGGGGGTGGTGGGATGACAGACCCAGGATCGGCAACTTCGACCCTGAACTAATGACGTCTGTCCATTAAGTACTCCTCCCCAGCATGCACAGCGGGACGATTAACTCTTCTTTATTGACTGTTGGGGGGGAACACCCAAAACACCTTGACCTGACTGCTGCCACCCTTGGCCTGAAGTGAGAATGACACCACAGACCACTATATTGGCACTCACAGTACAGCCATGGCTGGAACAGAAGTCCAAACTTAGTGAAAAATCACCCAGTCTGAGTCAACTAACTCTCAGACTATCCTCTAAATTTAAAGCAGCGCCAGATAGAAAGTAGCAGCCCACTACATATATATATTCTTTGGAGATATTTATTTATTTTGGAGATATTTATTTATTTTTGTTTATAGCGCAAAAAATAAAAAACGCAGAGGTGATCAAATACCACTAAAAGAAAGCTATATTTGTGGGAAAAAAATTATGTACATTTTGTTTGGGAGCCACGATGCATGTGCAATTGTCAGTTAAAGTGACCCAGTGTCAAATCGCAAAAAAATAATGGCCCGGTTATTGGGCAGCCAAATCCTCTGGGGCTGAAGTGGTTAATTACATTTCCACAACAATCAGCTTAAAGTTTAGCTTTAAATTTGGTGCACCAACATCGGTTCACTGTGGAAAACAATGTTATATTTTACAATCACATATATTTGTAATTTCAAATTCATTACAATATCACAGTGATAAGAGCATTAACAACACTGATATAGTGCAAGTTAGTGCGCTAATAAATTCACTTTCTGTATATTAAAGACTGGAAATGTCACTGAAGACCTGGATTTCTTTCATTAAAGAACCTCTGAAGATTTAAACTTGCCCCACAGTCATGCACTTTCATACCAAAATCATGGAAACATGACATCTAACATAAGAAAAAAATGAATTTCTGCGCTCCCACAATCCAGACTGTCACAGATAATGGATGTTTCAAGAACTTTGTCAAGATTTTGATAAATGAGTCTAAAGTTTTGTAGGAACTACCATCCCGCTGAATGAACAATGCAAGACTGCATTCCAAAGCAGCTGTACATCTAGCAAGTGGAGTGAATGCTAATAGGGGCCAATACTTCAGTGTAAATGATATGTATGGGATGTTTAGAATTGCATGCCTGGAGAGAAGAAAAGACTATGTGCAAGTCAATAGTTACAATTTCAATTTCCCATAAAACAACTGGATAGCTTCACTTTGTAAATATTTCTGGGTGGGTTTCAGTATAGACTGGTTTTCAAGAAGTGGAAACTCTAGAATGATGTTCTCTATTGGTGGTTAAATGAAATATGTTTACATTTCATTTCATTCGAATGTATCAAGGTACTATTTCTAGTAAATGGGGTTCCATTGCAGAATGACTGGGCCTATGGCTCATTATTGCATCTAAAGACAGTCTCGTTCATCATACTAAAGCAATAACTAACGGTGGAACTTATTCATTTTACATGACAATCTAGCAATCTAATGGAGGAACCTGAATACATTCAGTTTTTATTTCAGAAAAATACTTTATTGAAAAATCCCGGTGCTGTAATACATCAATATGGTGCATCTGATACTTGCTGTATTTCAGCATCAGTCATTGACTCACCATAGCTCTTAGCATTTCAATTAGATATGGGTTATTTCATAATATACACAAAAACAGACATCGTAGTAACAATTCAATTAAACTCAATCACATTTTTTAAATAGAAGAAACGTGAACTCTTAGCCCCATAGAAGTCTATTAATAGATCAAGAGATCATATACCTAGAGTATCCAACCCCTTACACCATAATCTTTGAAATTTGGTGGTGCAGGCCCAATGCTATACCTAACTAATCTCAGTCCTCGTACACACGACCGAGAATCTCATCGTAAAAGAAACGTTGTTTTCCTCGACGAGGTTCTTGTCAGGCTTGTGGAGAATCTTGTCAAGCTTTCTTTGCGTACACACTGTCAAGACAAAATCTTGTCGTTCTCAAACGCGGTGACGTACAACACTTTAAACGGCACTATAAGGGGGAAGTTTGATTCCACTGGCGCCACCCTTGGGGCTGCTTTTGCTAATCTCATGTTACTGCGTGTTAAGTAAAAGTTTGGTGAGAGACGATTCGTGCTTTTCAGTCTGTTACAGCGTGACAAATGTGCTATCTCCATTCTGAACGCTACTTTTACCAAAGGTGCGCTCCCGTCTCATACTTTATTCTGAGCATGCGCGGGTTTCTAAGCATACACACGAACGTGTTTCTCATCGTAAACCAGCCCGACGAGAAACGCGACAAGGAAATTGAGACTCCCGAGGAGAAAAAAGAGAGCATGTACTCTTTTTTTCTCATCGAGATCCACGACAGTTTTCTCTGGCGAAAAACATACACACGACCGCTTTTCTCTGGCAAAAATGCTCTGCCAGCATTTTTCTTGATGGATTTTGCAGAGGAAAACAGTTGTGTGTACATGGCTTCCGAATTTCTCCCTCCCACTCCCAACACCTGTACTGACTAACCTGTGCAGGAAAGATGTATATACTTATCTATTTTCAGGCCACTCTGGTCTGATCATGACAGCTGCAGGGGAGAGGAAGGAGCACTGACAACAAATGGGCCATAGGAGCCTATGGGTGGTGTCTCTGCTCCCAGGCATTACCGACCATTGAAAAACGCTCTCTCCTGTCCCCTGCAGCTGCCACTGGCTGACACAGGGGAGTTGAATTATGTGACTGGGCTAGAGCAGCTTGAAAATAGGTAGGTATACAGATCTTTATTACACAGATTAGTCAGCATACTGTAGGTGTTAGGAGTGGAGAGGGTATAGGCACGAAATCCACTTTAAAAGAGAAGTTGAGAAAAAAAACAGACATGAATGGCTGCAGCATTGATTTAATGCTGCAGCTGTCCCCAATAGGCTCTAAACTGAGAACTGAGAGATCAAAGACCACTGATCACTGAGTTCTTGGGTCCATTCTGAGCACAGAGTGGTGCTCTGCCTCTCTAGCACTCACTAGAGTGCCAGGCGGCGGAGGGGCAGGAGCGACTGGCTCAGGCTCTCAACAGTGCGCTGAGAGGTTAAGGCAGCTGCCGGTCACACATTTGGGCGGATCCCGACATCAATGTTGGGATCCCTGCAAAGCCTGGACTGTCTCCTTGATGTCAGCCAATGGCGGGCTTTCGCCTGCTGTCAGCTGAATCTTGGTAACAGGAGTTAAAGTAACTGGTAACTGGTAACTGAACAAATTGCACTCCTTTGCAGCTACAGGAGAAGTATGGCCAAAAGAGCGTTGACCACTACTCCTTCAAAGTGTAATTGAATGCTCAGTTAAAATCAGCTAAATATATTCTGGCTTTATCTAAATAACAGGTGTATTAAAAAAGTTGCAAGAAAGTGTATGTATGTATGTATATACAGTTGTATTCAAAATTATTCAACCCCCACTGAAATTGATTGTTTTGGCCAGTTTGACATTGATTTTGATCATTCAGTCATTTTGCTTACAATTGAATCAAAGAGGCACGTGTAGGTCAGACAAATATAACATAACATTTATAATGAAATAACCACAAATGTCTTTTCTGTGCTCACATCATTATCAGTTTTATTCAAACCCCAAGTGACATTCAATCTTAGTACTTAGTACAACATCCTTTTACAGTTATAACAGCTTTTAAACGTGAAGCATAGCTTGACACAAGTGTCTTGCAGCGATCTACGGGTATCTTCGCTCATTCGTCATGGGCAAAAGCCTCCAGTTCAGTCACATTCTTAGGCTTGCGCACTGCAACTGCTTTCTTTAAGTCCCACCAGAGGTTCTCAATCGAATTTAAGTCTGGTGACTGGCTGCGATGGCCACTCCAAAATGTTCCAGCCTTTAATCTGCAACCATGCTTTAGTGGACTTGGAGGTATGCTTGGGATCAGTGTCCTGTTGAAAGGTCCAACGTCTCCCAAGCCTCAGGTTTGTGACGGACTGCATCACATTGTCATCCAATATCTCCTGGTACTGAAGAGAATTCATGGTACCTTGCACACACTGAAGCTTCCCTATACCTGCAGAAGCAAAACAGCCCCAAAGCATGATTGACCCCCTGACATGCTTCACAGTAGGCAAGGTGTTCTTTTCATCATAGGCCTTGTTCTTCCTCCTCTAAACATAGCGTTGATCCATGGGCCCAAACAGTTCTAATTTTGTTTCATCAGTCCACAGAACACAATCCCAAAACGTCTGTGGTTTGTCCACATGACATTTGTCATACTGCAGTCAACTCTTCTTATTCTTTGGAGACAGCAAGGGGGTGCGCCTGGGAGTTCTGGCATGAAGCTTCATTACGCAGTGTGCGCCGTATTGTCTGAGCAGAAACTTCAGTACCCACATCTGACAAATCTTTTCTCAGTTCCTCAGCAGTCACAAGGGGACTTTTCTCCACTCTACGCTTCAGGCAGCGCACAGCAGTCAAAGTCAGCATCTTCTTTCTGCCACGACCAGGTAGTGTTTCAACAGTGCCCTTTGCCTTGAATTTGCGAATGATGCTTCCTATGGTGTCTCTTGGTATGTTTAACATCTTTGCAATCTTCTTATAGCCATTGCCCTTCCTGTGAAGAGTAATGACCTCTTCTCTTGTCTTCCTGGACCATTCTCTTGACTTCACCATGTTTGTAACCACACCAGTAAATGTCTAGAAGGAGCTGTGTTTCACAGTCATTTTAAAGCTGCCCAATTGGTGCTTATTAGGCATTTTTGCTGCTCCCTGACATCCACAGGTGTTTTCAATACCTGATTGAAAACACTTCAATGAACCTCTGTTCTTCAGAGTGGTAGTCTTTAAGGGGTTGAATAAATGAATAATTCACAAAAGAAACATTTACTACTGTATTACAAAACCAATTGATGTAATTTTAGTTGCATATGGTTCTTTAAGAAGTCCTTGTAGGATTTCATTCTGAATACAATTACAAATTACACTAAATTCCCTAAAACCCTTTACAGCATTGGGGGGTTGAATAATTTTGAACACAACTGTATATATATATATATATATATATATATATATATATATATATATATATATATATATACAGGGCTTTTTTTCAGGGGGAACTTGGGGGAACTCAGTTCCACCACCTCTGGCTCAGACCCTTTGGTGTCTGTTCACCGCAATGACTTGTAAACACGGAAGTCTGGTTTCTGAGTTTACAAGCAACAGCTCTGCACTCTGTGTGTAACCCCCTGAACTCTGCACTCTGTATGTAATGCAGTCCTGGTATTTAATGCCCCTTTAAGACCCTTCTACTGTTTTTGAAATCTGGACAGGGTTGTGGTTGAGTTCCTGCACCTATTTTCTGAGAAAAAAAGCTCTATATATATATATATATATATATATATATATATATATATATATATATATATACACATACATATGAACATGTACACTGCAAATACACTGGATTGGTCTGCATACTTATAATACATTTTCAAAATAAATGCTTTAACTAAAATTATAACAGTTATAACAGTTATCAGAAGGCATTAAAACAAATATATAAATGTCTCTTCACTGGAATGTTCTTACACAGAATTCACACACATGGACAAAGAAAAGTGAAATGAATGACTGGTTTACATGTAGATTTGTCATTGATTAATTTCATCATACTATGGGTGAATTACTCAGACAATAATACAATTTTGCATTTATAGATTACTATCTTAAAGTCAACAGCTAATCATACATATAATAAACATGGATAGTTTGAAATGAATGAGAACTGATGTAGATGCATCTCAAACAAGGAAAGGAAAACAGAGATGGATATCAGTATGCATAGAGCATGGGAGAGGAAATTGACAGTTATGGGAGAGTGCTGCTCTTATATTTGTTTTGGTGAATATGACATTGTTATATTCATACCTTCGTAACAACTCTTAGGAGAATACTAGTTTTTGTACAGGCACAACTCAATAGATTTTTTTTAATAGTAACAAAATATTACATATGCAGCAGTATTTCACCTTATTAGAATCATTAGAATCTGCTTACCCAGAAATAGGAGCTACAGAGATGATTAAACTGAAGTGAGAAGATTATTCAGACATTTGTGAGCGTGGATTTATCAGTTCAACCATGTTCTATATAAGTATTCATTTTCCTGGAACTTTTTCTAGCTTATGTTTTGTAAATGTTACCATTGGTAAAGGCTGTTAACTTAGCAAGGCAAATGTAAACTTTGCATTGTGGATTTTAATAAATTAGGTGAACCTGTGTTTACTTTGAATACCCAGTCAGGTGCTAGCACAATGTGGGGGGCATGGCCAGGCCAAAAATCACTTCAACCAATTCCTGACCAGCTCCTGTATATATCACCATATCTATAAGGCGGCTCCTTTAAGAGCCATAGCAGGCGTGCGTGCCCAATGCACAGTGGCCCGATGCACATGGCCACCCGCAATCACAGACACGAGAGCCAGAATGAGGATTTGTGTGTGTACCAAACATATGTATAAGAATACATAAAGGCCTAAACTGATAAAGAAATTATTATTATTTTTTTTAATTTGGGATAGTTATTATAGCAAAAAGTAAAAAAAAAATGTGTTTTTTTTTCAAAATGTATTTCTTTTGTTAATTGCACAAAAAATAGAAATTGCAGATGTGATCAAGTGCCACCTAAAGAAAGCTCTATTTGTGGGGGGAAAAAAGGACACAAATTTTGTTTGGGTACAACATTGCACGCAGTGTCAGTTAAAGCAACGCAGTGCCGTATCACAAAACATGGATTGGTCAGAAAGAGGGGTAAAAATACTTATATTTCCTGATCACTAACAGCATAAACTCATCTGATAAACAAGGCTAGATTGATATTTTTCTCTAATTTAATCAGCTACCATTTTTATCCCCCTTTTCTTCCCCCAAAGAAAATTCTGGGTCATTGTCATGCTGGAAGACCCATCCATGACCCATCTTCAGTGTTCTGCCTGAGGGAAGAAGGATCTCATCCAAGATTTTACAATACATGACCTTGTCCATTCAAAAGCTCCTCCCATGTATTTCTGGGCTTATTCCCTGCTTTTCTGATGATCATCCCTTACCCCATGAGGCAAAATCTTACATGGAGCTTTAGCCCAGGTTCACACTGGGTACGATTTAGTTCGAATTGAGATGCGATTTCACATGTGAAATCGCATCTCAAATCGGCGGCAATTGCCAGCAATGACACCGTCCTAATCGGTGCGACGCCGCATCTGCGGCGCTGCACCGATTTCAAAAAGTAGTTCCTGTACTACTTTTTGCGATTTCAGGACGTGATTTACATTGACATCTGTGCAGAGGGAGTGAAATCGCGCGATTTCACTCCCGTAGCCCAGTGTGAACCAGGGCTCAGACTGAGGGCACTAACACAAAAAACCTCCTGCGCTGGTGTTTCTACAGCAGTATAGTCTCACGGCAAAGTCTAAAGTCTTGCAGCCCTCCACAGAACAAAAGGGTGTTCGTATGGCTAAAACAAAAAGTTAGTACATTACCACTTAAATTTGTTTAATAAAAATAGAATAAAAAGCAATAGTCCTATTCACAAAGGAAATTGGGTAAGTGCTTTTCAGACAGCTGGACTGGACCTTGCGGCACCTGCCAGTAGAACATCAGACATCTGGACGGCTGAAGCGTTTCTTGGGCGTACCCCTTCTTCAAAGCCTAAATGGTCCATGATATTTTGTATTTCTACCATTTGTAAATAATCGCTCCAACAGTTGTCTCCTTCTCACCAAGATTCTTGCTAATGGTCTTGTAGCCAATTCCAGCCTTGTGCAGGTCTACAATCTTGTCCCTGAGGTCTATTGACAGCTCTTTGGTCTTGCCCATGATGGTGAGGTTTGAATGAAAGAAAGAGATTCTGTGGACAGGTGTCTTTTACACATAACAAGTTGTCGTTAGGAGCAACTTCTTAAAGCAGAGGTTCACCCTAATAACAAGTACATACTATTCAATCCAGCATACTGCCGACATTTATAGTATGCAGTTTTTTTTTTTCGGTTTACATACCGTAGTATAGGTATCCCCCCCCCCCCCGGCTTCCGGGTAGTGAATTCCGAGGGACTGGGCGTTCCTGTTCAGAGACTAAGTGATTGACGTATGACAAAAGCTTCCCCCCTGGCGCATAATGCGTGTCACCAGTTTCCAAAAGAAGCCGAACTGTAAGTCGGCTCTATACGACGCTATACGGCACCTGCGCACCGACGTTCGGCTTTTTTTGGAAACTGGTGACGCGCCTTTTTGCGCCAGGGGGAAGCTTTTGTCATATGTCAATCACTTAGTCTCTGAATAGGAACGCCCAGTCCCGTGGGATTCACTACCCGGAAGTCGGGGGGGGGGGGGAAATACCTATACTACAGTATGTAAACCGAAAAAAAAAAAAAACAGCATACTGTACATGTCGGCAGTACGCTGGATTAAATGGTATATTCTTGTTTTTAGGGTGAACCTCCGCTTTAAATTGACAGGACTAATCTGTGTACCACATAAGCACATACTCTGAGGCGGCCAGAATTATTGTTGGTCGTTAGGGGATCAAATAATTATTTTCCCCACTGTACATATACAGTACTGTGCAAACGTTTTAGGCAGATGTGAAGAAATGCTGTATTGTAAGAATGATTTTGAAAATATATATTTTAATTGTTTTATTCTATCAATTTACAAAATGCAAGTAATCAAAGAGAAAAAAAATCTAAATTAAATTAATATTTGGTGTCACTACCCTTTGGCTTCAAACCAGCATCAATTCTTACACTTACAAAGTTAGTGCACTTACACAAAGCCCTGTCTGTCTCCAAAAAACAATATAAAATTAGGAAAGGGTAGACTACAAAACCTAAAAGATATAATGTGCAGAGCTAAAATTCTGGGGACTCAAAGCAAAACAGAATGAGCTTATTAATTGCCCCGTAATGAAACTGGTACATTATTACTTATCTCACTATCACGTTCTAAGCTGTGCTGTGCTCACTGAAAACAGCATTTACAAAAATTTCCGTCACAAGTTTAAATAACCAACAACATTACATTTTATATAATACAGAAAACATGTGACCAATGCCAATATTTCCCTTTTAAATAAAATATGAATTATCCATTGGTTATAAAAGATACCTATTAGGAGACCTAATCGAAATGACATTGATATATGATAATTAATGCAACACCTTCTTATACAGTACTATACTTTGTAATCTATGCAAACTGCTATATGTGGAATTGTGCATCACACCATTAATGATCTTATCCAGATGTGCCTATTAAAACACTGTTTTAAAGTGTTGATTATTGTCATGCTTTCACGTACTCCAAAGTGATTGTGTCACTTCTTCAGAAATACCACAAATGTGTTAAAACTTTTATGAAGTGTTTTTTTCCCAAGCAGCTTACACAAAGCTGTACTTGTCTATATATAACCAATGGGATGGTAAAAATAACACCAGTTAAGGATCATTAGTGTATATCCAAAGTCTATATACTTTCATGGTAACAACATGAAGGAATTTAGCTACCTCCAAATAACCAGAACAT
This sequence comes from Rana kukunoris, assembly GCA_029574335.1. Taxonomy (NCBI): domain Eukaryota; kingdom Metazoa; phylum Chordata; class Amphibia; order Anura; family Ranidae; genus Rana; species Rana kukunoris. The sequence goes on from CM056049.1 coordinate 528,266,940, forward strand.
TGCATATGGCTTGTAAACATTACCATCAGGGGGCTTCCACAGATTGCATTGCTATTTTAAAATGTTATTATCCATATCAGTTCCTCCCCCCCCCTCAGGTATACTGTATGTGCCCAACAGTTTTTAAATAAAATAATAAACATGTCACACTTACCTGCTCTGTGTAACAGTTTTTCACAGCGCAGCCCCGATCAGATTCTTCTGGGGTCCCCCACCGGTGCTCCTGGCTCCTCCTGTTTAGTGCAGGCTCCATCCTGACCCATCATGTCTGCATCTATAGACACAAACAGCATAGATCAGCATAGATCAGCCCCGCCACCTGCTCCCTCTTCACAGACTTTGATTGACAGCATCAATTTTCCCTGTGAGGAGGGAGAGAGAGGACAGAGATGCTGCCCTCAGGCAACGCGCGGGATCAAAATCAGGCTCAGGTATGAAACCTTAAAACTTAAAGTGCAACCTTTCCTCATAACTAATATCCTCCTTTATTAGCTTTGTTGCCCTTCTTTGTACTCGCTCCATTTCCAGTACATTCTTCCTGAGGTCTGGTGACCAGAACTGGACAGCATACTCCAGGTGAGGGCGGACCAGAATCTTGTAGAGTGGGAAAATTATCGTTTTATCTCTGGAGTTAATCCCTTTTTAATGCATGTCAATATTCTGTTTGCTTTGTTAGCAGCAGCTTGGCATTGCATGCCATCTACTAGGACCCCCAGGTCCTTTTCCATCTTAGATTCCCCCAGAGGTTCTCCTCCCAGTGTATAGATTGCATTCATATTTTTGAGACCCAAATGCATTATTTTAAATTTGTCTACATTAAACCACTATGACATGTAGTTTCACCCCATTAATTTGTTCAGATCTTTTTGTAAGGTTTCCACATCCTGCGAAGAAGTTATTGCCCTATTTAGCTTAGTATCATCCTCAAATAGAGAGACTGAACTGTTTACCCCATCCTCTAGGTCGTTTATGAACAAATTAATTAGGATTGGTCCCAGCACAGAACACTGGGGGACCCCACTACCCATGCCTGACAATATTCAGAGTACTTCCCATTTATCACCATCCTCTGAACTCGCCCTTGTAGCCAGTTTTCAATCCATGTACTCACCCTATGGTCCATGTCAACAAACCTTATTTTGTACAGTAAACATTTATGGGGAACTGTGTCAAAGGCTTTTGCAAAATCCAGATACACCACTTCTCCGGGCCTTCCTTTATCTAGATGGCAACTCATAGAAGAATAATAGATTGATTTGGCAAGAACGATTGTTCGTGATTCCATGCTGATTACTGCTAATGATATTGTTCTCATTACTAAAATCTTGAATATAGTCCCTTATCATCCCCTTCAAGAGCTTGCATACTATTGATGTTAGGCTAACTGGTCTATAATTCCCAGGGATGTATTTTGAGCCCTTTTTAAATATTGGTGTTACATTGGCTTTTCTCCAATCAGCTGGTACCATTCCAGTCAGTAAACTGTCAGTAAAAATTAGTAACAATAGTCTGGCAATTACGTGACTGAGTACCCTCAGATGCAAACCATCTGGTCCTGGTGATTTATTAATGTTAAGATTCCCAAGTCTAATTTTAATTCTTCCTCTGTCAACCATGGCGGTGCTTCCTGTGATTTTTTATAAGGATAAACACTGTAGTTTTGGTTACTAAAGCCCACTGATTCCCTCGTGAAGACTGAGGAGAAGAAAAATTCAATACCTTTGAAATTTCCCCATCCTTTGTAACCAGATGTCCTTCCTCATTCTTTATGGGGCCAATATCGTCTGTCCTCCCTTTTTTACCTTTTACATAATTAAAGAATTTCTTGGGATTTTTTTTGCTTTCCTCCACTATGTGTCTTTCGTGTTCCATCTTAGCCGCCCTAATTGCACCATTATATTTCTTGTTGCATTATTTATAAAGTCTAAATGCTGATGATAATCCCTCAACCATGTCTTTCTTTAAGGGCTTCTCCTTTGCTTTTATATGCATTTTTACATTGGAGTTAAGCCATCCAGGACTTTTTTTCGCTCTTCCAAATGTATTATCCAATGGGATTCATTGGCTAATGCCCTTATTTAATATGCTCCTAAAGCAAACCCATCTCTCCTCCTGTTCTTTGTTCCTAAGATTTTATCCCATGCCTTCTAGCAATGGCTCTTTTGAAATTTAGTGTCTTTGTATTCCCCTTATGTTTCCTATTTGTGTGATTTATACTGAAGCTGATTGACCTGTGATCACTGTTTTCCAAATTGCCCAGTATATCCACATCCGTGATCAGGTCTGTATTGTTGGTAATTAGTAGATCCAGTAACGCTTTATTTCTAGTTGGTGTGTCTACCATCTGAAACCGCAAGACATTTAGAAGCTGGCAAGCCTTAGACGAATGCGTGGTTCCCTCTGCCCAGTCTATATCTGGATAATTAAAATCCCCCATTATGATAACACTTCCCATCCTTGCTGCTAATCCAAATTGTGATAGGAGATCTGTCTCCCTCTCCTCCCTCAGGTTAGGGGGCCTATAGCATACTCGCAGTATCATTTTACCCTTAACTTCATCCCTTTGCTCCCTTAGTAAAATCATCTCTCACATTCACTTGCACATTATTTTTGATATATAGGCATACCCCTACCCCTTTTTTATCCTCTCTATCCCTGCGATAAAGGGTAAAGGGTATACCCTTGAATGCTTGCCAGACAATCATGAGAGCTGTTGAACCAGGTCTCTGAAATTCCCACAAAACACAAATCCTCCTCATACAACAGTATCTCTAGTTCACCCACTTTGTCCGCCAGGCTCCTGACATTGGTGAATATGCCACATAGTTTAGACTGGTAACATATAAGTCACTTAATGGGTGCCTGCATGGTGTATCCAAAGAACAGGGTTTATAAAGGAGAAAAGAGAAGTTATGCCTTGTAAACACGATCGGAATTTCCTATGAAAAAAGTCAGACGGAATTTTTTCATCGGATATTGCGACCGTATGTGTGCCCCATCAGAGTTTTTTCATCCGAAATTCTGACGGACTTAGAAACAGAACATGTTCTCTTTTTTTCAGATGTAAAACATTTCTATCGCAAATTTTGTTCGTCTGTATAGAACGCCGACGGAGAACTGTAAAATGCGTCTACAGTGAATAATGTGAAGCGTTACAAGCATCAGCAACTGATTACAAAGAGTTATCAATATTCTCACTGGGGAGTGTTGCTTTTAAGTTAGAGTGCTGTCTTAATACTTATTTCATGTAACTGCAGCCTCAGCCCGTTCTGGGATCCCCAACTAGGCATGGTAAGCCCCGCCCACATGCAGCTTACCAATTGTTAGATGTGCCAGCTGCATTTGTTTTCTTTTTAGGCTCTCTTTCTTTTATTTTTACCTGGTGTCCAGCCGCTAAGTCTGGTGTTTTTCAGATGTTACAATTAGAGGGTGGAGACAAACAATTTAAAACTGACACTGACTGACTGGTGCTTACAATAGTCAGCCTTTATTTTTAAGTAATCTCTATCACAAAAGGAAACATACTGCTGTTGTAACTGCTTAAAAAGTATTAGCTGGAGTTTGACTTCAATCTGTTAATGTACACACGTTTTTTTGCGATAAAAAAAACGACGTTTTTTAAAACGTCTTTAATTGTCGTGTGTGGGCAAAACATCTGTTGGACCACGTTTTTTGTTTCCTCCCCCAGATTAACAATGCTGCTTTCCAATGGTGTCTCTGTTGTTCCTTCATCCAGTTCCTCCCCCAGATTAACAATGCTGCTTTCCAATGGTGTCTCTGTTGTTCCTTCATCCAGAGTGTAGCCACTCCAATACAGGAGGTGGGTTACTGGCCAAATCATCAGGTGAAAACTGAGTGGTAATAAACTCCACTTTTTCACTTTTACCTACAGGTAAGCTTATAATAAAGCTTACCTGTGGGTTAGATGAAGATTGAAGCACTGGCAGCGGTGACAGTGTACCGCTAGAAGAATCTGTTTTATAGGTAAGTCTGTCATAATGTACTAATACTGTATTGTATTTGATGCATACTAACACATTACGCCATTAGCTTGCAAGGGGGGGGGGGGGTTATTTTAAGCCCTAACTACCACCTTAAACCTGCAGGTGGTGACAAAGTGCTGCGTTTTTACCCGTGGCCACATAAAAGACACTAATTGCGATTTAATAAGCCACAGATGTGGGAAGTTAAGCCATTTTAAGCTATGTGCGCCACCTTCTGTGTCTGTACCAAGGCCAAACATTCCAGGGTATGTAAATGTTTGATCAGGGTCATTTGGGTGATTTCTGTTATCATTATGATTTTAAAAGGAGACAAAAAAACGATGTGATAATAAATGGCTTCATGAGAGCCATATCCTTGAATAAAAGACAGTTTTTTGGATTAGTCATATTTTCAATATAAATGCTCAGTGTCACATTTTCTGCCAGGGTATGCATACTTTTGAGCACAACTGTATTTACCATAGTTTGTGGACGCTATAACTTTCCTATAGACTAAATAATATACACTTATTGGAATTTGTTTTACCAAAGACATGTAGCAGAATACATCTTGGCTTAAATTTATGACAAAATTTGATTTTATTGGATATTTTTTATGACAGAAAGTAGAAAATACAGTTTTTTTCATTGATATCGCAAAAGATAAAAAAAAAAAAAAAACTGTGGGGATCAAATACCAACACTAGAAAGCTCTATAAAAAAAATGATAACAATTTTGAATTTGCGTACAGTATTGCATGACCGCTTGCTGACCAGGCCTTTTCTGGAACTTTTTGTTTACAAGTTTAAATTAGTATTTTTGCTAGAAAATTACTTAGAACACCCAAACAGGTTTTATATATTTTTTTAGCAGAGACTCTAGAAAATAAAATGGTAATCGTTGCAATATTTTATGTCACACTGTATTTTCACAGTGGTCTTTTTAAAAGAAATTCTTGGGAAAAAAAAAAAAACACAATAGTTACCCCAATTTATATATATAAAACTATGGCCCGGATTCACAGACATCGGCGCATATTTATGCCGCCATAGCGTATCTCTTTTATGCTACGCCGGCGCATGGAGAGGCAAGCATGGAATTCACAAAGCAAATGCTCCCAACTCTGCGCCGGCGTAGCTTATATTCATAGGCGTAAGCCAGCGTAAGTGGAAGTAGGTGGAAGTGGGCTGAAAGTGGGCGTGATCCATGCTAATGAAGCGTGACCACATGCAAATGATGTGCTGGGCGCCAGACAAGTACTTAAAATTAACTGCGCATGCATCGGGACATGGATGTATCCCCGTGCGCATGCGTATAACCACGTCGGAACAACTGCCTAAGATACGTCGGATCACTGTGTACGCCATGAACGTAACCTACGCCCAGCCAGACCCACGTCGGCCCATATTCACAAGGCTTGTGTTCCCTGGTCCATACCTTTGCATGGGTTCTGCCTCATCTATGGGGAATAACTTTAAGCCGAATGTAAAACTTACGCAAACTGCTTAAATCATGCGCCAGGCGCAAGTACGTTCGTGAATCGGCATATCTCCCTAATTTGCATATATGAATAGAAAATCAATGGGAAAGCCACATGCGTCCAGCGTAAATATGTGCCCACTCTACGCCGGTGTAGGCAGGTTACGTCGGTGGGATGAAGTCAGTTTTTAGGCGTATCTAAGTTTGTGGGTACGGCTTATTTGTACTTACGCAGCGTATGGAGATACGTCGGCGTAAGTGCTTTGTGAATCCGGGCCTATATATATATATATATATATATATATATATACCCAACATATATATATATACAGGCATACCCCACTTTTAAGTACACAATGGGGTTTATTTACTACGAAAAGTGCAAAATCAGGCTCACTTATGCATATAAATCAATGAGTTTCTAACCACAGCTTGTTCAATTAAGATTTGGTAATAAAACATGGAAACTCATTATTCTCTATACAGAAGAGAGCCTGATTTTGCACTTTGCAGCTTTAGTAAATAAACCCATTTGTGTACTTAAAAGCGGGGTATGCCTGTATATATATATTTTATGTATGACTAGATTTCTACCTTTGTTTTGTGTACCAAGACACTGTGAAGACAAATGTACATTTCAAAGTGTATAATTAATTTATCTACTATTACAGCTTCAGGTTTTCATGAACAAGCACTTTGCCTGCATACGGAGGAGTGCCATAAGAGCCAGGTGCTACCAGCTATTTTTTTTGCTTTTGAAGTAGCAATGTATGTCAAACTAAGAGAACGAGGAGGGTTTAACAAACTGACCTAGTTTCCTCTTCCAAATTCTACTATTATTAGACCTTCGCAAATATATTTTTTATTCTCATTACGATCAAACAAGGACATTCTGTGACAGGCCGAACTCTGAAAGCCATTTACGTAAAGAGCTTTGACCAAAATAATGTCAATCAATTTCCATTGATAATATATGACACAAATTGTGATTTCTTGCCAATATTCCTCGGTTGTATCTGTTGTAGGTTTTTATTTTACAAATATAGAGATTGGCAAAGTCATTGAAACAACTTACTGATTTCACTAATTAAAAAGAATGTGAGGCCTCCTACACACGACCGAGAAACTCGTCGTAAAAGAAACATCGTTTTCCTCGACAAGTTCCTTGTCAGGCTTGTCGAGAATCTTGTCAAGCTTTCTTTGCATACACACTGTCAAGACAAAATTTTGTCGTTCTCAAACCCGGTGACGTACAACACGGCACTATAAAGGGGAAGTTCGATTCCACTGGCACAACCCTTGGGGCTGCTTTTTCTAATCTTATGTTACTGCGTGTTAAGCAAAAGTTTGGTAAAAGGCGATTTGTGCGTTTCAGTCTGAAGTGAGAGTGACGAATGTGCTATCTCCATTACGAACGCTACTTTTACCGAAGGTGCGATCCCGTCTCATACTTTATTCTGAGTATGTGCGGGTTTGCAAGCATACACACAAACGTGTTTCTCGTCGTAAACCAGCCAGACAAGAAACACGACGAGGAAATTGAGACTCCTGACTCTCTTTTTTTTCCGTCGAGAACTAGGACAAAAAACATACACACGATTGTTTTCCTCTGCAAAAAAGCTCTGCCACCAAGATTCTTGATGGATTTTGTCAGGGAAAACGGTCGTGTGTACGTTCTTCACTGTGGCGGCGTCATCGATCGTGTGATCTCTTTTATAGGGATACACAATCAATGACCTCACACCTACAGCCACACCCCCCTACAGTTGTAAACACATATTAGGTCACACATAACCCCTTCAGCGCCCCCTTGTAGTTAACTCCCAAACTGCAATTGTCATTTTCACAATGAACAATGCATTTTAAATGCATTTTTTGCTGTGAAAATGACATTGGTCCCAAAAAATGTCCGCCCTAATGTTGCAGTCACGAAAAAATCGCTGATTGCCGCCATTAGTAGTAAAAAAAAAAAAATCATAAAAATGCAATAAAACTATCCCCTAATTTGTAAACGCTATAAATTTTGCGCAAACCAACCGATAAACGCTTATTGCGATTTTTTTACCAAAAATAGGTAGAAGAATACGTATCGGCCTAAACTGATGAAAAAAAATATTTTTATATATATTTTTGGGGGATATTTATTATAGCAAAAAGTAAAAAATATTTTCAAAATTGTAGCTCTATTTTTGTTTATAGCGCAAAAAAAAAAAAAACGCAGAGGTGATCAAATACCACCAAAAGAAATCTCTATTTGTGGGAAAAAATGGACGCCAATTTTGTTTGGGAGCCACGTCGCATGACCGTGCAATTGTCTGTTAAAGCGACGCAGTGCCGAATCGCAAAACCTGTCTGGGTCCTTTAGCTGCCTAAAGGTCCGGGTCTTAAGTGGTTAATAGTAGTTGCAACTCTGAGGTCCTGTAGTCAGTACCTAGCAGGGATACTTTCAGTATGCTGTTAATATGCTTTTTTTTTTTTTTTTACAAAAGTTCAATTCATTTTGGAAAGACAAAGCGTGAGCAGGTGGAGGGCATGGAGGGCTATGACTCCCGTGAGCAGTCCTTGAGGTCTGGTAAGTGTGTTTTATCTACGATCTGGTTTGTAGCATGGAGGGCATGGAAGGGGACATGTGACAAGTGTGTGGGTCCACCAACATGTGAATGTTTTGAGTCATCCACAGATGTGCTGGAGGGAGCTGGGCCGTTGTCGGCTGATGGGCAACCCACGCCATCCAGAGATGCGAGTGCCCACACCTCTCCTCTGGAGGAAGTAGTGGAGAAGCATGGGGACCTCGAGGGAGTCCTGTACCTCATGGAGGATCCCACCATCCCTGTACCCTCACCACCCTCCTCCCCGATCAGGGGACCCTCCCAACCCTCCTTCCACAGCAGGGGACCCTCCCAACCCTTCTCCACCATCAGGGGTAGCTCCTCACCCTCCTCCACCATCAGGGGAAGCTCCTCAAGGGCCTCCCCATATACACGGCCCTAAGCCTCTCCTGCCCCCAGGAAGGCCACTAGAAAAACCAGGGGTGTTCCTGAGGCCATCCAAGAAACCCTTGCGAGGGATCAGGCCCACCAGACCCAACATGTGGGTGATGTTGCCCATGACATGAGGCGTCTTGCAGACAGCGTGGCCTCCTCGGCAGAAATTCCAGACTGTCTGCATGATCTAAATGCAAATTGTGCAGCTGTTGTGACCTGTTTGGGGGAGCTGCAGGCCACGACAGCATTCCTCGTCACAGAGGTCAAGAGCCTCACAGTGGCTGTAAAGGCCAATACGGCGCAGGATCAGCAGAAAACCACCCGCCAGCTGTGGATGCATGCTGAAACAAATGCGATGCTAAACCGCATAGCCCTGGCGTTGGAGGGCATGCAGCCAGAACCTGCCAGGAGTGGCAGACTTGGGGAGGAGTCTCCTGCTGATGCCCCACCCCCTCCTGAAGTCCCCCCCCCCAACAAGTGAGGAGCCAGAGACGTGGCACCAGACGGAGCCCACAATAGGGCCTAACAGTGCCTTTGAATTGAAAAAGGGGGGGGGACTAATGCGCAATACCAAATAATAAACTAATAATTAAATAAAACTAAAGCAACAGACAACAAATATGGTGCTCACACACAACAGAAATTAAAAATGGGGGGTGTGGTGGCGCTTGCTATACACACAGTGATGTGTGATGATGTGTAATGCAAAACACATAAATAAAAATATTATAGCTAAGGTAAACAATATGCATAGAAAATACCAAAATATGCAAAATGACAGTGCAAAGGTGCTAAGTGATCCAGAGGTGCACAAAAAATGCAAATAAATAGTCCATAAAACAATCAAGGTGCAAATGTGCTTAAAGTCCAATAAATAAGCATAAAAAATAAATAGAAAAATGTATAGAAAAGTGCAATGTGCTTCATTAAGTCCAAATCTGCTGTTTGAAGAATGCACACGTGCAAAAAGTGCCTGCAATCCACCACACGAATAACAGTGCAGCTGTGCAAACAAAGCCTCAGTGAGAAAGTAAATACAAGCCCCTCACCTTCAAGAGGCTATAATGAGCCTTATAAAGAACCACTGGCTGGTAGCTATGGCAGATTCCACTACGGATCAGCATCCCACAATAGGCTCCTCTCCTCACTGCAGGTATCAAGAGTCACGCTCACACACGTCCCACGGTCCAGCGATACTCAATACTAGATGTGATGCCTGCGTTCTTTTTCCCTTTTTAGGCTTTTTTTTTTTTTATTTTTCTTTTTTTTTTCACCTGGTGGTCTGACCAGTCAGTCTGTTATTTTCAATGTCCTTTATCAGATCTCAGTCAGTTCTGTTGTCACCATCCCAAAGGTGTTCTATCTGGGTTGAGGCAGTAGTGTATTTAGGTTTTGAGTGCCTTTGAGTGCCTTTTTTTTAATTTTGTTTGCTCCAGTGATGAGCCTTTTTTATTTATTTCTGCTCCAGTGATGAGCCTTAGTTATTTTTATTGTATGCACATGGACAGTAGTGTGTGAATGTGGGTGTGACACTCCTACCAGTAAGGGATTTCACCCTCGGGCGTTGGGGAGAAGTTATACCCATGACCGTGTGAATGTGGTATGAATGGACAGCGACACCATTGGGGCCTTGGGGCGGCGTTGCTGCTCCTAAGTCCTGCATGCTGGACTTGGGCTAATCCAATGTGATGTGGATGTGGTGTGTGTGATCTAGGGACCACAGTGGTGTGCATGCGTGCATTTTCCTTGTGCCATGATGAATGTGTGTTTTTAACATGCAAAGATGCCTACCACGAGGCACCTCCCGACTGCTCTTCCCTCAGCCGACGGGGTAGTCTCGGGCAGGGGGGGGACTGTCTGGTTCGTGGGTCAGGTCATCACATATGTCAATCTTCAGGCCTTTTCTCATGGCGCAGTTGTGCAGAATGCAACATGCACCGATGATCTGGCACACAAAGTTTGGGGAATACAACAGGGTACCCCCGGACTTATCCAGGCATCGGAAACGGGACTTCAGGAAACCAAATGTGCGCTCCACCACTGCACGGGTACGTATGTGTGCTTCATTGTATCTTGTCTCTCCTCTGGTTTGGGGATCCCGGAATGGAATTATGAGATGGGGCCCAAGGGCATATGCCGCGTCACCTGGAAGGAAAAAGACAGGAGGATGTTAGCCACTCATGTGCCCCTCGTGATGTCTGCATCATGGGGTCGGACAGTCATGCCTGACTCCCATGTCACTCACCAACCAGCCAGCTTTTCCCATACACGTTCTGTTCGAATTCTGTTGGGATGTTGCTTCGACGATATATGTAGCTGTCATGGCTGGACCCTGGGTGTTTGACACGGACGTGCCATATGAGGCATTTGGCATCGGCTATCACATGTACATTGATGGAATGCCAATGCTTGCGATTGCGGTATATGTGCTCTGTGGCACAGGGGGGCCGTAGTGCCACATGTGTGCAATCAATGGCCCCGATGGTACGTGGGAATCCTTCAATTTTGTAGAAATCCCACATTGTCTTCAGCCGCAGGTGCTCCTGGGTGTGTTTGATGATGTGGTGGGACATGCGTCTGAGGATTGCGGGGACAACCTGGTGCACACATCTGCTCATGGTGAATTGTGACATCCCAGACATGACTCCACTTGTACGCTGAAAAGATCCACTGGTAAGGAAATGGAGTGTTGCCAGTACCTTGACCAGTGGCTGCACTGCTTGTGAGCGGTGTGTCTTGCTGGTGATGTCATCATGCAGGGTTGTGGCTATTTCCTGGATGGCTTCAGGGCTGAATCTAAAAAATGCGATACACCTCTGATTCCCCCATGCCAATGCGCGAGCGGTATATCCTTTCCCGTGCCCTCCTCCTCCTACGTGGCGGTGGACCCATTAGTAGTGCTAGGACTACGGCTGCCATGTGTTGTCCTGCAAATGTGGTTGCTCAGCTGGTCCATAACAGTGCTGCTGAAGCTACTCTCCAGCTGACGTGTGCAAGTCTGGTGCAAAGTTACCCTGCTTTATGAGGGGTAACTTTAGGCCGAGCGTACAGCTTAGGCGCACCGCACGTAGCCTGGGCCGGACGCGCGTATGTTCGGGAATCGGCGTATCTCCCTCATTTGCATATTTGCATAGGAAATCAATGGGTGCGCCAGATGCGTTTGGCATAAATATGCACCTACGATGCACAGGTGTAGGAAAGTTACACCGGTCGGGAAAAGCCTAGTTTCGGGCGTATCTAGTTCTGTGGGTACGGCGCATAGATACGACGGCGCAAATTTAGACTTACGCGGCGCATCTCGATATACGTCGGCATAAGTCCTTCCTGAATCTAGCCCATAGTGGGATGCAATCTGAATGAGGCAACTTTGTAACATTGCTTTATTTGCGGCTCAGAACATTATGCTGCTATTGCTGTCCACTGTATCTGCATGGGATAGATGGGAATCATTTAGTTGCTGTTGGCATGGCACTTTTTTTGACCATAAGGTTTTCTAAACCAGCTGTAATGTATGTATATTCTTGCATTGTTTGGTTATGCTCTTCCAGGCATCCATCAGGCCATGATCTCATAGCAGTTCTCCAAAGCATTGAGAATCCAATAAGAGGGCAAGAGACAAGGCCTAAAATGGCTTCACGGCACTTTTCTATAGGAAAATGGCTGACGTGGTAACTAGGGTTGTCCCGATACCACTTTTTTAGGACCGAGTACAAGTACTGATACTTTTTTTCATGTACTTGCCGATACCGAATACCGATACTTTTTTTAAATGTCATGTGACAGTTTTCAAACCACAATACAGACTAAGGATATTTTCTTTAGAATTATGAAGAACTCGAACTCAAGACATTATAAAAGAATAAAAATTAGTAAAAATGAATAAAAAAAAATTATTTTCTTGTCACGCAGTAGTAAAAAACTCAAAGAATTTTCACAGAACATGTTGATAAATACAAAAAAAGTATTCTATTTAGGTATCGGGAGCATTTGCACGAGTACAAGTACTCCCGCAAATACTCGGTATCGGTCCCGATACCGATACTAGTATCGGTATCTGGACAACCCTAGTGGTAACCCCCTACCTAACAACTATGTTTAACTCTGTGAAAGATGACCAAATCTTTACTTCGACCCTCCTCACCGCCAATATAGTAATGATCCCTAAACTTGACCGGGACCATTCCTCTTGGGCCAATTTTAGGCCGATCTACCTTATAAATGTAGACATTAACATTTTAACAGGAATTCTGACCAACCGCTTGGACTCCTTTCTACCACCTCCAATTAAAAAGAACCAGGTAGGCCTTGTCCTGAGAAGACAGGCAGAACCCTTAGCTGAGGCGATACGCTCTCACCCAGACATAACAGGAGTAGATGTAGAAGGTACTTCTCATAAGATATCATTATTTGTGGACTATATCCTGATGTCCCTAACTAACCCCCTGACTAGCCTTGTCTGTTCTCCCTCCTGGATACCTTTGCGTAATTTTCAGGACTATCTGTTAACCCTACCAAATCAAAAGCTATGTCTCTTAATCTTTCACCCTTGGAGCTGGCAACCCTAAAAAATTCCATTTCATTTCAATGGCTCACATCTCTGCCTTACCTGGGGATTATAGAGAGACAAAAATTGCCTCTCCTGGCAGGTCCCGTATGGTTGCAATCTTCTTCTCAGAAACCAGGGGTGCTGGCAATGCACATGGCAATTAGAAACAAAGAAAAATTAGGACAGCCGCACTCCAATCCAACGTGGCTTTATTGTAAAAAAACTGGAAACAGGCACTACAAATCACAGCAACGGAACCGATGACAGCTGACGCGTTTCACACTAACTTTAGTGTTTACTCATAGCTATAAATAAACACTAAAGTTAGTGTGAAACCCGTCAGCTGTCCTAGGTTCCGTTGCTGTGATTTGTAGTGCCTGTTTTCAGTTTTTTACAATAAAGCCACGTTGGATTGGAGTGCGGCTGTCCTAATTTTTCTTTATTTCTAATTACCTGGGGATTAGGCTCACTCCGATGTATGTGGAACTCTTCCGGGCCAATTCCCCCCTATGGGACATGTCCAACAGCATTCAGATTATGGATCAGAGTCTATGCCCTCCTCTGCACCTTATTTCATACCAATCTGAAGAGGGACCCTCATGAAGCTCTCCTATGTAAGGCAATAATAGAACTACTACGTCCGGAATGCCAGCTTACACTGCATCTGTTTATTGCGACTAAACTGACATAGCAAGAGCCTGGAAGACACCCATACTTAGCTTTGAGGCTGTTAAACATTGTATGAACAACATTATGGTACATGTAAAGCTGACGGCCATACTTTCAGACACTCACAATAAATTCCTTAGGATCTGGCAGCCTTGGGTCACCTACATATGATCTACCAGATTCGATTCTACGCTCCTATTCATCTAATATCTGCTTGCCCCCATCCCGCGGATCCCCCCTTTTCCTTCTTACTCCTACTCTCATTCGTTCTTCTGCTCTGTCACCCTTCTCCTCCTTCCTTTTTTTCATTTTTTCCCTTGCTCTTTTTATATATCCTTCTATCTCATCAGGCCACCAGGCTTGAGCCTGGCTGACATGGTCACATGGTTAATTTTCAGCATGATTATATTATATACCAGTGATGGCGAACCTTTTTGAGCCCGAGTGCCCAAACCGTGACACAAATCCAACTTATTTCTTTCAAAGTGAATTACACCTACTCTGTACAGAGGATGTGACTGATTATCCCACTGAATGAGCCCCAAGGGGCCAAAAATGTACGATAATGTCAGATTCGCTCAGAATGCAGGGTTCAGGAATGCATTGTGCTCAGAATGCACTGTGCAACATACACTGACCTACCTGATACATGCACAGACCTACCTATTACACTCACCTACCTGACCATTAAACTCACCTACCTCCTCAATATCTCCGCCACCGGGAGGTCAGCTACAAGCCATTGCACCGCTCCTCAAGGCCATGGATGATCTGCTCAGAGCACCGCTCCTCCTCCTTCGCTTTTTCACAGGCTGCACTAGGACAGACTGAACCAAAGTCGTCCTGGAGCAGGGGGAGCTGGAATATCATGCCTGCAGAAAGGAATGTCTTACCAGAGGTGTAGGGATTCGGGGAGGCAATAAGCTGCCGAACAGAGTAAGGACGGTGGAAGAAGAATTTTACACCCCCCCTAAAACAGCACACATGATGGCTGGCTGCCCACCCTCTTGCCGACGTCACTGGCACCTATGCAAAGAAGGGAGCCGGTGTCCTGTCGAGTCAGTGCAATTGATTGCCTGCCTGGGGGAATCCCTTGTGTGCCAACAGAGAGGGCTTGGAGTGCCAGCTGTGGCACCCGTGCCATAGGTTCGCCATCACTGTTATATACCCTCAATATTATCTCCAAAGAATAGGTGGTATAATAAAACGCTGCATGCAAATACTCATCTGGGAATTTACACTCTAAGCAGCGTGTTCCAGCATACTGTAGCTCTGGGACAGCGATACTCACCCCCTAATTGTTCTACTTTATAGACCTGAACATATCAATGTACTCCTTTTTATTTGCCTTCCTTTCGCTTATGGTATCTTATGTTGATCTCCTATGTGACCATAGATGTTATGAGCTGTTCTGTTGAACTAATTGTTTTAAAGGTAAGCTATAGGAGTCTATTTACACCTACACTGCAATGATAAGCGTGCATAGGCCCTTCATCGAACGGCAGATTCCTGCCTGCATGTGGTTCCACTGTGGCTTGCTGATAATAAAATAATCAGAATGAATGATGACTATAGATACATATAAGTAAGTAAGTAAGTAAGTATAAGTATAATGTTCCATTATTGTTGTAGATCTAAAACAATTATAAAAATTCATAATCATTTTTAATTCAGAAAAAGAGATCTATTGTATTGAAACATTTCACAATTTGACAACACAGCTGTTATAAATTTGAAATAGTCCTGATGTTACATATGAAGCTTGATTAGATATAGCTGAACAAGGGAGTATGTACCTTATAGTGACCTTGACATTAGGACAATCATTGAAGTCTTCAACCTCTGTGGAGTCTTTACTTTATGTATAGATTATGCATAGCAATCTTCGCCCCACTTACTATCTACTTTCCAATTGTTCTTGGCTGTGCGCACTTTAGAGAATTTCTCACTTTGAATTCTCTGTTTACTTAACTGTTATCACTTGCTTGTCATGTGTTTATATCAAGAACAACTAATGAAGTTCATATTGAAACATAAAAATAAATCATCTACTTACATGAACCCTTAAGAAGCTCTTATCTTGTCACTTAGAACAAACTCCCGTTGAAAGTATTTAATCAACATCTCTGTCTTCAGAGTAACATTAGAACTCCTGGCACACATCACAAACAGGTGGAGCAATGCTATAACTCCAAATAAACTCTTCGCTTCCAAAACAACCTTCTTTGAAACTCTAGTTTCTGATGTTTGAAATAAATTGAAAATACATTCCTTCCTTTCTGGTGGATACCTTATCTCATTATTTGTTAATAGATTGACTCAATAATTGTATTGAGCTACTAACGGATCCCTCTAATGCAGGGGTATTGAATTAAAATTCACAGGGGTCCAGTCAGTAAAATGTTCTTCCAGCAGAGGTCTGAACTGCATGTTTATGCAATGATCCTTCACGTCACAGCCCCACTCTCTTCTTAGGCTAGGTTCACATGTCTGTGGCTGGGGAACATGTGCAGAATCGCATGTACTCCCGACTTACAGAGAAATGCGCTGCATTTTAGCAGATGTGTGCGGGTGCCACAAATTGTTTATGGAACCTCCACATATTGGCACCTACGCCACATTTTCATCTGCACCAAACCACATGGTGCTGTAGCACTATGCTGCTTAAGAGTGTGTTTAACCACTTCCTGCCTGGTCAATAGCATATTGACGTCCGGAAAGTGGTTCTGTTATCCTGACTGGACATCCATTGATGGCGCGCACCCAAGAGGGCGCACAGCGCTGTGATCGCAAGTGAGGCGTGTCAGTCTGACATGCTGCATCTCCGATCATGATAAGAAGACTTTGTCAGAGGCTTCTTACCATATGATAGGTGTGACCAATCACAGCTGATCATCGCATGAACCAGGAAGTGCCGGTCATTTGCGCTGACAGAGAGAGCCAATCGACGGCTCCCCCTGTCAGAGGGGGGTCTGTGCTCATAATCAGCACATTGATTATCAGCACAGCCCCATCAGTTGTGCCAAAGTCAGTGCCTCCTCAGGATCGCCTATTAGTGCCCCATAAAGTGCAAAAAGTCTCAATTAGTGCCCACCACAGTGCCAGTCAGTGCCTATCATATTGCCAATCATTGCCCTACATTACCACCTATTAAAAACCTCATCAGTACCTCATAATCAGTGCTGCCCATCAATGCCACCTGCCAGTGCCAATCAGTACTGTCTATCAGTGCCACCTGTCAATGCCCATCACAGCCGCCTGTCAGTGCCCATCAGTACTGCCTAGCAGTGTCCATCAGTGCTGCCTATTGGTGCCCATCAGTGTTGCATATCAGTGTCACCTATTAGTGCCCATCAATTCTACATGTCAGTTCCTCTTTATCAGTGCCCATCAGTGCCACCTTATCAGTGCCAACTCATCAGTGCCCATCAGTGCCTGAAACGTATAAACCGAAACAAATACATTTTATAACCAAAACAAATACATTTTTAATTTTCTTAAAAAATGTTGGTGGTGATCAAATACCACCAAAAGAAAGCTCTAATTGTGGGAAGAAAATGATAACAATTTAGTATGAGTACAGTGTTGCATGATCACGCAATTGTCATTTAAAGTGCGACAGCGCTGAAAGCTGAAAACTGTCCTGGGCAGGAAGGGGTGAAAGTGCCAGATATAGAAGTGGTTAAAGAAAATTAGGGTTGGAACTGATTTCCCTGCATTTCTCTTGGGTAGGGCACCCATTAAAATGAATAGGCTGTGTGCAAATGTGCAAAAACACAGATTTGAATCGAGTCTCATATCACAATCCCGTTTTTACATCAGTCCCCCCTCATTGCTGTCCTCAGCCCTCCTCACATTACTGTCCTTGATCCCACCCATTAATTTCCTAACCCCCCCCCCCCCCCAGTTACTGTCCTCAGTCCACCCATTATTGTTCTGAGCCCTCCCATTACTGTCCTCAATGACACCATTAATGCCCTCATCCCTCATTACTGCCCTCTATAACCCCCATTATTTTCCTCAGTCCCTCCATTATTGTCCTCAGCCCCCCCCCCATGACTGTCCCAAGCCCCCCCCCCTTAACTGTCCTGAGCCCATCCATTTCTGTTCTCAGTCCCCCATTACTGTCCTGAGCCCCCCCTTAACTGTCCTATTACTGTCCTGAGCCCCCATTACTGTTTTCAACTACCTTAATTATGTCCTCAGCCCCTTGTTACTGTCCTGAGCTCCCCCATTACTGTTCCCAGCCCCACCTTATTACTATACTCAAACCCAACATTACTGCCCTGGTTTGTTAGATCAACTTTTAATTTCAAAGGTACTAACCCTAATGAAAATGTATATTTTTTTAGTCACAGAAATATACGTGATTTAAAGAAATGTGGCAAGTAAGATGAACTTGGGCTCCTTTATGTAGTCTGATGTGCCTGTTTAGCTTCACCTTAAATATACAGCAATTGCATTAATAACCAGCAGGCAACATTTTAATTTTGTTACACAATGGTACATTGTACTGTTCCCTATATACCACCGGACATTTATATCTCTGTTAAAAATCACTTGGATGCACATGAGCACTTTATTATTAATGTTTAAATTGACATATTTATTGTTTTTATTTTGGTCATATCACATTTATGTCACATATGTTACTTACGTCACATTAACACTACATGTGCTTGTTTTAATCTTTACTGTAGCACGCATTTATTGTGTAATATTCCAAAGCGCAGCATATAATTAACTATTGTTGTCTATGTGCACAAGCTTATGAAACGTGTGTAACGCTTACAGCTGGTTAGTGATATCTATTAGGCTTTGGGTTGATTGAGGCTCGCAGGAAATCTATTACTTGCATCCATCCACCCACCACCGGTATACAATTTTTGGGCAATTTTTAGGCAAATTGGCAAGGTATCCCTGAAGAAACCTCAAGGCAACCCAAGGTCTGGTGCCTGGGCACCCTGGTTGAAAAAAGGCTGCCTCAAACAAACCTTGTCCTGGAACATAATGAGATGGAGTTTTCAATATTCATTCTTCCCTGCTCTGGAAATCCTGTGTCCTTTCTTTAGGACTGGATTGTTTTGCCCACTCCATATCTTCCTGCGGACCAGTCCTCTTGCTGCCCCTCCAAAGCCTTGGTGATAGGGTTCCTGAAGCTGGAATGTGCACCTCTACCAACATGAATTATCTATGGCATTCAGGTAGTGAAGTGGACACATAGACGAAGAACCCACTGGATCTAAAGAAAAAATTTGTTTCAGAACTTGAATTTCATGTGTCCATAGGTTCAGGTAAGTAAGGGCATTTAGAATATTTTTTTTCAGCTGGGTGGGGGTGGGAGATGGAGGGTGTTCTTGCTTTGCCCAGATTTGAGCTTTATAACACTATAGGAGAACCTACATCCTTTGAAGAGGATACTTCTAGGAATAAAATTAGGTACTATCTGAAACATTAGCTCCCTTTGATTCAAGTAATAAAAACATTACGAAGGCAAAAAAGTAATTGCCTGCAAAGAATATCAGTAATATATTTTACTAGCATGTTATGGGAGAATTCATTAAAGTTATAGAAAGGCAGTTTTTGATAATTTTTCTGTTCATATTTCATGTTTGAAATCCCTGTATGTTTGTACAATGACAAGCAGGAGTTTGCAAAACCTTAAATCCTAGTAATAATATTTTGTCAGTTGGAAACAATGTTAACAAAATGTGACTACGACTTAGACAGCTATTCTAATAATTTTGATAATAATCTGACAAATATTTGACTACAGTATGTACCAATTAATGAGAAATTGGCTGTAAAAGGCAACTTAGTCCAATATGTTCCTAATAATTGTCTCTGAGGTCAGAATTTTGCTTGAACCAGGTGAACAGTTTTTGATCTTGTTCTCATTTCTTACAAGGTTAAACAGACCTATAATTCATGTCACATTAATTTGTTCACTTGAGTAATGAAAAAATATGCTCCAACATGAAACTAAAGATGCTGTCGAGGGATAAAGAATTTGTTCCTACTCAACCTGTAAGATTAATGTGAAAAACATCCTTGTGGAGTTTATATTTTCTAAAGCTAGTGATATTTATTATTGTCAAAATTCTGTTAAAGTTGAACTCCAATCATGTTTTTTTTTTTAGTTTTGAATAGAGTGGGAAAGACAAGAACCAATGTGAGATTTTTTATTGCTGCCTGCTCCTGAAAGGGATTTTTCCCACCGTTTCCTGTCTTGATGACAACACAGGAAGTAAAGCCTCTAATGTGAACTCATAATAAAAAAAATATGAGAATAAACTATGATGAGAACAGATATGTTATGTGTTCCGCAGTAGACAAATTTTCGTATTATTTTGTTCCATTTCGTATCGTTCCGTAGGGTCGTACCGATTCGTAATTTCGTAGGACGCCCGTTTTCCTGTTTGTTCCCGTTCGTATTTCGTACAACGCAATTTTTTCGTATTCCGATCGTTTCGTATTTTGGTTACCATTTTATTTTCGTACATGCGGAATGATTCGTTATTCTGTTTAATTTATTGTCGTTTCTTGTTAGACAATAATTTTCATGAATTTTCGTCATTTTGTACTTTCGTAAATATATCGCAGGATTCGCGGCATTTTCAACACACGGCTCATCCATATATACTATTGTTAAGCCCCGTAAACGTTTTCTGTTCGTTTTCAAAAAATCTGTTTGTTTGTAAGCTCCATCAGAAAACATTTTTGGGTTCAAAAGTCTGGCCAACTGATCTCCCTTCAGACGAAAATCCACGGAAACGTTTTTTTGGCTTTACTGTACTCGGCAGTCGGCACAAAAGAGAAGCTGATTCACTAACTACACTCACTCACTGCCCATTCAAAAAAACGAATCAAGTACACAAATTTACAAATAGACCAAAAAAACGGATTTACAAAACACACAAATGAAAATATGAACATACGACTGAAACAGAACAGAACAGAAAGGATTTAAAATACAGAATGCAAATCATTCGTTATCCACTTAAGGACCCCCGCACGCACATTTACGGCCACAACATGGCTCGTACAGGCACAAGGGCGTAAATTTACGTCCCCGCCTTCGTGCGGTTCGGGGGTCCCATCGGGACCCCCTCCACGGCGTGCAGGGCTCCCCCTGGCTCTGGGAGCGATCGCCGACGAGCGGGCGGATGTCCGTGTTTTCCGCCCCCCCCCGCGATCGCTCCCAGCCAATGGGAGCGCTCCCCCTTCGTTTCAGTTCCTCCTCCTGTGTTTACACAGGAAGGAGGAAATGATGTCACCTCTCATCGCAGCGGTGTTTCCCACCGCTGCTGATGAGAGAAGACATCCACAGTAAGTGTGCACCAACACAACACTGACACACACTCACATAGGCACATTAACCCCTTGTGATCGCCCCCCCCCCCCACCCCCCTGTCACAGTGTCACTGAATGCAGTGATCTAATCACTGCATTTAGTGTCAGTGTGACAGGCAGTGTAAAATCAGTTAGTGTTAGGTCCAGGATAGCCCCCCCACCCCCCCTAATACAGTTTTAACCCCCTGATCACTGCCCTAGTTAACCCTTTCACTCCCTATTGCCAGCATCACTAAGCGATCATTTTTCTGATCGCTGTATTAGTGTCGCTGTTCCCGCTAAGTAGCTATTTTTTTTATTGCGATTTTTTTTTTTTTTACTAAAGACATGTGGCTGAATTAATTTTGGCCTAAATGTTTTACTAAAATTTAGTTTATTTGATTTTTTTTATAACAAAAAGTAAAAAATAGTGATTTTTTTCAAAATTGTCGCTCTATTTTAGTTTATAGCGCAAAAAATAAAAATCGCAGAGGCGATCAAATACCACCGAAAGAAAGCTCTATTTGTGGGAAGAAAAGGACGCAAATTTTGTTTGGGAGCCACGTCGCACGACCGCGCAATTGTCTGTTAAATCGACGCAGCGCCGAATTGTAAAAACACCTTGGGTCATTTAGCAGCGTATGTGTCCGGGTCTTAAGTGGTTATAGATGCCATTTTCGTTCTTTTGCCGTTTCCGTTTTGTCGTATTTTCGTAAGATTTTCGTATCGTTCGTTGGTATTTGCGCTTGTTCGTTATGCGGCTCATTCGTAATCCCGTCGTTTTCGTATTTTGGTGCTTTCATTTTTTCGTATGTACACATTATTCCGCAGGTACGAAAATGAACAAATTCGTACGAAAATACATTTGTTACGAACGGGAACGCACATATCTATTCCGCACACATACAATCAAATTAGAGCAACAGATAACCTCTGACGATGACCGGCTGACGCCGATATACGTCAGCAGAATGGCACGGCTGGGCAGATCGACGTACATATACGTTGCATTGTGGGCTTGCTCGCACCCGCCACGAGCTTTGTGACTCCGACCACAGGTCCCCACAGACTCGATGTCCGCGGGGATACCCGTGATCGTCTCACGGAGAGGAAGAATGGGGAAATGCTGATGTAAACAAGCATTTCTCCATTCTTCCTAGTGACAGGACACTGATCATAGCTCCCTGTATTAGGGAGCGGTGATCAGTGTCATGTCCCACACAGCCCATCCCCCCTACAGTTAGAAGCACTCCCTAAGACACACTTAACCTCTTTAGTGCCCCCTACTGATTAACCCCTTTACTGCCAGTGTAATTTTTACAGTAATCAGTGCATTTTTATAGCACTGATCGCTGTATCAATGACAATGGTCCCAAAATGGCGTCAAAAATGGCCGATGTTTCCGCCATAATGTCACAGTCATATTAAAAATTGATGATTGCCGCAATTACTAGTAAAAAATTATATAATTTAAAATGCCATAAAACTATTCAATATTTTGTAGACGCTATAACTTTTGCGCAAACCAATCAATAAACGCTTATTGTGATTTTGTTTACCAAAAATATGTAGAAGGGTACATATCTGCCTAAACTGAAGAAAAAAAATATATATATTTTTGGGGGATATTTATTATAGCAAAAAGTAAAAAATATTGTTTTTTTTTTCAAAATTGTCGCTCTATTATTGTTTATAGCGCAAAAAATAAAAACTGCAGAGGTGATCAAATACCACCAAAAGAAAGCTCTATTTATAGGAAAAAAAGGACATCAATTTTGTTTGGGATCCACATCGCACAACCGCGCAATTGTCAGTTAAAGCGATGCAGTGCCGAATCGCAAAAAGTGCTCTGGCCTTTGGCCAGCCAAATGGTCCGAGGCTTATGTCGTTAATAATTTACTAATTCGATTGCTTCAAGGCAGAACTGAACTAATGCATTTTGACCTACTGTGTTTCCCCAAAAATAAGACCTGGTCTTATATTAATTTAGGTTACAAAAAACACATTATGGCTTATTTTCAGGGGATGTCTTATTTATTTACGGTATGTACAAAAAAGTCCCCCCTGCCCGTCAGCTCAGGAGTCAGCACTGTGAAATTTTGTAATCCCAAAAATAAACCTTAGTTAAAGTCCTTGTAAAAATCATGTAATCCATTCTGTAAAGATTACATAATGTGCAGAGTGTCTCCTTGTGTAACTTTATTGTGAAAAGTAACTTATTTACAGCGCCGCTGGGTACTCACGTGACCTTCCGGAGTTATTATTCCATGCTCCGAACACTGCAGAGGGCGAGGCCGAGATCCTCGATAACGTCAGCTCGATCCGAGCACTGCAAAGGGAGGGACCGCTGACATCACCCGGGAGGAGAAAAGAAGAGCTCCAGCTTCCTTCAGTATAGGCTCGGAAGAAAAGGAAGTCCCAATAGCGTGATACCGTTTACATTTTTTTTTACATTTATTATAAAAACAAGGTACTCACATTTAAAATCATGTTACTTTGTCTGTTTTTTTTCCGATTTTAAATGTGAGTACCTTGTTTTTTTAATAACTGTAAAACATTTTTACACGGTATCACGCTATTGGGACTTCCTTTTCTTCCGAGCCTATACAGAAGGAAGCTGGAGCTCTTCTTTTCTCCTCCCGGCTGATGTCAGCGGTCCCTCCCTTTGCAGTGCTCGGATCGAGCTGACGCTATCGAGGATCTCGGCCTCGCCCTCTGCAGTGTTCGGAGCAAGGAATAATAACTCCGGCAGGTCACGTGAGTACCCAGCGGCGCTGTAAATAAGTTATTCCTATTTAGTAGGAAGCCATCTAGAGGAATAATTAGAATAGATTAGTCACATCCTGCGGTAGCTGTGGAGGTCGGAGATCCCAGAAAGGAGCACTGGTTTGTGGATCCTGGATTGAGCCATCCCTGCCAGAGCGCAACACAGGGCGTACACTGTGAAGGCTTTGCACCCCAGGAGGGGGTCTCTGAGCTGGTGAGTGTGGGACACACCAGAGCATGGAGGAAGAAAGACACCAGTGAATCACCTGTCAATGTATTCTTAATCTGGGCATGAAGCACTTTGGCACGTACTACCAGCACTTTATTGCATGCAGTTTACAGTCAACCAATCAGCACTTTATTATAAAGCCTATGGACTATTATTATTGTTCAGCGCTTTATATTACAGTTTAACACTTGGATTTTAAGGAATCATCAGCACTTTATATTACATGGACTTTTGATTATATCTACTTTCTGTGGGATTTTTATAGTATCTAGATAAGCACTTTATTTACTTATGTTTTACTTTTCATATTTATATCCATATACATTTCATATTTTTACTATATTGCACCATTGCCTGTGTAAATAGGCTTTTTCAACACTAGGAGGCGCCAACACCTATTATTTTTTCTTTCTATACCATGCCGGCACCAGTCAACAACCCTGGCCAAGTGTGTAACAGTGTAATGCAGAGCAGGATCTGGGAATCCAAGACCGCCTCTGAGCTTGGATCTTAGCAATAACGTTCTGGCGCAGCATGGGTGTTTGCCTCGCCAGATGAATTTATTAAATGCTGATCGGAACCAATTATCTTTTTAACTTTGCTTCTTCCCTGGCTATTACATAAAAGGTTATGTAGGGAGGAAAGGAGAGGGAGCTGTGGATCTGCCAACACAGAAAGTAATTAAACACTCCCAGAAGAGGGAGGGGCTATGATATGCAAGGCGGGAGGGGGCTGTGCTACTTAACTGACTCTATTGAAGTAGCCAGATTTTATAGAAAGTTCAAAGGTGCATTGAAGTCAATAAAAATCATTAATGAAAAGGAAAATACTGAAAGTAAACATTTAAAGTTGTTGTAAAGGAAATCTGTGCATGAAGGTAAAAAAACTTCCATTTGCTGCTCCCCCCACAACGCCCCATAATAATCACCTGAGCCCCCTCTCAATCCAGCAATGTGCAAGGGAGCCTTGGCTGTCCCAGGGCTCTCCCTACTCATTGGCTGAGACAGCAACAGAAGCAAGAGCCATTGGCTCCTACTGCTGTCAATCACAGCAAGTGAGTCACTAAGGAGATAGCGATTGGCAGGGCAGAGTAGCAGCTCTATGTGTCTTATGGACGCATAGTATGGGGGTCAGGAGTGAGCATGCACCAGTGCCCACTTATCAAGGGGGAGAAGCCAGGAGTTGCGGCAGGGGACCCAAGAAGAAGATGATTGGTACTGCTCTGTGCAAAACCATTGCAGAGAGTCGGGAAAGTTTGACATGTTTGTTATTTAAAAAATAAAATAAATATCCTTGACATTTTTATGTTGGTGACAGGGTGCTTTTACCTCCAATCTTAAGTTTATAACAATGTCCCTATAAAATGTATTAAATCATTTGTTTTTTCCATAAGGCACATAAGGATGGAAAATGACAATCTATGACAAAAGTAGTGTTTTTTCAATGCCAGATTTTACCTATAAAAATAATCCTGAATAATGTTGTTTTAACATGTTCTATTACTTATTAAGGGGTTTTGGGGGTCATCAGCATTTAAACAGTTGGTTAGCAGTGCAGAAGATATTTTTCATAGATAACGTTTTAAGCAAAAGCCTCCAAGCAGTATTTCTGTTCTACAGATGTTCTTGAGTTCCCATGCTGGTAATGTTGGTTTAAGTTTGGCTTTTTAATCATAAGCAGAAAGATTCTGGAGCAGGCCGCTGTGTCGGGGCAAACATTTTATGTTATTCTATATTTCAGTTGTCCTGGTTTGTTTCCATATTCTCTATCATGCTAGGTCAGCAATGTGACCAAACACAGTTATACCTCTGGACCACCTACAGCATTGTAACTACATACTAGATACTAGCATCTGTTTTATTCCTGCTGGGACACTATCAGCTCCCTTCTCAGTAGTTTCTTAATGATGGCTTTGTTTATCCCCTCTCAATGACAGGCTAAATGTGGAGGAAGAGTTCTGTTGTCTCTGACATGTCTGGAATGTGACAAGAATGTGCTGATTGTGTGATCAGAAAATACATTACATAATAGAATGCATATAATAAATGAGAGCCACAACTATTCCTAGCACTAATAAAGGGAATGTAAAAAGCCCATCCTCATGCATCATTTCATTATGTGCTTCTTCAACTCTCCATTCGTTACAATGATTTTATACAATAAAAAACAAAATAGAATTTTTGTACTTGCGGAAAACCCCTTTCTCTGACTCTATTGAGGGACACAGGAAGTCCTAAACCTCCAGGACTTTCAAAAGCATTGCATTTTAAGGGTGAGAAACACAACGAAAAACAGCTAATAGCTTAAACAAATGTACACTATATTGTCTAAAGTATTGGAACATCTGCTTTTAGGAAACTATTTTAAAGAATGTCTATTTTTCATTGTCTGACACAGCTGATGTAAATGTAGCCCTTGGGTTGCTATTATAGTTATTATGTTGAACAGTTCATTGTTCCTTGAATAAGAGTTTGGCTCCCCCTAGTGTCTGCTGAATTCTAACAGTATTTTTCTTCCTTCTGAGAAGTGAGCAAAGCCATGCATTGTGGGATATGTAGTCTGGATGAGGAAGTGACTCGTTTGGTTGAATCAGCTCTGGACTACAGGACACACAATGCAAAGACCACAGAACAGCCTGCTGGAAGGAGAGATAAAAGGACAGGCGCGGTCTGTTTTTAGCCTCTCTGGACGCCATTCAACACCTGCCAGCAGGAGGTCTGTGTGTGACCAGGAATGAGAGAATGCATCCTATGTAGAGGAGAGCCAGATCGCCCGCCTCAGAGGGATCTTGGAGGATGGCCCGCTAATCTAACATGCGGATTGGCCTGTGCTTCAGAGCATTTGGAGCAATCGGCATTCCAGCCCTCCGGGAGTTGCAGAACGGTGCGGCGATGCCAGCTTCACTAACGGAGGTACCAGGAGGAGATTCAGGATGGAATCTAACATCTGCTGGGATGCATTGTGGTTAGAGGGCACCTGCCCATCCAAGTGGTGACTACAGTATTGCTGAGTGTGTTTCTTTCCTACAGACTGCTGGTGAGACTTGTAGTTCCACGGATGTGGATCTGCTTCTTCCCAGGCATCATAAAGCTAGACTTTGGGGCCTTGCCTTTCTCCCCTGTGCTGTAAGGTCAGTACTGTATTACTCACACATGTAAGGAGGAATCTACAACTGGGGATAGTTCTTCAGTCGAGCAATTATCAGCATCTTGTTCTACAGGCCTTTTCTTTTGTTATTTTGGATTACAAGCAAATACAAAATCATCACTGCAGTATAATATCAGGCTAGCTGAAGACATTCGGAATTTAAGGAACATTTACCACTTTCTTCTTCTACTAAGCTTTACTGTTCTACATTAGAGTTGTGCTCTGAACTACAATAGGGGAGCCATTTAGTGAGTTATAACCTTGAGGATGAAGCTCAAGAGATCAGCCTAAATCTCGCTGATCAGTATGATCATTAGACACACTGACCCTTGCCTCAGGAAAACATACAGCAAACCACTCCTCTTTATCTGGCTAACTGAAACAAAGGCACTAATCTGAAATATAAATCCTTGCCATGATCTAAAAGAACCCTTCTGAAATGTCTGCTGTTACTGGCCAATGAAAATTTGCTATTAAGCCTGTTCTATGCATTCCTTTTAACACATGGATAAAACATTTCAATGTGGCATGATGGGTTCAGCCTGGGCTGAGACAAACTACATCAATGGAAAGTACAGAGTGATCCAAATCCTCAGGATAAATCCTATGGTTTTAGAAGCAGCTGAATAATCCACTCCAGCACACTTAATGCAGCACGTCAGAGAGACTGAAGAGATCTCTAAGCAGCAAACATAGCAAAGTGGGCACACTACGTGTAGTGGTTGTGTAAACATTTATAAAAGAAAGACAGTAAGTAACTCACATAAAGTAAGAAAAAATATGCTTATTATGGTTCTCAAAAGCATTCCAAGCTGGACACCAAGGAAACTGTAACAATGGATACACTGGATATGGTCTATATGGCACCTGCAATAGCAGAGACAGTGATGAATTACTATTATTGGTGCATCTGCAGATGGGGGAGGAGGCATTCAGGATCCCAAAATGCAGAGTGGAGTGTGGTAGCCATGGTGAACAGGCAGCCTCAGGACAGGAAGCCAGAAGCAGCTTGTGTGGATCAATGGAGCACATGAGAGGACAGGAAGTGATGAAACAAGAAGTGATGTCAGGGGGGTTGCCTTCTTGAAGAAGCCAGATTGCGTGAAATGCGTTGAGGTGGGACTAAGATGCTGACATGACGTCACTTTCAGGCATTGGAACACATGCTGTTTTTCCAGGTTTAGAACAGCTGAATACTGTGTATTCTGCTATACTGCTGGAAATTCTGAGTGCCAAGAAGGCACAAGCAAATGCGAGTGCATATATATTGGAGAATGCTTGGTCTACTAGTGGAAGAGTGTTTTTACAGTAAAATACTACACAATAAATTATTTTCCTGAGTAAATCCTAATTTGGATTCCTTGGAGTAGAGCCAGGGGGCTGGAATTGGTGGTGTTCTTGCAGAAGAGATGGCATACTTACATTTAAAGTGATATTGACCCTCCATTATTGGGTCAAATATTTCCTGTGAGTGCATGGTGTGAAGCCCTGGATGTTCATTATTACTTGCATGTGCAAAAGGGGGACTTTTTTTTACAAAAAATCCTAGTTATATTGTGTTTCATCACTGATTTATTTAAAGGATTATGTTAAGGGCAGCACAGTGGCTAAGTGGTTAGCACTTATGCCTAGCAGCACTATAGTGTTAGTTCAAATCCCAGTCCCGGCACTACCTACCTAGAGTTTGCATGTCCTCTTTGTGCCTGCGTGTATTTACTCTTGTTTCCTCCCACCCTCCAAAGTCATGCTGGTAGGTAAATTGGCCCTAGACTATGTATGAATTTAAGCTAGGGATCTTAGATTCTAAGATCCTTGAGGGCAGGGACTGATGTGAATGTATAATATTCACATCAGCCTAACATATAATATATGTACGTGAATTGAGGGATTTATATAAGTACCTGTAATAAATAATCCATTTGTTTTTAATCATATATCTATGTTTACTCATTGATGAGTGGCAATATTTGGTTTTGAGACAAGTTTAACCTGTTTTCACAGTGCACCTAATCATATGTATATGTTTATTTACTGTTGAGTGGTAACATTTGGTTTGGAGATAAGTGTAAATCCATTTCACCAATATTTTGGTTTTCAGCAACATTTTCACAGTTCACCTTGCTGAATTTTGTGCTGCTCATGTTATTTATTGGTTTAGACAGTCACAGGGTAGGGTATTTATTTCCACCTAGAGATCATAGCAGCTAAGGGAATAAGTAGCCATTTTGGAAAATAGATTAAATGTATTAATTAACATTTGATAGGTCACACATATTTTTCCTGGGTGAAGGGTATTGTCTCAGTTTGGAATTTTTCAGCCGGGAATTCCGTTTCTAGCAGAAGTAATTTAAATGGCTGTTTTCCCAGAAGACTGCCTAAGATACAAGTCAGATTTCAGGCATCCGTTGCAACAAAAATGTCATTTTTTTGGGAGATACGTTCCTTATTGTGCAGCTCCACACCTGGCAGTTAATTATGAAACCACTACCATTAGACCCACTCAGAACAGAGGAACAGACAAACACACATGGGATTTCTTCAGAATGACAAAAGGTAGGAATCTGCAACAAAGGTTGTTATAATCCTTCCAATGTACATAGACCACTCGGGGGGAATGTTTTCCACAAAAGTGGAGTTAAGCTTTAAAGAAACAGTTGTGCTTATGCCTTCCCAAATAATAACCCAAGTAATAACTGAATTAACGAAAATCCAAAGCTGCACATACACAATGTTTACTTGTTTTCTAAAATCCACCTCCCCTATGTACCAATATATAATTTTTGAACCTCATTTGCAGAAAAATAAAAGCTTTCCTTGATTTTTAGAACAAGACCCTACTTCAGCCCCTGCTGTGTTCATAGAAAACATCATGACTTCCTAGTATGTAGATTTGAGATATGAGAGCCAGTAAGACACAGGAAGGCATTCATCAGCTGACCTCATTAGCACACACACCCTACACCCATCAACTAGGTTTGCATGGTATCCCTCCATTCCTACATTCGATTGGCTTGTCAATGTAGTCTGCCAAAGCTGCTTGCATGTCTTCAGACAGCCCCAGGCCGCACACTAAACTCTCTGGGGGCGCATACGGCCTATGGGCCTGGGGTTGGACACCCCTGATGTAGTGCAAAGGATTCACTGATTGGTTACAGAGAGAATGGATAGATAGGTCGGTCCTCCAATTGCACAGTTTTTGTAAATCTAAATTAAATAAATTGTTATTGGCACCCAAAACCCCGAAGCAAACACACATTTTGCCATGTGAAAAAAACGAGCATCAAACGCAGTGTCCCATGAGCTACTTTGCTGCATGTGGCAAATGCATGCGTGGACAGATGTCATGCAAACCTAGTTGATGGGTTCAGGGTGTTTGTCCTAATGAAGTCAGCTGGTAAACTGCTTTCTGTGTCTTACTGGCTCTCATGTCCCAAATCGACATGCCAAGAAGTCATGAAGCTTTCAGTGGAACACAGCAAGGGCTAGGGGAAGGCCTTGTTCTAAAAATCAAAGAAAGCTTGCGCCCCACCCTATTTTTTATTTTTTGGAGTTGTGTTCCCATTAAAATCCATGACAGGTCCAAAGAGCCTGATATGGATTGGGGGGTGGGGGGAACGCCATTTTTTTCAATTTTTTTTATTGCAGGTAATGTTTTTTTGTTCATTCAGCTGTCAGCAGTGAAGCCCATTGACAGCTGATGACTCATCAGTTGTAAGGTTCACAGCGGCCTGCTCCTTAAAAATCAGTTATTCACTATGCCCCCTAGAATGCGCACATCCCGCCAAGCACCCTGCAAATTTGGGTGTTCGCTGAATGGGCAATCAGGCAATGTTCAGGCCGAATTTTTGCTCGGCCTGAACTGTTCGCCCCACTCTAATTGGTGCATAGTGGAGCTGGATTTTGGAGGAAAAAAAAGGTGAACTCAGCCTTTGATGCAAACATGGGAGACAATCTTGAAATTTTGATATAGTTGTGACTGTCTACCATTCTGAATCATTAGGTTGATTTTTTTAGAACAGGCAAGAACATTATACATTTTAATATAAAATGAGCTATGGCTTCTCATATCAGACTTTAGACAAATACTTAATTTCTCCCTTTATAAAACTGATAAAATCACAAAAAACAAACCTAAATCTTGAAAACATTTTCTAGTATGTCAAAAACCCACTTAAAAAATGACCAAAGAGTATAATTTTCAAAGTGCAATAACAAAATGTCATCTATCATGTGTCTTGTTTATAATTATAATACAGCTTACCAAAATTGCAGTTCTTATCATCATCAATGTTATCCATCAGAACATAGCATAAAATATGAGATGACGAAAAAGGAGCATTCGTGAACTGATAAAATTAAATTAAATTGTGCTTTTTTTGTGATTAGCCGTTATTGTAAATCGCTTAAGACAGGTACAAGAACCCCAATACACTAGTCTTAACACAAATATTGTAAAAAGGCATAGATGTGCTATAGGTCAGTACTAAGTATTATGTACTAGGTAAGGCTGACAAGGAAGGCAAGGAGGCAGTGTTTCATCCCATGGAAAATATGGCTAAAGCCTCATACACACGATCAGATTTTCCGCAAGACAAAGCCTTAGATTTTTGACAGAAGGGCGTTGGCCAGGAACTTATCTTGCATACAAATGACACACAGTTGTCAGCCAAAAAAACACGAACGTAGTTGAGTACTAGACATACTATGTGGTTTTTCAACTCTTTAACGTCTCGCAATGGAGGCGGCCATTTTGTTGGTTAGTATCAGAGCGGACTAACTATATTTTCTAATAATACCGTGTACTATACTGGAGTGTAGGCAGTCGCTGGTGTTGTGTCAAAACAGCAAGTCGTTAAAACCTCCAATTACTGATGGTTTACAGTAACCAGAAATGACGTAATTGGAGATCTTGATGAATTGGCTATTTTGACAGAACACCGGGAGCAAACTCAAAAGAGCGGAAGCTGCGGGGGAACAAAGCATGAAAAGCTGAAAAACGGTATGTAAAAAACTAGGAGGAAAACATTTCAGGGCAAAAATAAAGAAGGAGATAGTATGTACAGTATGCACAGGATGGACTTAAAACAGATAAAAGAAGAGCCTTTAGATCCACTTTAAGGGGCCCCATCACAAATATCAGTTCTGCTGCAGTGTGTTACCACACACTTTATTTTTTCACAATATCTGTATTATTAATTTGCATAGAAATTGTACATAAACAAACATGGTATTCAATGATTACAGAGTCAATATTGCACAGCAATCTGTTACAGAGTAACATTTAGTAGGTGTGATACTTTAACCGTCAACACAAATAGCAGCTGATAAGTATTGTACTGATGCTATGTAATATTTCTCTAGGGAAAAAGATCTTTGCTATGAAGTCGGTATAGTGTATACAGTATACTGTGCATTGCAAAGATTTTTTGATTCTATTTGAAAATAAGTAATTTAAAAGCAGAAGACAAAACATATATAACAAGGGAAGGATTAAGTCAGGTAAAATGGTACCTAGTTGCAATGAAAATAATCCTAGAAAAATAAAAGTTATCAAAAATAAAGCTCTGTAAGAAATATTACCATCGGGTAATATGCAGTAATTAATACAGTTTTTCAATCAAATTATAATGTGGCACATTTATTATTTTAATGTATCCGCAGTACCACTCTGCGTGTTGATACACTTCCTCTCATTTAAATGAATCCAGTCTGGCACCTCTTATCAAAAGGGAGGCTATATAGGAGTTCACTAAGGAGGAAGAGAGTTCAAAGTTGAAGAAGTGAAAACTAAAAGAAGAAAGTATGTGATAAAAAGTGGTGATTCAAAGTCAGGAGGTATGGGTAGGGAGTAGGGGTTGTAAGAGGACAAGAGTAGCTCATCTACTAGCTGACTAACTAGTCCATCAGTCCATCCAGCTGAACTGACCATTAGCACTGTGCAAACTATTTGCGCTATATAAATCCAGTTTAATAATAATAATAATAATGATAGTTGTTTCTGTAATGTGAGTAATCAGTGTTTTAATCTTGGTTGAGAAGGTGGCAATTGGACAGCATTGCCAACATATATGGAACATGGTACTAATGACTGTGGAAACCATTTTTTTTATTTTTGCAGGTGTGACATACCAGTGGGTGAGGATTGTGCTTATAAGCTAGAATACACACTTTTTTTCCTCATTGTTCTAGAAATGTGGAGTGCAGATGCCCATAATTATTTGAATTTATCTGTTGTTGGGTGTTCCATGGACTGAAGCCAAGCACACATGGTTGAAACAGTTATTTTAAACTGCTCTCTTTTAAAGCATATCTGTTCAAAGTTGTGGAGGGTTTAGTGAAGTTTTGTTTGTGTTTGTGAGTGGTGAAATAGTTTGACAGTTCAAAGTCAAGTCAGGAAGCGGTCAATTCTAGTTTCTTGCTGTATTTTAGCCCTATTTTATGAATTCTCCTCTTACCAATTGTTTGTGGGCTTTCCACACTGTTAGGGGAGGTAGGTCATCTTGTGCATTCAGGAGGAAATATGTAATATTAGTCTTCTATATGTTTATGTGTCATCGGTTCTATTAGTAAAGTTGGGTTGAGCCTCCAGTTGTTTTATTTTGGATGGCTTATTTGTTAGGTTCAGGGGGACAGAAATAGGTGCATGGTAAGACAATCAGGCCACGAATAAGCACTAACCAAGTGTGAAATGTGTCAGCTGTTTTTTGATTCTTGCTGTGTATCTGTGGTGCCTGCTTATGCTTTTTCAATAAAGACAACTCAAGAGTTTTCCGGTGTGCGGCCGTCCATCCGTTCTTTGTTATTTCCAGGGCACTTTCATACTGAACAGCGCCGGTTGCCAGCGGTAAAGCGTTGCTTTTTTTAGTGGCACTTTTCACCCCCACTAACAGCCAAAAAAGGGGTTAAAAGCGCATTGATTTCATTGGGCAGGGGCGCTAAAAGATGCAGCTTGCAGGACTTTTTTGAGCATACTGACCATGCACCGCTCCAGAGAAGTGCTTTACAGGCGATTTGCAGTTTTTTTTTGCACTATAGCGCCTGTAAAGCACCTCAGTGTGAAAGGGGCCTTACTGCACCCTATGTTTGTCTCTGCCATCGTGGAATGATCTCTCTAGGTGATGAATGGATAATCAATACGAGAGTAGCTGTTTTAGGGAATTGAGTAATAAGGCTACTCTCCACTGAGGCGTTGAGGGCGTCGGCGGTACTGTATTTTTTGCGTCGCTTTTCGGCTGCTAGCGGGGCGCTTTTAACCCCCTTTAGCGGACGAAAAAGGGTTAAAATCACCTGCAAATGCCGCTGCAGATGTGCTTTGGCGGCACTGCCCATTGATTTCATTGGGCAGGGGTGCTTTCGGAGCAGTGTATACACGTCATTCCCGCAAATCGCCGTAGGTGTAGGTCGATTCCTTTAAGGAACGCTGCACTGTGGGGGACCCGATGAGCGTGGCTGGCGGCCACGATGTCCATCGGCTAGCTGCAATCAGGAGAACGAGAGCCAGAACAGGGATCTGTCAATGTAAACAGACAGATCCCTGTTCTGACAGGGCAGTTAGAGACAGATCTGTTGTTCCTAGTGATTAGGACCAGTGATCTATCTCCTCCTCCATACAGTTAGAAACAACTCCCAGGGAACACACTTAACCCCTTGATTGCCCCCTAGTGTTAACCCCTGTCCCGCTGTGACATTTATACAGTAATCAGTGGCTACTCCTTTATTTAATAAACCTCTAATGTAAAGACAAAATAAAGTAGTTTGGCTTATATACTAGCTAATAAAAGGATACGTTATGGTCTTGTTTACAAGAAGAAGAATTAATGGACACTCAAAACGTTTTTAAAACTCTTTATATTTTAAAGATTGATACAAATACAGTTCAATTAGTAACAGGCTTTACAGCAAGGATGTCCAACCTTTTGACCTTTCAGGGCCACATTGAGAGAAGAGGAATTGTCTTGGGCCACACATTAAATACACTAACAATAAGGAAAGCTCATGAGCAGAAAAAGTCAAGCAGATCACAAGTTAAAGATCATTGATATAGATAATGTACCTTTCTGATTAGTAAAGAACAGTGTGGTTTGGCCACAGGTTGGACACCCCTGCTTTACAGGTTCAATATAAAATAGTTATAATGCTACAATATAAACACACACTGTAGAATGGTTGCAATGTCATAACTGACCTACAAAGTCATTCAATCTAAACAACATAATAAGATTGCTTCAAGTATACAATGCTCTGTATGTACAGAATGATATGAGGTCAGGCTTTAGGCTGCTTATTTTTTATTTTTTTTACAGATCCCTTAATTATTGTAACAGCAAAAGAACAATTCAAATTCACTCAGCTATACATTTTCACAAATATGTTTGAAAGTTTTTTTAAAGTTTTGCACTGAGACATACATTTATCTTTGTCATTGTTCATCAGTGTCAGTTCATTAATAGGCATATTTGACTACTTAGTTCTGTGATGAAACACAAGATGGCACAAAAGAGCACTTTAACTTGATCCTAGCATTACACTGTATGTATACATATTTCCATAGCTCATAAATGAAATGTGAAGGTATACATGTTCACAATTCTCTCACATTGTTAATTGCACATACAGGTGAGTCTTTGGCCTTTTCTCCATACATTTACCACTATTAAGAAAAAATGCAACGTATATGTAATTAAATGACTTCATTTGTTGGTACAATTATGGTTAGCAAACACCAGTTGTATGTAGTTATTATTCTAAAGCAGGATGCCAATTGCTGATAAATGTACACTTTCAGCTGTACCAAAGAAAAGTTTAAATCCTTGTTGGTCTACATACTTTGCTACATTTTAACCCCTTCGCACCTAAGCGTAAAACAAATCTAAATGCTTAAGCCCAATTTTGCAACTTTGACATGTGTTAGTAAAACGGTACATATCATCACAACTACTATGTGCATCCAGGTGGATTATACCTTGTTTTTTTTTCAGAACAAATTGGAATAAGAAGCATGAACGTTGTAAATTAAAGGATTACCAAGTACCAGAAAAAGACTAAAACAAATTGAATGCAGTCACCCTAATGCCGCGTACACACGATAATTTTTTGTGTTGTAAAAAAACAAAGTTTTTCAGGCTCTAGAAAAATTGAAGTTTTTTCAACTTCATCATTAAAACGCCGTTGCCTACACACGATCATGGAAAAAAAATGCTCTAGCAAAGCGCAGTGACGTACAACACATACGGCGGCACTATAAAGGGGAAGTTCCATGCGGATGACGCCACCCTTGGGGCTGCTTTAGCTGATTTCATGTTAGTAAAAGACGATTTGCGCTTTTCTGTCTGTTACAGCATGATGAATGTGCATTACGAACGGTAGTTTTACCAGAACAATCGCTCCCGTCTCATAACTTGCTTCTGAACATGCAGGGGTTTTTCACGTCATTAAAGCCCACACACGATTATTTTTTACAACCCAAAAAACGACATTGTTTAAAACGTCGTGAAAAATAGAGCATGTTTGAAAAAAAAATTGCCCATTTTTCAGAACCCAAAAAATGCTCTGAAGTCCACACACGATCGTTTTAAATTAAATTTAAAACAATCGTGTGTATGCGGCATTAGAGATGGTAAACTTCAATATATTACGTTCCTGTTTTTGGGTTTAGACACAGAGTTCACACTGCTGTTTGGAGCGGCTCACTAAAGGGGTCCGGTGCGTCTCTGTTCTACTCAAAGGTACACAATTTCAAGCAGGCCTCTTAAGCCAGTCATTGGCCAGCCCAATGAAGGGAAACATGGTATGAATATGAATACCCATGTTATTAATGTTTTTTTATTACATACTTATCTACCATTCCTGGGCCATCTGTTTACTTTAGCTATTGTAATGCCGCGTAAACACGATCGTTTTTCATGACGTGAAAAATGACACTTTTTTTAAATGTCATTAAAAACTATAGTGTGTGGGCTCCAGAGCATTTTTCATGCCGTGAAAAATGGGCATTAAAAATTTAGAACATGCTATTTTTTTTCTCGTCGTTTTTCAAGTCGTGTGTGGGCTTTAACAACGTGAAAAAACCATGCATGCTCAGAAGCAAGTTATGAGACGGGATCGCTCGTTTTGGTAAAACTAGCGTTCGTAATGGAGATAGCACATTTGTCACGCTGTAACAGACTGAAAAGCACAAAGACTGAAAAGCGCAAATCGTCTCTCACCAAACTTTTACTAACATGAAATCAGCAAAGGGTGTCGCCATCCGAATGGAACTTCCCCTTTATAGTGCCGTCGTACATGTTGTTTGTCACCACGCCTGCTCCAGTATTTTTTTTTCACGATCTTGTGTAGGCAAGGCAGGCTTGACAAGAATCAGGTAGAAAAAAACGTTGTTTTTTCTAGACCATTAAAAATGGTCGCGTGTACGCGGCATGATATAGCCTATGTGGTCTAGAACTGGCATGTTAGACGACACGTCTTTCATTACTTTTTTGTCTCCAGTACTTACAGAAAGAAACAAAAACACATATTATAATGTCTTTAATATTCCTTTAATTTTATTCTATTCTGATTGCACCAGTGTTTTTAAAATATAGAAAACATAGAAAATAATCTGATGTAATAAACAACTATTGTACAGCAAGATCTGAAAGCTCAACCCACTAAGAGACTACCTGCATAAAAATAAAAAATTATAATCACAGCTCGGGTACTAATAGTAGTACAATACATGAACAGATAAATACCTACAAACAATTGAAGTTATAATATTGACAGAGGTCACATAGTATTCTAACTTATTTATTTTTTTGCATGTTTTTTTCAACCCAATATTAGATTTATTTTAGATTTCATATTTTATCTACCTACTTAAAAATTCCTAGAAAAAATAGAAACAAATAAAATACAGTATATCTATTTGTGTACAAGGCTTTTGGAAATAAAAAAACAACTACAAAAAATGTGATTTGCAATATTGATAATATCATACCCTTCAGTATGTATGGTATTTTACACAAATTGTACTCATTAGTACCTTTTTGTATCAACTGATTTCTTTCAAAAGCTTTAAACTTCCATCGCAGGTACTTACAAGCTTCTAAAATTAAATTACCAAGTTTGACGTAAAGAAAACAATCCCACTTTTGCAGCCAAAATGGGATAATACCTACTTTATATTTATGACATGTTCCCATGAAAATTGCATAACTTTAAAAAAAAAAATCTCCACTGTGTGTTTGCTAAATAAACTCAAGTACGTTCATTGTATTCTATCATTTATTGTGCTGCCAAGGGACTAATTTCACATTATTAAACATTAACGTATCCGTAAAGGGCAAACTTGTTTTAACATATTCTTAAATAGATGTGGACCAATTGAGGGGGTTGGAAATACTGTAAGGTTGTTATTGCTGTTCCTGTTAGGGAGATTGATTCTCTCTAATTGTTTTGATTCATCAATGAAGGGGAGGGGGGTTCCCTCACATTAGAAAGATATCCCCTCACTTCCTGCATAATCTTCAGGACAATACGCGTAGGGAAATCTCCCTAAGGAATTCACAAATGGCAGAAAAAAAACACAATGGTTATCTGGGTTTTGTCTTCGGCCAATGCTTTTATATGTGTTTGTTAATATATAGAGTTTGGAATAAATGCAGTTGTAAGCCCTTATTTTGTTTTTCTTAAATTAAAAAAAAGATGTTATAAATACCTGCTCTGTGCACCCATTATCTAATTTTCTGGGGTTCCCTGCCCCCGCTCTATGCTCCTCCTCTTCTCTGACTGTCCCATAGCAAGCCGTTTGATATGGGGGCACTCATGCGGGCACATTCTTGAGCACCTCCCCTGCCTCCTCACATAATTTAAATGATGGCAGCAGGAGTCATTGGCTTCTGCTGCCACCAAAGCCTCCTGTGCATACAGGAAGAGGGGGAAGAGTTGCACTTGCAGATGGCACTGGATTGAGTGAAGACTCAGGTAAGTGTTTACAGAAAATCCGGTGGGGAGTTGATGGGGGAGCTGCTATTGAGAGTGTTGTTTTACCGTAAAATAGAAAATGCCTCAAACGGTTTGTGAAAAAAAAAACTTTATACTAACCTCCTCTGTGCAAGGGTTTTGCACAGAGTGGCCCAGATACTCTGCTTCTAGGGTCTCCCAGCGGTGCTCTTGACTCCTCCTCCACATCGAGTGCCCCCACTGAGTGCCACTATCCATGGGGGCACTCTTGTAGGTACGCTCCCGAGTCCTGCTGCTGCGTCCATTGACACAGACACCAGGATCCGGGCCCCGCTCCCGACTCCCATGTCACTGGAGTTGATTGACAGCAACAGGTCCCAAAACAGCGACTGTTGCTGCTGGGCTTGTTCTCTTTGCTGGAAAGATCGGGTTCAGGTAAGTAAAAGGGAGGCTCTGGGGGGCAGCTGCACCACAAAAGGTTTTTCGCTTTAAAGGTTAAAAAAAACCTTCTGCCTTTAGAACCACATTAAGGCCTCGTACACACGATCAAATCTGTCCGCTGGAAACGGTCCGCTGGACCGCTTCAGCAGACAGATTCGATCATGTGTACGGCCGAGCAGACAGATTTGTCCACCCGACAGATTTCAAAGCATGCTTTGAAATCTATCCGGTGGGGATCTGTCCGCCCGACATGTCTGCTGGTTAGTACACTTACCAGCAGACATGTCGTCCCGCACCGCCGCCGAATGGATTCGGCGCATGCGCGGAAGTGTTTTACTTCCTGGTGCGGTGACGTGGCGGCGTTAACGTCACCGCCACGTCACCGCACGTCAGCGCGCCGTCTGCTGGCGGGGATTTTGGTTTGCCGTGTGTAACGCGAAAACCAAAATCCCAGCAGACAGATTTGTTCAAATCTGTCGGACGGACAGATTTGAACAAATCTGTCCGCTCGTGTGTACGAGGCCAAAGAGCTCAATTTCATTGTTTGTTAATGATACCAAATTATGCAGGAAATTAAATTTGGCACCGCATGTACTAAATGATCTTGATAAAACAGGAGTTGGGCAGCTACAAGGCAGATGAGGTGCAATATTAAGGAATGTAACTTTATGCACTTCAGTACAAAAACTATATGTAAATAGTACATGTATATGTAAAATTCACATTAGGGGAGGCTAAGTGATGAAAAGTGATACAAGTATATGGGGGTGATTGTATATTAAAGGCTTAGCAAAAAACATGCCAAGCCAAACTTAACTAAGCTAGAAAAATACTCATGCATTAAAAGAGGCATACATTCCAAAGATAAATCAATAATTTACAAAACACTGGTTTGGCCTCATCCTGAACATGCAGTTCAGTTTTTGTCATCAGTTCTCAGGAAAGACATTATTAAAATTGAAAAGCATTCAGTGAAGTTCAGCTGAATTAATAGGGGGAATTGGGGACCTCAGCTACGAGGATCAACTACATAGATTATATGGAAATATAAATACTGTGTGCAGGGCAGCCATCACAAATTTTGGGGCCCCTTATACAGCTTTAGGCAGTGCCCCCCTGGAGCAGAGAAGGAGGGAGGTGCTTCCGAAAAAACAAACAAGTGTAGAGAATAAAATCTTACACACATGGGTTGAAAAGGATAGACTGATGTAGTTTTCAACTTCATAAAATGTAACACTATAAAACAAAAAGGTTTGGCTTTAGATGTACATTAAATATAAAGGTCAACAGTCCTTGCTTGCCTTGATCCTTGTAAAGGGGATAACCACCTTTATATGGCTGACATTTTATTTTATGAAACTTCAATTTACAATACAGTGCAAAGTTGCACTTTACTAATATAAGATAAAGGAAGTCTGTGAATCTTCCTGTCAGCAGATAACTAACATGATATTAGGAGAATTATAATTGTTTTGAAATGTTCTATTCATATGTACGCAATGATATTAGACATTTTACACATAATTACTGGTTCTAAACTAATGCCATTGAGACAGCAAACACAGGACAAGGTTATCTACATACTCAACATTATACCCATAATTTATCATAACCAATTGAATATTGGAACTGATGTACTGATGTACAGTATGTCCAATCTATGTCATTCTTATTTAGTTTATGATAATGTAGTATTCTCAATAAAACAAAAAGAATAGAACAAGTGCAAAAAGCAATCAAAAATAAAATCTGGATAAAAAAGCATTATCATGAAAGTGTTTATCAGACAAATTACATTTTAAGATACTGCAAAGTGTAAACATAGGACAAAAATCTGACATTGGTCCTTATTTTTATGAACACATGTAACCATGAAACACTGAAAAAAATCTTACCTACATAGATTATAAAGTGCCATAATATTTTACTCAATTTCATATGTATCCCTTAATATTGTACCTAAAAAGTCATGTCCATCTAACTGATGTATATTATAAATAAGTGAGATGAAACAATGCTGTAAACTGTCAACTAAACATTAGCTGTCTGTCTCTCCATGCACATTCTCCATGTGCACCTTGAGGTAGTCATTTCTTGTAAACTTCTTGTGGCAAAGTTGGCACTCTGCCATTGGACGATTAGGGTTGTGAGTCAATTTATGTCGAATTAACATTTTTTTGAGACTGAACGACAGGTCACAAACCTAAATAAAGCAAAAAAAAAAAAAACTGTGAAATTATGTTTTTTAACACATATTCAATGCCAGTAGCACAGAAGAAAGGTACAGTAATGTTTGAAATAACATGCATCATGTACGAAAAGGGACTTTGTAGACAAAAAGAATGCATCAAGATATTAAAAAAAATAGCACTACACAGAATTTTAGAACATGTGCAGATCTTGTTCAGTAATGTTTTTTTAAATATTTAAAAATTGGGTGGGAGAGAAAACAGGATATCTAACATACTGCAAAATCATTCTATTGGAGTACATAAAGGGACACAGGATGAGTAATTATGGGTCTAACAGGCTCACGAAAACATGCCAACACTGGGGGCCTGATGTGGCTCCCAGAGCTGCCTGAAGGACCGTATATCCAAAGCTGGCATCAGAAGAGGCCTGGTTATCTACCTGGTAAAACCTAGAGAACATAAACTGAATAAAAATAAAACAATGAAAAGGATGAACAATGCACCAGGATTGTAAAGGTCACAATACACGTTACAGTCCCACTGTACAATTGTACAACTAACTTTAAACCCCAAATTTATGAAAACCATGTAATAGTAGGATCTAAACTATCCAATAATCAATCTATATCTATATCTAATCAGGCAGGCCCTTGTACAACATAGTTTATCGTAGAATTAATGGGGATTGTACAAAAAAATTGTAATGGTGGTGAGATTTAGATAGATCCCTGAACCACACACCCCAGATACCTGCCAGATGGTCGTAAAAGGTCGTAAAAGCAATATCATGTTGCAGGGCAGGGCCTGTGAGTAGGAAGAAGGCCTTATGCCGCGTACACACAGTCTTTTTTTGTGATGAAAAAAA
Source organism: Rana kukunoris (assembly GCA_029574335.1). Taxonomy (NCBI): domain Eukaryota; kingdom Metazoa; phylum Chordata; class Amphibia; order Anura; family Ranidae; genus Rana; species Rana kukunoris. The sequence goes on from CM056049.1 coordinate 528,309,514, forward strand.
ACGACGTTTTCTGTGAAGTAAAAAACAACGTTTTTGAAACGTCACTTTTCAAAGACAATTTTGCATACACACCATCGTTTTTTCACAAAAAGCGAGGTTACGTTCACCACTCTTTTCCATTGAAGCTCGCTTCATAACTAGCTTCTGGGCATGCGCGGGTTGAAAAACGTTGTTTTGAACAACGTTTTTGCTACACACGGTGACTTTTTGTGAAACAAAAAACGACGTTTTGAAAAACGACACAAAAAATTCAAGCATGTTGGAATTTTTTTTTTGGTCGTTTTTTTTAAGACAAAAAACGACGTTTTGCCCACACACGATCAATTTAAATGACGTTTTAAAAAACGTTGTTTTTTTTCATCGCAAAAAACGACCGTGTGTACGCAGCATTAGAACAGATTACAGTCTCTGATACCCAGGATCATGAAACACTTGGATGTTCTCAAAAGCAATAGGCAGTGTTTTGTTAAAGGCAGGAAATAGCCAGACCCACATTGGGAACGGGCGGCTTATTAAGGAACTCATCCACAATAGGGTACTGCTAGGGAGAGTTCTTGGGAAGAGTAAATAGTGTGCTTGAGTCAGACCAGGTACCTAACAAATCAAATTGCAGTAGCGGGTGCACTGGAAAAGATTTACCAGGCTGGGACAGATGTGGACACTGTGTCAATAAAGATGAAGATGGTATCTTTGGGCTTAGTAGTTATGTCAACTGAATGAACTTCCTCAAGTACAACTCATCCAAAAGGGATAAGGCACATTCTCAGCTGAATGTGCAGAAGCGCTTGCAGCTGTAGGCAATCAGACACAGACTCTGTGGTAGAGAGTGCATATGAGTACACTTTAAGCATTGCATTCTGAGACAGCTACAATGGCCTGAAATGTGCCTATTATATTTGACAGTTGCAGAAATGTTCTTATTGGATAATAAAGAGGAGGGTACTCCTGAGGGAGCTATGACAACTATAAGGAGTTTGGAGACTCAGGCAGGGGACAGTAATCTGGGCTAGCGGTGCTAGCATTTGCAGAAGGGACTCAGCTAGCTGCCCCAAAGCTTGGATTGCAAGCTGAAAAGTTCTGCAGGTTTACAGTCATAATTACACACTTTCACATGCTTCTCAGCATGTGAACCAGAAATATTGTGGATAGATGAATAACACAAAAGCAATGTGCCACTCAACTTACATCACACTGGAACGGTTTTTCCCCGGTGTGCGTCCTCATGTGTTCATCTAGTCCACGTTTCTGACTGAAGGCCTTATTACATTCTGAACACTGGTATGGCTTCTCCTGTACACAATGATAAAGGAGGATAATTTGTAAATTCTAGACTTCGTACTGTCAAACGATTAAAGTCTCCCTGTTGCACTAGGTATTTTGTATCTTTGGTACAAATATAGGCCAATTTTACAATAAAATATATATACATAGCAATGTGCAGTAACCCAGAGCAAGTATCTAGAAATTAATTTTCAATAGTTCACACCTTATTAGCAGCAACATGTGGATATTTCAAAGTTTGCCATAAGCTTCTGTCAACCTTTCTTCACATCTCAGACATTACACAAGCCTAGAGATGTGGTTAATAAAAAAAATTGCACAAAATATTTTTTGTGTGAAACAAAATAAAATCTCTCATTTGCTGCAACAAAGACAACACTATTGCATTAGTAGACATGGACATTTCCCAGAATTCACCCCCCAAGCTCTTTTATTTTCTCATAGACTCTCTTAAATACACAGAGATAGACACAGTTTATCACTGTTTCTGAAGCACAGAAGCAAGCAAGCAGGTCTTATCCTTAGTAGTGCTTTATTTCTAAAGGAAAATTGTACTTACTAAAACATCACAAACTTGTACAAACTAATTCAGTGCATTGCCACCATTGCCTAATGAATACTCTATTCAGCATTCTTACTTTAGCTGTTTCCTCTTTCCTAAGACAAACCCAAGGGTAATAGGTTCTGATATAGACATGTTATCACAGTACAAACACAGATTATGATAATTAAAGTGCAGCAATCCACACCAGTGTCTTGCCACCTCATTTGTCTTCCTTATGTCAGCTCATTGTCCGTCATCTCACAAGGAAGTCAAAATATACATAGGAGGCATTAAAAAAGATTAGAATAATTTCCAGAAAGCTGAGAAAACTGCAAAATAAATGTTCTTCATTAATAAAATCTGAACAAAAATATAATTAAACAACATAATCTTATAAACGTCATAAATAAATTCTTAGGAGGGTAGATGTATAGATGCACAAAGCTCTACCTATGCTTTGTACTCACAGCTCTAAATGAGTTCGGCCAGTGATGGTGAACCTTGGCACCCCAGATGTTTTGGAACTACATTTTCCATGATGCTTATGCCCTCTGCAGTGTAGCTGAGCATCATGGGAAATGTAGTTCCAAAACATCTGGGGTGCCAAGGTTCGCCATCACTGAGTTAGGCAGATTTGATCTCTTTGAGCTTAATCCACTCTTTTTTTAAGTTGCATCTATCACATCAGATAGGGATGCTGTGAACATTCAGATTCAATATAATTTCCAAAAACAGTGCTCTGTTTTTTTTATCGAAAACGTTGCAAAAAATGGATAAAAAAGATAAAGTGTGGCTTTTACATATTTTGGAGACTTCAGCGAAAAGATATTCCCCACCATTGTTCTGATGGTATTCTGAGCACCTCTCAGTGCATCTGCAAATTTAAAACCCCCTGTAATTGGAAGTCATACATTTTACTCTTGTAAGTTCTATAGTTCTGAATAATTCAGTTTAAAATAGCTTCAAAACTGTCTGATTCACCAATCTACAGTTCTAACCTCAGCATCCATAAATTTATTTTTTTTATTTAAGAAAAAAAATTAGCAGGAAGAGAACTAGCATTTTAGGAAAACTGATTGAGGCCCCTTTCACACGGGCGTACCATTTAGGTCTGCCTATCAGTTTTTGATGGGGAACTGAACGGAAACTCCATAAAGGTCTATGGAGAGACGGGTGTCAGTGGTGACATGTCTGCTGACATCCGACCCGCTCTGATCCACTAAAGTCTGATGGATGGAAACCCTTTTTTATATCCGTCTGGTGGATCGGGTTGGATGAAAACGGACTCTACGGTCCGTTTTCATCTGATCCCCCATAGAGGAGAGTGTTGCTCTGACAGTCAAGTCTCTGCACAGTGTGCAGAGACCGACCTGTCATCTGCCTGCTTAGCGGGGATCGACAGAGCGATCCCTGCTGAGCGAAGCAGAGCCCGTACACAGACACGTCCATGTGAAAGGGCTCTTAATGTAAAAAAATACATATCTGAGTATAATTTACTCCAGCTTGATTCCTATCTTTTCATTAGCAGTTTGTTTAGACATTTTAGTGATTTCAGTAAAACTGTTTTTCTAACACTTCTAGTTAGAATTTGGGGTAGGCAACCTGGGCTCTCCAGCTGTTTTGAAACTACAAGTCCCATGAGACATTGCAAGACCCTGACAAGCACAGGCATGACTCCTAGAGGCAGAGGCATGATGGGATTGGTAGTTTCACCACCCCTGGAGGGCCGTGATTTAAACCTATGATACTTACAGGCTTACTAAGTAAGACATTGTAATTAGCATTGGCAATGTGCAAACTGCAGTATCTCCCAACAAATATTCATTATCTGCATCAGCACAGTTTACACATTGCTCTTTGGCTAACTGAAAAAGCTTGTTTTGTGATAAATTATAAACTACCATAGCTTGAATATTTTCACTGTCTACCTCAGTAATTCACATGTAATCTTAATTTTTCAGGCATAGTATGTCTCTTCTGGCATTAAATTAAGCTATGCTATCAATAAAAAATATGCTTGGTTTGTCTAGGCCCAATAATATTAGATTTGCATCTAACATTTAGATGTCTGTATGTAGTACAGTTGAGATATTTTCATTTTAAATGTATTTATTATGAATTTTCACTTAAACACCATAGACTTCATCTTTGAAAAAACATGCAATGCTGTTTTATGGCTTATGAAAACTGACCAAAGTAACACATTTCCTTACAACTGGTTTATGTTTCCATACTGATCTCTATATCCCTAGAGGGTTTAAAGCTTCCTTCCTCCGCAACACTCTGGACTCATACAGATGGGATGCTGTCCTTTACAATACCTCTCTTGACAAGAAAGCGCCATGAAATATCTGTAAAACTTATTTTAATGAAGTATAAATACTACGAGTGCTAAGCCCCAACTTTCAGAAGATGGCACAATCAATTTATGATAGCAACTTTTCTTTTTTTTTTTTTCTTGTAAGATGGAATGTAAAAGATTAAACAGAATAAATATAATTTTAATTCTATATAATGGCATATGCAGGTTACCAGTTATTGCTTAATCTACTCATACAATATCCAAACATTTGATACATTTAGGCTTAAGTGAACTTTTTACCAGACTAACTTTTTATGATGGGGCTGTCAGTATGTAAATATAAAACATGAAAAACTTCTGGTTCTCTCAAGCTGTTCTACTCATAACTGCCAAAAGAGTGGAAGCCAGCCTGTGATCCAGAATACACAGCTCAAATGCCTGCTTAAGATGAAAAAAAAAAAAAACACTACCTGTATTACTAAAAAAAAAAAAAATAGTAAATTGATAAAATATATTTCCTCTAACCAGTTCCTGCCTGGCCTATATTCAAATGATGGCTGGGCAGAACCGCTCTAGATCTGTGTGGACATCATATGACATCCTCTTCAGTTCACTTCACACTGACGTGCGATCTGTCACCTGTTGTGTCCACTGTCCACAGATCAGTGTACCAGCCCACTGCCAGGTGATCGCTGTGACCAATCACAACAGATCATAGTACACAATGGATGGCTTCCATTTATTGTGTACTATTGTGTTGATCTCTGTGATTGGTCAATCAATGATCACATGGTACATGTACAGCCCAGCTGTGGCCAATCACAGCTAATCACAATAGTAAACACTGAACTAAATAGGCTCTTTATTTATGTAACCCAGTACTATACAGTGATACAGCTGAACATACATGAGTAATGATGGAAGTCATATGTACATCAATGGAACATTGCATAGCTATTTAGTTAACCACTTAAGGACCCCCGCACGCACATATACGGCCACAGAATGGCACGTACAGGCACAAGGGCGTAAATTTACGTCCCCGCCTAAGTGCGGTTCGGGGGTCCCATCGGGACCCCCTCCGCGGCGTGCGGGGGTCCCCCTGGCTCCGGGAGCGATCCGGGATCTGGGGGCGGATGTCGGCGAATACCCGCCCCCCCGCGATCGCTCCCAGCCAATGGGAGCGCGCTCCCAACCTGTCACTTCCTCCTCCTGTGTTTACACAGGAAGGAGGAAATGATGTATTCTCTCATCGCAGCGCTGTTTCCCAGCGCTGCTGATGAGAGAAGACATCACAAGTAAGTGTGCACCAACACAACACTGACACACACTCACATAGGCATATTAACCCCTTGTGATCGCCCCCCCCCCACCCCCCTGTCACAGTGTCACTGAATGCAGTGATCTAATCACTGCATTTAGTGTCAGTGTGACAGGCAGTGTAAAAAACAGTTAGTGTTAGGTTCAGGATAGCCCCCCCACCCCCCCTAATAAAGTTTTAACCCCCTGATCACCACCCTAGTTAACCCTTTCACTCCCTATTGCCAGCGTCACTAAGCGATCATTTTTCTGATCGCTGTATTAGTGTCGCTGTTCCCGCTAGGTAGCTATTTTTTTTTATTGCGATTTTTTTTTTTTTACTAAAGACATGTGGCTAAATAAATTTTGGCCTAAATGTTTGACTAAAATTTAGTTTATTTGATTTTTTTTTAACAAAAAGTAAAAAATAGTGTTTTTTTTTCAAAAATGTCGCTCTATTTTTGTATATAGCGCAAAAAATAAAAATCGCAGAGGTGATCAAATACCACCAAAAGAAAGCTCTATTTGTGGGAAGAAAAGGATGCAAATTTTGTTTGGGAGCCACGTCGCACGACCGCGCAATTGTCTGTTAAAGCGACGCAGTGCCGAATCGCAAAAACACCTTGGGTCATTTACCAGCGTATTGGTCCGGGTCTTAAGTGGTTAATTGTACGACCACCACACAGTACAACTAGATGTTTATACTTCTACTACTACTAACTGGACACAGCCTTTTTATCACCTCTTTGCTGATGGCATTTGTAAAACAATGGTGTTGAGTTACTAAAGGCAAGAAGCTGTTCACTTTAAGAGGGAATCTTCCCTTAGCTGTGAATGAGATGAAGCTCTGTTGACTTCTATAATTCAATTATGTTCAAGGAAATTACTGTTTTTTATTTCCCTTAAATGTGATTGGGCATTCTTTGCAAATTTAACTTCTAAGTAAAGGGAAGAGTCCATTGCAAAGTGAACAGCCTATTTGCATTTAGTAAAACAGCACCAAAATGTTTTGGGATTTATGTCCAAATGCTAACATGTTCTAAGTGTTTACTTGCGTGTCTCTTCAAATAGCCAATCATGGACAAGATCATGGACAAGATGAAAGGAAACCTCCCTTGCCCATAATTGACTGTTGAAGGAGGTACATACATTCTTTTTTACTTCAGTGATGGTACATTTCAGCTTTTAATGCATACCTATATGATGGGTTGCTAAGACAGAATAGCTTGGCTTTGTAAAAGTAATAATGAACCTGCAGTGAACTGACTTCCACTATTTTTCATCAAGTAGCCAATCTTGGGCAGAAAATTTGCCTAAAGTCAACTTTTTAAGTCAATAAGATCTATTGCAATTTAACAATTTTCTTGCATGCATTTACATGTCTTATACTGTACAGTCCCATGTTGTCTTGTAAATCCCTGAATCATTACATTCAATCAAATTTATGGAATAAATTATTAATATACAGTAAGTGAACATATTTATATAAATGTAAATGAATATACAAAACAATAAAATAAAATGAACAGTAAGCATAGCAGCTTGCAACAGAAATAGAAGTCGTACTAATCTATCGGTCCGTGCTAAAAATAATTTTCAGTGAAATATGATTTACAGTTTTCTAATATACCACTGAAGTGGCATTATTAGGTGTTGTCTAACTGAAGTCTTTAAATACACCACAATAGTGACGTACACATCACTCGGTTATGACAAAATACTGCCGCTGGTTTTTTGTTGTAATAAAGCAAAATGGATCAATGAAAAGCCCTCTTTTATGAAGCAGTATGATGAACAGAGATAAACTATTCTTTTACAAGGTGAATTTCATTATTTCCCATGGGGGTTGGTTTGGTTGTAACGGTAATGGTAGAACATATTAAGGGTTATACAAAAGTAAAGTTAGCTTCCTAGTTATTAAATAGTGAGGTCAGCAGTGTATACCACAACTAAACTTTACAATCTGAAAAATCCCCTACTCAAAAAAAGTATTGTGCTCAATATTTTTACTGCATACAGTCTCGCTACAAAAATTCTTTTTTAATTAAGATGGAACTCTAATGCATTTTTTCTGTGTCCATAATGTCTATTCCTGGGTAGGCAGTAAGAAGGAATCTGAACGAATTCTCAGAAAAGCTTTATTTTTTACATACAGTGCCTTGCGAAAGTATTCGCCCCCCCTTGAACTTTGCGATCTTTTGCCACATTTCAGGCTTCGAACATAAAGATATAAAACTGTAATTTTTTGTGAAGAATCAACAACAAGTGGGACACAATCATGAAGTGGAACGAAATTTATTGGATATTTCAAACTTTTTTAACAAATAAAAAACTGAAAAATTGGGCGTGAAAAATTATTCAGCCCCCTTAAGTTAATACTTTGTAGCGCCACCTTTTGCTGCGATTACAGCTGTAAGTCGCTTGGGGTATGTCTATTAGTTTTGCACATCGAGAGACTGAAATTTTTGCCCATTCCTCCTTGCAAAACAGCTCGAGCTCAGTGAGGTTGGATGGAGAGCATTTGTGAACAGCAGTTTGCAGTTCTTTCCACAGATTCTCGATTGGATTCAGGTCTGGACTTTGACTTGGCCATTCTAACACCTGGATATGTTTATTTGTGAACCATTCCATTGTAGATTTTGCTTTATGTTTTGGATCATTATCTTGTTGGAAGACAAACCTCCGTCCCAGGCTCAGGTCTTTTGCAGACTCCATCAGGTTTTCTTCCAGAATGGTCCATCTTCCTATCAATTTTAACCATCTTCCCTGTCCCTGCTGAAGAAAAGCAGGCCCAAACCATGATGCTGCCACCACCATGTTTGACAGTGGGGATGGTGTGTTCAGGGTGATGAGCTGTGTTGCCTTTACGCCAAACTTAACGTTTTGCATTGTTGCCAAAAAGTTCAATTTTGGTTTCATCTGACCAGAGCACCTTCTTCCACATGTTTGGTGTGTCTCCCAGGTGGCTTGTGGCAAACTTTAAACAACAATTTTTATGGATATCTTTAAGAAATAGCTTTCTTCTTGCCACTCTTCCATAAAGGCCAGATTTGTGCAGTATACGACTGATTGTTGTCCTATGGACAGAGTCTCCCACCTCAGCTGTAGATCTCTGCAGTTATCCAGAGTGATCATGGGCTTCTTGGCTGCATCTCTGATCAGTCTTCTCCCTTGTATGAGCTGAAAGTTTAGAGGGACGGCCAGGTCTTCGTAGATTTGCAGTGGTCTAATACTCCTTCCATTTCAATATTATCGCTTGCACAGTGCTCCTTGGGATGTTTAAAGGTTGGGAAATCTTTTTGTATCCAAATCCAACTTTAAACTTCTCCACAACAGTATCTCAGACCTGCCTGGTGTGTTCCTTGTTCTTCATGATGCTCTCTGCGCTTTAAACGGACCTCTGAGTGCAGGTGCATTTATACAGAGACTTCATTACACACAGGTGAATAATTTTTATCATCATTAGTCATTTAGGTCAACATTGGATCATTCAGAGATCCTCACTGAACTTCTGGAGAGAGTTTGCTGCACTGAAAGTAAAGGGGCTGAATAATTTTGCACGCCCAATTTTTCAGTTTTTTATTTGTTAAAAAAGTTTGAAATATCCAATAAATTTCGTTCCACTTCATGATTGTGTCCCACTCGTTGTTGATTCTTCACAAAAAAATTACAGTTTTATATCTTTATGTTTGAAGCCTGAAATGTGGCAAAAGGTCCCAAAGTTCAAGGGGGCCGAATACTTTCCCAAAGCACTGTATAAGGAAGACCTGTGTCAGACTTTTAGTGATTTTTTGTTTACCTGTTGGAAATCTTTGTCTCATTTAATGACAGTTGTACCTTGGACAGGAAGTGAGAGATCCACTTTAGATATCTTATCCCAAGAATCCTGAGTAGGCTCAGGCTAGTTAACACAATGGAGACTTGAAAAGATACATTTGCTTCAAATGTATGGTAAATATATGGTATTTATCAAACCTGTATACATTAAACCATATTTTATAGGAAACAAAATGATGGCAAATAGCTACTGTGCAGAAAATAAGTATTTGAACACCCTGCTATTTTGCAAGTTCTCCCACTTGGAAATCATGGAGGGGTCTGAAATTGTCATCGTAGGTGCATGTCCACTGTGAGAGACATAATCCAAAAAAAAAATTCCAGAAATCACAATTTATGATTTTTTAACTATTTATTTGTATGATACAGCTGCAAATAAGTATTTGAACACCTGAGAAAATGTTAATATTTGGTACAGTAGCCTTTGTTTGCAATTACAGAGGTCAAACGTTTCTTGTAGTTTTTCACCAGGTTTGCACACACCGGAGGAGGGATTTTGGCCCACTCCTCCACACAGATCTTCTCTAGATCAGTCAGGTTTCTGGGCTGTCGCTGAGAAACACGGAGTTTGAGCTCCCTCCAAAGATTCTCTATTGGGTTTAGGTCTGGAGACTGGCTAGGCCACGCCAGAACCTTGATATGCTTCTTACAGAGCCACTCCTTGGTTATCCATGACGTCATGGTTTGAAATGTTCAACCGTTTTGAACAAATATATTTAATCGTGTGTACGAGGCCTTACGGAGGTGCTAGTGGCTGAAACCCTTACATTCAGGTACTATTACCCAGACAAACCCACTTACACCCATACGATTTCGGATTTCTCTGTGATTTTAAAGATTTTCACACTTGTTTAACCACTTAAGACCCGGACCAAAATGCAGGTAAAGGACCTTGCCCCTTTTTGCGATTCGGCACTGCATCGTTTTAACTGACAATTGCGCGGTTGTGCGATGTGGCTCCCAAACAAAATTGGCGTCCTTTTTTCCCCACAAATAGAGCTTTCTTTTGGTGGTATTTGATCACCTCTGCGGTTTTTATTTTTTGCGCTATAAACAAAAATAGAGCGACAATTTTGAAAAAAATGCAATATTTTTTACTTTTTGCTATAATAAATATCCCCCCAAAATAAATATAAATTTTTTTTTTCCTCAGTTTAGGCCGATACGTATTCTTCTACCTATTTTTGGTAAAAAAATCGCAATAAGCGTTTATCGGTTGGTTTTCGCAAAATGTTTAGCGTTTACAAAATAAGGGATAGTTTTATTGCATTTTTATTAAATATTTTTTTTTTACTACTAATAGCGGCGATCAGCGATTTTTTTCGTAACTGCGACATTATGGCGGACTCTTCGGACAATTTTGACAGATTTTTGGGACAATTGTCATTTTCACAGCAAAAAATGCATTTAAATTGCATTGTTTACTGTGAAAATGACAGTTGCAGTTTGGGAGTTGACCATAAGGGGGCGCTGTAGGATTTGAGTGTTCCCTGTGTGTGTTTACAACTGTAGGGGGGTGTGGCTGTAGGTGTGACGTCATCGATCACGTCCCCCTATAACAGGGATGACATGTCATCGATGCTGCGGCCACAGTGAAGCACGGGGAAGACGTGTTTACACACGGCTCTCCCCGTTCTTCAGCTCCGGGGACCGATCGCCGCACTGCCCAGCCGTGCCATTCTGCCGACGTAAATGTGCAGTAGGCGGTCCTTAAGTGGTTAAAGTTAGAAATCTCATAAACCCTTTGGCCAGCCTAATAGCCAGGTAACCAGCATTTTCAGAAGGAGATTGGGAATAGCAGCTTCCTGATTTCCCTCAGGAAAGGTTCTACAGTCAGTAGTTTTTAAACAGTGGGCTGACAATAGTCCCTCTGTTTGAAACTCTGCAGAACAGCTAAACCAGAAAACTGTAATTTTAATCTCCAGATAAGATTTAGTGCAGAAGTGTTAAGCTGGCCATACACAGAGTACATTTTGGTTGGGTACTGAAAACTGGCCAGAATTTGAGCCAAGGGTGGCCCTGTCAGTATTCTTCTACCTGACATCTATCAAACTGAAAAGCAAAAGTGTGGGGAAAAAAAATGTCAGCTGAACAGTGCCTATATCCAATCAGACAAATTAATCTAGACAGTACGGAGGTATAGGATTGACAGTGGATCCTGGCCAGTGCGACTGCCATGGGAGGGTCACAGACTTTTAACATTATTAACTGCTTAATACGTCGGCAAAATGGCACGGATAGGCATAATCACGTACCTGTATGTGGCCCTTTAAATGCTTGCCATGTGGTTGCGAGCGTGCCGCCGCCGGCGCTTTTGCGACCCTGCCACCTTCCCCATGAGTCGGACCACGGGTTCCCGTGGACTCTATCATCCGCGATCGTCTCACGGAGGTATAGAGTGGGGAGATGCTTGTGTAAACAAACATCTCCTTGCTCTGCCTAGTGAGAATGACACTGATCTCAGCTTCATGTATTCGGAGCGGAGATCAGTGTCATGTGACACAGAGCCCATCCCCCCTACAGTTAGAAACACTATGCAGGGAACACATAACCCCTACAGTGCCACCTAGTGGTTAACCCCTTCACTGCCATTGACATTTTCACAGTAACCAGTGCATTTTTATAGCACTGATTGCTGTGAAAAGGACAATGGTCCCAAAAATGTGTCAAAAGTGTTCGATGTGTCCGCCATAATGTCGCAGTCACAAAAAAATCACTGATCGCCACCATTACTAGTAAAAAAAACAAATTAATAAAAATGCCATAAAACTCCCCTATTTTGTAAATGCTATGGGCCAGATTCAGAAAGAAGATACGTCGGCGTATCTCAAGATACGCTGCGTAACTTCTAAGATGCACCGGCGTATCTTTTTTCTGTATTCAGAAAACAAGATACACCGGAATTTGGCTAAGATACGAGCGGCGTAAGTCTCTTACGCTGTCGTATCTTAGTTGCATATTTACGCTGGCAGCTAGGTGGCTCTTCCGTGAATTTACGCGTTGAATATGCAAATGAGCTAGATATGCCGATTCACAAACGTACTTGCGCCCGGTCATCATATTTAACGTCATTTGCGTAAGTATGGCTTTTCTTAAGTCGTTTGCGTAAATGGTTCGCGAATAGGGCTTTGCGTATGTTACGTTCACGTGGAAAACAATGAGTATTTGCGGGGTAATTTGGAGCATGCGCACTGGGATACGTCCACTGACGGCGCATGTGGTGTTCGGAAAATGCATCAATTACATGGGGTCACGATTCATTTACATGGATCACGCCCCCTACCTGCCTATTTTGAATTAGGCGCGGTTACGCCGGCCAATTTACGCTACGCCGCTGTAACTTTGGGCGCAAATTCTTTGTGAATACGGCACCTGCTTCTCAAAGTTACGGCGGTGTAGTGTAAATGAGATACGCTACGCGGCCGGAAAGATACACAGATGTATCTTAATCTGGTCCTACAACTTTTGCACAAACAAATGCTTATTGCGATTTTTTTTACCACAAAATATGTAGAAGAATACGTATCGGCCGAAACTGAGGAAAACATTTTCTTTTAGATATTTTTGGGGGATATTTATTATAGCAAAAAGTAAAAATTGTCGCTCTATTTTTGTTTATAGCGCAAAAAATAAAAACCGCAGAGGTGATCAAATACCACCAAAAGAAAGCTCTATTTGTGGAAAAAAAAGGACTTCAATTTTGTTTGGGAGCCACGTCACACGACTGTGCAATTGTCAGTTAAAGCGACACAGTGCCGAATCGCAAAAAGTGACCTGGTCTTTGACCACCCAAATGGTCCGGGGCTGAAGTGGTTAAAGCATTGTGCTGCACTGTAAAATACTAACAATATCACAAATTATGCAATAAATCAATCAGGTGCAATGCTACAAAAATTACCATATAATAGCCATCTACCATACTAATTCATAATACCAAGATATTGAAATGATTGTGCTAAAACCAAAATAAAGTGTGTGTATATCAAAATTCAGTGTATATGTATCAAATTGTAGTAAACCAGTTCATTAATAACTGCCTCTATCTGAGTCCTTTAAAGGACATTCATGGTCTATGCATAGTGCAAAGTCCACTTTTACATTTTGTTAATGCATCTTCTGAAATCAAAGTGCATCCACTGAAAATACAGTGCTTTCACAGGTGCTGTTTTTCACTTCTTCAAACACACTAATGCCTGTGACACGTCAACCTTCCACCCTTAGTAAACGTCACTCCTCAGATTTAATTTGACCCCTCGTGGTATAAGAAGGTCAACAAAGTGCTTAGGTTGTGTATTTTTCCATTGCTTCCTCCTCTTTCGGTCCACCAGTACAAGTCACCAAGGATTTTTGTTATTCTGTTTGTTTGTCTGTGTCCATGATCATCTAACCAACGTGACCAGACTTTAAAAAACTTTTTTTGTGGCAACCACGGTTATGGTATGTATCATTTTTTACGAGTTTACCAGCTGTTTCCAGAACTGGAGAGTGGGAGGGGAGTATTTCTTCCAGGACTTAATTGGTAGGTGTTAAGAGTGTATCCTACCTGCCTTCGTCCTGTCTGACCATGCCCCACTGGAGTTATGTGTCATGTTGAAAAATGATTCTTAAATTTCTGGCGGTTAGGGCTGAGGTGGATGCAGGACCTGAAGGTTGGGGAGTTAGTCTCTTCTAAGATGACACAATGATAGAAGTTTAATGATGGAATAAATATGCGCAATTAAAGCTGTCAGATCTGATCTATCCTTGCAGATACAACAGCTGGAAGAGGGTGAGGTTAGGGAAGCTGCAAACTTTTCTGAAACCCAGACTTTGGATAATTTTGGTTTACTTGCTCAAGTGAGATGTAATTTGTCTCTTCATATAACCTCTGCAACGCACCTGGATATGCATTCCTTGGCTGGTAGAGTATTCAGATCTGGGGATAAGAATGGAAAAATGCGGGCTAATCTGGTAGCGAATGTTAGGACTCAAACTGTGGTCTCGACCATAGAATGTGCAGACAATACCCTGACCTCAGACCACTCTAGTATATTGCAGGAATTTACTGATTATTTTGGCACTCTGTATGAGACCATCCCAGGCCCATCTGACGTTGCTCTCCAGGAATTTCTAAATCCCCTGAATTTATCTGCGTCTATAGTGGAGTAGGTTGCTCTTCTTGATCGCGCCATCATGATAGATGGAATTGAAGTAGCAATTAATTTCTTCCCTGCCAAAAAACTCTGGGTTTAGATGGTATTACAGGGGCATGGTACAGGATGTATATGGCCACAATTTCACCTAGGCTTCACAGTTTATACTCTAAATGTAGAGAAAGTATGACCCTTCCCTCATCTATGTATCAGGCTTATATTGTATTAAATTCCCCAACCAGGGAAAAATCTGTCCAATTGTGCCCCGTATAGGCCAATTTTCCTATTATGCTATGATCAAAAAAATCCTGACTAATATCCTCATCATTAGATTGATGAGGATAATCCCAAATTTACTTAGCATAGACCAATCTGGCTTCATGCAATTGAAGTCGATTGATATTAATATACGTAGAGTATTCACACATATACAGTTTACCCCGCTTAATTCAACCTCCAGGGTCTTAGCTTCACTTGACATAGAGAAGGCTTTTGGCTCTGTGGCTAGGCCATACATGCCTCCCATGCTGGAATTAATGGGTTTTGGGCCTGAGTTTCTTAATGTGGTTAAAGCTGCTCTATTCATCTCCAACAGCCCAGATAAAATTGGGGGTGAACTCTGGGAACACTTTTGGGTCGAGAGGGGTAAACTACAGGTCTGCCTGCTGTCTCCAGCACTGTTTGCCATAGTGATGGAGCCGGACTGAGGCACTGGCCCTGAAACGTGCTTCTACTGTGGCTTGTATCCGGGTGGGATGTATTGTAGAAAAGGTAGCCATGTATGCAGATGACCTTATTTTGTTTTAAAAAATAACTGGGGCCCTCCCTTAGGAAGCCCTTCATATTCTGGTTTAATGGTCAAATGGGAGAAATTGCAACTCCTTCCCATAGAGCTTGAAGCATGCTGTTTGGCTAACTCTGCCTTACCTCTCATGTGGGAAGACACTATTAAATATCTGGGAATTGCAACCTCTCCAACCTCAGATTATTGTGAACTAAATTTGGTCCCTTTACTGGGGAACATAAATACCAAATTCAGGGCAGCACAGCACCTTCACCTAGCAGCAAATAGGGTTGCTAATCCCAACCATGACACCATCTTCCTGGAGTTTGCATGTTCTCCCTGTGCCTGCATGGGTTTCCTCCGGTTGCCTCCCACACCCTAAAGACATGCTGGTAGATTATGCGGATCCTTCTAAAAAATTGGCCCTAGTATGTGTATGTATGAATGTGAGTTAGGGACATTAGGTTGTGAGCTCCTTGAGGGTAGGAACTGATGTGAAGGAACAATAAATATGTAAAGCGCTGCATAAATTGACAGTGCTGTATAAGTACCTAAAATAAATTGGAGGCTTGGGCTAACCTTTCATGTTTTGTAGTAGGACACATTAATTTATTCAAAATGAAACTGCTACCTGGGTTATTTTATGTTTTATGGAATTCCCTGTGTGGATTCCTAAAAAATATATTTCAAGATGATTCACTACAGTTTGGGTTCCTTCTTTGGGGGTTCCCAGCAACTAAGGTTTAAATTTACAACATTACAAAAGCCCTAGTTGCAGGGTGGATTAGTGTGTCCTGACCTCTACAAAACACATAAATGTAGCGCTAAAGTGTACCAAATAATGTTTTTTTTTAAAATAAATAAATAAACATATATCTGTGAATACATGTGACAAATAAATGTATAAAGAAACAGTCTCTATGTGGACAAAAAATGATGGTGATAGTCCAATAAAAGTAAAGGTGATAATGCTCCCTTAATTCAACCATGACAATGGATATATAAAGAAAAGAAGAAGCCGCCACCACCTGGAGAGAGGCTTATTGAAAGTATTGAACCCTAAGGAACATAAGTTCAAAAAGGTCAATCAAGCATGATAAAAATCCTGTAGGACCAATCATCAGCTGCAGCTCTCATGCGACCTCAAATGCTTCAAGATGTAATGGCCAAGGTGAGTGGGTGATAGATGCTTATGTAGAGTGACCCACCAGAGGTCAAATATCAAGGCCAAATGGAGAGTAACCAAAAAAGGAAAAAGAAAGGCACATAGCGTAATAATGTAATACAAATACATTTAATGTAGGTAGGAACACTTACATTAGATGATGGAAATAAGTGCTGATCAGATAAAAAGTGGCAACAGTCTCCCGACATGTTTTGCAACCTAGTGTGAGGTCTGTCTGCTGAGTCTGGTGGATCCCCTATCCTGCCGCAGAGCCCTAAGAACCCTGGTTGGAGTGTTTTTATTTTATGCACAGAAACGCATTGTGCTTCAGTGGAAGTCTACATGTGCTGCCACTTTATCACAGTGAAAACAATTGATTAACTCCCAGTTACCTTTGTTCAAAGCCACATACCTATCAAGGGGCTGCCCTAAAAAAATCAATAAAGTGTGGGATATTTGGATTTAGGCCCCCTTTACCAATGCAGACCTTCTGGTTAAACAGCTCAATCCCCCCTGTCTAAAAATATTGTTAGAGCATGCACTACGGATCATATTGGTTTTCAATCTATAGAGTGGAGAACTTTATCCTTACAATGCTTAATTGGGAATCCTTAAGTGGGTAATTGGTGTGTACTGAGTTGAGTTGAGAGGTATCCTAATATAGCACGGTCTTACCCCGAAGGGTCCCGACACACTTAGCAGAGTTCCTGGGGTAGAGAGACCCAGAGACTAGGATCTGCAAGGAGCAGCAAAGAGGGTGCTGGTTTAGTGTCAGTTCGGGCAATAGAGTTGTTGTTGAAGGTATATTGTTTTCTTGGGGTGTATGTATCGAGCCTGGGTATGCCTAACAGGCTCTGTTTTGTACCAAAATTGTATTTTAAAAAAAAGAATAATAAAAAAAAAGCTATTGTTCTAAAGCCCTGGTTCAGGTGTTGAGCATGTATATTAGAGAATAATCTGCATATATTATCGGTAGATTTGGGAGGCATGAAACCTGTTTTATCGTGATAAACTAGCTTATGGACAACCTGACATGATCTAGAGTTCAAGGGTCTAGTAAGTATTTTCATATCTCTGTTAACCACTTGCCGACTGTATCACGCAGACATACAGTGGCAAAATGGCTCTCCTGGGAGAAAAATCACATGGCCTACCTGTTTTCGGCCACCAGAGGGTGCGCGCACGCCCGCTGCACGGTGGGGGACTCAATGTGCGCGGCCGGCGGGCACGGTCGACGCCTGCCACTCGTAATCAGGGGATTGTGTGTGTAACAGCACTGATCGCTGTATAAGTGCCAATGGTCCCAAAAAAGTGTCAAAAGTCTCAGATCTGTGGGAGCTGTGGTGGCTCAACGTGATTGGCACTGCGCTGACAAACCATTCACCTCTGCAGCCAAGGGTTCGGATCCCGGTCTCGGCTACATGTGAATTGAGTTTGGTGGTCTCAGCCCGGCTCCCGGTGGGTGTGCTATGCAAGGTACGCCTGTGCTTAGTACGCCCACCCCCCCCCCCACAAAAAAAAACCACCACACTTGCACGCACACAAAATTGGTTTAAAAAACACATGCACTTTGGCCATGCGGTCTCTTAAAATAAAGAGAGGCAAAAGACCTACGGGGCTGGCTGGGTGGGCTAGGCCCCCTCACTCCCACATAGGGGGAGTCCCTCTGCCCCATTGGGGTCCCGGTGGGCCCCAGTTGGGCTCCCAAGAGGAGCAGGTAGGGCGGGGTGAGTGGGAGGCCCCCCTTCACACCCGCCATTGCCACCAGGGGCATGGAGAATTGCCTCCGGGGGGAGGGTCTGCCTACTCCCAACTCCTGCAGTCTGGCTCCTCTCTCTCGAGTTCACGCACAAAAATACACTTTAAAAAAAAAAAAGAAAAAAAGAAAATAAAAAAAAAAAAAAAAGAAAAAAAAAAAGTCTCAGATCTGTCCGTCGCAATGTCGCAGTACTGCTAAAAATCGCAGATTACCGCCATTACTAGTAAAAAAAATTACAAAAATCTTTCCCATAGTTTGCAGACACTAGAAGAATATATATTGGCCGAAAATGATGAAGAAATTTGTTTTAAGAAAAAAACTTCTGGGGATATTTATTATAGCAAAAAGTAAAAAATATTGTATGCTTTTCAAAATTGACACTCGTTTTTTGTTTATAGCGCAAATAATAAAAACCGCAGAGGTGATCAAATACCACCAAAGGAAAGCTCTATGTGTAGGAAAAAAAGGATGCAAATTTTGTTTGGGCACAGCGTCGAACGACTACGCAATTGTCAGTTAAAGCGACGCAGTGTCAAATTCTAAAAAAAATTCTGGTCAGGAAGGGGCTTAAACCTTCTGGGGCTGAAGCGGTTAAGAAGGGCTATGAACTTATAAGAGGCACGTGGCGCTGGATACTAACGAGATTTGTGAAGCAATATAATGTAGCCCTTTTGCAAGGAAAGAGGTACGGAGCCTGAAGCCAAGCACGTATTATGCAAATATGCCAATTTATGGGCTAAAATTTTAGCATGGGTCTTAGAAAATGTATTGAGGGGACTATCAGGCCCAGGGGCTTTTCAGTTGGAAAAGGAGCTGATAGCCAGCAAGACCTTTACAAGTGTAGTCTCATGTACCAGCATAGCATGTTCAGAGTCAGACAGCCAGCCTAAGGCCAGGGGGTTTATTAAAAGGGTAAGTGATACTTCCGGTTCCGGCGCCGCATGGAGTAGCAGCTCCTCTCCTCGGCTCCCGCAGCGCGACCTAAATCGGCCTATAAAGCCAGCCTGAGACGCCCAGCAGACCACCCTCCACCTCCGGATCACCCCCCGGACTCCATGGACCGCTTCGTGGAAAAATCGGGTGCGCGCACCCAAACAGCCCAGGCGGCGCCGACGGCTTCCCCGCAAATCGAGGCCCCGGTCTCGGCCTACGAGGCGGCGCGGCACACGGAGATGGAGGTAAGCGGCAATCTATCCCCGTCTCCTGCACCACACACCCCAGGGACACCTCCAGGAGGGGACAACACCACAGAGCGCATAGCCCAAGCAGTGGCTGCTCTTTTGTCCCCCATGATTACCGCGTCAGTAGAAAAAGCGGTGAATGCAGGGATGGCGCAGATCCATAAGCAGATCAAAGAGCACGGCACCAGGCTTAACGATTTGGAACACCGCCTATCAAATGCTGAAGATGAACTTTACCAGGCCCAGGCTACTGAACATGCTCAGGATAAAACTAACCAATATATACTTCAAAAACTAGATGATTTAGAAAACAGATCTAGAAGAAGTAACCTACGTTTTGTAGGGGTCCCTGAATCGTTGCAGACGGCCGCCCTCGCAGACTTCTGCGCGCAACGAATACCCGAGGCCCTGGGCCTCCCGGGCCCCTGTGCAGTGGAAAGGGCCCACCGCATGGGAGCATTTAACTCTGACCGCAAAACACCTCGACCTATCATTGCTAAATACCTGAATTACGCTGACAAATCCCTTATACTACAAAAATTCAGACAGGCCAGACAGGTCCAGATTGATGGACTAAAGATCCTGATTTTTGCTGACTATTCCATGGAGGTTTCTAAAAAGAGGAAGGCATTCCAGCAGGTGTGCACTGAACTTTTTCAACAGCAAGTGAAATTCACTTTGGCTTTCCCGGCCATACTCCGCCTCAGAGCCCCCAATGGTGAACAACTCTCATTTCATGACCCTGCAGAGGCCGAAGCCTTCCTACGCTCCCACCATCAGGGCCGGCAGTCCCAGACCCCGTCGAAAGCCCCCCCACTTAACCGTCCTCAGGATCAGAGAAGCCCGCGCAAAGACTCACCTAAGCGCTTCAGGCCTACAATCCCAGACCCCTCCCGGATCACCCTAAACCTGACCTGAGCCAGCTTCTATAATCTACTGGCCTTACCTTGCCATCCATCTGGCTTAGAGGGATTAGCTCAGTTGCTCTCTTTCTCTTCTTTGGCCAGAATCATGCTCATGCATGGCCTGCTCGGGGGGAACGCATCGACCCCCCCCTCTCCATCTATATTGGAAGTGACTCCCTACAATCGTCCAGTGGTAATATACCCTTATACTTACTGACTGCCCTGTTTGAAATCTCTGCTCAACTGTTCCTGGTTACTTATCTCGTTATTGTTCTCACTGCAACTCAGCTAGAATGTTTTTGTTCTTTTTTGCGTTTATACTGTTTATACTTTGTATTATTACAACTGCCGTTGTAAGTGTTCTTTTTATGCAGCCTTCCCCCGGCATCACTGCGCGCCTTGCATATGCTCTCCCTTGTACCGACTTCTCCTAGCCGCATGAATCCGTACACCCAATCACGGGCTCTCAGAAGTCATGCTGGCTGTGTCGTGACATGGGAGCTGGCTCTCGCTGTGATCCCATGCGGAAAAAAGTGAAGCTCTCACATTTTTTGTTAGGTTTAATGTTTATGTTCCCTTTTTCTCCCTCCCCCCTCACCTCCCCCGCTCCTCCCCTTATCTTAGGCACTCATGTCCACGTATGCCCCTTGACACCAAGCCTATGTGGCGCAACCATTACCTCCCCCCTCGATCGGGTAACCCTCCCACAAACCGCTCCTATCCGCGACAACATTTATGTAATGTCTTCTCAGACCCCCTCCTCCACTGACTACATAACATGAAAATAGTTTCCTGGAATGTAAAGGGACTTAGATCCCCCAATAAGAGGATGAAGGTCCTACGTCACCTCAAAAGACTTAAAACTGACATAGCACTCCTGCAGGAAACCCATCTGACCACTTCTGATTTTCACCGCATGCAGAAACTATGGGTAGGCACGGTCATGGTTCGGACGCCGTTGCCCGTAAGGCAGGAGTCCTCCTGCTAGTTCATAAGAATTTACCATGCACGGTTATTGCAGTAAAATCTGACACCAGCGGACGACTTTTGACCGCCCATGTAAAAATAGGGACTAAGGAATTACTGATCTCCAATGTTTATGCCCCTAATAGCCCTGGTAAAATCTTCTACAGTACACTGACTACATGGCTACTACAAAACGCCCACCTCCCCCATCTAGTAGGAGGTGACTTCAATGACGTTATGAACCAGATAGATGACAGATCCTCCCCTAAACACACCGGGCCACGACTTGCTTCACCCACCCCGACGCTTTTTGCGTCCACTATGGACTCCTTACACCTCCGAGACTTGTGGCGCTTACAACATCCCGCAGACAGGGAATTTACTTTCTATTCCAACCCCCATACCGTTCTATCCAGGATCGACTACTTTTTCGGATCCGACGATCTGATCCCCTTGCTTTCAAACGCAGATATACTAGACATAGCCATCTCGGACCATGCTCCGATCTTACTTAACGTAGACAACCTCGACCTGCCCCCTCACCCCAGAATTTGGCGTTTCCCCTCATACCTTCACAATCAATCCGACTTCCAACATTCCATGGAGAAGGCATGGTTGGAGTACTCCTCAGCTAATGCCTCTCACTCTGACAATCCCAACCTCTTCTGGGACGCTGGTAAGGCGTTTCTCAGGGGTCAAATTATTTCCTATGCCTCCTCTTTCAGACGCAACACTCTGTCAAACTACAAATTGGCCAGTTCTAGACTACACCAGGCCCAGAGGGCATTATACTCCACCGGATCCCCTAGCGACAGAGAGGAGTGGTTAGCAGCAAAGAGCTCTTTCGACACTTGGGCAGACACCCTAGAACTGACTAAGAAAGCAAATTTGGACGCTACCCTACACAGGTTCGGAAATAAATCAGGCAAACTACTCTCTAGATTATGCAAAGGTTCCTTCCGTCCCACCCACATCACGTCCCTTAGAGATTCCAAAGGTAACGTAAACACCACACCATCAACGATAAATAAGGCTATGCTTCAGTATTACTCGTCCCTTTATGCCCCTGACCCAATTGATACACAGACAGCTCAGGCCTTTTTGGACAACTTGAACATCCCTAAGGTCTCCCCCTCCCAACTAGAGGCCCTTAACGCTCCCATAACCCTTTCTGAGATATCTGACACCATCCGCAAGCTCACCCCCTCCAAGGCCCCTGGCCCTGACGGCTTCACCGGGGAGTTCTACAGGACCCTCCAGACTCTGGTGGAGCCTACCCTTCACAAGGTATATATGGGCATATGGTCCCGGCGGCCCCTATCTGCCGTCAGGCCGTCAGGCCACCATCAAGCTGCTGTCTAAGAAGGGCAAGGACCCCCTAGAGCCAGGATCTTATAGGCCCATCTCCCTACTTAATCTGGATGTCAAAATCCTGTCTAAAATTGTAGCCAATCGACTCTCTGACATCATTCCCTCTCTGATCCACCCTGCACAATCAGGCTTTGTGAAGGGTAGAACAGCCACCCTTAACATACGAAAAGTTATGCTGGCACTGGAATACGCCAAACAACATCCAAATGGCGACTTTGCCATCATAACGTTAGATGCGGAGAAAGCATTTGATAATGTCAGTTTTGACTGGCTTGCTCTGACGATGTCAAAAATGGGATTCTCTGGCCCTTTCTGTCATCTCATAAATTCCATGTATTCCTCCCCCACGGCGAAATTGGTGGCCGCGGGTCTACTCTCAGAAGAATTTCACCTACACAAAGGCACCCGTCAAGGCTGCCCTCTGTCACCACTCTTATTTAACATTGCCCTAGAACCCTTATCCAGACACCTCATTCAGATAGCACCCCTACACGGTATCCCGATTGGCGACTCCGACCTTCGCTCTTCCCTCTTCGCGGACGACGTCCTTATTTTCTCGGCCGACCCCTCCTCCGATATGTCCACCATCAAACGAGTATTTGACACTTTCCGAACCTGCTCGGGCCTACGCATAAATTATGGCAAGAGTGAAATACTCCCCTTGGGAACTGGGCCCACCCCCTCTTGGTCCCATAGTTCAATTTTCTCGGTTGCCAAGTCCCATATTACCTACCTGGGTATCTCAATAGGAAAAACGCCCTCCTCCCTGTATTGCCTGAACTACCCCCCTCTGCTAGCAAAAATTTCTCAAGAACTGGTAAACTGGATGGATTTGCCCCTCTCGCTTCTGGGTAGATGTCACCTTGTAAAAATGGTCAGCTTTGCCCGACTACTGTACCCGATGCAGACTATACCTCTGCTCCTTCGCCACAAAGATATCAAACAATTCGATTCAGCTGTTTCGAAATTTATATGGCGGGGTAAGAGGCCCCGCATTGCTTTAAAGAAGCTCTTTCTTCCCAGACGCGAGGGGGGTGTTAGTCTCCCAAATGTAAGAACCTATAATTTAGCTTGTTTAATGAGGATCGGCCTAGATTGGATCACGCAATCTTCACGATATTCCAATTACCCCCTGGAATCTGCCATGGCTCATCCCTTCTCCCCTCGTAGCTCTTCTTCACAGCAAATGGAAAGCGGTCCCGGCATCATACCAACACAACCTACTACTAAGGGACACTGCTGTTGCCTGGAGAGAAATCAGGAAAATTCTTCGGCTGCCCCAATATGTTTCTCGCCATGTACCAATCCAAGGTAACCCGAACTTCCCCCCTGGCATGGAACACAAGCCCTTCAAGATCTGGCAAGACAAAGGTCTCACTAAGTTTTCATCCCTCTGTGACACTTCAACCGGTCGCCCCCTAACCTTTGAGGCGGTCGCCGCCGCTTTCCTCGCTCCCTCCTTCCCATATATTCCATTTCTGGCAATGCACCCACTATCTGAAAACTACCTGCTCGGAGGCCGCAAAACGTTTCTCCTTCAACTTCTCCGACCAGCTTCTCGCAGACGACACATACAGAATTTCAACCATTTACAAACCCCTTCTCCTTAAAACCACTCCTCCCCTACATTCTTCATCCGCAGCTAATTGGAGTAAAGACTTCCCTGTTGATAATTTAGTTGACAAGCTACTTCAAGGCCTCAACAAAGTCCAACGTCTAACACCAAATGAAATCTGGAGAGAAACCCAACTTAAAATCGTCCACCGGGCCCACATGCCCTTTCTCTACTCCACGACGGAGCGTGCTACCACTCACTGCCCCCTGTGTCACCTTCAGAAACCTTCCCTAACTCACCGTTTCTGGTCATGCTCGTTTATATCCTCCTTTTGGGACAAGGTGCTGGCCTACATCTTCAACATCACCTTACTAAACCTACCCAAAGACCCCCTGCTCCTTATTTTTGGTTACTGGGACCCCCTTCTACTACAATGGTCCCGATCGGCCCACCCGCACCTGCAATTGCCAATAAAGACTGGCCTTTAATATGTCTACTTGTCGCACGGAGAGCTATCCTGAAAAACTGGACGTCTACTCTCCCCCCCACGGCGACTCAAGTGCAACATGAGCTCCTCCTGCTTCTCTACAAGGAACGTGCAACCGTCGACTTCAACCACGAAGCCTCAAAATCCCGTTTCTTGTCAACATGGGGCCCCTTCATGACAGCTTCACTATCTACGGAGGAATGCTCCAAGTTTGAACACTACACTTTCTCCTACTTCAAATCTCCACCACCATCCGTACCTAGGAGGAACAGCTCCCCTTGATGTTAACTACTTGAGCTGCCACAGCACCTCCCCCCCAGAGTGCCACCCCCCCCCTCCTCTCCCTCCCCCCCCCCCCCCCCCCCCTGTGACTGTCTACTGTAATTCGTTTATATGCATCTTTCGCTTCTACAATATTCTCTGGTCCCCACCAATGTTTAAAATCCATCCAGTTCCACCTATTTCAATGTAAAGTTTAGCGATATGTTTTCTCTGTTTCATGTGGATTCTCCCTTACGCATACACACCTAGTGGGTCCTAGCTCAGCTCTTTGTTTTGTATCCGGTATGTACATTCACCTACCCCCCCCTCATACCCGTGCTGGGTATACCCACTGTCAATGTACCCTCCTTGGGAATGTATTTCCAATTGTCTCCATGACCTGTTTACAGTACCTTCTGTACGATGTATGTACTCTATTTGCAGCAAGTTTGATGCGCCTACCAGTGTTCCGTCTCCAACTTTGTTATTGCTATTCCCTGTTCCCTTTTCTTTCTGTGTATGCCTCTTAAACTCAATAAAAATTTATTTAAAAAAAAAAAAAAAAAGGGTAAGTGATGAGGGAGAGAAATCTGACTGCAATGAGGAGCTTAAAGGTTAGCATAGTAGTTAGTGAATTATGCCAAAATGCCCTCCTGTGAGAAGATCATAGTTCCATCTGGTGTGTGAACTGCAGAAAATATATGGTCTCTCATGTTTTGCTAGCATGGCAAGAAACCTACTATTATTGTCCCATCGTTGCTCAAAAAAAATATTGTTTGTGCCTTTGGAGGTCCAGTTTAGAAATCTTAGCTAGGTGCAGGTGTAGCTCCCTCCTTGCTGAGATAAATTGTTCAAATTTATTAGGGGTAGGAGAGGAGGTATACTTCTCCATGCTGTCATCTACAATGTGTTGCAGGCTTTGTGTTGTTAAAGTTTGTTCTTAATTGATAGCTGAGTGTCCCACAATATTTTGGGAGAAGATGACCCAGCATTGATGTTCTAATAGCCTTGTAAACTAAATGGGATAAAAACAAGAAATGAGAAATCCATAAAGGATTCAACCTCCAAAGGGATCTATTATGGTGCTCACTAGTCCACAACAACAAGTTCAACGGCCAATGGTCAGATAATCCGACCGACAGGGAGATAACAGGCCTCTTGAACAACAGCTAAGAGGGAGGAGTTAGTAAACGCCAGGTCTATGCGGGAATAGGTTTTATGAGTTGTGGAGAAGCAAGATTAAGCCCTGGTAGTATGGTTTCTCCAATGCCAAGCTTACGTGGACAGGTCACTGGGCAATAGTAAGAAGGACCTGAAAAAATACAAATAAAATAAACGGAGTGAGTCTGAGGGGGAGCAAAACATGCACAAGCCAACACGCTAAAATACCTAAAAAAAATGTAGACATCCCTAAAGTACAAAAATACCCTGCCTGTACACCTCACAGTGCAGAACCAGTTGGCCATTATCCCAAAGCAAAAAATATGAAGCACAGCTCTGGAACAGTTTAACTATAGAAACAGTCTGCTAAGGGGAAACTCCTGAGAGTTGAGTATGACTCTGTCCCAGGCACACTTGGCCGAGATGAGTCACAAAAATTAGAGAAAAAAACGAAAGGAGGTGGGGGCAAACTCTAAAAAGAGAAAAATCCCCCAAATAAAACTAGAAAAATTCCATAGTACAGCATAGGGAGCATCCAACTCCATCCAGGAAAGAGGCAATTTTAACGAGCAAAGCAAGCTATTTATAGAGGGATATTCATTTTGGTCCAGTAAGTGATGCTGTAGAGCAGGATAGAGTAAGACAAAATGGACTAGACTTCCCTTGGAGTGTAAAAATTTAAGGAAGATGAACTACTTGCTGTGAAGAAGATCAGGAAAGGACCGGCTTGAACCATTCGCTGTAGGCTAGGAAAGACAAGTCAAATGGTGTCTAGCCAGCTGCCAGTCTGAGCTGGAGTGTCAAAGATACGTTTGTGGATTTCAGTGGAGTATGTGTATTGTTAAATTTCTGGAGAATAAACCGTAAATAAGGAGATTTTATCATTTTCATAGATGAGCTCCTGTGAATTTCTAGCAGCCACTAGAGACATGCCATGGTATCTGCAGTGGATTGCCTGGGATATTTGGTGTAGGAAAGACCTGGGAAAGACATAGGCCAAATACCTTGATCAGGAATGTCCAACAACTGCAGATTATTGCAACACAGTCGATTTTCTGTATCAACAGATTTCTCCTGGAGGGCCTTAACCTGCAGTTGTAGTGCATGTAATTCTGTGGAGTTGGTCTGGACCATGTCCTTGATACGAGAGATGCAAGCTTCAGTCTCTGTGCGGCAGGAGAACTATTTCTTCATGTAATGTCTTTTGAGGCTTATGTCGGTTGGCAGGGAGTGAATATCTCTTTGCAGGAGGTAATGGCTGCCAGCAGGTCTACTCCTGATGTTCAAGCTCCCCCCATGTTTCCATGGAGTGTTTGTGTATCGGCCAACACTACCTGACAAGGAGACTGCATGTCCAAGATGGCTACTACTGGAAAGGAAGGGGGAGATCCACTGAAGACCAAACAGCTTTACTCTTACTGGGCAACCTGCAGGGAGGGTGGGTCAAGCACACCAGGCTAACGGCACACATTCCACTGCCCAGGAGGTTATATGTGGAGAAACAGCACAATGTAGGATGGAAGAAGAAAGAGATCAGAGCAGAACTTAGCTGCAGCACTTTCTGCTAGGCTCACATCCTGGCCACCAAAATAATGATGTTTAATATCTTTTTTTACTATGCATGTAAAAACTTTTATCGCTAAATATTTCTTACAGAGATCTCCAGTGACACATGATTTATACAGCATTATGGGTTTTCTGAAGAGAAAGCAGAGAACAAGCTGTTTCCCTTTGGATCGTTTCCCTGACTAAAACTCTGCATGGTCCTGTTGGAACACAGCATTTAGAGAAGAGAAAGAAATGATTGATACTCTGCACTGACTCTTTTAGTTGTGTGTCAAAATTTAAGTTTAAAGAGGAACTCTGGGGGGGCGTGTCCGGATGTGAACACCAGCGGACGTGCTTGAGAAGAGATCCGGGTATCCTGACATTAATCCTTCGCCATCCGTGAGTTTGATAGTCGGAACCCAACATCTAAACACCCCTACTTGTTCCTCCCTGTCTCCTGGGGGTCCCTGAGCCGAAATTGACCGAGGATTCTGCGGTGGATGCACGGGAGCGGGTGGACTGTTCAGCCTCTGGCCGCCGCCATCTTGCTGCCCGGAGCCCGGCCGTTGTGCTCAGATCCTCACCGAGCCGGGAGGTGAGAGACCATCCTTTGCCCCTGGGACTGTTCCCCACTCTCCTGGCTGCCCTCTCACCTGTCTGGCGTGTCGAGGCCTAGTGGACGCTGTGAAGCCTGCCGCGCCAGTGCTGTTTCCTGAGCGGCTGCCCCGCCGTGGTGCGCCGCGATCGGCCCTTACTAGCGGCAGCAGATCCTGCTGCCTCCGCCCGCCTCACTGCCCATCCACCTCCCTGCAGGGCCCTGCTGTGTCTGCCTGGGTGAGCCGGTGGGGGGTGCCCTGGAACCTGGAGCATCTGCCATCTTCTTGCCTAGGTCCCCTCCTGTATTGAGCTTCATTGACCACCCACCTCACTACCCTCTCTGAACTGTTCCTGCCTGGGGGTCTGAAGATAGGGGGGCTGGGGACTGCTGCATTACTGGCTACCTACCTGGACTGTGCTCTTCTTGGCTCCTCACACGGTGCACTTTAGGCCTGGGGCCCCCCCCCCGCTGACTCCTGGACACTGTTCTGGGCAGGTGCTGCTCCGGCGTTGGGGACCCCCTTTAGAGTCCCGCCAGATGTCCCCCCTTTCCAAAAAGGCAAAGAAAAAGAACCCCGGGGCCATAGGGACCGGCTCTTCGCCACAGGGGCCGCACCTCTTATCATCACAGCCAGACCCCATACTGATTGAAAAGTTCCGGGCTCTGCTGGCGGACTTGGAGATGGACCCGGGGGGGTTCCGGTGGCGGTGGGGCCAACTCAGCCATCACAAGATAATACGGCCACGATCCTTGCTGACCTATCCCCTGCCACGATGGAATTTCGAAGAGCTTTCGCACCGGTTACATCTATTCTTCAACAGAAAAAAATAACGTATAAGTGGGGCTTCCCGAGTAAATTGTTGGTCACTCATCAACAACAGATTGTTCCCATTCTTACCCCGAAAGACGGGTATAAGAAACTGACCAATTGGGGCCTGCTGCCGATCTCTTCTGGTGACACAGGACAGAGGAGTCCCCCTCGTGCACCCTCTGGGGCTGGAAATCTGACGTCTCATATCGTTGAGAAACACTGACTTATGCCCTGCCTCAGTCCTCTCTCTACCTCAGTCCGGCCGGGATGAGGCCTGTTCACTTTTTTTTTTTCTTCTCCTATACCCCCCAGTTTTAAGTGTGCTAAGCACATACAGTGGTTGACCGCGATATTGTGTCAATCTCGCTCCCTTTCTCGGCGAGATTAAGCACTTGCGAGCCCCATCGCGGGAGCCAGCGCCGAGCTGGCTTGCCGCGATGGAGACAAAGCCGTCATAGAAGCGACGGGGATCCGACGCGGATTCCCGCCAATTCTACACGTGGGCGGAGTTTGTTATGAATCCTGAGAAGGAAGTCCCCGCCGGATTTTAAAATAAAAATCCTGCATGGGTTCCCCCCTCAGGAGCATAACGGGCCCTTAGGTCTGGTATGGGTTGTAAGGAGGTTGTACCACGTGCTACCTACCGGAGCATGATGGGACTGCGACATCACAAGACAGGCCTATATAACTCGCTGCGAGCCGCGCGCCAGCCATAACAGCGGAAGGAAGCGTCGCGTCAACATCTGGAGAAGAGAAGAAGAAGAAGACGTCACAGAAGAGGGGACTCGCCGCCGCCAGTAATTGAGCTAACACACGAAGATAGCGGCGGCGAGTCCTGAAGAAGAAGAAGACCCCCGGAGAGCGGAGAAGACCCCCGGAGAGCCGGAGAAGACCCCGGAGAGTGGGAGAAGACCCCGGAGAGTGGGAGAAGACCCCCCCACCGCCGAAGATGTCGAAGGAAGCCCGCCGGGTGGTGGGCGCTTTTATCAAAGCGCCCCCCCCCGGCGGCGGAAGAGAACCAGACGGCGGTGAAGAACAGCGGCACCCACCCCCCCGCAGAAGCCCGCCGGAGGGGGGCGCTTTTATAAAAGCGATCATACACACCCCCCCCCGGCGGCCAACTAATAAAATATTTCAATACACTGTGTGGTTTATTTGTGTTTACACTTTTCTTGCAGGTGAATGGGTAGGGGTACAATGTACCCCATACTCATTCACTTAGGGTGGGGGGCCGGTATCTGGGGGCCCCCTTATTAAAGGGGGCTTCCAGATTCTGATAAGCCTCCCGCCTGCATACTCCGACAACCAACGGCCAGGGTTGTCGGGAAGGGGCCCTGTCCTCATCAACATGGGGACAGGGTGCTCTGGGGTGGGGGGCCGCAGTGCGCCCCCTGCCCCAGAGCACCTGACCCCCCCATGTTGAGGGCATGCTGCCCGGTACGGCTCAGGAGGGGGGGGGGGCGCTCGCTCGCCCCCCACTCCCTCCTGACCGGCCGGCCGGCGTGCTTTGGATACGGGTCTGGTATGGATTGTGGGGGGACCCCCACGCCATTTTTTTGGCGTAGGGGGGGTCTCCTTACAACCCATACCAGACCTAAGGGCCGTTATGCTCCTGAGGGGGGAACCCATGCCGGATTTTTATTTAAAATCCGGCGGGGACTTCCTTCTCAGGATTCATAACAAACTCCGCCCATGTGTAGAATTGGCGGGAATCCGCGTCGGATCCCCGTCACTTCTATGACGCACTCGCTGGAATGTGCTTTTACTATTCCAGCGAGTGCGAGATGTTGGCAGCCTGTCGCCGAGAATCAGCGCGATGCTGTCGTGCTATAAACACATTCTCGGCGGCAGGCACTGTAGTTTCTTATACTGTTTGCCTTAAAGGTTTGACGTAAGCATTGCGTTTTGTTGACACAGCAAGATTTTTTCTTCTTTTTTTATATATCTTTATTATTTTTTTTATTATTATTTTGTTTTATATATTTTGTTGTTCTGTTATATATATTGTGTACCTCGGATACTGGATATTTGCACATATTTCACAAATTATTCCACTGTATCTCTGTGCTATTTAGCCTTGTTGATAGGTATAGTCTCCTTCTCTCTACTAGTATCACCCGAGTCATCTTATCATCATGGCCCTCACACTCACCTCCCTGAATGTTAAAGGCCTGAACTCACCTTTTAAGCGAAATCTACTTTGGAAAGAAGCTTTAGCGCAACATGCTGATATTCTTTGTGTACAGGAGACCCACTTCTCTAATACGAACCAACCCCTATGTAAGCATAAAAAGTACCCGCATTGCTTTTTTGCCAGCGCCCCGAAAAAAAAGAGAGGGGTGATGATTGCCGTAAGCGCTGCAGTAGACTTTTCATTAACCCACAGTGTTTCAGATGACGATGGCAGGTATCTGATCCTCTCTGCTACAATTAATAACCGTCCCCTCACTATTGTCAACATTTACGCCCCCAATACAGCTCAGAAAAAATTCTTTGTTAATCTACAGTGCCTGCCGCCGAGAATGTGTTTTTAGCACGACAGCATCGCGCTGAATCTCGGCGACAGGCTGCCGATATCTCGCACTCGCTGGAATAGTAAAAGCACATTCCAGCGAGTGCGTCATAGAAGCGACGGGGATCCGACGTGGATTCCCGCCAATTCTACACGTGGGCGGAGTTTGTTATGAATCCTGAAGGAGAAATCCCCGCCGGATTTTTAAAAAAAATCCGGCATGGGTTCCCCCCTCAGGAGCATAACGGGCCCTTAGGTCTGTTATGGGTTGTAAGGAGACCCCCTACGCCGAAAAAATGGCGTGGGGGTCCCCCCACAATCCATAACAGACCCGTATCCAAAGCACGCCGGCCGGCCGGTCAGGAAGGGAGTGGGGGCGAGCGAGCGCCCCCCCCTTCTGAGCCGTACCGGGCAGCATGCCCTCAACATGGGGGGGTTAGGTGCTCTGGGGCAGGGGACGCACTGCGGCCCCCCACCCCAGAGCACCCTGTCCCCATGTTGATGAGGACAGGGCCCCTTCCCGACAACCCTGGCCGTTGGTTGTCGGGGTATGCGGGCGGGAGGCTTATCGGAATCTGGAAGCCCCCTTTAATAAGGGGGCCCCCAGATTCCCGGCCCCCCACCCTAAGTGAATGAGTATGGGGTACATTGTACCCCTACCCATTCACCTGCAAATAAAAAGTGTAAACACAAATAAACCACACAGGGTATTGAAATATTTTATTAGTTGGCCGCCGGGGGGGGGTGTGTATGATCGCTTTTATAAAAGCGCCCCCCTCCGGCGGGCTTCTGTGGGGGGTGGGTGCCGCCGTCTGGTTCTCTTCCAGATTCCGATAAGGGGGGGGGGGGCTTCCAGATTCCGATAAGCCTCCCCGCCCGCATACCCCGACAACCAACGGCCAGGGTTGTCGGGAAGGGGCCCTGTCCTCATCAACATGGGGACAGGGTGCTCTGGGGTGGGGGGCCGCAGTGCGCCCCCTGCCCCAGAGCACCTAACCCCCCCATGTTGAGGGCATGCTGCCCGGTACGGCTCAGGAGGGGGGGGCGCTCGCTCGCCCCCACTCCCTTCCTGGCCGGCCGGCTGGCCGGCGTGCTTTGGATACGGGTCTGTTATGGATTGTGGGGGGACCCCCACGCCGTTTTTTCGGCGTAGAGGGTCTCCTTACAACCCATAACAGACCTAAGGGCCCGTTATGCTCCTGAGGGGGGAACCCATGCTGGATTTTTTTTTAAAATCCGGCGGGGATTTCTCCTTCAGGATTCATAACAAACTCCGCCCACGTGTAGAATTGGCGGGAATCCGCGTCGGATCCCCGTCGCTTCTATGACGGCTTTGTCTCCATCGCGGCAAGCCAGCTCGGCGCTGGCTCTCGCGATGGGGCTCGCAAGTGCTCAATCTCGCCGAGAAAGGGAGCGAGATTGACACAATATCCCAGTCACCTACTGTATTTGCTAAATTTGCCCCCTACAGATCCTCATCTCTGATCCTATGTGGGGATTTCAATGATGTACCTGACCCCTCTCTTGACTCCTCCAACATTGCGAGAGGTAGACCCTCAGCATTATCTGCCCTACTCCTTAGAGAGGATCTATATGACGTGTGGCGCTGCCTGCATGGCACAGAAAAAAATTATACCTTTTTTTCTACTCCCCATCAGTCCTATTCCCGAATAGACCTATTTGTCACTGACAAGCACCTACTACAGTCCGTCACTGAGGCCCAAATAGGGACAATCTCCTGGTCGGACCATGCGCTACTCACAATTAAACTTTCATCCCCCTCCCAAGTCCCTAACCATACGATTTGGAGACTAAATACCTCCCTCCTTAACAACCCTGCCTTTGAAACCCAGATACGGTCAGAGATTGAAGATTACTTCCGATATAATGTTGACTCTGTGGCTGATCATGCTATTACATGGAATGCTCACAAAGCTTGCCTGCGGGGTTTATTTATTAAACTTGGAGCCCGTTCTAAAAAAATTCACTCTTCTACCACTGAATCCCTCCTAAAACAAATCCGCACACTAGAGACTGAAAACAAGAAATCTCCTTCCCACGACGTCTATCTAAAACTGAAACACCTTAGATCTCAACTTAGTGATCATCTCAGGAAAAATTTTGACTATTATATCAAACGCCTTAATCTGCGTACCTACACGGCAGCTAATAAACCTGGCGCCTATATGGCTAAACAATTTAAAAAGCAACTCGCCAATAAAAAGATTCCGTTTCTCATTAACTCCCAAGGGAAGCGACTTAATAACCCCCTAGACATTGCCAATGAATTTAGTAGTTTTTATGCCAAGCTTTATAATCTCGCTGATAGTGAGCAACTCCCTCCCCCATCTAAAGAATGTATCTCCGATTTCTTGTCTTCCATTTCCTTGCCCTCCATCTCCTCGGAACAACTCGCTTTTCTTGCAGAACCTTTCTCAACTACTGAGATACATGATCTCTTTAAAAAACTTCCCCTTCATAAAGCCCCGGGACCTGATGGACTCCCCAATGAGTATTACAAGCGCTTTCCTGAATTGTTGCTCCCCCACCTTTGTAACATGTACAATCAATTTGTATCTACAGGTACTATTCCGAAGGAATCTCTTGATGCTTTGGTGGTTACCATTCCCAAGCCAGGCAAAGCAACAGACAACCCCGCCAATTACCGCCGCCAATTACCGCCCAATATCTCTCCTAAACACAGACACCAAGATCTACGCTAAGCTCCTAGCACAGCGCCTCGCGAATGTCATCCCGTCGATCATTCATCCAGACCAAGTAGGTTTTGTGCGGGGCGTCAGGCCTCAGATGGTACCAGGAGATTTATAGACCTCATACAGTGGGTGGAAAACAGTCAAACGCCTTCTCTCTTCCTATCTCTGGATGCAGAGAAGGCGTTTGATAGAGTTGATTGGCCTTATATGGAAGCGGTTCTCAGTAAGTTTGGCATCTCAGGAACCTTCTTATCTGCTGTGTTGGGCTTATACTCTCATCCATCGGCACGCGTCTGGACTTCGGGTGTTATTTCCGATCCGTTTAATATCACTAATGGCACCAGGCAGGGGTGCCCATTGTCCCCCCTAATTTTTGCTATGATAATGGAACCATTAGCACAGGTCATTAGGTCCAGCACGTTAATATCTGGCATTAAAATTGGAGATGTTGATCATAAAATCGGTCTTTATGCCGATGATGTCATTATTGCCCTAACCAACCCCCTAGTCTCCCTCCCAGAGGTTCAGCGTATTTTAGAGTATTTTAGTTTAATTTCCCTCTATAAATTGAACCATAGCAAATCCCTTATGCTTAATTTAGGTTCAGACCAAGCGCAGACCCATTATATCTCGAAAAATTTTCCCTTTGCGTGGGCCCCTAACTCTTTTCTTCCCTACCTTGGGATACAACTAACATTCCCAAGCCGTATCTTATTTAGGACAAATTTGGAAAACCTCACGGGCAAGCTTTTGAGGCTCACAAAAGATATGACCCATGTTCCCGCCTCCTGGGCTGGAAGAATTGCTCAGGCGAAAATGTTTCTGCTTCCCCATATTTTATATCTGTTCCGAACTATCCCTCTCCCGATACTACAAACGCAACTGAGAAAAATTCAAGGGATTGTTAACTCCTTCATTTGGCAACAAAAAAAACCCAGAGTAAAGAAAGCTGTGCTCCTGACCCCGGTCCAACACGGCGGAATGGGTGCCCCAGACATTCTAGCCTACTATCGTGCAACAATCCTAGACCAGCTCAAAACTTGGTGGTCGGACCAACACCCCACAACATGGCGGCAAATAGAAGCTACTGCACTCCGTGCAAATCCTAAACATGTCCTCGCGGCTTCTTGGCTTAATTTCAAACCACAGCGTAACTCCCTGGGCACTATCACAGCCTCTCTAAGAGTCTGGTCCGCTGTTTCGCAAATTCATTCGGGTATATTGGCAGACACTTTCATTGCTGCCCATTGAAGCAGTTGGTCTGTTGGCTCCTGATCTCCCCATCGGGAACTGGATTAAACTAGGAGTTGTCAACATAGGTGTTCTCTTTTCATCCGGGGGTATACACCCCTTCTCCTATCTACAACAGAAATATGGCTTGTCCTCCAAATCGTTCTTTATTTACCTCCGAATAAGGTCTCTTCTCTCCACAATTCATCGCTCATCTACAGATTCTTTCTCCCTGCCTCTACTCAAAGCTTTTAACTCCAAGGATCCCAAAGTTAAAGGTATTTCCCTCCTTTACAAGATGATTACTAAGCCAAGTCTAGAGCTACTCTCCTCTTCTATTCAATATTGGTCCTCCTATATCCCTCAATCACCCCCACCTGATGTCTGGGTGAAGGCCCTCTTGACTCCACTGCGCCTATCTCATTGCATTAATCATTGGGAATCCCTTCAGAAACTTTTTCATAAATGGTACTTCACCCCGGATAGGCTAGCGAAAATTTACCCGTCCACCTCCCCCAAATGCTGGAGAGGATATGGCGACATTGGTTCCCTATCCCATATCTGGTGGGATTGCCCGCTTCTCAAAATATTCTGGGCAGAGGTTGAGAAACAAATTTTTTCATTGTGCTGCATATCCCTCCCAATGTCCCCTTTGGATCTCCTGTTGGGTCTATCAATCCCCTCCTGGCCTAGGCATTTGCGAACATTGGTCACACACATTTTAATAGCAGCCAGGTTGGCGATTGCTAGAAAATGGAAATCGACTCAATCTCCTCTCTTAAAGGATGTCATCGGTTTACTTAACTCCCATTTCCTGATGGAATTCTCGTTCGCTAAAGCCAACCTATCTACCAATAACTATTACCTGTCCTGGGATAAGTGGCTTACTGATCCTAGAAGTGCCCCCCTGTGTTAGCTGGCTCTCCCTTAGTGGACTCCTAGACCTTATGTGGATCCCCTTTTCTTTTTTTTTTTTTTATTACACACTGTTGATATGTTTTACAGTTATATGTTGACCACATATATCTCGCTAAATGTTCAGTATTGATCCTTATGGTACTACTCTCCCTGTCCTGTTTCCTACTCTGGTTTTGTTTATATACAGTGCAATCATCTACTGGTTTAATTGCTGAAGTTTTTCGATACTAATCTACAAGTACATCACACTGTGACTGTTTTCCTTGATTTGGATGTAGAGCCAGGGTATGCCCAATTGGCTATGTTTTGTACACACCCCTATCATTTCTTTTTGGAAATCAATAAATACTTAAATAAAAAAAATAAAAAAGACCCGGACCAATATGCTGCCAAATGACCCAAGGGGTTTTTGCGATTCGGCACTGCGTCGCTTTAACAGACAATTGCGTGGTCGTGCGACGTGGCTCCCAAACAAAATTTGCGTCCTTTTCTTCCCACAAATAGAGCTTTCTTTTGGTGGTATTTGATCGCCTCTGCGATTTTTATTTTTTGCGCTATATACAAAAATAGAGCGAAATGTTTGAAAAAAAATCAATATTTTTTACTTTTTGTTATAAGAAAAATCAATAAACTAAATTTTAGTCAAACATTTAGGCCAAAATTTATTTAGCCACATGTCTTTAGTAAAAAAAAATCGCAATAAAAAAAAATTAGCTACCTAGCGGAACAGCGACACTAATAAATGAAAAATGATCGCTTAGTGATGCTGGCAATAGGGAGTGAAAGGGTTAACTAGGGCGGTGATCAAGGGGTTAAAACTTTATTGGGGGGGTACGGGGGCTACCCTGCACCTAACACTAACTGACTGTCACACTGACACTAAATACAGTAATCATACATGTATGATTACTGCATTCAGTGACACTGTGACAGGGGGAGGGGGGGTGATCGCAGGGGTTAAATGTGTTTATGTGTCTGTGTGTACGTGTAGTGTTGGTGCAGGACTTACTTGTGTTGTGATCTCTCCTCAGCGGTGATTGAAAAAAACGCCGAGGGAGAGATCACATCGCTTCCTCCTTCCTGTGTTTACACAGGAGGAGGAAGTGACAGGGCGGGCGGGCGCGCGCATTGGCTGGGAGCGATCCAGAGGGGGCGGACAAAAACGAATAGCCGCCCCCTCTTGTCGGATCGCTCCTGCAGCCGCATGTATGGGGGGAGTCCGATCGGACCCCCGATCCCCCCCAAGGCACCAACGTATATATACGTTGATGTGCCTGTCGGTGCCATTCTGCCGACGTAAATGTACATGCGGCGGTCCTTAAGTGGTTAAGAGAGCGCTTTTTTTTCAATATGTCAAACAATACAATCCAGCGGTCCTGGTCCTGCAGGAAACACACCTGGTGGGCAGCAAGCTCATGGCTTTGAAAAGGCCCTGGGTACAGAAGGCCTTTCATGCCTCCTACTCCATGTATGCCAGGGGAGTTTCCATCTTGATAAATAAGTCTCTCCCATGTGTCGTAGAAGCGGTCCACACAGACCCGCTGGGTAAGCTTGTTATTTTGGTGCTCACGCTCTGGCAACAAAGATATGTTCTTGCTGGTATATATGTGCCCCCGCCCTTTAAACCTGAGATTTTGTATACTATACTGGAGAGGATCACCTCCTACTGTCCTGCAAAATTTTTACTACTGGGTGACTTTAATGCCATCCTGTCCCCTGAGTTGGATAGACCCGTGCCACCTAAGTCCTACACCGGGGAGTTGTCTAACTGGGCATTGTCTGCGGGTGTGACGGAGGTCTGGAGGTGAAAATTCCCATCCACTAAAACCTTTTCATGTTTTTCTGCCTCCTACAAAACCGCCTCCAGAATTGATTATGCTTTTGCTAACCCCTCCATGCTGTCGGACGTTCTAGACGCCTCTTATCTGCCCAGTGGCCTTTCCGACCACAGCCCCCTGCGGATCACCCTGCGCAACCTCTCCTCTCGAAGTAGCTATATGTGGCGGCTCGGGGAGCAATGGATTTCCCAACCCGATATAGCGGACCGGGCCCCCTCGGCCCTATGAGTTTACGGGGACTTTAATGAAGGGTCATCCTCTCCTGAGATAGTCTGGGATGCTTTCAAGGCATTCACTACGGGCCATTACATCCCGGCCATCAGGGCGGTGAGGGTACAGCAGGCTTCTGCCGCAGTGGCTTTGGAGAATGGGGTGGAGTTGGCTTCCGCCCACTTTGGATTGGATCCCTCCGCCTCAAACTTTGATGCGCTGCAGGCATCTAAGCGCAGCCTCCACCTTCATGTAACGGAGGTTACTAGATTAGAATTGTTTCATACAAGGCAAACATTTTTTGAACAGGGGGACAGGAATGGCAGACTGTTGGCGATGATGTCCCACCATGACACCCCGAGTACAGTGATTCCTGAGCTCACCTCTACCACCGGTGAGGCCAACTCTTCTCCTGAGTCCATTGTGCTGGCATTCCGTGACTTTTACCAGTCCTTATACACCACCACATTGCCCACGGGTTTAGACCCAGAGGAACTGGAACTCCTCCTAGATCCAATAGCCCTTGGGTGGCTCTCCGACTCGGAGAGGTCACATCTAGTTGCCCCAATAACTGCGAGGAGGTTCTTGCTGTGATTAATTCCCTGTCCACTGGCAAGGCTCCTGGTCCCGATGGTCTTCCAGTTGATTTTTATATAGCACATGCGGGCATGTTGGCTCCCTGACTGGCCGCCTTGTTTCCTCATTGCCTGAAGCGGGGCTCTCGCCCACCCTCCATGGCGCACGCACACGTAATTCTCATTCCCAAGTCTGGTAAGGATCCAAAGTTGTGTGCCTCCTATAGGCCCATAGCGCTTCTTAACAACGACCTTAAAATTCTAACTAAGCTCCTCACTGCTAGACTTGGCATTTCACTTCCCTCCCTCATAGACTCGGATCAGACGGGTTTCATGGCCCACATATCCACAGATATCAACCTGCATAGACTGTTCACTAATCTTCATGCACAACATGACAATCAGGGTACCAGAGTAGTTGCCTCTCTTGACATTGAGAAGGCATTCGACTCCATAGAATAGCCTTTCCTGTGGGAGATTCTACGAAGAATGGGTTTTTCCCTGGTGTTTATACAATGGTTGCAGACTATTTATCGTTCGCCGACAGCTGCCATTCGTTTAGGGGTCGGCTATCTCCTGTGTTTCAGCTTGCTAGGGGTACTCGGCAGGGATGTCCTCTTTCTCCGGCCCTTTTTGCCATTGCCATGGAACCAGTGGCTGAGGCACTGCGTGTCTCGCCACACATTAAAGGGCTTCTTCTGGCCTGGCTGGAGGAGAGGGTGGCCCTGTACGCAGATGACCTCCTCCTTTTCTGAATGATGCCGGCCCCTCTCTACAAGGGGCATTGCAGGTCCTGGAACACTTCTCAAAGGTGACGGGACTTAAAGTCAATTGGTCCAAGTCACAGTTGCTTGCTATTGATGACGATGCTAGGAGAGGGGCTTCGGCTTCTCTTCACTTACAGTGGGTGGACAAATTTACATACCTAGGGGTACGCGTCTCGAGGAATGTGGATGATTTCCTTCCGCTGAACTTGACCCCCTTAGTTGACTCAGTTAAGCTGAAAGCATGGGAGAACCTTCCTCTATCCCTGTTGGGGCGCATTAATCTTATCAAAATGAAAATCCTTCCCAAGTTTACGTATCTGTTTCGTAACTCCCCTCAATGGATCCCCAAATCATTTTTCTCACACCTGAATCAACTTTTCTCCTCCTTTTTGTGGGGCCCACACCCTCCCCGCTTCAAGCAAACCACTCTCATGCGACCTTGTTCGCAGGGGGGACTAGCATTCCCAGACTGCCACAAATATTTTCTTG
The DNA here is from genome assembly GCA_029574335.1 of Rana kukunoris. Taxonomy (NCBI): domain Eukaryota; kingdom Metazoa; phylum Chordata; class Amphibia; order Anura; family Ranidae; genus Rana; species Rana kukunoris. The sequence continues at coordinate 528,349,714 of CM056049.1, forward strand.
TGACTCAATTAGTCACTGCACTCTGGTGGCTTGTTCCGGATAAATCCAACCCGGCATGGGCCACTGAGGCGGCAGTGTTGGGGTCTGCAGAGGCCTTATCAAACCTCCTGTTGCTCCGTACAACCTGACCCCCTCTATGTGCACCACCCTTAGGGCCTGGAGGGAGGGCCTGGCCTGTAAGTCATATCCCTCAACAGCAGTATCCCCGAACTCCCCACTCTGGAACAACCCCACCCTACGTAATTTTCTTAACATCCCCGATCCGGTGGTGTGGACCAAGTACCATATTAAAATTCTCTCGGATATCACCTCTGACCTCTCGATCTTCTCCTTTGATCACTTAATGGCTAAACACAATGCCCGGCCCTCACATGGATTCAGGTATCTTCAGTTGTCCCATGCTTTCAGGGCCCAGTTTCCACCAGGCGAGAAGCAGTTGGTGCAGTCTGACTTGGAGCGGATTTTGCGCTTCAATTGTGCTAGCAAACCCACCTCTGTGTTATATGCTCATCTCCTCCGAGTCTCTTCTCCTGAGCTGTCCAGACTCTGTCAGCAATGGGGCCGGGATGTCCTGGAGCTAGACTCTGAGGACTGGGTAGATATATGGGACTTTCCTTTTAAAATACTGGTCTCCCTGAGATCGCCTCATTCAATATAAGATTGTCCATAGAGCATACCTCACTTCCGCCCGGGTGCACCGGATGAGGTCCTTCCTCTCCCCGTAGTGCTGGCGTTGTGACCATGCTCAAGGGGACTACATTCATATTTTCTGGTCCTGCCCGGTCATAACGGCCTTTTGGTCACAAATCGTCCAGGAGGTGAATGATCTGTTAGGTATCTATATTGTTCCATCCCCAAGAATATGCCTGCTGGGGCTGGTGGAGGACCTGGTGCCCAGGGTGGCTGAGAGGACCCTGTTGGGTCTCTTGCTGTTCTATGCCAGGAAGTCCATTGTCCTATGCTGGAAGCGTAGGGCCCCTCCCTCACTGTATCTATGGAAAACACTGGTTAATAACGTGATTCCTTTATACAGATACCTATGCACATAGAGGCTGTCCGAAAAAATACGAGTCTGGTCTAAATGGTTGGCCGAGCCCTCCACTGCGGCAGCGGATTAGGTGGCCCCTATGGTTCCTGATAGCAGTGCTTGAGGGCTTGCTGAACCATCCCTTGTTGGCATAGAGACTTAGGTGAACTTATCCACTATGATCCTGCCCCTGGAGCATGAGCTGGACCGCCATACTAATGTTAGTTACTGTGTTAGTCGCTGATTCTCTAATATGTTTTAATTCTGTACTGCTACCTTGAGACCCCTGAGTGGGTCCTTGCTGGGTTTTAAGCCAAATGATGGCTGGGCTGTTGTACGTTTTGTATGTTATGTGTTGTTCCATATAAAATAAAAAAAGAATAAAAAAAAAAAGAGGAACTCCACTCCCCTTTTTACTTTCTCTCTTACCTTGACCACACAGCGAATCCAGCATTGTCTGGTGTAACCCACTACTCTGCTGACACACACCAAGGGACCCTCACCTCCATCATATTCTCTGATGTCATCAGGGGTCTGCTGAGCCTTCCAGGTTCTTGGAGCCAGCTCCTGATGACCCATGGCAGCACATGTGCTGGAAATTTCCTGGGCACATGCCCAGATTACAGGAGATGCCCCGAAGCCTTCTAGAATGTGTAATGTCAGTATACGATGAGGCTTTGGGCTAGGGGGACATTACTCTCGCCTAGGCAGAAAGCTGGAATTGTTGGGCTGGGTCCTGTTAAATGGTATTTAGGGGGGAAAAATGATTTCAATGCTCAATTATGTAACAGGAGAGGAAGAGGTTTAATATATGAATGGAAGCCTAGAGCTCCATCATATGGTTGTATATGCTGGTATGAAATATTGTAATGCAATATTTCATATTTACCTAGATTAAAAAAAAAAAATATCTTTTTAAGTGCTTTTGTGTGTTTAGCACTCCAACTCCCATGCTTTACTGCCCAGGAAATTAATATAGCCATTGTTTAGCAAAAGCGTCAGATGTCATAATTTATTGAATTAACTCATGGAATAAATCAAAATTAAAGTTCCTTACTAGCCCATCAATGTGTGTGTATTCCGAATAAACAACATGAATTCTGATAAGAAAAACGAAAATACTTCACGTTTTTATGTATACTGCGAATAAGGACCTGTACTGAATATTCTGTACCGTAAGGAAAACACTTTCACAATCCCAAACATTTTAGCATAGATAAGATATCTATTAAAATAACAGCAGCACACAGCTAAGATTTAGTGCTGAAATGAGTGATGAAAGGTGTGGAATATACTCTTGCAAATGCACTTCCTAAGTAAACATACACATAACTTATATTCAGTTAGCTATTTACATCAGCAGACAAGCCAGATATTTAAAGTATGTATTCATTTATATATATTTTTTTCACATGAACTAGATGGAACATTTCTTTCTGTTGCCAGAACCTAAATGTTATGTACAAAATCACTAATATCAATTAACCTTTAACTTTCAAGTCTTTGTGCAGCAAACATCAAAACACAAAACACAAAGCACTACATAAATGAAACACTTTACAATATGTACACAACTAGAGACACAGTAAGGCCGCGTACACACGACCAAATAAATCTGTTCAAATCGGTCTGACAGACCGATTTGATCAGATTTGTCTGCTGGGCTGTTTTGGTTTGATCGCTGTACACAGATCGCTGCTGTCCAAAACTAGTTGATATCCATGTTATTAATATACATAAAAAGGCTTTAGGTGCTAATTGGTACTTTGTGATGTGTTTTGAATGCCTCCACAGCTATAACGACCGTGTATGGTAGCTTCCTTTAGGGTGCCCTCACATACGGTAGGTGAGAAGATCCAAAATATTTATGCCCATATTCCTTACTGGGTTTGAGAGCTGTTAGTGACTGCCTATAGCATTTCTTGTTCATTACTATATTAAACAGAGGTATCAGCAGGGCGCTGCATGCATTTTAATATTCCAGATGTGCCTGCCTGAGCTGTCAACTGCCATGTCTTAAAGAAACTTGTCAAAATAGGTGATGAAGTGTAAACTAGATGATGAACTGCCAGCAGGAATTCCATCCTTTCATGAAGGGCATCATTATATGTACCATTGTATCAATAAGCTAATTACATTTTTTTCTGTAGGCATTTCAACATTTAAAAACAATGGGCCAGATTCACAGAGCACTTACTCCTGTCTAACTGGTGTTAGACTGGAGTAATTTCAAATTACGCGCGTTTTTTAGCTAGTCGGAAACCTCAAACCATGAGGTGCGGGCTTTAATTCTACTGGATTACGTGTTCGTACGCCTTCGGATCTACACTGCAATAAAATTGCAGCCACGGGGTGGACTTCCCGTCGTTTATGCTAATGAGCTTTTGCCGGCGATCCCAAAAATTACGATCTTCAATCGCAATCTCTTACGGCATCTTTAGTCATCTTTTTTTTGCGTTTCACTATACCAGCTTTTTGCTGGTCTAATATTAGACAGCCCATGTTAAGTATGGCCGTCGTTCCCGCGTCAAATTTCTACGTTTTCCGACATCTTTTATTATTTTTAACGTAAGTCGTCCGGGAATAGGAATGTTCGTAAACGACGCTACTCAAACAACGAATGACGTAACGACGTGATTTCGCGCAATGCACAGCGGGAAATTTCTGAATGGAGCATGCGCAGTTCGATCGCCGCGGGGACGCGCTTAATTTAAATGCTTCATGCCCCCTAATCGCGTATTTCGATTACGCGGCGAGAAATAGACTACGCCGCCGTAGCGTACGGGCAAAAATCTACCAGAATTCGGTGTAGAGCCTGGTAAAATACGGCAGCGTAGAGTATTTCGATTACGCAGCGCAATATTAAGTGTATGTGAATCTGGCCCAATAACCCTACTTTAAATTAGAACTTTAGGATAAACTGTAAATCTTGCAATACCATAGTAACAGCAGTCTACTTACTTAAGCCATCTTACAGACATGTACCTAGAAATTCAACAGAAAGGCTTATGAATGGCACACCTGTCAAGCGAGAAACAATGCAAAATCATGGAGGATGAAAGGCCTTATAGCATTGCCAACTAAAAAGTAATCCAGGCAATCATCCTTAATGAGATTTTGGGTATAAGGGACAGATTTCATCTTTAATGAGATTTAAGCCAATCAAAAATATTCAGAATTTTCTAATTTGTTAACTGACCTGCTTATCCCTATGATATTCTTTAACCACTTCCTGTCCGGCCTATAGGAGTTTTATTGCTACAGGGCTGCAGCTGTGCACCAGATCATGTGTATATATACGTGATCTGGCTCTTCTGGGTAGGGGTCACACATGCGCACTACTGGTTCCTCCTCCTGCTCACACAGTGGGTACCGTGAACTAATTCCTTCCCTGACAGTATCATTAGTACAGTGACAGTGCATATTTTTTTTAGCACTGCTCACTGTATTCGTGTCACTGGTCCCCAAAAGTGTCCAAAGTGTCAAAATGTCCAACACAATATCGCAGTCCCCCTATAAGTCGCTGATTGCCACCATAAACAAAAAAAATACAAATAAATATCTCAAAGTTTTTAGATGCTATAACTTTTGTGCAAACCAATCAATATACGCTTATTAGGATGTTTTTTTTTTTACCAAAAATATGTAGCAGAATACATATTGGCCTAAATTTATGGATTGTATTTTTGGATGTGTTTTATAACATAAAGTAAAAAAAATATTGTTTTGCTTTTTTCAAAATTGTTGGTCTTTTTTGTTCATAGTGCAAAAAATAAAAAAACGCAGAGGTGATCAAATACCACCAAAAGAAAGCTCTATTTGTGAGACAAAAAGGACATACATTTTATTTGGGTATGGCATCGCATGATTGCGCAATTGTCAGTTAAAGTAACACAGTGCTGAATCGCAAAAAATGGCCTGTTCATAAAGGGGGATTAATCTTCTGGAGGTTCAAATGATTAAAACCTTTTTTTGCTTAATATTTTGCCTCCATTTTACACGCACTAGATTTTAGACCGATAGTATTCTTTGAAACATGTATGATACAGAGGTGAAAGAAGACATACTGTAATTTAACAGGTACAACAGAGAAGCCTAGATTTGAGCTTTAGGCCTCAAGCACACGGGGCGTTAGAAAAAACAAGCTGCAAAGCCACTACCAACGCCAGGAAAAAGTGGCTGTACGTTTATCCGCACTAGCTTTTAGCAGCGTTTCTCTGCCTCTATCTATGATCGGTACTTTGCGTAACAGCACCGCGCTGAATGATATCATCCCCACTAAACTGCTGAAGGAATGCGCCGACATCCTGGCACCTTCTATCACGCAGCTTATCAACCAATCTTTCAGGGAAGGCATAGTGCCCTCCCAATTAAAGGAGGGTATAATTCGACCCATTTTGAAGAAACCCAACCTGGACCACAAGGACCCACTCCACCGTCGTCCAATAACAGGCCTAAATGTACTCTCAAAGGTAATGGAAAAAGTAGTGGTACAACAGCTGCAACAGCATCTGGATACCCACAACTTACTTGATCCATTTCAATCGGGATTCCGGCCTGGACACGGGACGGAAACCGCATTGCTCAAAATATGGGATGAAGCTCTCGAGGCCGCAGACGAAGGAGAATCTTGTCTTCTGGTTCTGTTGGCCCTAAGCGCAGCCTTCGACACAGTAGACCACAAGCTATTATTGACTCGGCTAGCTGAAGTAGCCAGAGTCGCAGAAGGCGATTTATCTTGGTTCTCCTCTTTTTTGGAAAACCGATCACAAATAGTGAAGTTAGGACCTTTCACTTCTGAGAAACGCACATTATCGTGCAGAGTACATCAAGGATCCCCTCTGTCGCCGGTGTTATTCAACATCTATCTTCGCCCTCTTTTTGAGATTATTAGCAGCCAAAAACTGCTTTACCACGACACGCAACTGTATTTTCGCATTTGCAATAAAAAGGATCATCACCTCAATCTAGAGACATGCCTCTCTTTGATAGAGGACTGGATGACAAAGAGTTATCTTAAACTCAACGGAGCAAAAACAGAACTTCTCCTGTTTCACGCCAAGCGTATGATTCAAGCTGCAACAACCTGGACCCCCTTGCCCATTCTGGGCAAAATCATCACCCCTAGCGACAAAGTCAAAAGTCTTGGGGTCATCTTCGACTCCTACATGACAATGGACGCACAAATAGGGTCAGTAGTCAGCAGTTCTCATCATCTGCTGCGCCTACTACGCAGACTTACTCCTTTTATTCCCAAGGAAGACATAGCGGTCGTGGTGGGAGCAATTGTAAACACAAGATTGGACTATGCAAATGCCCTTTACCTCGGACTCCCCAAGTACCAAATCGCTCGTCTACAAGTCGTTCAAAATACGGCCGCTAGACTTGTGACTGGAAAAAAAAACTTGGGAATCCATCTCACCTTCGCTGAGATCCCTTCACTGGTTGCCAGTAAAAGACAGAATCACTTTTAAAGCACTCTGTCTAACGCATAGATGTATCCATAGGAATGCACCCCATTATCTATGCGAAAAAATAAAAGCTCATAATCCCAATCGCGTTTTGCGATCCACCAATCAAAATCTCCTCCAGATACCGAAAGCCAAGTACAAGTCCAAAGGAGAAAGAAGATTCGCGGTCCAAAGTCCCAGACTATGGAACGCTTTACCAACCAGCATTCGGTTGGAGGAGAACCACTTAGCGTTCAGTAGAAAGATCAAGACTCATCTCTTTTGATACCAAAGGAGACAAGAACAACAAGCGCCCAGAGGCGATTAAGTTCGCATGTGCTGCGCTATATAAGTTTTCATTCATTCATTATCATTATCAAGCATGCAGCCTGGCAGGTCAGGAAAGGGGGGGAGTGAGCCTCCCCCTGAAACATACCAGGCCACATGCCCTCAGCATGGGGAGGTGAGTGCTTTGGAGCAGGGGGGAAGCCTGCGCCCTCCACCCTAAAACACCTTGTCCCCATGTTGATGAGGACAAGGGCTTCTTTCTGACAACCCTGGCTGTTGGTTGTCAGGATCTGCAAAAGGGGGGGCTTATTGGAATCTGGAAGCCCCATTTAACAAGAGGGCCCCCAGATCCTGGCCCCCCCCACCCTATGTACATTGTACCCCTACCCATTCACCCCCCAAAAAGTGTCAAAATTAAAAACAGTGCACCACTTTTTGACAAAGTAATTTATTAAAGCAGCTCTGGCATCTCTTCTTCCAGATTCCGACAAGCCCCCGCCCGCAGACCCTGACAACCACCGGCCAGGGTTGTCGGGAAGAGGCTCTTGTCCCTATCAACATGGGGACATGGTGCTTTGGAGTTTGGGGGACATGGCCCCCCCTGCCCCAGAGCACCCGCCCACCCCAGGTTGAGGGCATGTGGCCTGGTATGGTCCCCCTTTCCTGGCCTGGATTTTGGGGGGAACCCCACACCAGTTTCCCCTTCAAGATCCTCAGCGCACAAGCCACACCGCAAGTCGGATCATCATTAACCACTTGCTTACAGGGCACTTTCACCCCCTTCCTGCGCAGGCCATTTTCCAGCTTTCAGCACTGTCACACTTTGAATGACAATTTCACAGTCATGTAACACATGTAAAAAAAAAACCTTCTCCCTTTAACCGCTTGCTGCCTGCCCACCGTCAAATGACCGAGGGACGGTGTGGCTCCCTGTTCTGGGTGGATGTCATATGATGGCACCCAGAACGGCCACCCTCACGCGCCCTCTGGGACACGCATTGCTGTGATTACGGCCACGCAGTGTTGCTAGGAAATGGTGCGACCCTGATCTCTGTAAAGAGCAGATCACGTGACCATGTGATCATATGTGTCCAATCATATTCTTCACACAAATAAAGCTTTATTTTCATGGTATTTAATCACTGCTTTTTTTTTTTTTTTTTTTAAGAAAAACAACCATATATTGGAAAATAAAAGTTTTTCTGTCAGCATATTTACTAAATAAGAAATTTTCTCCTTCACTCATGGGCGGCACTGATAGGTGGCATATATAGGCGGTACTGATGGGCACAGATAGGCAGCACTGAGGGGCACTGATAGGAGACACTGATGGGCAGCACCAAAAGGCACTGAATGGCAGCAGTGACTGTCATCACTAATGGTAACCGATCTAATTGGTGGCACTGATGATGCCCTGATTACATGTTTGGGTGTTCCCTGCGAGGAGATGCCGCTGACCGGCTCTCCTCGCCACATACTCTGTCAGTGTGAGGCTATGCGAGCTGATCTCCACCACTTACGTTTTCACAAGTGACTGTCTGTGATTGGACAGAGATCAGGGTCGCACCATTTCCTAGCAACACGGCGTGGCCGTGATCACAGCGATGCGTGTCCCAGAGGGCGCGTGAGGGTGGCCGTTCTGGGTGCCATCATATGACATCCACCCAGAACAGGGAGCCACACCGTCCCTCGGTCATTTGACGGTGGGCAGGCAGCAAGCGGTTAAAGGGAGAAGTTTTTTTTTATCTTAATGCATTCTATGCATTAGGATAAGAAACCTTCTATGTGTAGCACCCCCCCTCACCCCCCCTTAATACTTACCTGAGCCCCATCTCTAACCTACAATGTCCACGAGGCCCTTGGCCATCCGGGACTCTCCCTTCCTGATTGTCTGAGACACAGCAGCAGCGCAGTTGGCTCCCACTGCTGTCAATCAAAGTCAGTTAGCCAATCAGGATAGAGAGGGGGTAGGGCCGAACACCAGCTCCATGTCTGAATGGACACACAGAGCTGCAGCTTGGCTTGGGTGCCCCCATTGTAAGCTGCTTGCTGCGGTGGAACTCGACTGGAGGGAGGGCCAGGAGCAGCAAAGAGAGACCTGAGAAGAGGAGGATCCCGGATGCTCTGTGCAAATCCACTGCACAGAGCAGATAAGTATAACATGTTTAAAAAAAACAAAAAAAAAAACACAAGACTTTACAATCACTTTAACTGCCCCTTACAGGGGAGGAACTCCAGTCAGGATAAACATTACCAGTAATCCATTATAACATAAGCCTGTGCAATTCAGGCTTTTACTGTACCTCCCTGTAATCAGCAGAAGTAAACAGGGAAGGATTCTGTGTGAAATTGAAATAAACAAACAAAAGAAGGATGCATAGCTTATTCTACTACATACACAGGGACAAAGCAGACTTGGACAAATAGTTGAAATTTGTGCTTTGCTATAAGGCTCTTTATACAAAATGAAATGTACTACTTATGTACATACACACTGAATTAACACATATAGGTCTGTAGTGCGCACACAAGTGGTAAAATTACAGTTACCATCTGTACTTATGTAGATGTATACTCCTAATTTGTAATTGTTTTATTTTTTATTTTCTTTGTGTGTAATGTCAAATAATTGCAATGCCAGGTAATTTTGTTAAAATAAGTAAAGACAGCTCAAGAAAGGCTTGTTTTTTGTTTTGTATCCAATTCTGGTATGCTAGTCTAGAATTATGAATATACAAGATATAACTATTCATATGATAAACCCATAACTGCAAATAATTGTTGGGCATATGGCCATAGGCATTGTTATGCTTGACAAAAAAATAACAAAGAAATGCCTAAGTTAGCCAATGCTGCTTTCTATTAACGCTGCACAGTAGGCGAGACAACCCCTGCTGGTACCTGTGAGTAAGTGCTACAGATCATAGTTTCTAGAAGTTAATGGGGGTCACATTTTTATAGGTATGTGTGAAAAGTATAAAAAAACAAGACTCCCTTTCTGCTTATTAAACTCGTGTCCCTCGAGAACCACTGACTCATTAATTGCTTCAAGATATCTCATGTCTAAATGAATAATAGGCAAACTTTTAAAGATGGTACTATTCACAATATACTATACATTAGTAAAAAAATATATAAATCGATCAATCGATCAATCCACCAAGTTCAGAATTAAACCTGATTAATAGCTATTGTTGCTGACTTTAAAAAATATAAAAATAGCAAGGTACAGATCCTTTCCGGAGATATCAGTCAACAAAAACAGAATTATCTAGCTGAGGTTCCTGTAGCCAGGGGCTACTAGCATGTAAGCTCTCTACCATATTCATACCTGAGAGTAGTGCTCAGGGTCCCCCACGCATGGGGACGTCACAACAGGAACAGTCAAAACTGTTGTCTTTGGTGGGGAAACATCATTTTGTTCTTCATTTATTATAAAAAACAAAAACTTTTTATTAAAGGAGATAGCTACACAAAAAAGAAGCACAGTAAATAATAGATTAAAGGAGTTGTAAATAAATTTTGAATTTTTTTTTGCTGAAATGACTGTTTACAGGGTATAAAGACATAATAGTTACTGTCTTTATCGGCGTATAACACTCACAGGCGTATAGCACGTACCCTAAGAGAAGGGAAGTTTCAGGAAAAAAATGTCCACAGCCCCCTGCGTATTACATGCAGGCACAGTTTACCCTCTATTTTCAGGGTAAAAAAGTGAGTGTTATACGCCAATAAATACTGAATTCCTTTTAAAAAGGATTAAAAATTGATAAAAATCAATCATGCGATTTTTATCATGACTGTGACATTGCGGCAGACAGATCAGGACTGACTAGCCTGACGAAGAGACCCTGCGTGGCCTCGAAACGTCGCTTTTTTTGTGATCGTTTCTTTGCATTAAAAATTTCGGACGTTCTCTTAAAACGATCCTTGTTGTGCTGGGGAATATGTTTACATGATTGCCTTTCCAGTTCCCTGCTGGTGATCGCTTCAGCACCCTTTTTTTCTTTTTGGCTATTGTCCAGGAAGGTGTGCAATTGGAATATTTTGTAACTGACTAGAGGAGGAGACTAATCGGTGTTCCTATATACTAGGAACACACGGTCTGTCTGCTATTCCCTGACAGATCCTGCTCTGTCACAAGCGATTGCGGGTACCCAGCGTGGTCAACCCGGCCGTCGGGCATGCGCATCGGCTCCTCGGTGGAGGGGGGGGGGGGGTGTGCGCGTCCTATACAGCCGGAAATCCCATCTGCAGACATCATATGACAATGGGCGGGATGGGAAGTGGTTAAAAGAGGTGTCAGGTTGTGCATGCATCATCTGACCACTTTGTTTATTAATGATCTGTATATACTTTATTGGATTATACATGAGTACATTTCTATGCACTGAGCCGACAATCCAATCATCAGGGTTGCTGCAGGATAACAATTATCCAGCCAGTCAAGTTTCTAGGATTGGATTGTGCTGATAGATGGACAAATCTAATTGGTTATAACCTTATGTATGTGTGAATACCTTAACGTTATAAACTAAGATTTGAAGAGTTGAAGAGATTGTTCTGGTAAAGCACAAAACAAGGAAAACAAGTTCAATTTTAATCTACAAACCCGTTTCCAAAAAGTTTGGGATTCATAAAAAAATAAGGTAAAGTTGAAATTGATGGCAGAAATATGGGCAACAAAAAGCTGGCAAAGTATAACCCAATTTCCAAAAAGGCCAGGGCCATGTTTACCACAAAACAATGTCTGGGAACTGAGGATATCAGTTTCTGGAGTTTTGGTAGAAGAATGTTGTCCAATTCTTTCCTGGACATTTTCCATGTGCACTGTTGCACCCCCATACCATCAGAGATGCAGGCTTTTGAACAGAGTTCTGATAACAAGCGAGAAGCTCCCTCTGCTCTTTAGTCCAGAGGATGTGGCATACATTATTACCAAAAAGAAAGTCAAATTTTGATTTGTTTGACCACATAACCATTTTAAATGAGTTGTCACCCAGAGAAGAGGGCAGCGTTTCTGGATTATGTTCAGATATAGTAAATAGGGTGTGCTGCGCTGCTAAAATTAATACATCAATAGTGAAAGTGATAACAAAATGTGCATTGAGTGCAAAAAAATTGTATATAAAAAACCAACACCAAGTGTTCCAATGTATAACAAAATCATATAGGAAAACAAACTGAATTGACAAAGTTCGTAAAATGTTGGTAATCAGCTCCAGGGAAAAATCAAAGTTCAGTGAGTTCAGAGAAATATCCCAAGTAGGAGATTGAGATACTGCAGGACAGAAGAGAACCTCCACCTCCACCTCTTATAGTAAATCTGCTTACCAGATAGATAATAATCGTGAGCATCAACAGCACAGCAGGCTGGATTGCCTTAACGGGTATTAAAGTGGAATCCTGTGTGTGTCTCCAAGCTTGGTCTCAATGCGGCTGGATCCCAGAAAAACAATCACTCCCAGAGTGTAGCCAAGGGAAGAGAAAGGAAGCCAACATAGAGTAGTAACGTTTTAAAAGTTTAATAAAAGAAATTCGATTGCACCATATGTTCAGATATGGCTGCTTATTTGCATGATAGAGCTTACCTTACATTTTTGGATGGCAAGTTAAACTGTGTTCACAGACAGTGATTTTTGGAAATATTTCTGAGCCCATGCAGTGATGTCCATCACAGAATCATGCCTGGTTTTAATGCAGTGCCATCTGAGGGCTTGAAAATCACAGGCATCCAATATTGCATTTGAGATTTCTCCAGATTTTCTGAATATTTTGATTATGTACTGCAGATATCAAATATTTAAAGACTTTGCAATCTTTCATTGAAGAACATTATTCTGAAATTGTTCAACTATTTTTAGATGCAGCATTTCACATATTGGTGAACCTCTGCCCATCTTTACATCTGAGAAATTCTGACTCTCCAAAATGCCCTTTTTGTACCCAATCATGTTACTGCCCTGTTGCCATTTGACCTAACTAGCAAAATGTTTTTATAGCTCCTCAGTGTTAGTATCAATTAGTTAGTAACCAATCAGCTTCCAGGTTTTATTGTCAAAGCTTAATTGAAGAAGCTAAAGTTAAAAGCTGCTTGGCTACCATGCACAGCTCCACCAACTGTTGCACTCTTCAGCTTTAGTAAAATAACCCCACAGTGTTGACAAGGGAATCCCAGCCGGGAGAATATTTTTTTTTATTGCTAGTAACAGAAGCTAGAGTTATTCGCAAGTGTGTCCGGCAGGCTGGTTGTACCCAGGGTGATTGATCAATCAATTTGGTACATTCAGTCCTGCCCACACATTTCGGTTGGTTCCTGCTGAACTGGCTGAGATTTGAACCATCTATGGCCAGCCTTACTTTGCCCTGTCCCAACTTTTTTTGATGCTGCCATCGAATTCAAAATTACCTTTTTTTTTTCTTAACCACCTCCGGTCAAGGCGAATTCCGAAATTTCTCTTATACATGTAAAAATCAGCATTTTTTGCTATAAAATTACTTAGAACCCACAAACATTATACATATTTTTAAGCAGAGGCCCTGGAGAATGGTTGTTGTTGCAATTTTTATGTTGCACACAGTTTTTCAAACACAATTTAAAAAAAAATATTTTAATGAGGGATTGGAGCACTGGACTCTTCACAGCACCTGATGGACGGTATACAAGCTCACAGCTCGTGGATGTATGATCGCCGCAGACTGCTCAATGTGAGTTTTTAATCGATGTTTTAGCGCATTGAACATTTGCTGTATTACGCTATGTGCCCTCCTTTTCTTCTCCCCGTTCATGACACTATCTTTTGAGCCACTGGCGGGATCGGTGTTAATACAAAAGTGTTACAAGAGAAGAACCAGGAATTTGACGAGCTCGCCGCTCGTGGAGATAGACACCCCCTTCTTATAGTCTGTGTAAGTGCACACCTATTCACTTTAGCGGAGGTTCCCCAGCAGTGACAGGACTACTCTATGGTTTTCCATTTTGTCTCCCACATGCACTATTGGGCACTGGGCCCCACCAGGTTTACCACCTCATTGTTAAATCCCCCACAGGACAAAGTGCATGTGAAAATTGGCCCTGCTCTGATCTGTAGCCCCCTTGTGTATTAAAAGCACATGTGTATATATATTTGTACTGTAGCTCTACCCCAGACTTATGTATGGGTGTTCCTATGGGAGAGATACAGCACTAAGCACCAGCCCCTCACTAATATTCTCACTGTATACATTCTGCCTACGTTTTCACTGTGTGCATTCTCACTATTTACAGCCTTGCAGTGCTGCCTGTTCATTCACAACTCCAACAGTAAACTAAATGATTAGTCAAGGGCTGTGTGATCTATTTGCTGATGCAGTGTATATTAACTAGCAGTCAGCAATCTATCACAAATACCTTGGCACTGACTGATCACTTACTATATGAATGAACAGTCAGCACTGTGGGACTGTGTGATAACTCTGCCAGCTGCTATCCCTGCAATGTTAACTGATGGTTTACTATTGTGAAAGTCAGTGCTGGTGGGCTGTGTCTGACAGTGTTGTGCATGTTTACTAGCAGCTGGCAGATCCATCACACAATCCTAAAGTGTTGACTGATCATTTACAAATTCATTTGTAAATGATCGGTCAGTGCTGTGGTGATGAGCAATCCAACTGCTGGCCATCTGTAAACACCCACTGCATTAGCAGATAGATTACACAGCTCTTAGCACTTACTGATCTTTAATTAATGCCTTGTGTTATGTAAGCTAATGCAGTTGATTTCATTCCCTGTTGTGTTGAATAACTTACCCTATATCCAGTGTGTGCTTCCAGTAACAAGCCCTATCAAAAAGCCCTCATTGTGTATCTGTCTCCTTGCTAACAGTGGAGTCAGACAGCAGTGGGGAAGGGAAGGTGAGCTGACCACAATGTCCAGCAATCACAGTATGGGTTCCAACAGAACAAAGTACTACATGCACTTGGTCCCCTGGAGAATTTAATAACGTTTTTAAAGATGTAGTTGTATTTCTTTTTTAAACATATTTAATAGTTCTAGGAATTTACTGCATGTAGCAGGTAATAATCTCTCAAATATATACTGTGAATATCCAAACAAGTTTGTGTAGTTTTTTTTAAGTACTTTAATTCTTATAGCAATCCAACCTCAATAATAGTCCTAGAGGACTGGTAAATTAATAGGGTATAATAAATGCTTACGCAGCTTTAACATGTACTGATTGAAAAATTACTAAAATGTTGGTTTCTCATGTATACAGTTGTTCATTCTTTTTTTCCTATGACTAATAAAGACAAGCCACACTCCTACACATACAGAACACACATGTGCTTATAACTTTTACTAGAATTTATGATCGAAGCAAATTTCAAGTTATACGAGTGTCTGGATATGTGTGCGCCTGTGGCGGGTAAACTAGACAGCCCGCTGGGTCTGTGACAGGCGTAAATTAATACATTTATGTTCTGCAGAATTCATGGGTACAAATGGTTACTTGGGAGCGTTACCTGGACACTTTTCTGATATATTACATACATGGGCATTGAAAATTACTGGTAAATCCAAGGTCTCATCATAACAGTACTCAATGTATACAAAATGCTATCAATGTACAGTATGTTAAAAGATCTCACTAAAGGCCCAGAGTCACATCTCTATCAAATATAGGCACATTTGTTCAATTTTGTATCAAATTTCTACAGGTGTTCTGTTTTTCTCTCACAATCAATAACCCTGGTAAGTTAAACAGATTCCGCTTAATGACACTTCTGTCTGTGGCTGTATAACTGTAGCAAGACTCTAATGATAAAGCAGATAGTGAAGTGACAGACTCAGTGGTCCAAGTAAATCGCCACAGCACTAAAATACAACAATAAAATAAACATTTATAAATGTAAGAACACTGAAAGAGATTTACCAAAACTGGTGCACACAGAATCTGGTGCAGCTGTGCAAAGTTACCAATAAGCTTCTAGGTTGCATTGTCAAAGCTAAATTGAATAAGCTGAAGCTAGAACCTGATTGGTAACTATGCACAGATGTACCAGATTCTGTGTTCACCAGTTTTAGAAAATCTTCCGCACTATATACAAAGCAGGCACAGAGCAGAAAGGACACTTGGAAACAGTCACTTGTCTCCTGAGAGATCCGGCCAATTATGTATATTGGAAGATAAGACACATAATATATTGTTTGTCCCTGATGTGTTGGCAGGGCTGATTTTGTAGTTTAATGTTTACTGAATAGTTTGTATCAATGTGAATTCCCCATGCTTTACTTCCAGAATATCAAGAGAGCATTCCAGAATAGCATAAACTTTGAAAAAGCATTTTGTAATTAATCAGTAGATGATTTTATTAACTGTTGTTAGCCACAGACTAAACAAAACATTGGCACACTCATAGTGTGGAGCTACTATTATTCACAAGCTCTGTCCAGATTTGCAAGGGTCAGAGCAGTGTACACCTCGTGCTGAGCGGAAACCAAAAAGAGCTATGGGGTCATGACACTGCATATCACTTTCATGAAATCACACATGGAATATTCCAAGGGATCTGGTTTTTATGTTACTGCGACATTGCTTTTATATCGATTGGCATGTGTGTAATTGCAATAGTGAAATCATTGGCAATGATACCCCTGTTTTCCAAGGGTGGTCCTCCATCAACACTTCTTTTTCCTCTTTGAGCTGAGCCATCCAAATCTACACAGGGTTCCCTACTGTGTGCACTCTTGGCAGCTGTTAGTCAAACATTGGAATTTCTTTTCATCAGTGCTTAGTAAATGCTAATTTACTTAGCGCTCAGGCTAGCATAAGGATTGAGTTGACACACATTAATGATATTAGAGAAAGCTAAGTTTTGTCTACATATAGTTTAAATTCTTTAATACCATATAAACTATGAAAAAGCAAAGGGGAACTCCAAGACAGAAGAAGAATGTTCAAACGGTCACATATTTTACAAAAACTCAATGGAATTCCCTACAGGAATGAGCCATTGTTTTATGTCTCCCTGAAAATAACGCAAAGTGGGAGACTTGCACACCATAGTCAAAGGTGCATGATAGGTTTCTATCATGCTGTAATAACTCTGAGCAAATATGTCACACATAAATATTGATAATCACACAAACTAAACACGTTAATTGCCCAACAGAAACAAAAATGCTCCAAATGCTTGTACTGCTGTGTAATAATCAACCTTAAATTCTCCATACACAATACAATACAATATAACTGCACTATACCTATTGGATGTAAGAACTTGATAATGCAAAGACCTGACTGCATACAACACATTGAAAACATTGTTTCAGTAGGCTTTCACACAGGTAAATATAGGAGATTGTGCAGTCAGACTGTATCATATGTGGACATATTGACATGGGATCTGATTTACTAAGCAGGAAGTAATGAGAAGTGCAGAAGAATGAAGTGAACCTGTGCGCCTTCAAAAATTTGCAGTGAATTTCCTATGGTGTTTAAAGGCCAGTTCACACCAAACATTCTGCATTTCAAATGCATTTCTGCATATGCATTTTGGTGCATTCCTTTGCGTTTTTGGTGGATTGTTTCATCTCAATTGAAGACATGTGTGTTTCCGGTGCATTTTGGATGTGCTTTGCTGTGTTCTATATAGAAAAAGGCAACGTGTTCTATTATTGACTGGAATGCACTGCACTGACCTGAATTATTAGAATCAATGTTAAACACTGTCTATGCATGTTTGATGCTGAAAAAAAGCACACTGTACCGCATCATTTTGTGAACCTGTCCAAAACCAGGTAGACACTTGAGTCAAGTCATAGGCATACCTGAAGGATTTGGATATACAGTGCCTTGAAAAAGTATCCACACCCCTTAAAAATTTGCATGTTACAACCAAAAACGTAAATGTATTTTATTAGGATTTTATGTGATAGAGCAATACAAAGTGGCACATGATTGTGAAGTGGAAGTAAAATGATAAATAGTTTTCAAACTTTTTTACAAATAAATATCTGACAACTGTGGCGTGCATTTGTATTCAGCCCCCTTTATTCTGATACCCCTAATTAAAATCTAGTTGGACCAATTTAGAAGTCACCTAATCAGTAAATAGAGTCCACTTGTGTGTAATTTAATCTCAGTATAAATACAGCTGTTCTGTAAAGCCCTCTGAGGAAACAGCATCACAAAGGCCAAGGAACACACCAGACAGGTCAGGGATAAAGTTGTGGAGAAGTTTAAAGCAGATTTAGGTTATTAATAAAATATCCCAAGCTTTGAACATCTCACGAGCACTGTTCAATGCATCATCCAAAAATGCAAAGAGTATGGCACAACTACAAACCTACCAAGACATGGCCGTCCGACTAAACTGACAGTCCTGGGCAAGGAGAGCATTAATCAGAGAAGCAGCCAAGAGGCCCAATGTAACTCTGGAGAGCCACAACTCAGGTGGGGGAATCTGTCCACAGGACAACTATTAATCATGCACTCCACAAATCTGGCCTTTATGAAAGAGTGGCAAGAAGCCATTGTTGGAAGAAAGATATAAGAAGTCCTGTTTGCTGTTTGCGAGAAGCCATGTGAGGGACACAATACACATGTGGAAAAAGGTGCTCTGGTCAGTTGAGACCAAAATTTTACTTTTTGGCCTAAAAGAAAAACACTATGTGTGGCGGAAAACTAACACTGCACATCACCCTGAACACATCATTCCCACCGTGAAACATGGTGGTGGCAGCATCATGTTGTGAGGATGCTTTTCTTCAGCAGTGACAGGGAAGCTGGTCAGAGTTTATGGGAAGATGGATGGAGCCAAAAACAGGGCAAACTTAGAAGAAAACCTGTTAGGCTGCGTACACACGATCGAATTTGTCCACTGAAACTGGTCCATCGGACTGTTTCAGCAGACATCTCCAATCGTGTGTACGGGCTAGCGGACATATTTGGCCAGCGGACAAATTTTAAAACATGCTTTAAAATTTGTCCACCGGAGACATGTCCGTCGGATATGTCCGCTGGTGACTACACTCAACAGCGGACATATCTTCCCGCACATGCGTCGAATGGATTCGACGCATGTGCGGAAGTATTTTTCTTCCTGGCTCGGTGATGTGGCGGCATCAACATCATTGCCACGTCACCGCGTTATCTGCCGGCGGGGATTTTGATCCGATGGTGTGTACACACCGCCGGACGAAAATCCTGAGGAGACATGTCCGATGAAAACGGTCCGCGGTTTTGAACTTTCCACCGATCTTGGCAAAGACCCGATCTCTGCTGGAGGCCTACACTCGTGGTTTGGTAGAGGCAACCTGATAAAGATGTGTATCCTGCCCAAATTCCTGTACCTATTTCAGGCTCTGCCTATTCATATCCCATTCATATCCCACTCACATACCTCAAACAGGTGCAAGCGCTTTTTACCCGCTTCATCTGTGCGAACAAGAAACCTCGCCTGCGACGTGACTTGCTCTCACTCCCCAAACAAAACAAGGGTCTCGCAATCCCCGACATCAGGCGGTATTACCAAGCCACCCAGTTGGGCCGGGTCTTGGACTGGCGACGCAACGAGACGACCAAGCTCTGGGGTTTACATAGAGCAGTCCCAAACGATTGTTCCCCTGGGAAGTGCGTTGTGGTGCTACGACGCCCTCCAACCAGCACTGAGAGCCCATCCGACGATAGGGGCGACTCTTCGACAGAGTAGTGAGGTGGCAATGCGGACATCCCTCTTGTTAATCTCCTCTTCGCTTTACCCGATTCTAGGCAATCCCAAGTTTTCACCAGGCTTACAAACCACAGAATATGCCTCCCTGAGGGCTGTGGGCTGTGAGCATACATCCAAATTTGTGACAGCTGGAAGGTGGCCGACCATTGTGGAGCTTACCACTGAGTCAGGTAATTTCCGGCTTCCCTTTTGGAAAGCAGTGCAACTACACTATTTTCTATATTCCATTCCTGACCCCCAGGGCTTTACACGGCAAACTTTTGAGGAGCTTTGCTAGGAAACAGACCCGGTGTCACAGACGCTATCTGTGATGTACTCCCTGCTTATCACGCCACCCACACAGCCCCAATTACCCTTCATAACAGGGTGGGAGAGGGATCTGGACTGTACATTTTTAGTGGCACAACAACAGCACATTATTAGCTGTGCACTCAAATCGTCTATCTGTACTAAAGTTCAGGAGGTAAACTATAAAATCCTGTCCAGGTGGTATTTCACGCCTGCCAAGCTCCACAAATGGTTTCCGACTACCTCGGACCGATGTTGGCGGTGCGAGAGAGAGGAAGGCATACTTTTGCACATCTTCTGGTTCTGTCCGGGCCTGGGGAATTTCTGGGAGGAGGTGTGTCGCATAACGCAATCCTTCACGGAGTATGTAATCCCGCATGATGCAGCGTTCTTCCTGCTCCACCTCTCCACGATCCCCACCAAGCGGTACAGAAAGTCGCTCCTGAAACACTTGTTGAATGCCGCTAAGGCATGTATATCACTTTTTTGGAAACATCAGACCCCCCCGACCATTGCGTGCTGGCTGAGAAAGGTGAAGGAAATAGAGAAGATGAAGGACTTAGTCCTCACCGCGCAACACAAACGTGAGACATACTCGGAGACCTGGAACATATGGAATCACACATGTTTCCATTGCGCTCTTGGACTTTTTTCTACAGATTTTTGTCTTAGATGTGGAATATTGCTGTGATTTGACGGAAATAACTTGGATGGTACTTTTTCCTGTTTGGAATTTTTTTAAAGTATATATATTTTTTTGGATTTTAAATAAACTTTTTACGCTATGAGGAGACGATCCTCTTTTTTCTTCTTGCCTTCCATCTCCTCCCTGTTTTATCTTGTATGAGGATCTAACATTATTGGAAATTTTGGCCACCCTCTGGAAAACTCCTCCGGATTGCCTACACAAGGATCCATACCGAGACAGAGACCAGGAAGGGTAATCGGCCCATTCAAGTTCGAAGGACCCCCCCACCGTAAGGTGAGCTGTGGGTCTACACTATTCGGTAAGGTAAGGTATTGATTTCACCTTTACCTTACGTTATTTCTCTGAGGGGGAGTGTGGAGATTGGAACACAGAAGAAATAATCATTACTTATCAGTAATAGAAGTTTTTTTTTCTTCCCACTTGGGACATTATACATGCAACTCCTGCATGTCTGAATGACACTGTAAAGGGGACACCTAACATATTTATGTGAATATTACCTACCATTGTATATGGACTTGGTTTGGACTGATGCGTCCCACTTATCTGTTTATATTGATGTGTTTTTTGTATATCTATAACACTGGATTGATTAATACATACTATTTGACACTGTTTGTCATCATATATTTGGGGGTTCTCTGTTGTTACCCCATCATTATTTTTGGATTTCTTTGCACATTTATTCTTTACTTTTGTGGATTTACACGTACCGGGGACCAGACTTGTCATCTAGGTTCCTTATACATTGTAATCCTCTTACACTTTTTGGGGTTCCCCGATCAGGGATACCTCGGTTTACTTGGCGCAGCACTTTTTTACACCTTCTATGTTAGAAGCTCGGATCGCGGATGACTGCACTGCGCTGGAGCGGGTGGTTTCGCCCGCTCCGTCACCCACACCCTGGATTGCCCCCCCCCTTTTTTTCTACTTTTTTTCTTCTCTGTTTCCTTTTCTTTCTGTGATAGCTATCCCCTCTATCCTCCGTTGGTTTCTTTCATCCCCCTAATTTTTACTTACTTGTTGTTTGGTTTCTTAAGAAAAAGTGAAAAGAGAGTGGAGGGATCCTGTGTCTTTGGATGCTCACTCTACAATGGAAACCTTGGGTTACGAGATTGCACATTTATCGAGATGCCCTTATTTTATCCCACCTACGATGTGACGGGCAGACCTGGTTTGGGGAATGTACCGCATGAAGTGTCTGTAACCTGTATATTGTTTCCATGCTGAATGTAGTGACGGGACTCCTCCCCCTTGGTGTTGTTCAATAAAAATGTATATTTGAAAAAAAAAATACTTTACTGTTATCTTATTTTTTGTGCCTCCGTGCGCCCCCACCTCCCCCGCTGTGCGATCACCGGGCCTGCGAGGTTGTGGCTTTGCAATTGCAATTGCAACCTGCCACCCAGATTTTGTCGAGCCCTGCCCTAACCATACAGTAAGAGCTAGAATGGAATTATTTAGATCAAAGCATATTCATGTGTTAGAAAGGCCCAGTCAAAGTCCAGAACTACATTCAATTGAGAATCTGTGGCAAAACTTGAAAATTTCTGTTCCCAGACACTTTCCATCCAATCTGACTGAGCTTGAGCTATTTTGCAAAGAAGAATGGGCAAAAAATTTCACTCTCTAGATGTGCAAAGCTGGAAGAGACATACCCAAAAAGACTTTCAGCTAAAATTGCAGCAAAAGGCGGTTCTATGGGAGGGCTTAATACAAATGCATGCCACACTTTTCACAAATTATTTTTGTAACTAATTTTGAAAACTATGTATTATTTTCCTTCCACTTCGCAATTTTGCGCCACTTTGTGTTGGTCCGCTTCCAATAAAATACATTTACGTTTTTGGGTGTAAAATAACAAAATGTGGAAAATGTCAAGGGGTATGAATATTTTTTCAAGGCACTGAATTATATATTACAGTGTTAAGCTCATGTACCTCATAAAATGTTCTTCACATATGGCCTTCTCTCACTGTCCAATGTAACTCTCCTCATCATAAATATGGTTAACAATGCATTACTGTGTTACCTCTCTGATCTCACAGTTTAGATAATGGGGTTGATTTACACAATCTGGTGCAGCTCTGCACAGAAACCAGGATTTTTGCCAAAGCTTAATTGAACAAGATGAAGTTAGAAGCTGATTGACTACCATGGACAGCTGCACCAGATTTGGCACTATCCAGTTTTAGTAAATCAACCCCAGAATGTTTGAGCATCATCTGACAAGAACCAAAGGGTTGGGTAGACAGACTTTTCCTTTGTCTCCAGCTCTTTTTCATATGCTCTGGATATAAAAAAGGGCACAATGTCCTTCTCTGGTTCTTCTTAAAAACATAATAAAAAAATAAAAAAACATTTTAATGCTGCAAATCATCATAAAGTCTCAAAATGAGTAAAAAGTATTCAATCAGGATTTTTTGTTGTATTATAATGAATAATAATTTTGCATCTAATTTATAACAGGCAGCAGAAGTATTTAATTGGAGCTTGGTGTCTTCATGCATACAACCATAGAGAGGTCATACATCATGCAATGCTTATGTAACTGACATTCAAGGGTACCGGCTGCTGCCACGTAAGACTGTCTATTGAGATGCATTAGAAGATACAGGATTTTCATAAAGCACCAGCTTGCACATGGATGTATGCACCAAATGATAGCTGGTAACGAGTTCCGGTCTGTGGAACGCACGTCATCTCTGCGGATCAAACAACGGTGAGAGACTATCTCTGAGTCGGGGGGCTGCTTGTTTTGGTGCCACTAGACACATACAAAATTGAGTGCACATATTTTATTCTTTGATGCAATTGTATTAAATAAATCTTACTACACTGTAGGATTATACTTTTCTGGCTTTCATTATTTGGTGATTATAAGAGAGACTAATTGCTGGAATCCATGGTGAGATTGGAGGTCAAGTAGGCGATCCCCTTTTGTCTCCTGTTGCCTTGGTGGATATATAGAAGGGCTTGATACGCCTGTATTGGCCAAGAGGCACTGGTGAGTTAGCACTTTTACTGCACATGGTGAGGCACATAATTTTAAATGAAAGAAGAAATGTCAGCCCACCATTCCTGAGCATGGTGTTGGGATGCCAATTATTTAGTGATTGACATTATTTATTGTTTGGATGGACTTGTTTTTTTGTGATGCCACATTCATTTATTTGTATTTTAGGAAAGGTTTTTGCACCTGCAAATTGATTATTATTTGTTGAAAAACATTTTTTTATACACATTTATTTAAAGGAGTAGCGCCTACATTTTAATATTGTGTCACAGGCATGGAATCGTTTTGTTAGCTTAGACTTGCATCTATTTAAAAAAAATGCAAATCCTTATAAATCAAAAATATTATTAACCATAGTTATAATCAATATAATATATTTATATTATAAATCAATAATCAATTTTCCAAACAGAAAAATAATAATAAAATTACAAATCATTTAAAGATTTTGTTAAAATTAGGACAAAACTGATACTGCCTTTCTCCTAAAAGGGTTCTCAGAAATGACAAAACTGTTCTAGAATGTGTTTCTGATCAAAAAATGTTGATGCAGAAGATAATTAGATTTTGTCCTCTATTTCCCAGGACACAAAGTACAAATATGCTTGTTTCTAAACAGGCCATGCCTTTGTGTTACGAGGCAATGGAAAGGAAATAACTTATCTAAGGGGTCCATCAGAAACGTCTTTTCCCCCTTCAGCCAGGAACTCTGAGACCTCCTCAGCATCAAACAGATTGGGGGTCATCCAAAATCGGGAAACCTATAGGTTAAATGCATAACTGGAATACAGGGAAAGGTAATTCGGAAGTTTCATTTTAGGCAAAAGTAATACAGATTGCGGTTTCAGAGGATGTGCTTTTCTCTGCCCTTTGACAAAATAATCGAACACTCAGGAAGTCAAAAGAAAATGTATCAAATTCCAGGGCAAAAACAAAAAGGTGCATAATTAAAGATTATCTAATTATATAAAAGTAACTATTTTGCATGAAAAAAAATATATACATAAATATATATAAATATATATATAATATATATATATATATATATATATATATATTCATGCAAAGATTTGGGACATACTAGAAAAGAAAAATAAGTACATTCTGAAACATAATAGACAGGTACATAGGTAATGCAGTTGCCTTTTGCAAACAAGACCTGTATGGAAGCTCTGTATAGCCCCTCGTACTCCCAGCATGCCTTCGTTTTTTTTCCCAGTAGAAAATACTATGGGTGGATAAAAGACAGACGGGAGCTGCTTGTGTCTCGTAGTGCAAAAGGGCTTTACAGTAAGTCAAAAATCCTTTTTTCATAATCATATATGAAGAAGTAAGCAGCCCAAGTGAGGGGTGGGCAGCACAGTAAACAAAGGCTTACAGGCCCACTAAAACTAACAGGTTAACAGAGGAGCTCAACACATTACAGAGTTTCCTGAAAAAGCAAAGCCAACATTAGTTGAGGCCTGGACTTCCACCTGGTAAAGCTTTAGTAAATGTGTAAACAGAAGACCAGGTAGCAGCCTTGAAAATATGTAAATGGTATGTGTGAAAGGGGTAGTGGCGCTGTTGAAAATATGTAAAACAGATGTCTGATGCTGAAAAGCCAAAGAGGCCTTAACTGACCTAGTGGAGTGTGCCCTAATGGGTAAAAGAAGGTACCTTGTCCCTGAGAAAATAGGCTTGAATGATACGTTTCCCCTCTGTTTTCCCTTTCTCCCCTCCCTTTCCTTTCTCTCTTCTTCTCATCCTCCTCCCCCTCTCCCTTTCTTTCCCTTTGTCCCCGCCTTCACCCTCTTCCCTTTCCCTCTCCTTTTTCTTGTCTAGTAGGGTACAATAACTTTTTTTTACCTTGTGTCCCTTTTGAAAGGTTTCTTTATATTCAGCTGCTATTTACAGCATCAGCCAGTATCTATTGTGTGTCCCCTGTGCTCACCATAGGGGAGAGTTAATGGTACTTCTGCCTTGGTCTTCCTTGAGTGTTTGTCCACATTGGTGACAATACCATTTTTGCCCCTGGTTCCAGTATTGATGTACCTTTCACTAGTGTACTGCATTATTGTTTGTTACCATATGCACTATGTTTCTTGTTACAGATCTCATTTAGTATCATTCCTCCTGAAGAAGTGGTAGATATCAGTGAAACGTGTTCACTGTACACTGTGTTTACTGTTCACTAAGGATCTACTATCCATTCTGTTTTCAACTTTGGAGGATACCAAGCACCCGTGCAACATTTGTTTATACAGTATCTCCCCTCACACTTGTCACATTTTTGTAAATATTTTATCATATCTTTCCAACATAAAATGACACTTTGCTACTGTACAAACTGAATTGTTGGCAACAAAAGTGAGTACACCCTTAAGTGAAAATGTCCAAATTGGGTCCAAAGTGTCAATATTTTGTGAGAATGCCCCACAGATGCTCAATGGGGTTTAGGTCTGGAGACATGCTTGGCCAGTCTATCACCTTTAACCTCAGCTTCTTTAGCAAGGCAGTGGTCATCTAGGAGGTGTGTTTGGGGTCGCTGGAAAACCCAATGCCCAGTCTCTGAATGGAGGGCATCATGCTCTGCCTCAGTATGTCACAGTACATGTTAGCATTTATGGTTCCCTCAATGCACTCATGCAGACCCAGACCATGACACTCCTACCACCATGCTTGACTGTAGGCAAGACACACTTGTCTTTGTACACACACACTTGACACCATCTGAACCAAATACGTTTATCTTGGTCTCATCAGGCCACAGGACATGGTTCCAGTAATTCAGGTCCTTAATCTGCTTGTCTTCAACAAACTGTGTGCAGGCTTTCTTGGGCATTATCTTTAGAAGAGGCTTCCTTCTGGGATGACAGTGATGCAGACCAATTTGATGCAGTGTGGTCTGAGCACTGACAGGCTAACCCCCTCACCCCTTCAACCTCTGCAGCAATGCTGGCAGCAATCATACATCTATTTCCCAAAAACAACCTCTAGATTTGAAGCTGAGCAATTGCACTCAACTTCTTTGGTCGACCATAGCAAGGCCTGTTCTGAGAGGAACCTGTCTTGTTAAACCGCTGTATGGTTTTGGTCACTGTGCTGCAGCTTAGTTTCAGAGTTTTGGCAATCTCCTATAGCCTAGGCCATCTTTATGTAGAACAACAATTCTTTTTTTTTAGATCCTTTAGAGAGTTATTTGCAGTGAGGTGCCATGTTGAACTTCCAGTGACCAGTATGAGAGAGTGAGAGCGATAACACCAAATTTACCACACCTGCTAACCATTCACACCCGAGACCTTGTAACACTTACAAGTCACATGACACTGGGGAGGGTAATGTCTAATTGGGCCCAATTCGAACATTTTCACTTCAGGGTATACTCACTTTTGTTGCCAGCGGTTTAGACAATATTGGCTGTGTGTTGAGTTATCTTGAGGGGACAGAAAATTTACACTATTATACAAGCTGTACAATAACTACTTTACGTTGTAGCAAAATGCCATTTCTTTAGTAGTGTCACGTGAAAAGATATAATAAAAAAATTACAAAAATGTGAGGGGTGTACTCCCTTTTGTGAGATACTGTACATTCCACAATTTCTTGCTCTAGTATGAAACTACCTTTGAAAACGTCCATAGACGAAACCGGTCAGGTGACCTACGCTCTCACGTCACACGCTCCGTTACGCTCAGCTCAGACCAGCAAGGACTTCCGGGTTGGGACGCGCTCAGAATTGGAACGCAAACAGCAGGCACGCTCCATACGGATAACAAACACGGATAACAAACACAGAGGCTCCCATAACCCGACTGGTACAGCTCAGCACACGGGACTTTTTATTTAAAGCTACGGTGAAGCAGCTTTCATTTTTAAATCTTTATGTTTCATTTTAATTTTACATTTTGTTGACCCAATTGGGAAACGGCTTTTTTATTAAATACCGGAATATACTACACCATGAGGATTTCTTCTCTTCTTGCCTCCTTATAATTACCACAACCCTGATTTTTGGGAGACATTGGATACATCTTAGGAACCACCACACACGGGGATTGATTCAACACGTGGAACAACTGAACTCACCAAGTGCCGTGAATTACCTACTATGAATAGAGGTTGGTACACATCAGCTACTACCCACTGATCCCCAAGGCTCCATACCCCCTCTGTGGGGACAACAATCTGGTAAGTGGGGATACATGTGGGGGGATAACTGGAATCTCGAATATCATCTGCAGTCCAATACCTGATAATTACACCACAGATGACTACGTAGCTGTTTAATTGAACTTTACTTATAACGTCACTGATGATTATATTCTTATACGGACATTAATTTACTTTATCGTACTGGAAGATATTATGTAGGAAACTTCACGTCTTAGAACACAGAAACTTAGTATCTACTAAGAATAACACTTAAAGCTGACCACTGAAATAGGGACTTTATTTTTGGCTTTATTGTATATATTTACCTATACCTGTATCACCATCCCTCACTTACTAATTTATTATTAGGGTGATCACACCACATAATAGAGCAATTGCTCTTTTCAGTGATCATTGATCATATGCACTGGACCACAGAAAACTAAGGGTACATAGGAGGACCAAAACTGTTTATAAGTCACTATATATTCACAACACAATTTTTGATGTCACGTTTGATTTACACTGTTATATAGCTTGTTTGATTTACACAGCACTTTACATCAAAATATTGGACTTTGGAGTGATACCTTCAACTTAGTTGTCAACACCAAATTTCCAATAAGAATTAGACACTTTATTAAATATTAAAAAGGCCTTACAACCACCAATTCCACAGGGACTCACCAGTAGGATCACACACGGACACAATAAAGCACCCCTATCCCCCTGAGGGATTATCAGAAACAAGGGATTACTTGATGAAGCGGGGAGTCTTGTTTCAATAAACCCTCCGGCTACAAGTACCCGACAAAAGATATACAAATTTAGTTTACATAGCAGCGCCAACTATCTGTACCTTAAAATATTACAATACATCATCTCCTCATAAGAGATTAAACAGAAGGCAGCAGCTCATATTCCCAGTCCTAGCGCGGATCATTCTCCAACATTCTAGTATGAAACTAGTCTTTTAATACCTGTATCTGGATACTTGTGTTTTATATATCATGTATCAATAAAAATCTACCTTTCTTTTTATGTGTAAATCCATTGTAAGCTCTAACTAGCAGGGCCCTCTGATATTGAATTGTATTGTAAGTGTACTGTTTGCCCTCATGTTGAAAATCCTGTATAATAATAATAATAATAATAATAATAATAATAATTTTGGGTACCAAGATAGTCCTTTCATTCTTTTATATGGATTGAATGACAAGTTGTTGAATACACCTAGCAATGGTAAAACAGAAACATATTGCCCATTATGGGAGCCTTCAGGAAAAACAGGTAGAGAGCCAAGGAAGCTGTAGCACAGAGATAAATTTGAACAGTACCACATCAAGACAATAAGACCTCTTTCACACTGGGGCACTTTTCAGATATTTTAGCACTAAAAATAGCGCCTGTTAGGCCGCGTACACACGGAGGGATATGTCTGCTGAAACGGTCTCCTACGGATTTTGGTCCGATGGCATGTACACACTACACCACCAGGAAGTAAAAAACTTCCACGCATGCGCCGCATCCTTCCGAGGCTTGTCCGCTGGTTAGTGTACTAACCAGCGGACATATCCGACGGACATGTCTCCGGCGCACAAATTTTAAAGCATGTCAGACATGTGCGCTAGCCCATACACACGATCGGATTTGTCTGCTGAACTGGTCCGTCGGACCAGTTTGAGCAGACAAATTCGATCGTGTGTACGTGGCCTTAAGCGCCTCTTAAGCCACCCCAGTGTGAAAGCCCGAGTGCTTTCACACTGGGGCGGTGTGCTTGCAGGACAGGAAAAAAAGACCTGCAAGCAGCATCTTTGGGCCTCCACTGCCCCTGCCCATTGAAATGAATGGGCAGCACTGCAGAAGTGCCTGCAAAGTGGTAAAGCCACTTAAATGGCAGCGCATACTAGCCCATTATGAGTCAATTACCTGCAAACGAATCCCGCACTGTCCCCGCTGGTGGCCGCATCCATCTTTGCCCCCTTTCCTTTCGGGGGCTATGAACTCTGGCTCTGTGACTGGCGTGGGAGCCGTCAGTCATGACACTTGCTAGTGAAGAAATGGCTCGGAGGGACATTTCTTCACAGAGAATGCGCCGATGACATCATCGGCGCACTACAAGGAAAATATCTCCTAAACCGCGCGCGTTTAGTAGAGATTTACAGCACCTATAGGTAAGCCTTATTACAGACTTACCTATAGGTACCACTTCTGCATTGGGGGTATAACCACTTTAAGCTACAGGCTCTGTCTTTCACATGTACTGAAAGAAGGTCCATTCTAAATATTTTATTAGATCAGAACCGCAGGCAAAAGCTCATTCTAGAGGACAAAAGGACCCATCAGGATAAAACAAGGACCCTGAGACATATTCTTGGACCAGACAGATAATGTTTGGCAGACAGATATGGGCGCATTGGCGAGCTGCAGGGCAGGGGCTGCAAAAAAAACATGGCCTTGGAAAGGGCTTCAAACCTTTTATCCACATGGTTTTTAAAGACTGGGTTGTCCTCCAGAGGGACAGTAAAGGTCTTGTTAAGACAAGAGATGGCTGGGTCCACAATAGGCACAATCCACTTTTTTTTAGGAACCCCTCTTCAATAGGGTTTATTTGGACAAAGAAAATGGGAGGAGTGAAAATATTTTCAGGATTAGGCCAGACTGGTGAACATTTACATGGGCGATGCATGCTGCTCCAGGTAAAGACATGTGTACACTTTGTTAATAGAGACCAAAATGTCGTGTTAAGTTTGAGGAGAAATATCAGTAGGCTGAGACCAGGCCATCAAAATCAGAGTGCAGAGGATCAGAGTACAGGAGCTGTTGAGCAGATGGTTGGAGGGAGTGAACAGGTCCACACATGTAGTCCAAAATGTAGTCCATAGTACAAGTGCCCAGGAGGTCTGGTGCATAGGTTCACTAGGGGGCCCAGGCAGTGAGCTCAGAAAATGGCACCAAATTTAAAAGTGTTGAAGTGCCAAAACACAAAATGTGTACAAGCACCTCTCCCACCATTTGCTTTGTGACAAAGAAGTGTTGCAGGTGGCACTCTTGACATTTAACACGATAGGGGACTGCAGCAGTCCTTACCACGTAGAAAGATAAATAGAAAGGATCAAGGACATGTCTCATTCAGTGGTCTTTGTCATGTGTTAGGTATACGCCCTAAGGAGACATTAAATTGTAAGTAAAGACTACATTTACTGTACGCCTGCTTAAAAAACTGCTTCCTCCCTCCTAGCCATGCTGTGTATTACAGGTAAAAAAGATGTGTGAAAAGGGGAGAGGAGGGAGAGCCGACAACAAATGACCAATGGAAGACAGTGGGTGACATTGTGGCTTCCAGGATTCAGCGTTGTTGTTGCGGAGCGCTCCCTGATACAGGGGACAGAAGTTTCTGCATTACATGATAGAAGACTAACAGGAGGGAGAAGCAGTGTTTTTAAAGCGGTTGTAATAATGTAATAATTTTGCTAGTAAAAAAAATCTTGATAAAAAGAAGTAGGAGAAAGGGAATGGTTTGCTTCTCTTAGAACAGAGAGAAATTGTCTATTCTCCAAAGGACACTGGCAAAAAACTGGTGTTAAATTGGGCTGTCTGTACAATTCTTGTTTGCTAGTATCCAAACTCCTGAAGGCATCTGCAACCCCTTGTACCTGACTACTTTTCTTGTGTTCTGTAATGTACACTTAAGTAGGATAATTTAATTTATTAACCACTTAAGAGCCGGACCAATACGCTGGTAAATGACCCAAGGTGTTTTTTGCGATTCGGCACTGCGTCGCTTTAGCAGACAATTGCGCGGTCGTGCGACGTGGCTCCCAAACAAAATGTGCGTCCTTTTCTTCCCACAAATAGAGCTTTCTTTTGGTGGTATTTGATCATTTTGAAAAAAAAACAACACAATTCTTTACTTTTTGTTAAAAAAAAAAATCAAATAAACTAAATTTTAGTCAAACATTTAGGCCAACATTTATTTAGCCACATGTCTTTAGTAAAAAAAAAAAATGCAATAAAAAAAATAGCTACCTAGCGGGAACAGCGACACTAATACAGCGATCAGAAAAATGATCGCTTAGTGACGCTGGCAATAGGGAGTGAAAGGGTTAACTAGGGCGGTGATTAGGGGGTTAAAACTTTATTAGGGGGGGTGGGGGGGCTATCCTGAACCTAACACTAACTGACTTTTACACTGCCTGTCACACTGACACTAAATGCAGTGAATAGATCACTGCATTCAGTGACACTGTGACAGGGGGGGTGGGGGGGCAGATCGCAAGGGGTTAAGTGTGCCTATGTGTGTGTATGTCAGTGTAGTGTTCGTGCACACTTACTGTGAGGTGTTTCTCTCGTCGCAGCGGTTGGAAATACCGCTGCGATGAGAGATTACATCACTTCCCCCTTCCTGTGTAAACACAGGAAGAGGAAGTGACAGGGCGGGGGAGCGCAGCGATTGGCTGGGAGCGATCGCGGGGGGGCGGGCAAAGACGGACATTCGCCCGCTCGTCCCGGATGGCTCCCGGAGACACGGGGACCGCCGCACGCCGCGGAGGGGGTCCCGGTCGGACCCCCGACCCGCTACTGGGCGAGGACGTATATTTACGCCCTTGTGCCCAGCCGTGCCCTTCTGTGGATGTAAATGTGCGTGCGGCGGTCCTTAAGTGGTTAATGTACTTATTATAATGTAAAATGTATTATCATCGGTAATAAAGATTTTTGAGTGACCGTATATAAATTGGATGTATCATCAGAAAAGCTTAGTTTATTACCATGTAAAAGTTTCAATGCACTCACACAGCCTTCAGCACCCAGACCACATTGCTTAGAAGAATAAAGTCAATGACTGTTTGAAATAATTGTACTGAATTTATACTCAACTCAGATAAACATTAATATAATCTTTAAAATGAAAAAGTATTCCCTGGACAATTATAGGTTATCTAAGGAGACACCACATCAGTTGCTGCTTTTAGCTTCATTTGCGTCACTGAAGCCTTTAACTGAGCCATTTTATGAGGGATAAGCCTACATTCTGACATGTGTTTATAAATTTCAGCTTAAGCTATTTAGCTCCGTAAACAGGCTATTATAAAGCAAACTGACTAGGGAGACTTAGGACAAAATGTGAAATAGTGTCTAGAGCTCCACCTGCTGGCTAAATATAATACATAATTATATTCAAAATTTTATAATAACCTAAAAAAGAAAATACTTTAAAATAATTTAAATTTTTTTAGTCTTCAACATAAATTTGTACAAAACTAGAACATATTCCTTTTAGGAACAGAAAATCATGATTTGCTCTTTATAATATACACAGAGGTTTATCAGGACAACATTGCAGAATTATCCATTTACATGGTACTTTTCTCACAGGAAAACAGACTGTATCCTATTGCGTGGGAAAAATTATCTTACATTTCTATCTATCTCTAAAAAACAAACTCCACTGTATTCTTTCGGGAAACCTTATGATGCAAATAAAGGATAAAGTATCTGGAAACCTAAAATTTAGCTTACCCAAACATCTCACAAATAAAGTGAGTAAATAATGTGAGCAAAGAATGATATACAAACTGTGCTCAATATATCTTACATATCACTGCCTAGCTTTTTGGGTAGCCGCTACAGCAACTTGCTATACAAACAGAAAGATATATTTTATCTGAAATGAACCCCTCAGCCTTTTTAAAGTTTTATTATTCATGACCAAAGCAGTCACTGCAGTTACCTAGTAATGCCCATAGATACTGCATTTTGCAATCAAGATACATGCAGCTGGGTTCAAATGGAACACACACAGCATTTGACAGGAAAGGGCTGTTCTTAACCTGGTTGCCTGTAGTTATCTTAATAGGACATGCCCTATTCAAAGGAACGCAAATCAAACCTTCCTCTGAACTGCAATGTGTACTGCTCAACTGAATGCAATAGGATATTGCTGACCTGCATTTGTTGTGCAATCCCAACATACCTTATATACTATAAGCCAACCTGAATATAAGCCGAGGCACCTAATTTTACAACAAAAAAACAGGGAAAATTTATTGACTTGAGTATAAGCCTAGTGTGGGAAATGCAGCAGCTACTATAAGTGGAAAAGAGGGTCAACAATGCCCATCTGCAGCCTCCCTGTGCCCATTTGCAGCCTCACTGTGCTTCACTGTGCTCATTTGCAGCTTCACTGTGCCCATTTGCAGCCTCACTGTGCCCATCTGCAGCCTCACTGTGCCCACCTGCAGCCAAACTGTGCCCATTTTCAGCTTCACTGTGCCCATTTGCATCCTCACTGTGCTCATCTGCAGCCTCACTGTGCCCATCTGTAGCCTCACTGTGCCCATCTGCATTCCTTACTGTACTCATCTGCATGCCTGACTGTGCCCATCTGCATGCCTCACTGTGCCCATCTGCATGCCTCATGTACCTGATCTCCCGATGTGTCCACTGTATCATGCAGGCTTAACTGCATTCGGTGGCCGTCCACTGTAACAAAGCCCTGCCTCCTCGTCCGTGATAGACGGAACACTGATTCAGTTTCCCAGTAGTGCAGGCATGTCCAAAGTCCGGCCCGGGGGCCAAATGCGGCCCCCCTGTTGATTTAATATGGCCCCCTGGGGATTTGGATATATATATTGTTTGTGGCCCCCCAGAGCCACAACAGATATATATTGTATTTATTGGCGCTGCCTTGGAGGGGACATGGAGGGGGCAGGACGAGCGCCGTCAGATTACATTAGGAGAATCTCCTGTTTACTCAGCAGCGTCTCTATTGGAATTCCAGTCTCCTGGGATGCCATTGGACGACTGTTCTGTCTATCATAGGAGGTGGGACTTTGTATTAAAAAGGCCACAGAGTAAACAAGAGATTCTCCTGTTTGTAATCTGTCGGCACTCGTCCCGCCCCCTTTGTTCTGCCCTCCGAGGCTGCAGATGGGCATCGATTAGGCTGCACTCATGGCAATGGTTAGGCTGCATTCAGGGCACATGTGAGGCTGCATTTATGGTACATGTGAGGCTGCATTCATGGCACATGTGAGGTTGCAATAGTAAGGCTGCATTGATTGCAATGGTAAAGCTGCATTGATTGCAATGGTAAGACTGCATTGATTGCAATGGTAAGGCTGCATTCATGGCACATGTAAGGCTGCATTCATGGCACATGTGAGGCTGCATTGGTTGCAATGGTAAGGCTGCATTATTTGCAATGGTAAGGCTGCATTCATGGCAATGGTGATGCTGCATTAATGGCAATGGTAAGATATATACGGTATATCCAAATAACACGCCCAAGCTCATCCTTAGTCCTAAGCAGCGCTCTGGTATTCGTTGGGGCCTCAAAAAAAAGATATATACGGTATATCCAAATAACACGCCCAAGCTCATCTCTTCACCACACACAGCCACAAAGGGAAGGTTGGGCAGTGTATTAGTGCTCAGACGAACACACTTAGACCGCATTTTAATGGTTCAAAGAATGTCAGGTAAATAGTAGGCCCTCACGCATGTTCACTTAATCAAATCTGGCCCTCTTTGAAAAAAGTTTGGACACCCCTGCAGTAGTGAGTCAGTGTTCAATGTTCCGTCTATAATGGACGAGGACGAGGTGAGGCTTTGTTACAGTGGATAGCCGCCGACAGACTGCATGACACAGAGAGAGACTCCAGTATAAGCTGAGGCAGGCTTTTTCAGCGCAAGAAAAGTGCTGAAACAGTTGGCTTATACTCGAGTATATATGGTATATTAACCCCCCTGGCGGTATGATTATTTCAGATTTTAGCTGCTAAAAGCGGTACCATTATTTTGCATGGAAATGTGGCGTTTTACATTATAGGCCTATAATTCTTAGAAATAACTCACTTAAATCTGTCCAAACAAGAGTCTAGTAGACATCACAGGTATAATAAAGTTTGAAAAACAAAATCATAAATTATAATATAATAAATAACTATAAATAATTATAACAAATAATAATATAATTATAATAAAAATTAATTAATAATGTAATCCAATCAAAAACACTGAAATTTGCTCAGTTGCAGAATTGTCGCTGTCATTACTTTTATTTTTTTATGACGAATTTCCCCACAAATTGTTATCGCTCAATTCTGCAAGTGATTATAATTTATTATCGCTGTTTTTTAGCTGGTCTAAAACCACTTTTGACATAAAGGGACACTTTTGGTTGCTATGGACAATCTACAGTTTGCAGGCAGAAAGAACAGTTTTTGTTATACAAAAGTACATGCAGAACACTGGGCAGACCACCAGGGACAAAGGGTGTGTGTATTTTTTACATACAGTACTGTAATCTATAACATTACAGTATACTGTATGTAATGTGTTTATTTACTTTTTTGAATTTGGCGCCGATCTCCGCCCCCGGGCGTCGTAACGTCGCAGGGAACGGAGCTCGGCGGCACACAGGCACTGTGTGAATCGAGCAAGGACACCACTCGATCACACAGCGGAGAGGCATCGCAGGATCCAGGAACAAGGTAAGTAATGTGTGCCTGTGGATGCTGCGAGGAGATCCCGAGTCTGGCTTGGGGTTACCGCTTTTGGTGATGAAATTACATCCCGAGCCAGACTCGGGAATACCCCCAGGGGGGGTTAAGTACAGGAAAACAAAGCCTGTCGACATCAGCCCTTGCTAACCAAAAAAAAAAAACTCTTTCCAGCCAGAGAGGTCCAGAAGCAAAGAACTCTGTCTAATTATGAGATGAGCCAAGAGATAAGGGTCTCTTACTGGAAATAGGTTGCTGCATTTTAACTATCTGGCTCACTGCTAAAGGAAAACAATCTCACACCCCTAGTCCAGGGTTTACCTTGGTGTTTTTAAAATTATTAGCAGACAGCTGAACACCTTTTGAGGCTTGCACTTAGGCAGGACTTAAAGTATATTTAAAAATAATACTTTTTTTAGTTTTGGATAGAGTGGACATGATTTAGAACCTCTGTCAGGTTTCTATTGCTATCTGTGCCCCCATTAGGGAGGTTCACCATCTCCTTTTGTTCCGTTTACCGTTATCATTGAATGTGAAAGTAAAACAAATCTCACATTTTGGGTTGTCCCGAGAACAGTAATGCCACGTATATGTATGCAAGTGGTATCTCGCGCCAAAATACTTCTGTGGTGCTAAGTTAAAGAGCTGCTACCCTAAAATAATCAATGATTACCTGAAATTGGAATAGGGGGTGGGTGCGCTAGTAAATGAACATAATAAAACACAATAAAATACATAAAAGTGAATAAATATTATGGTGCTAGATGATCTAGCGTGAAAGTCCATAGGGGCCATTCATGTCAATACTGAAAAAAATCAACATAGAAGGCACACACGTGATCAAAATACAAATTGAAATGCAAATAAATACAAGTGTGAAAAAATCAATGTATATTCCGTGAGTCCATATAAAAATCTTTGAGTGAATTAGATCAGGTTCACTGTTCTTGTGATGTGTAGTCCACCTTCACCAATACAAATATTCAGCACCCAAGGTGAAATGAGTGAAATTAATCCTTACCAGATGAAAATGACCTTTAATTTGCTACCAAAAGAAGGAGTCATTAACAGCTTGTGCAGTAATGCCTGCAAATGCAACCGCGACCTGGTACTGGATGTGCTTGTGTTCAGATGAGTTCCAATGGTCACATGAAATAATAAGATGATGCCAACATAGTGTAAACCAGTTTAATAAAATTAAAGAAAGTATAAAATGCAGATTGGCTGCTTACATTGGGTGGTGCCCCAAACCCGGCACTGAGGCTAAGTCGCGTTGGGGATAAAGTTTTACTGGTCCCGAGCGCTAGACAGATGTCTCTGGCGTGCGTTCCATTCAGTTGGAGTTCGGAACCAGCGGGACAGGAAGTGACGAGTAGAGCGTGGATACGTACCGCCTCGTTTTTTAACCGGCTTTTTAACCATCAGAAAATTTTAAAACAGGTTCTATTTTTTTTCACCAATGGGGAAAAAAACGATGGGGCCCACACACGATCGGTTCGCCCAATGAAACCGGTCCATCGGACCGTTTTCATCGGACGAACCGATCGTGTGTACAGGGCATTAGAGATTGGACATCTTCTAATGGGGACACTAGATAAGGTGACAACCAGGAATTTCCTCACTTTAAATGGATTTTCTCACACTTTCTGTTGTGGTTATGGGATAGGAAGTGAAGGGAGATTCTTAAGTAATATTCATATATAACTATCTCAACTTGTCTGACAGCTCAGGATCACACTTTAACAATTTCATTTCAATGTGAGTGATGTGGAACAAGCGGTTAAAGCATGTTTCCTCAGCATATCATATACAGATGACAAATGTTTGGAAAAAAATATTTCCCTTCCCCAACAAACGCCTAAAAGTTGGAGCAGGAGATTCTTCAGCTTTTAAAATGGAACCGTGGCTTAAACATTTTGTTTGGAGTGGGGAACGATTAGAATCTTTATCTAGGTTACTGCTTGTACCACTGGTCTTACTGTACATAAGCAGTAGTCACTGGGAAAGAAAAAAAGGAGGAATCACTGAGATAGGGAAGGCTTAGAATCTTAGACAGGTCTTTACTGATGCCTGTTTCCTGTTGAAGGAATTTCCCCTATTTTCTGACCTAATAATCATGGACACCGGAACAAAGAGTGGGGGGAAACCAAGGATGCAAACAGCAACCATCTGACAGGGATT
Organism: Rana kukunoris; assembly: GCA_029574335.1. NCBI lineage: Eukaryota > Metazoa > Chordata > Amphibia > Anura > Ranidae > Rana > Rana kukunoris. Next base: position 528,388,025 of record CM056049.1, read on the forward strand.
CTGATATTTCCTCACCTTATCCAAAACTAAAAGACAGATTTTTTGCTTCAGTTAGACTTTAAAAGAGACCTGTAAAAAATCTGGGGGTATTCCCATTGCAAAGCAAGCAGATTAAAAAATTAGTAAATTCAAGACTCCAGACCTCTACATCTGTTCCTGGTCAGTGCCTCTGAAAACGTTAAAGCCACCTGATGAGCATGACAGACAGACAACCAGCATTTTCAAAAGGAGAGGTCAGCAATGGTTGCGTCAATATTTTCTCCAAACAGATTTCCTCCAATGACCAAGGGAGCTTAGAGGAAATGGTTAGCATTACTGGATTAATCAGACTGTACAGTTGCTGCAAATTAGCTTTATTTTTTTGTGTTTTAGTTTGAATTATTAAAAATGTACATGAACTATAGGTTAAGGGGTTATCCTACAAATAAAATATACTACAATAAGTATAGCATAGAGGCATACAGTATATAGATTCATTGTGAATGTGGCTTAACCAACAAGGCAAATCAGATAGCAGTGATAATTTAGAAAGGGCAGTAACCCTATGAATTACATTTTAGTTTGCTGAAGCTAAATCCATGTTACTTGACTGTTCATTGGTTTTACACAATGCACAATCAAGTTAAAGCAAAATGTAATCCGGACATTTTGTTTTTCTAAAGAGAAACAGAATTTTATGCCATTTAAAGACCTCTGGCTTTATTGTGTTAAGACAGCCTATTTAGTTTGAATGGTCACTTACAGACACTCCATCACTTTGGCCAATTTGGGCAGGGACAGAGTCTCTTTAATGGAGAAGCAGGGCCAAATCTATTTTGGCCATATTTCTCCTAGGGATCACAGGTGTACACTTTGTTCTGCACTCCTGTGACCGGTATTCAGCCTGCTGTTGGCTGACGTCACTCAGCCAGTCCAGACTCTAGAGAGATCTCGACTTTAATGTTGCACTCCATCCAGATGCTTGATCGGCAGCTGGCACAGCCTCTCAGAGCCTAAGCCAGCCAGTCCCCCCCCCTTGCAAAGCTTAGTATTCCAGTGAGGTGGTGGTGGTGGTGGTGGTGGTGGGGGGGTGTACCTGAAGCCAGAGTATCCATACCAAACACTCAGTCTTCAGTGCACATTCAGCCCTATGTATGTTCTGATCATGGGCCATACAGTGTCTTTGGCTGTTATGGTGCAGGCAGCCACCATTGGTTGCTAGGTATCCGTGTGGCTGCCACCATCCTAGCAACCACTGGTGCTGTGTGGCCTCCAGTATCTTAGCAACCAATGACAAGGGGAAGGTAGGGGTGTGGTGGTTAGGCAGCAAAAATTCACCCCTGGCACAGCCCTGACTTAAACACACAGTTTTTATTAAAAAAAAAATAAAGTAAAATAAGCTGAAAGAATTTACAGAATATATATTACCAATTTGTAAACAAATCTAGTATAAATGATATTTACCCTATTTAATAAAAAATGCATTCTTGCAATAATTGCACAAAATAATGCATTAGTATACCTAAAAACAATAACACATGTTTACATTTGTTTTTAACTGTGCCAACACTAGTATTAAGGTTTATGTACTAAAGTGTTTGGATATTTACCTTCACTAACTGTACCACAGACATAACAGCAAATTACATGAAATATTCTAAAGCGAGGGGAATTCTCTTCTTAGACAGCTGCACCCCGTAACAGGTGTCCCCTTTGGAAGATTGCTCTTCATCTCTTCATTTTGACATTTTCTATTTCTCACCACTTTCTGTTCCATTGATAATAATCACCAGTACAAAAAAATACCTGAATCTCCCCAATGAAGATAAACAGAACACTTAACACTTGACAGAGGGTTTAACCCCTCCAACTATATCCAAGAAAAGTTTTGCCTTTACGTACACTTAAATTCACACATATAACAGTTGCAAGCCAGGCAATATTTGCTTAGCTCACAAACATATGCAACATCAGTTTCAGAAAAAACATGGTTATGCATCCCTACTTCAGTGACAAATTAAGCATACCTAAGGAGAGTGGTACATGAGGTGTCATATTGGCAATCTCATATCAAGTACTGTATATTCATTTTTATTTTTGCAAACTTACTATACTGTATATATATATATATATATATATATATATACAGTGCAGAAAATAAGTATTTGAACACCCTGCTATTTTGCAAGTTCTCCCACTTGGAAATCATGGAGGGGTCTGAAATTGTCATCGTAGGTGCATGTCCACTGTGAGAGACATAATCCCCCAAAAAATTCCATAAATCACAATTTATGATTTTTTAACTATTTATTTGTATGATACAGCTGCAAAGAAGTATTTGAACACCTGTCTATCAGCTAGAATTCTGACCCTCAAAGACCTGTTAGTCTGCCTTTAAAATGTCCACCTCCACTCCATTTATTATCCTAAATTAGATGCACCTGTTTGAGGTCATTAGCTGCATAAAGACACCTGTCCACCCCATACAATCAGTAAGAATCCAACTACTAACATTGCCAAGACCAAAGAGCTGTCCAAAGACACTAGAGACAAAATTGTACACCTCCACAAGGCTGGAAAGGGCTACGGGGAAATTTCCAAGCAGCTTGGTGAAAAAAGGTCCACTGTTGGAGCAATCATTAGAAAATGGAAGAAGCTAAACATGACTGTCAATCTCCCTCGGACTGGGGCTCCATGCAAAATCTCACCTCGTGGGGTCTCAATGATCCTAAGAAAGGTGAGAAATCAGCCCAGGACTACACGGGAGGAGCTGGTCAATGACCTGAAAAGAGCTGGGACCACCGTTTCCAAGGTTACTGTTGGTAATACACTAAGACGTCATGGTTTGAAATCATGCATGGCACGGAAGATTCCCCTGCTTAAACTAGCACATGTCAAGGCCCGTCTTAAGTTTGCCAATGACCATTTGGATGATCCAGAGGAGTCATGGGAGAAAGTCATGTGGTCAGATGAGACCAAAATAGAACTTTTTGGTCATAATTCCACTAACCGTGTTTGGAGGAAGAAGAATGATGAGAACCATCCCAAGAACACCATCCCTACTGTGAAGAATGGGGGTGGTAGCATCATGCTTTGGGGGTGTTTTTCTGCACATGGGACAGGGCGACAGCACTGTATTAAGGAGAGGATGACCGGGGCCATGTATTGCGAGATTTTGGGCAACAACCTCCTTCCCTCAGTTAGAGCTTTGAAGATGGGTCAAGGCTGGGTCTTCCAACATGACAATGACCCGAAGCACACAGCCAGGATAACCAAGGAGTGGCTCTGTAAGAAGCATATCAAGGTTCTGGCGTGGCCTAGCCAGTCTCCAGACCTAAACCCAATAGAGAATCTTTGGAGGGAGCTCAAACTCCGTGTTTCTCAGCGACAGCCCAGAAACCTGACTGATCTAGAGAAGATCTGTGTGGAGGAGTGGGCCAAAATCCCTCCTCCAGTGTGTGCAAACCTGGTGAAAAACTACAAGAAACGTTTGACCTCTGTAATTGCAAACAAAGGCTACTGCACCAAATATTAACATTGATTTTCTCAGGTGTTCAAATACTTCTTTGCAGCTGTATCATACAAATAAATAGTTAAAAAAATCATACATTGTGATTTCTGGAATTTTTTTTTTGATTATGTCTCTCACAGTGGACATGCACCTACGATGACAATTTCAGTCCCCTCCATGATTTCCAAGTGGGAGAACTTGCAAAATAGCAGGGTGTTCAAATACTTATTTTCTGCACTGTATATATATATACACATATATATTTTAACTACAGAAGCTTCTGCTTATCACTTACCCTTGTATGTGTCCGAATGTGCATCTTTAGTCCATCATTCTTACTGAAGGCTTTGTCACAGTAAGGACACTGGTAGGGGCGCTCACCTGCAAACAAGATAAGCATCACAATTACCAAATGTACTCCATGGCTGAAAAGCACTGCCCTCACACATCAGGAAAGCACAGCATGACTATGTCAAAGGAGGCACATTTTTCTAGCCTGAGGTTCATGTTCATTTACGAAAAGAGTTAAAAAGAGAGTGAAGATCTGGGCTTTTAAAAACTTCACATAAAGAACAAAAGAACACACTGGCTACATGCTGGGCCAGATCAAAGCACCACTTCTAGCCGCCTGATGTTTCCTAACAACATATGAATGCATGCAGAGATATGCAAGGCAAATATGACAGTCCAGTTAATGGGTGAATTATGAACCATTTTGTTGTGGCTGGAATTTTTATTCAGAGTGTTGCTTTGATACACACTATTCGTAAAGGGTGCTAACATCGCTACACATCTGTTGAACATTTTCACCATCTGGACTGCAGCCATCACATTTAATTACTGTAATAATCAAATCCTCCCCATTCTCTATATTTAACTAACAAAGTACATTTACTTTCAAAAAAGTACAGTAGTTTCAAGTGCAATATTCAAATTTAAGAAATTGCAACAGAGTTCACCAACAATTCTAGTTTAGGGCAAAACATGCATGGCATTTAATGAAACACCACAAAGCAGCAATCCTTTGTAAACTGTGAGCTAGGCACTGTAAAATTCACTGTGTTGGTATAAGATCTTTTATTTTCCTCCCAGTAGCACAAAAACAAATTAAGTGTCTTTAAAGTGAAACTGTGAACACTTAACAATTGGAGTTGTCATTTTTGACTTGGCTATGAAACATGCAGGCTCTGGCATTATGTCAGGTCACCTGGGGTCAGATGACAAGTGCACCCCGTATGAGGCAGGGGTGCACCACAAGGTAGTGAATCCTATAGCAGACTGCTGCGGATGGACCACAGAGTGGGTATGGAGGAGAGGTTTGCTGGGGCACAAACGGGAATCCTATAGGAAGCTTGAGCCCAAGATTCCCCAGGGCACAGAATCTAAGATCCAGCTGGTATTCACCAAAGCCTCTAGTGGTGAGGATGGCCTTAGCTGCAACTGGATCCAGGTCGTGACCCCCGGAGTCCCCTAGGTCACGCTCCGTAGGGAGAGAGGGAAAGCAGCCACTCAGGACACAAGAGATAGTGATGGGTAAGCTGAGGTCGGGGCAACAAGCAGACGAGGATAACCAAGGGACAGGACAAGGGTCAGGATCACAGGCAAACAGGAGTAGTCGGAGACAAGCCAAAGTCGGTACACAGAGATAACGTTGCACGCAGCAAGCAGGAACACAATACTAACAAACAACATTAATTAGCAAAGCAGACCAGCAGTGCATTGGTTAATATAGAGTTCATGGGATGGTCTGGGTGGAGCCATACAGGGAGGAGAGATGATAAAGGCAGCCAGATAAGAGAGTCTGGCCTCTAATGAACACATGGAGAGACAGGTAAGCTGCCAGACATTATTGCATATGCATGACACATTATCATAATTTCGGTTGACTAACCTACTAAGTCACTGACCTGGAACAAGCATGTAACCAGCAAATTCTAAAAGGTAAATTTCAATTTTCTGTACTAGTCAAAATTGGAGGCTCACTATATAATAAAGGCAGGATTAGAATTGTATCTTTTTGTGCACAGTAATCTCCATACCTAAAATGTTATCCTACCTTGCTCCCAAACAGAGAAATCTTTGTAAAGTCATCAGTTGCTGGCTTAAATATTTTTATGTTCTGCCCACTGGGAGAGAGTTCCACCATGTTTCCTATTTCACCTGCTTGTGTAGGCAGTCTATGGCTAAACATTTTGCGGTGGTAGGCAGCACTGTGGCCGTTGACATCTGAGCTCCGTACTGATAGGTGATTAGATGCTGAGCTCAAAATTAAGTAGTGGGTGGAGCCAGATTGGTAGAGGACAGTTTCATTTTAACAAGTCTGCCCACTAATTAAGGAAACACTGAAATAATTAAATCATAGCTAATGGAGCTAAAACTATGAGGGAGCATTTAGGGCACCAGTCATCCTACAGCACAAAGTGTAGGTGGAGGTGTCCAGTATGTGCTGACTTTCTATAATGATTACAGAAAACAGAAGAAGATTTTTTTTATTTGAGTTCACAGATTGAAAAAGTAAAAAAATATATTCTCTTGATATAAAAAATAAATAAAAATCCCACAGATGAGCTTTAACAGTAGTTATCCTTTAACCTCCTGTTATAATCTCTTTCTTATCAGTCATGTAAACTACTGGTATATAAAAATCCACAACTGGTAAACAAGAGCCAGAAAATAAATAATTTTAAATCTTGAATGGATAAAGTCAGCCATGACTTCTGAATCAGAGTCTTCTGGCTGGATGCTATGACCTTCTATTTAGGTATACTAGCTACCCAATTTTCCAACTCATACTTACCATAGCTACCGATTCCTGTGTGAAATATTTGATTATAACACATAGGGGTTTATTTACTAATACTGAAAATATGGTGCAGCTGTACATGGTAGCCAATCAGCTTCTAAGTTCAGCTTTAAAAAAAAAAAAAAAGACTTGGGAGCTTATTGGTTTCTATGCAGAGCTTTACCAGTTTTTGCACACTCACGTTTTAGTAAATCAACCCCCATTAGTATTGCTGTCCCAAATAATGCTAAAGCTATCACTAAATATCAAAATTTCAACTTTTCTATACTGACGTTTAGACCCCATTAACACCTGAGGGTTTTGTAGCTTGAAGCCTGAAGCTACTAAACGCTGGAGGTGGGAAAAAATCATCTATTCTCTATGGAGATGGTTCACATCTCCACTCCAAAACGTCCTGAAGCCATAAGCTCTAAAACGCCTGAAGCTCAAACAAGTTCTGGGACTTTTTTTTAGGCAGATTTGGGCGTTTTCCTGCTTTTTACATTGGTGACCTTTTGACCTGTACAAAATCACGGCACAACGCGGTAAAAAACGCCACAAAAATCATGGCAAAATCGCGGTAAAGATACGTGACTTTCTGCCTGAAAACATCTATGCTCAGGTGTGAATGGGGCCTTAAACCTGAACAAGCAAGTATGGAGAGAAGGATCACGCTACCTACCACAATACTGGCACATACAGATATATCTCAGCACCGTTGTGTGGGGAGAATGGAGGGGAATGAATGCTTCCATTCTATTTGCATAAACTCTTTGGGAGATTCAGAAGCTTCCTATGTGCACTGAGATGGAAAAAATAGGTAGGCTGCAATACTATATGGCAGTGTTCGTCAGCCCTGTCCTCAGGGCCCACTAACTGGCCAGGTTTGCAAGATAACTGAAATACATCACAGGTGATATAATTTGCTGCTCAGTGATTGCATTATTCTAGTCTGCATCTTCCCAAGGTAATACATAAAACCTGGCCTGTTAGTGGGCCCTGAGGACAGGGTTGATGACCACTGCTATATGGTACTTATACTTCAATGCTATACCTGCTGTAGCTGTATAATATGTGATTATACTTGATTCAGACAGTATTGATACACTTAAAATTATATTTTGTGTTATAATGAAATCCCACTGCAGAAGTTTCCTTTAGAAAATATAACATTAAAATAGGGTATTTTTCTTAACATTTATTAAAATATAACTTAGTACTAGTACCCTTTTTAAGATATGTATTTGCAAATCTGAAGATTTTTTATATACCGTATATCTATAGATCTTTATCTATATATCATTTATTTTTTAAGGTTAGTGCTAAGTTAACCATGTCCAGACAATGTTAGCAAACTGTCGGCAGACCTGATGGTGTGATCAGAACTCTGTTTATCCAATTGAAGGTGTTTATGTCCCATGGTTCAGACCTGGATAACCCTTATAAGATCCAAGTCCCTGAGTGTCAATCCCTGATACATACAAATTGTTGCTTGGAATCTACAAAGGTCAAGGCATTTTCTGATGAAGGCAGACTCATGGGAATTCCCAATCTCAACTGTGAAGATGATTTATAGTACCGTCATAGCTGATTATTCATAAAGGGAACACATGCTGTATTTAATGTTACTTTTTAATGCTGCTAAAATGTATAGCCAACTCAAAGCATCTACAACAACATAATGTTCACTACTAAAAAAACATTTTTATTATATAGGTAATAAAATAAAATGTTGCTTCCATATGCAGGAAAAGCTAGGAAAGCAAGTATGTGTGCCTATAGATGGCACATACTAATGTGCTAAAGCAGTAATAAACCAACAAAAAAAAAATGAAATATATTGCAGATTACCAATCATTAGGTGTAGTGGCTGCATTGCTTTTTTATTAGGCTGTTTTCCCCTCTGTATTAGAGTGCCCCAATCTCTGGATGAAGGAACATGGGCACAGCAGGCAGCAGCAATCGGGGGGTTGTTAGATGTACTAGCAGATATAGATACACTAAAAAATGTAAGCAAAACTTCAGCTCACATTGCAGTTACACAAGCAGTTACAGCAACAGTTTAATTCCCTTGGGATAAAAGCTTTTCATAAATGAATAAAAGCTGATCATTGTAAGTGCCCCTTTCAGTGGTAAATAGTTAATTTTTGACACTATAAACTGCTACTTTTTATAGGACAGCTTGTTCTGTTCAAAAACAACTGACTTTTCCCGCCGGGATTCCCAGCAGTTTTTCTATGGGGAAACACTGCGAGGGAGCATACACACGGCCTAGATTCCCGGAAAACCTTTCGTGTGTACACGTGAAAAGTTACCAAGCAGGTTCTCGGTTTTCCCATTGGGATTTCTGGCGGACTTTATACCACCGCGAATCCCAGTAGTGTGTACAGGGCTTCAGAATTGGTAAGCTGCAATAAATTTAATATTTGCTTTTAGATTTAATTCTAATTTAAGTTGCCAGAAAGCAGAAATTAAGGGTCTAGAGGAGGGCTAGCACATGAAATGACTTAGAGGGCCGGATTCGGCCCCGCGGGCCTTGTGTTTGAGACCTCTGATCTAGAAAAAAATGAAGTTCAATTCTTACAAGCATGCGTCGACTTGATTCTGAGCATGCGTAGATTTTTAACCAATGGTCGTGCCTACTAACAATCGGTTTTGACCTATCGGTTAGGAGTCCATAGGTTAATTTTAAAGCAAGTTGGCTTTTTTTTAACCTAAGGTTAAATAACCTATGGGGCCCACACATGATCGGTTTTGACCAATGAAAACAGTCCATCAGACCGTTGTCCTCTGGCTATCCTATCGTGTGTACGAGGCCTAAGGCACGTTTCTCAAATTTCTTTCCAATTGATATGCACCTGGTAGGTTATATAGTTTTAGCTGTTCATCGTCCAATATGTTTTGTTTCTTTTATTTTACTAACTTCATAGCTCTCCAATATGCATATAGCGAGGACACGTTCTTTAAACCCTACCATGCATTATCTTCTACTACTAAAGCCCCATACACACTATCAGTTTTCCTGCAGGTTTTTCTCTGCAGGTTTTCCAAAACTATCTAATATGAGGTCAAACCTTAAGAGTTTCAATTTGTATGTAATCAGGCAGGCCCTTTTTTTGTTTTTTGGTAAACCTTAAGAGAAAAACCTGCAGGAAAACTGAAAGTGTGTATGGGGCTTAACTGTCATGTGGGCACATCATCCCTGCCCTTTAGGCATACTGAAAGGGAAGACTTTCTCTGTATCCTATATATAATATGCTTGCTTTATGTTGCATTGAATTTCACATCTAAAGGCACTAATAGGTACATTTTTTAACACACATGCTGTCTGCATGCTCTTGTTGATCACATCCTTCCTTACCCCTCTGGTTTACCAGCAGGTAAGACCGTAATAGACAAATTCAAAGACTAACAAGGATATGCAAGCAATATGTGAAGGCACTGATTGAGGTTTGCACGACAATCTGAAAAAACTGAAGAAGCTTGTTGGTACCTGTAAGTTCCTGTTTTATAGTTTTGAGATCAGTTTAACATATTTTTACATACAGTAATAGTATTCATCATTCATACACAATGAAGACAATGTTTATCTGATGTGAAGGAACAGTTTGTTTTGTAATTCTCTGCTACTCCTAATTCCAACTAAAGTGGCATTCTCTAAAACGTTAATATTTACAACACACAAAAACAAAGGCCGCTACTTAAATCCCTTTTTAAACTTTATATTCCTGGACCATCATATGGTATGATTTTTAACCGATTTTTGATTGGAAATATCCTAAAATACCTTTGTACATATTGTATATCCCGTTCTCTTATGCCAGTGCACTAGGCTGCTGTAGAAAAGTAATGACAGCAGCTCATCGCTAGCAACTTTATGCAAACCTGTAATTGTAATCTGACCAGGTCTGTTATATTATAGAGTGCACAGGACAGTGCAGTCAAACTCTGAGGTCTATCAGGCTGTAAATCCAGTTTAAGGCAGACTTCTCTGCTGCTATAATGGGAAAATGAAAGTAAGAGCATGAAAATGGAGGCTGGTAGTAAATGTCTGTCTGATTTAATATATATTTACAAGATTTCAATGGGGCTTTAAGGTGGTTATGTTAAAAATATTTTTGAGGATGGATGTCACCATCAATATGGAACCTAAATATCAGCACTAAACTAGCTTGATTTATTTTTGTGACAAGCGCTGCCCACTAACATTCCTGCTGTCACCACTGCGTGGCTAGCTGCTATGTATATTCTGCCTACAACACATATGCTTTATATTAATTGCTTCAAATCCTCGTTAGAATGGCCTAAACATCAAAGTTACAGCACTGTAACTAAAGCTGACCATACACTAGGGATCGAAAAAAAAGGAAATTTTCCACTGCAGTGATGAGAATATTCATAGGAGCAATATGGAGAAAAATTATCGGACAAATTAATTTCAAACAGTGTATGTGGTTTTTGATCAGGAAAGTCCATTTATCTTAAAACCGATTGATAAAATCAAACACAATTTAAAGTGCCTTTGAATGATGTCCTTTAAAGTGGAGGTTCACACAAAAAGTGAACCTCCGTTTTTTGGATCCCTCCCTCAGGTATTTGCACCACTTTCGGGTCTGATCCACGCAGGGAATCCAGCCTGTGATGTCACCCCCCCCCTGTCTTTGGGAAACACTGTTATCAGGAGAGAGCGGGGACCAGTGACAGTGCACCGCGATCCTCGCGCATGCGCAGTAGGGAATCGGGCAGTGAAGCCGTCAGGCCGTATTTGTAGCTGCTGACTTAAAAAAATTTAAAAAATCGGCGTAACCTCCATTTTAAGTCATCAAATGTCCTGTGAATTTTCACATGAATGTTCATACGAATGTTTGCTAGGGTATGGCCAGCTAGCTATCACTAAAGTAATAATTCTGACTAGCATGGAATTGCCTAATATTACAATTTGGGGAGGTTTAAAAGGGTTCACAGGAAACTGGAAATGTAAAAAGAGAGATGACATGGCATGCCAAGTTGTTCTTTAACCACTTAAGGACCGGACCAATACGCTGGTAAATGACCAAAGGGGTTTTTACAATTCGGCACTGCGTCGCTTTAACAGACAATTGCACGGTCGTGCGACATGGCTCCCAAACAAAATTTGCGTCCTTTTCTTCCCACAAATAGAGCTTTCTTTTGGTGGTATTTGTTCGCCTATGCGATTTTTATTCTTTGCGCTATATACAAAAATAGAGCATAATTTTTGAAAAAAAATCAATATTTTTTACTTTTTGTTATAAGAAAAATCAAATAAACAAAATTTTAGTCAAACATTTAGGCCAAAATTAATTTAGCTACATGTCTTTAGTAAAAAAAGATTCACAATAAAAAAAAAATAGCTACCTAGCGGGAACAGCGACACTAATACAGCTATCAAAAAAATGATCGCTTAGTGACACTGGCAATAGGGAGTGAAAGGGTTAACTAGGGCAGTGATCAAGGGGTTAAAAATTTATTAGGAGGGGGTACGGTGGCTACCCTGAACCTAACACTAACTGCCTGTCACACTGACACTAAATGCAGTGATCATACATATATGATCACTGCATTCAGTGACACTGTGACAGGGGGGGGGGGTGATCGCAAAGGGTTAAGTGTGCCTGCGTGTCCTGGTGTCAGTGTAGTGTTGTGCAGACTTACTATGTGATGTGATCTCTCCTCAGCGGCAGTTGAAAAAAACGCCGAGAGCAGAGATCACATCACTTCCCTCTTCCTGTGTTTACACAGGAGGAGGAAGGGACACTGCAGGGGAGCACGTGCATTGGCTGGGAGCGATTCCGAGGGGGCGGACAAAAACGAACCGCCGCCCCCTCAGCACGGATCGCTCCTACAGACACCGGGACCGTCGCTTGTACCGGGGGGGGGGGGCTCGATCTGACCCCTGACCCACGTCAAGGCAGCCACGTACAGGTACGTTGATGTGCCTGTCCGTGCCATTCTGCCGACGTAAATGTACATGCGGCGGTCCTTAAGTGGTTAAAAATGTGCTTATGAACTAAATTGCTGTTAAATTATGTGAGTTTGGGAGGTTTAAAACCAAAAAAAAAAAAACCATGAAGGCCTTGTTCACACAGGCTTTAGCTTGTAGTGTGTATACAGAATATAAAGCAACCTACAGATTGTTTAACATGAAAACCAGCACTCCCATTTGTGGGTTGCTTTAAATCATCAACAAAGCTTTTTGAATGATTTGTAGGTGCTTTTTAGCACCCCTGAAGCCCCTGTTGATAAGGCACACATTTGCGAACACATCTTCAAACACAGCAACCTTTTCATTTATAGAATTTTAATATATTTACAGAAGTTTAATGAACATGGAATACCTACCTCTCTTGCAGCCTCTGACTCCAATCTTTCCAGTAGTAAAAAAAGATTCCCTAATTTTAAGGATTGTTTCCTGGTCTCCCGACACACTGTGGTTCCTCCTGTGTGGCCTTTGCATCACTACAGGATACAATAGTGATATAGGGGCTGGTGGATTGAACACTAAGTGCAGGGGGGGGGGGTCAGATTTTCCCAGGAACTTCAAATTCTGCAAGATTTTTCTATTTTCTGTCAAATACTGCAGTGGCCCAGGCTTGAGGGGAAGGGAGTATTTTAATCAGGACTACACCTCCTATTCTTTACAGGCAAGAAAGCTGCCATCTAAACAAGCCACAGATGGATAAAACATTTGGTAGGTTCATAAGGAACCAAATGAATTTCAATCAATCTTTAAACCGTTTTGTTTGAAAACTTTCCTTACAAACAGCTGCAGGACTGATCAGTGTATTCTGAGAACAGAGGAGTCTCTGCTGTCAATATACAATAACACAGCAGGGGGATTCCTTCCTCCACCTCACTTGTGTGGATGGGGGAATCTGTTTAGTTTTTTTTTTTCAATCAGCACTGATCAATGTATGGCCAGTCTTAGGCTCTGCTTGTCCTGCAATTGTAATCAGTTATCACACCAGCCATATAATGACTTGACAGTTTGGCTGAGAGCACAAGAAGCTGTAACAGTTATCATTTATGATATTCCTTGAATTTAACTGTTTTGGAAAACAGTTAAATCGATGGGTTTAGTTATGCTTTAATGTCTTCTATGCAGAAGGCCCCTTTTTTTAAAAAAAAGACTGATTGAAGCAAACAATTCACTTAAACTTTTCATGTTAGAAATTAAATTTTACATTTATTTCAGTTTTTCTAGATGTTTGTCTTTAGTGAAGGTTAACTAATAATACTGCATAAAGCAAAACGAGTCTTACATGTTTCTTTTAGTCATAAAAAAGCATACCTCCTAACGTTTCTGAATTTTTAAACAATATCTTCTTTGATTTAAGTGTTTTCTAATCTATACATTCGATTTTTTTCAATAATTACCATGTGTGGCTGAAAATTAAGATGCAATTTGGCACAAAAACATATGGGAAAACCAATTGTCTTTACCAAAGGCAAAGAAAACATAATAAATGGCTACCTATTGTGGGGTTGCCTATAGAGATACCATGACCCAGGACTGCGAACAACTCCAATTAAACCTCATGTATTTTAAAGGGCTACAAAGTATATTTCTCATGCAAATTAGCACAACAGATTCAACCAGTGAGTAATGTCTTTAGGATGGGCAATGGTATCTCTAGTTATAAGTTGATCACAAGCTGAACATTCATTTCTGAATGTTTTAACATACTCCTTGTCTATAAATGAGATTTCTGCAGCTCTCCTTGTGAATACAGTCGTTTCTCTCCCACGCTACGATGTGTTTGTGATCAATTCAAGACCATTTAAAAAAGTCTCATGTGCCTGAAAACCTTAGGACAAAGAATCTGTAGGCATAAGACCTGATGATGGGCAGACAGGATTGTCTATTTTAATTAGTCTAAGTTAAAGAAGCGAAAGGAGGGTGGTGGTCTCTGGAAGCAGACACAACACTCATTGTATTATTTTCTCAAGTATAACAGATATTCATGATCTCATTTATATTTAAAATCTTGCTTTTGCAATGTGAACAAATACCACCATGTTTATTTACTTAATAATCTATGATATGAAAGAAAAATAAGCAATCCAAAAAAAATATATATTTTATTAGATTAGTTGTCTAAACTGATAAACCTTGTACACAGAATCCCTGACAATGTTTTATAGACTAGAGATCTGTGAATTGATAAATTTGTTCAAATCAAGCAAGTCTGATATATTAGAAGCATATTACCAGGTCTGCTTTTTATTGTGTAAGTAATGGATCTCATTGAATCTGTAAGGGACAGGAGAGCAGACACAGCGAAACACAGCTGCCCTGAAAAGTAGCAGATCTGTCTGTGTCTAGTCATTTTTTAACAGATTTGCTTATCTCTACTATCACATATTGAATACTGTATATTCATTGCTTTTTTTCCAATGGGTGGGCAAATCCTGTGGAGTAACAAACAGGGACTGTAGTGTCGACCAAGTGAATGCTGAAATTCTGCAAGGCAGTCATTCTGAGAAGAATATGCAAACACAAGCAAGGAGAATTAAAAAAACAGGATTTTTTGCTTGCGCATGATTGCATGAATGAAGCAGTGGAGGCTGATGCTCAAAATGTTTGGGAGGGGGGGGGGGTTGCAAACAAACTAAAAAATACTGAAATAAAACAACATATGCTGCCACTTGTGCCCATCGTATGCCACCACTTGAGCCCCATCAAATGCCGCCACTTGTGCCCATCAAATGCAGCCACTTGTGCCCCATCAAATTCCATCATTAGTGCCCATTAAATACCGCCACTTGTGCCATATCATATGCATCAACTGGTGCTTATCAAATGCAGCCACTTGTGCCCATTAAATACATCCACTTGTGCCCATTAAATGCCGCCAATTGTGCCCATCATATGCTGCCAGTGTGACCCCCGCCCGCCGTCTGCCCAGAACTTACTGCATCTTAGTGATGGGTCAGGCAGCGGGTGACAATG
This sequence comes from Rana kukunoris, assembly GCA_029574335.1. Classification (NCBI taxonomy): domain Eukaryota; kingdom Metazoa; phylum Chordata; class Amphibia; order Anura; family Ranidae; genus Rana; species Rana kukunoris. The sequence continues at coordinate 528,403,268 of CM056049.1, forward strand.
GCGAGCTGTGGGAAGGCTCCTGTGCCCGCCATGCTTCCCCCTCCTCTGTTTTTCTGTTCTGCTAGGCGTCCAATTGAAGCGCCTGTGCCTTCACCCAATCAGGTAAGGGGTATTAGACCTGTGCTACCTGATTGGCAGAGAGGCGGTTCAGTGTTAGAAAAGCAAACATTAATTTGCTTTCTAACACATCCAGGTGGACTGCGAGCACAATGCGTTACTCTTTGAAGCCTATTAGAGCCTATGGCTCTAATCAGGTGCTTCAAAAAAACTCCCCCGCCACTGGAATTCTGGCGCCTGGTGTCCTTAAAGGGTCCGGATGCCTGAATAGTTGGTGAAGCGGTAGCCATTAATAGAATTATACAATGCATAAATCTATCCATTAGTCATAGAGGGGGGTGGCTGGAGAGAGGGGGTGGTGTCTGTGCACCCTTAATAGACGGGCCGCCCCTGGAATAAATTCATACTTTTTTAATCATTCAAGATAAGTGAAATTTATTTTGCTAAGAAAACATGTTCTAGCAAATCAACTCCAGTGACTCAGAAACCACATGTGACTCTCAGCTATGTTTGATGGACCTTCTAGCATTCACGGTGCAAAGGGTCATTGCTGCTGTATCTGCACAAGTGGGGCACTGAAGACTTTTGCATGTTGGAAAGCAGAAAAAGTTGTCCAATGTACAGTATATAATGTCTGTTAGAATTTAGTTAAGTTCCCACCATGAATCGCATAGGAACGCCTTGTGTGTTCCTGTGTGATTGGCAATCTGCATGCAGTGCTATTTCAACCTATTCACTTGAATGGGCTAAAATCACACCAGACCACACCAAACATAGTACATACACTATTTTATAAAATGCACAGGAACTGTATTGCATGGTACTACTGTTCCATGCAATCCGATGCAGGCAAATGCAATGTTTGCAACCTGCATTTGAGGCGCCATTAAGTTAACATTAACACCTGCTGCAGATCGCAACTGCTGTATTTTTGTAACGAGGTGTGGGAACCGCGCACAGACTGAACTGGCCCTCAATGTGGATACAGTACTTGTTAGGTATAATTAGACATGGGTCCTGAGCTGCAAAAGTTTACAGAATTCTGCAATTAATATTTTGCTACAATGCATAGTCATGGTAAAGTTAAAAAAAAAATCTCAGCTTGCTATAAATAACTATATATACATACACAGTATCTCACATTTTTATCAATATTTTATTATATCTTTTCATGTGACAACACTAAAGAAATGACACTTTGCTACAATGTAAAGAAGTGAGTGTACTGCTTGTATAATAGTGTACATTTGCTGTCCCCTCCAAATAACTCAACACACAGCCATTAATGTCTAAACCACTGGCAACAAAAGTGAGTACAACACTGAGGCGGCGTACACACGACCGAGGTTCTCGCTGGAAGCTGCATTCCAGCGAGGACCTCGGCCGTGTGTACACAGAGCGCTCGCCCCGCCCGTCGGGAATCCCGTCGAGCGAAAAGAGAGCACGCTCTATTTTTGCTCGACGGCCCGCCTGGATGAATGGCTGGTTGCCATTCCCGACGGGCGGGTCGCCGATTTCGATGTGTTCTGCCCGTCGAGGTTCTCTGCCGTGTGTACGTGGCTTAAGGAAAATGTCCAAATTTGGCCCAAAGTATCAATAATTTGTGTGGCAACCATCATTTTCCAGCACTACCTTAAAGGGGTTGTAAAGACAAAAAGATTTTCCTCTTATATTAAAGTCTGACAGTAGCTGATAAAGTAAAAAGTAATGTTTTGCAATATAACTAGTTTGATACCTGTTGAAATCGAGCTGTTTTATTCACCTCCATCACTCCTGAATCGTTATTCTCACTGACTTCCTGGTTTGCAGTGCGCATTCATTCTTGCTACATCACGTCCAAATGGGAACTATAGTTCCCATTAGGCTTAGCCTCCATGCCTGTGAGGGATAAGAGAGCATCTTCACACAGGGCTGTAGTCATAGGGAGGGGTGAGCACATTCTGCTTTCCACCATGCAAAACGGCTCAGATGCTGGTGGAAAGCAAGAAGAGGAGGGACAGGAAATGGCATTTTTAAACCTGGATTACTATATTTTGGAGGTCAAAAGGAAAAACGAGGTAAGTGATATTTAAATGCTCTAGCTTACAGCAATCAATTGATATAATAAAAAATGAACCTTTAGTGTTCCTTTAACCCTCTTGGGCGTGGAGTTCACCAGAGCTTCACAGGTTGTGACTGGAGTCCTCCTCCACGACAACATCACAAAGCTGGTGGATGTTAGAGACTTTGCGCTCCTCCACCTTTCATTTGATGATGCCTCACAGATGCTCAATAGGGTTTAGGTCTGTAGACATGCTTGGCTAGTCCATCACCTTTACCCTCAGTTTCTTTAGCAAGGCAGTGGTCATCTTGGAGGTGTGTTTGGGGTCGTTATCATGTTGAAATACTGCCCTGAGGCCCAGTCTTCGAAGGGAGGGGATCATGTTCTGCTTCAGTATGTCACAGTACATGTTTCCCAATGAACTGTAGCTCCTCAGTGCCAGTAGCACTCATGCAGCCCAACCATGCTTGACTGTAGGCAAAACACATGTCTGAACCAAAGTTTCTTTGCCTACGCTAATATTATTTGCATTTGACATAACTTCCAGATAAAAAAAAAATAAAAAAAATATATATATTTTTTTTTTCAAACATTTGTGCTCTTACATAACAGAACTATGACAATCAAAGCCAAAGCTGAATGAAATGTTATTCATTTTACTTTTATGTAAATGTTATGTGTGACAATCTTGTGTGCCACACATTCAATAAGTTTAAATAGTATGGGTAATTTTTCTCAGAAAAAGCAAGGTCAGCTGGTGGTTTCTGATCATGCTTTTTAACAGACAAGGGCTGCAAAGCATCAAGATAGCAGGCAAGTCAAACATTTTTTAGCTTGTATCTAACTTACAGACAAGGCAGTGGGAAGACTCCATGCTGGGAGAAAAAGGGCGATGTGAGGAGAGCGAGAGGAAGGGAAAATATAATGGATATAATGCCTCTCCACAGCTGACCCTTAGAAGTCTTTGAAGGCTAACAAGCCTGAAAGACACTTTAGGAAAAAAGGCTCTTCCGATAAGCAAGAAACCTTTACCTGTTAAAAAAACTATTAATCACACACTGACAAAAGCTATGTTAAATATTTTACAAAAGAGACCATGACATTGAATTCTGTGCTCCGAATTAGATGTTTTACATCTTACTACTTAAACAACTTATCATTAGGAACCATGTGCTGCTGACATATTAAGAAGGGGCAAAGAGTAACAACAAATGTTCCCATATGAAAGTCCTATAGCTCTGTTTATTACATATTGATGTAAACAAGTTCTGAAAGCAAACGAGCATGCTCAGCTGAAAAATGTTTTCTTATTAAAAGAAAACTGGCACCACGTGTTGCGTAGGTCTGAAAACTATTACAAATGTCTTTCTGATATGAATTACCACGTTAATGAGGTATAATAGCAACATCTTTAACATCTTTCATCAGATGCCAGTGAGGGAAGATATCGTAACTCAATAGTTATGTGTTCCCTGTGATAAGACTTTGCTTTGATCACCTTATGTGCAGCTATGGTCCTCTTTCCCCTAGTGCACAGCATTCTATAAACATTACACTCTATGCATGTGCTACTGCTGAGCTATTTACTTTAGATTTCTGAACATTGCTGCAGTGTCTTTGTACAAACATTTAATTTGTCGACGGGGAGATGTGCACAAATGCATTACCTCTGGCCTGCAGGCTCAAAAGAAAAGAGAAATGTCCATTGGATTGGAGCAGGCTGATGCATCTAGCAGTCCCCATGATGATTTAGGGCCGGGGCATATGTAGAGGATTGGGAGAGCAAGGGGGACTGTTATCCTTAATTTTTAGAAATTATTATTTGAAAAACCTTTAAGTTGATACTTTACTTTTGAAAACATTATTGAGAGTTATACCTCATGTACACTGCAGCTGGTAAACGGACATTTAGGAGCAGTTGGGCATTTTTTTCAGAAGCCCCTGAACTCTCCTCCATGTTATCTTAGGCCGCGTACACACGATGAGACATGTCCACTCAAACATGTCAGACGGACCGTTTGCAGCGGACATGTCTCATCGGATTTTGGTCCGATGGCATGTACACACCATCGGACGAAAATCCCCTTGGGCTGAGGACGCGGTGACGTGGCGGTGACGTTAACGCCGCCACGTCACCACTCCAGGAAGTATCAAATCCATTTGACGCATGCGTGGACAGTTATGTCCGCTGGTGAGTGTACTCACCAGCGGACATATCCGACGGACATGTCTCCGGCGGACAAATTTCAAAGCATGCTTTGAAATTTGTCCGCTGGGAAAACATGTCCGATAGCCCGTACACACGATCGGAGATGTCTGCTGAAACGGTCCGTCGATCGTGTGTACGCGGCCTTATGAGTATATGTACACAGTCGTTTATAGTCTTTCCTAGGCAGTTTAGTTTAGAAGCATTTTTTGGAAAGCATAAAAATGTATTTGGAGGCATTCGAAACGCCAAATGCTTGTATCAGAGTTTAAATGCGGTAACTTGTGTTTATAAGCATTTTTGTTCATAGGCGTTTTTAATGGTGAATCATTTCTGACCATTTGTAATGGTAAAAAATTGTCTTTCCAGATCCACTGAATATTGTCGAGAGGTGAGAGAGCGAGAGAGAGATTTTCAAACGTTCAGTAGACATGTGCAGGATGAAAAAATAGTTTTATTTCATTTCGATTTGTTATTTAATTAAATTTGTTTAGTTAAGTTTGTTGCATTCATTACATTCGTTTTCGGGATTCATTTCGTATTCAAAAAAATTCCACTGCATTCAAAAAAATTCTACCGCATTCGAAAAAACTCTACCGCATTCGAAAAAACTCTACCGCGTTCGAAATAATTCTTTTTTTTTTAATTGTTTATTTTTATTTTTTATTTTTTTCCTTGTTTTATACATAGACATGCCAATTCAGCATCCGTTACAATTCCTTTAACCACTTTAGCCCCGGACCATATTGCTGTCCAAAGACCAGAGCACTTTTTGCGATTCGGCACTGCGTCGCTTTAACTGACAATTGCGCGGTCATGCGACGTGGCTCCCAAACAAAATTGGCGTCCTTTTTTTCCCACAAATAGAGCTTTCTTTTGGTGGTATTTGATCATCTCTGCGGTTTTTATTTTTTGCGCTATAAACAAAAACAGAGCGACTATTTTGAAAAAAATGCAATATTTTTTACTTTTTTCTGTAATAAATATCCCCCAAAAATATATATATAAAAAAAAAAAAATTCCTCAGTTTAGGCCGATACGTATTCTTCTACATATTTTTCGTAAAAAAAATCGCAATTAGCGTTTATTGATTGGTTTGCGCTAAAGTTATAGCGTTTACAAAATAGGGGGTAGTTTTATGGCATTTTTATTATTATTATTTTTTTTACTAGTAATGGCGGCGATCAGCATTTTTTTTTCAGTACTGCGACCTTATGGCGGACACTTCGGACACTTTTGACACAATTTTTGGGACCATTGGCATTTTTTTAGCGATCAATGCTATAAAAATGCATTGGATTACTATAAAAATGCCATTGGCAGTGAAGGGGTTAACACTAGGGGGCGGGGAAGGGGTTAAGTGTGTTCCTATTTGTGTTCTAACTGTATGGGGGGGTGGACTTACTAGGGGGAATCACTGATCTTCCGTTCATACATTGTATGAACAGAAAATCAGCGTTTCCCCCGCTGACAGGAACGAGCGCTGTGTGTTTACACACACAGCTCCCGTTCCCCGCTCTGTAACGAGCGATCGCGTGTGCCCGGCGGCGATCGTGCCCGCCGGGCACACGCACGGGACTCGGGGGCGAGCGGGGGGCGCGCGCGGGCCGCCGGCGGCGCGCACGCGCCCCCTAGTGGCCGTCGAAAGTGGCGACGTAGAGCTACGGGCTCTCGCGCAGCAGTGCCGACCTGCCGCCGTATTACTGCGGCGGCTGGTCGGCAAGCGGTTAACGTACATTTCTACAATGTTTTTTACATTCACATAGTATTCCAATGTACCTTTTTTTTATAAATAATTCTAACGCATTCGAAAACCAATCTACCGAATTCGAAAAAAACTATCAAATTCGAAATAATGCTACCATATTTAAACAAAACTATATATAACCATTTCCTGAAATTCCAAATTTGTATAGAATGAAATCGAATTTGAATAGAAACGATTTAATTAGAATCGAAAAAATAGAAAAGAATAGTATAGAAAAACAATAGCACAGAACAGAATGTTTTTTTATATATATCTCTATATACTGTATAGAGATATATATCTATATATCTCTATATATATCTATATATACAGGGCTTTTTTTCAGGGGGAACTTGGGGGAACTCAGTTCCACCACCTTTGGCTCGAGCCTTTGGCACCTGCTCACCACAATCACTTGTAAACACAGAAGTCGGGTTTCTGTGTTTACAAGTGACAGCTTTGTAACCCCCTGAACTCTGCACTCTGTATGTAATGCAATTCTGGTATTTAATGCCCCTTTAAGACCCTTCTACTGTTTGTGAAATCTGAACGGGTCGGGGTCGAGTTCCTGCACCTATTTTTTGAGAAAAAAAGCTCTGTATATATATATATATATATATATCTATATATATATATATTTATATATAACATCTTCTGAAATTCGAATTTCGTATAGAATAAAATTGAATTCCAATAGAAAAGATTAGAATAGAATAGAAAATAATAGAAAAGAAAAACATAGAAAAACATTAATACAGAATAGAAAAAAATATATATTCTATTCTAATCTTTTCTATTCAAATTCATTCAGTACCAAATTCAAATTTCGGAAAATGGTTTATATATATATGAATTTAGTAGATTTTTTTCAAATGCGGTAAAATTTTTCCGAATGCAGTCGTTTTTTTTCTAATCTAATTACATTTTTCAAATTTGATCGATTTTTTAGGAATTCGATCAAATTTTTTTCAAATTCTAATATGAAACAAATCTTTTAAAATCTTTTCTTTTCAAATTTGATTTCATTCAATAAGACATTCGAATTTCGTATAAAATGAATTCAAATTTGAATAGAAAAGAAAAACAAGAGAATAAAATATAATATATATTTTAATTGATTCTATCCTGTTCTATTATTTTTCTAGTTTATTAACTTTTCTATTATTTGTCTATTCTATTCTAATCTTTTCAATTCCAATTCGATTTCATTCTATATGAAATTCGAATTTTGGAAAATGGTTATATGTAAAAAAAAAATCGAATGTGGTAGTTTTTTCGAATGTATTTTAAATTATAATTGATTCTATTCTGTTCTATTATTTTTCTATTCTTTTCTATTTTAGTTTCCATAAATTTTCATTATTCATTATTTCATTATTCCATAAATTTTAATTATTTTCCAATCTATTATTGTTTAAATTCGTTAATTTTGTAATTCAGAAATTCGGATGCATACGAATTCCCGAATAATGAAAAATGTGTCCGAATTCGAATTCGTAACGAAACAAAATCTCTAAGTGTAGTTTATTGCTGTGTGGAGGGGGGAGTGTTTCTTTCCTTCAATTAACTCGCACACACTGTTAGTGGTGTCTCTCCACCCCCTCATCTGTGCTCCTGACAGATGAAGAAAGATTTTAACACTTTTCTGCCCATTTGAAGGGGTGTAGGGAAGAGAAGACTGCAGAGTTACAAGTAAATAGTATGTAAGAGGATTTGTTTAATCTCCGTGTATCATCTGAGGCTGTCCACTTCACTGGAAATATTTGAGGGTTTACTACCACTTTAAATGTGGTGGTTTGTAAAACCTGCTGTGGCATTCAAAATTGGGTTGCACTTCATATTTGGGATTTTTTATTTCTTTTATATTAAGATAACAGGAGTAAAAAAATAAAAAAATAAAACAACTTAAATTCTGAGGAAACAGAGTAGGAAACTCTGATATCAGGATCCCCGAGAACATAGTAAGCCACTAGATGGTATAGCCTCCAGACACCATATTTATATTAATAACCACAGTTCATAGAAAACAAAATTATTGTCTCAACTGTAAAACAGGGTGTTGTTAATCAAATGGATGATCCACCTATGAGCTATATTTCAATAATAGGTGCTATCTGGTGGTTTGAGCCAGCCCCTAGCTTCTGAAGCACAGTTTACATGTAAAGTGTCTCTCAAATGGACAGGTTGCTAATGATGAGGGGCAACGTAGGCATTCAGACAGGCTGTTGCACAGAAGGATCAATGGTAAAATGAAGTACATATTCCATAATTCTAGTGTCCTGATTGGTGACAGCAACACCACATATCAGTTGGACCTAGAAAAGCAACCTTTGCTAGGAAAGCTGCATAGGAAGCAAGGAAAACAACAGAGCAGGTGGTCCCAGATAATCAGCCATTACTAGGAAAGCTGTATGAGATACAAGAAACACCACATGGAAGTTGGAAAGCACCCTTTGCTAGAACAACCACATGGAAGGCAAATCTGCCTGAACAAATGCTTAAGAAGAACACCGTTCACAACCCCCTGCATGTAGCCATGAATCATTGCTCTACATTTTGCATTATATTATACATGTCTTAGTTGCTCAGAGGTGAATAGGAAGTAGAAACCCGCGTTGATTTATCTGTAGAATACTTTATATAAAATGCTTAAAGGAGAAGTTGTATAGCCTGTTCCCTTCTAAACTGTAACACAAGGACCCATTACAAGCCTTTGCAACTGTGCATGACTGAAGGTAAATATATATAAACTATATCAGGTCACAAAGAAATATGAAACAGTGATGCCCCGTACACACGAACGATTTTCCCATTGGAAAAAAGTTGGATGGTTTTCCGACAGAATTCCTCTCAAGCCTGCCTTGCATACACACGGTCCCATAAAAATTTGGTGAACTTTTGACTGCCAAGAACGCAGTGACGTAAAAGACTATGACGAGCCAAGAAAATGACGTTCAATGCTTCTGAGCATGCGTCTAATTGTTTCCGAGCATGCAAAGGAATTTTTTTGCGTTAGAATTTGTACACACGATCTGAAATTTCAATCAGTTTTTTCCCTGACGGATAAAAAGAGATCCTGCTCTCTATCTTTTTCCAGCAGTTTTTCCATTGGAAAAAGTCTGATGGAGCATACACATGGTCGGGATTCCCGACCAAAAGCTCTCATCAGACTTTTTTCAACAGGAAAACCGATCGTGTGTATGGGGCATTAGGTCTTCAGCCTTAATCAAAAGATAAAACTCTGATTTTGGTGAACACTTTTACTTCTTTTTCTTGTTACAGGAAGATATTTTGCAGCTTAAAATCTGGAAAGCTGAAAGGGTTGGTGCCTGAGTTAATAATCTCCACTACAAGTACAAGTATATTATATATTTTTTTTTTTTCCTTTTTCTTTTTTCCCTTTTATAGGTTGAACTAGATGGACTTTTTTTCAAACTGACTTACTATGCAACTTTGTAACAACAGGGAATAAAATAATGTAAACTCTGATGGCATCATCAAATTAGAGCTTTTCTGGTTTAGCTATGACATGCTAAGAAAAAGGTATGGTCTAATACTTATGCCGCGTACACACAAATGTTCGATGGGAGCTTTTTGTCGGAAATTCCGACCGTGTGAAGGGCCCATCCGACATTTTCTGTTTGAATTTCCGACAGCAAAAATTGAGAGCTGGTTCTCAAATTTTTCTACAACAAAATCCGTTCTTGTAACTTATGAGCATGTGTAGACAATTCCGACGCCAAAAATTACAGCATTCTTGACGTTCGCAATTTCTGACAACATTTATGGGACCGTGTATATGCAAGACAAGTTTGAGCTTCTGTCGGAAAATTATCCACGGTTTTGTTGTCGGAATGTCCTATCATGTGTACGCAGCATTAGAGGGCAGAGAGGTAAGCATAAAGTGTCCAAAATAAATATATGATATAGCATATAAAATGGGAAAGCAGCTCTGTATCTTGTCTACATAAACAATGTTATTTATAGACCTGCTTTGATAATACCTACAGCATATAAATCTTGTGAGTGGATGGCATCTAGATATTTAACATAATTTATTTCACAGACCCTGTCACAAAAATGTACATACAACAGAAAACATCGCTAACTTTTGGTCCCAGACAAGTGTGTAATGTCAATATTACTTATCATTTGCCCAGTTGAACCACTGACATAAATTAAATATGAAAGGTCAAGATGGAAGCATAAAAGAAATACGAGTGAGCAATGCTTTAGGTGGGAAACTTATAATACGTCAAGACATAATTGATAACTTGTCATCACCACATACAATCTATATATAATTCACAAAGGTATGAACAGCAGAACACTCAGAGGACCTAAAACATAATGTATAATGTTTCAGCCCACAGCTTGAAGCCTTCATAAATCCAAATGCTTAGCGTATACCTTTATTGCGCAATGGATTTTCTATCCTCTTATGTGGTACATACATCCATATTTTGACAGGTCTAGCTGCATGCTTGTTAAAAACTTATGTTCAGAGACAATATCATATTAAAAACATGCTGGGCTATTTACTGTGATACAACATAAAATGGCATGCCCACCTATGCTGAAAGGCCAGACTATGAACGTGTAAATCGTCTCATGAAGAGTGCACAATTAGAAGTACTGTTCATATCTAACTAAGGATCATAAAATCTTAAATTGATGTTTATATATAATATGTCATAGCCCCACATAAGGCAACTTTGTGTAAGCATTATTGTATATATATAACTTAATACAAAGTGGCTAGTTCAACATAGGAAGTATCTCTTGGACAACCCCACATGAGGGAAATAGTAGCTTTTTATGGCATGACACTATTAGAATATAGCAACAAAAAAGTAGGTTGTTTTCTTATTACTGCCTTTTATTTTTTTTCCCTTTTTTTACTGTTAATATTGTATTGGGACCTGGATTGTGTGTCCCGATTGTTTTTTATGGCTAATAAGTACAACAGAGTTTCCCTGCTGGAAGGTGGACTGCCAAGTGGGTGGTGGCAGTGCTCTGCCTACCACTGAAAACCTGGAGGGGCTCGGATGTGCCTTAGGCCTGGGCTGAATACTGAAGGAGGTTCGTTTGAGGTACTGGCTACCCCCCTCTCTCGGTGTGAGGCTCGGGCCGGCGGTGTCGGAGTCAGTTCAGACCTTCTAATTAGCTGAGGCCGATATGGGGCAGGAGGCTGGTTCTGTGTTTGGCTGCCTGCCCCTGTAGGCCAATACATGGTTGGCGGTTGAAACCCTGAGCCTACCTTAAGCAACAGGCTGATGGCAATACAGGAGACATGTATCCTCTTGTTAAGAGAAACTCTCCTCACACTGTACCTGTTTCTGTTTGTTATATACTACTTTTTTTTTCCCCAACGAAAAGATTAATATCTGTGTCACAATTACACTTTTACTGCAAAATGTATGTCAAGATTTGTGACTGTACCCAATAAACAAAGTTTTACAACAAAAAAAAAAGTATGTTTGCAGACATACTGCCCATACAAACTGTGTTCAAGTGCTTGACCCCAAGGGACAGAAATAATGACGGGAGTAATAAAGAGAACCATAGAGAGACAGGTGGAGGAGGGCACATTATAGGCCATTATGTATATAGAACCAATACCATGTTTTATGAAGAACAATGGTAGCAGCACAAGAAGTGAAACAGTCAACAAACATGACACTGAAGCATGTTCAGCTAGCTGGAATCAATGGGGAGTTCTATAAAGAGATCTGGCAAAAGACAATCAGTCAAATAAATCCAGAAAAAGCTTGCAAAGTCAAAGAAAGGCTTTCAAAGATGGTAAAAAGAGTTTGAGGTGCTTCCCTAGCAAAAGAGAACAGGCATGTATGGCTTGATAAGAAAGGGCCCAAGTTGCAGTTTTGCTCAAGGGTCCAAAACAACATATTCCACTTAGTCAAGTGAATCTGCTTTCAGTTTAAACTCCCGATCAAAAACAGAGGATTAAAAAAATACTGTTCTAATAAAAAAATAAAAATAAGTTTGTTATTGTCCATGACAGGTTGATTTTTGCAATTATGAAAGCACATTTTTGATGGTTCTGTCAATGGGCAACCATGTGTTGCATGACAGTACAGGTTCTAGGTACCCTCACATTTGCAGTAAAGCACCACAACCATAAAAAGCAAAAATATATTTCTGGTTAAAATGTGTTGTACCTCTGACTTAGGGGTATAACTAGTTTATGGCACTTTACCTGCATATTCTGGTGAGTGGCCCGGGTTCTGACACCGTGGCTGCTCATGCACAATACCTGTTATCCGCTATCATTAGACAACGCAGGTCAGCACTGAGTCAATCAGAATGCCCACCAATGAAATGAAGGGGCACTTATCAGCGAGGGGTGTACACTGATTTCCCATTGAGCGAAAAGGGGCTACACAGGGGCATATTGACTGCCCACCAATGTAAGTGGACACAGACACTGACAGTCACTGTCAGTGTTAGGGAGGCACAGGCATTGCCAATGTAAAGTGGGGACAAACGCTAACCACCAATGCAAGAGGGCACAGACACTGACAACTAAAGTAAAGGGGTAAGGGCACACAGGCATTGATGGTCAATGTATGTGTGTACAAACACTGTCTGCAAACAAAAGGAAAGGGGGCAAAGACTCCTTTATCAACTCATTAACCACCAATGCCAGGTATTTTCACCTTCCCACTGACAACAACACTGGCCTTTTTTTGGTTCCTGCTGTCCACCAATACATGTTTTTTTTTTCTAATTCTTTATTTTTATATAAAGGGTGGTAGAGAATACATAATTACATCACATTTCAACAATTACAAATACAATCTTTTTATATTTCATTGCATTTTAAGTTGACTGAACGTTTCTCAATCTTTACATTCACAATTTATACCCTTCTAATATACCACAAATCTAAATACCACATAGCTTCCTCACTCTTTAAACCTCCCTTTAATTCCTTTTTACTAAATACCCTGATCCCCACTAAACAACAACCCCAAAACAAGGGTTATTGTTTAGTGGGGGTGACCAGAGGGCAAGACCAGAAAAATATGGAGCAGGGAACCCTGCTCCAATACCTGTTTTTTATCCTCCCCCTGATCACCAATATTGGGCATTTTTTCCCTACCCCTGATCACTAATGCATTTTCTCCCTCTGACCATGAAGGCCAGGCATTTTTTTTTTCCTACTGACCACTGATCACCAACACCAACCAACTATGTTTTCCTACTGCTCATTAGCAATATAAGGAGCACTATGACATATACTGCAGACTGCTGCACTCTATACATTGTGTTGTACATTAGCATCAAGTGCATATACTGTACACTACATACTCCTGACCAAAGTGTTTACTGTCTCAAGAGTTGCTTGTTGCAAACTAGCTTATGACTCTTTTAATGAAGGTCCTCTTTAGGGTAAGCTTAGTCAAAGCTCTGTCAACTTTCTGTTTTATTTTTTAAAGATGGTCCTTTAGGTTTATGTGGGTCTGTAGAACTTTCACATGTGGTACAATAAATAAGGAGTATTTTGTTCATATTAGAACTGTGGTATACTGTATGTGTGCAGTATATACTGCAAGTCGGCTTAGACTATGTCCCTTTAGGCCAATATCTAGCAGCATTTAGCCACACCCATTCTTTGACATGCTTTCGTCTTTGCACGTTTCAGCTGCTGAGGTTGGATTTATGTCTGTGAGACTCCTGTTTGCAGCAGAGTTATAAAGCATATTTTTGGGGTACTGAAAGACTGTGGTATGTGTGATGTGTATAAAGTAAGTAAGCTCATCTTATATTTAAACATCCCCTTTAAGCTGTTCCCATTGTTAGTGCAGATTGGCCAATCCACCATTCTTCACAGTGTGCCGCATCACCACTTTCCTCAGGATGCCACAGGTCTTTCACAATACTAGTTACACCCCTGCTCTACCTACTCTTTTGTATGAGTATTAGAAAAGCTTTAACCCAAGATTCACACATTTTCTTACTGAATCCTATCTAATAAAATTTGTAAATCTGGGGTGAATCTTGTGTGAAAACAATGAACTAGACCATTTATTGTTCAATTTTCTACATATAAAACAAGAACTGTGGGGTGATTTACTAAAGTCATATAGACTGTGCAATTTCCAAGTGCAATTTCCAAGTGCAGTTGCTCCAGAGCTTAGTAAATGCGGTGAATACCCAATCACATGCAAGGAAAATAAAACAAAAACAGAATTTTTGCTTGTGCATGATTCAATAATGGAAGTCAGCATAGCTTCTCCTCATTTACTAAACTCTGGCGCAAATGCACTTGCAGAGTTCACAGTCTATTTAGCTTTAGTAAATCAAACCCATGGCATCAATTCCAGATATATGATATAAAATAGACTGTTTTGATAATTCATAGTGCTTCAAACTTGCAATTCAAAATTAACTTGGAAATATTAGGATAAAAAACAAAACATTAATAGGGGTTTGAGGATAAGCAAACCGCACGTGTATATTGTATACCACAGAGATTGCAATTCTTTTAAGAGTGTTTTCAAGTGAGATTTAATCCAATTACCCATTTTGCAGAGCAGAAAATCCCCTGATATAATCAAAACTGATGAATGAAACATATATAGGCCCACATACATTTTTCATTATTTCCTATCTAAACTGAGGACAGGGACAAAAGTGACTTCATAATAAAGCTTGATTACACAGGATATCAGCGCATAAACACCAAGGTTTCCAAAAATACACAATCAATTAACAAACACATACGTTTACATTTGTTTCTTTGCAGTGACCATCCTTTGAATCTCCGACTTGAGTGAGCATGAGGAAACAATCACTCAAGTCCTCACCTCGTAGGTTCAGCCACATCTGTGTACATTATTTTCTATCAAACACTGATTCAGTTTTCAATATATTCATCAGAGACTTGCACATTTGTGAAGGTTTGCATTATTACATAGGTGATTAATGAGAATGTGCAAGCTTGTTCTTTCGTAGTCCTGAATAAACTGAGACAAGATATTATAAACTACCAGGCAGAGTAAAATTCCTTAAAAAAACGTAGTTGCAAAGAAGTAGTGCAGGTCATATCTGAACAAAGGAAAGCCAGACTGCCATTAATCTTGTGTCTGGGTGGCTCCTTCATTACAGCAGAGCTACAGTACCGTTGTAAGAGGTACAGACTAATACTTTAGAGTTGTGCTACAGCCTAAAGGGGTGAAATGTAGTGAAATGTCTTGTCACTATAAACTGATGATACAGTAATTAATCTAATCATACCACAGGGTGCTGACAGAGTAGGCTGTTAACGATGCAATTTGTCATACAGTGCTGAAGAATCTAACCTATGAGTTCAATCAAACGTTACGAGTGTTTAAGTAAACTGTTTTCCATTTTAAACATGTAGCTATGAATCTGTGTGGTGGAAAAAGCAGTACAAGGGTGTGGGGAATATGCATGTTTTATTGTAAGCGAGAAACAAAAAATGGGGCCTAACATGAAAAGGCCATGTTTGGTATGAATGCCAAGTGCATCCAATTCAGGCCATACAATAACCCATTTTACACAGCAAAGTGACCGATCCTAGATCCCCCAGTGATCATCTGTATGGCCTGCTTACTTTGCTTACTGTTTCAATTAAGCTTTTCCAAGAGTATTTTCTGGAAAACCCTATTCTGTGTTAAGACATGTTATCACATTAAAAAGATAGATTGAAAAACTGCTAAAAAAATGCAATAGGACGGACATAAAGAGGCTTCTGCTGTTTTAGTACCCAGAAATCCGAGTTCAGCATATTCATATTGTCCAAACTAAGCAATTTAAAGTAGATGCAAACCCTAATTGTATGGGTTAACCCCTTTAAGACTGCCTAACACATATGTGTGGTGGCAAAAAGGTGCCCAAATACTGCACATATGCATCACTGGGTGGCTGATCTCCATGCTCACTGCACACTCCCAGCACAAAGACGGAGCTCTGAAAGGCGGCTCTTGGTCCATGCTAATAATTGGTAGCTGGTGGGAAAAGTTGTCACATGATCTTTCCCTTCTGTACAAAAACATTTCTGTTAAAAATAAAGTGTGCAAAAAAAGCTCTAAAAATGTAGACCAGAAAAAGGACTGATGCCGCATACACACGGTCGTTTTTTGTGATGAAATAAAACGACGTTTTAAAAAACGTAATTTAACCACTTAACCCCCGGACCATATTGCTGCCCAATGACCAGAGCAACTTTTTGCGATTCTGCACTGCGTCGCTTTAACTGACAATTGCGCGGTCGTGTGACGTGGCTCCCAAACAAAATTGGCGTCCTTTTTTTCCCACAAATAGAGCTTTCTTTTGGTGGTATTTGATCATCTCTGCGGTTTTTATTTTTTGCGCTATAAACAAAAATAGAGCGACTATTTTGAAAAAAATGCAATATTTTTTACTTTTTTCTGTAATAAATATCCCCCAAAAATATATAAAAAAACTTTTTTTTTCCTCAGTTTAGGCTGATACGTATTCTTGTACATATTTTTCGTAAAAAAAAAACGCAATTAGCATTTTTTTGATTGGTTTATGCAAAAGTTATAGCGTTTACAAAATAGGGGGTCGTTTTATGGCATTTTTATTATTTATTTTTTTACTAGTAATGACGGCGATCAGCGTTTTTTTTTCAGTACTGCGACCTTATGGCGGACACTTTTGACACATTTTTGGGACCATTGGCATTTTTTTAGCGATCACTGCTATAAAAATGCATTGGATTACTATAAAAATGCCATTGGCAGTGAAGGGGTTAACACTAGGGGGCGGGGAAGGGGTTATGTGTGTTCCTGGGTGTGTTCTAACTGAATGGGGGGTGGGACTGACTAGGGGAAATCACTGATCTTCTGTTCATACATTGTATGAACAGAAGATCAGCGTTTCCCCCGCCGACAGGACCGGGAGCTATGTGTTTACACACATAGCTCCCGGTCCCCACTCTGTAACGAGCCATCGCGTGTGTCCGGCGGGGATCGTGCCCGCCAGGCACCCGCACAGGACCCGGGGGCAAGCGGGGGGCGCGCGAGCGGCAGCGGCCACCGGTGGCGCGTACACGCCCCCTAGCGGCCGCAGAAGTGCCGATGTAGAGCTACGGGCTCTCGCCCAGGAGAGCCGACCTGCCGCTGTATAACTGCAGCGGCTGGTCGGCAAGCAGTTAAAATGACCGTGTGTGGGCAAAACGTTGTTTTATGTCTTCTGAAAAACGACAAAAAAAAATATTCGAACATGCTTCAATTTTTTATGTAGTTTTTCAGAATGTGTGTTTTTGTGTCATAAAAAATGATTGTGTGTGGTCAAAACGACGTTTAAGACAACGTTTTTAAACCCTCAGAAGCAACTTATGAGATGGGAGCTTCAATGGAACAGAGTGCCGTCGAATGTGGTGTATGTAACCGCGCTTTGAAAAACGTTGTTTTGTTTCGTGAGATAAAACAACGTTTTTTTACATCACAAAAAGTGATCGTGTGTACGCGGCATGAGACTTTAAAAGCTTCACACTCAAAGCTAAACTCTCACATATGGTGTAGGATGAGCATCAGAGGCTCCTTCTGTTTGAAAGATGTTGTTCTTTGCTGAAAAAGAAAGTCTTGTGTGACCTGTTTGCTCTATGCCAAAATGAACCATGGAATGGCACAGCACTTTGCACCTGCAACAGTGAAAGTGATTGTGTCCCCTAAATCAGAGTGCACTATTTTGCTGGAACTAAGTGGCTATGGACAGTGTGCATGTACAATATGGGGAATTCAAAAAAGGACATTGCAAAAATGAAAGAATACTGCTTAATGAGGAAATTCTGTGCCTGGAGGGGATTTCAGCCTAAGCAAGCCCTGAATCTGCCCAATATGGGAGTTTGTTGTGGATGGGTGTAAAATTATTTTGCCAGTGGTGATTCCAGCTACAGTGAGTGGAAGGCTAGCTCTTAGTGCAGTAAAAAAAAGCAAATGGCCAGAAGTACAAGGCAAGTGCCTATGCTAATGAGTAGGGTTGTCCAGATACCGATACTAGTATCGGTATCGGGACCGATACCGAGTATTTGCGGGAGTACTTGTACTCGTGCAAATGCTCCTGATACCTAAATAGAATACTTTTTTTGTATTTTTCAACATGTTCTGTGAAAATTCTTTGATTTTTTTACTACTGCGTGACAAGAAAATAAAACATTTTTATTCATTTTTATTCTTTTATATTGTCTTGAGTTAGAGTTCTTCATAATTCTAAGGAAAATATCCTTAGTCTGTATTGTGGTTTGAAAACTGTCACATGACATTTAAAAAAAGTATCGGTATTCGGTATCGGCGAGTACATGGAAAAAAGTATCGGTACTTGTACTCGGTCCTAAAAAAGTGGTATCGGGACAACCCTACTAATGAGGTTAAATGTGTGTTTTCTAGATGTGTTCTATCTGTGTAGGGATAGGACTGACTGGGGGAGGAGGCATATCGCTGTTCCTACTTAGTTTACACATACAAATCTCTGTGCTGGCTCTCGTGCACGTGATCACATGTGACCATTGGTGATTGCGCCCGCCGGCCACGTGCATCGCATCCCCTGCGGAGCAGCCAGCATGCGTGTCTCCTTTGGTGGCTGTTAAAGGAGGGGTTTCACCCAGCCGTGCCATTCTGCCGCAGTATGACTGTGTAAGCTTGTCGGTCAAAAACATTTAATTGTCCCTTTAAGGCCCTTGGGTAGAAGTGACGTTTGATGTCGCTGCTGTTATCCAATGAGTCGGGTGGGGGCCATCGACCAGGGCGCCCCTCCTGCCATCGACCAGGGCGCAGCAGGAGGGGCGTGGGCACCTCTCTCACTGCCGATAAAAGTGATCTTAAGGTGAATCCACTTTTATCATAAAGCGGACTGCCCACCATTAAAAAAAATACTGGCAGCGATCTGCTGCCATAACAATGGTGTTTACCATCAAAGGACCGACGTATATTGATAGCGGCAGTTTGGAAGTGTTCACACTTGTGGAATGGCACCAAACTTTGATACTTAAAAATCTCCACAGGTGACACTTAAACTCTAAAGCTTTGCTCTAAAGCACGAGACGATACCTCACATGTGCGATTTGTACGCCGTTTACATACTTCATACTTCTGTGCGCAAGCATGCAGGGACAGGGGCGCTTTACTTTTTTTTTTTTCTTTTTTTACACTTTCTCTTTCAAAAAAAAAAGTTTTTTCACTTTTGTTTCTTTTACAAGGAATGTAAACATCCCTTGTAATAATAATAGTGTGTGAAAGGTTTTATGGAGAGATGTGGGGTCCACATCTCTCCTTCAGATTGGAAAGACTGAGATTAAAAAAACAGAAAACTGTCTCGGTCAGAAATGTTTACTTCTGATGGTCCGTACGTGACGTCATAACATCATGTATGTTCATTCAAATATCCCCCACTGAAAGTCCAGGATGTCATATGATGTCCTTGAGCTGGAAGTGGTTTAATGTGGTAGGCTGTGTAGCGTGCATCACCATCCAGGCTTTGAGAAGTATTCCATAAAGTATCCTTTATGGAAGTATTTAGGTTAAGTGCAGTGGCTGGCCCCTGGTAGGGGAGATTTATTTGGGCCATTAAGGAGTGTAGGCAAGCAGCATCCAGGCATTAGGGGTATCAGACATCAGCCAGTTATGAACATATGAGAGTAGGGCAGCAGGGACATATTGATAAAGATATGGTGGGAAGGACCTTCATCTTAAGTAGGTTGATTTCGCCCTACGGGATAAGGGAAAATTATCCCATGTTATCAACTTAGATTTCATAATCTGTAGTAATAGGTTCCCTCAGGAGATCATTTTAGGTACAGCTAAAATTACATGAATATATTCATTAATCACCATTGTAATAACAGTTACATGAAATCCAATAGTGTATACATGTAGCGCCCCCTTACTTTCAGTATGGGGACTACGCTAAAGTTAGTGGGGAATGGGAGAGTTATTTTGCTCCCATTCAAAATTGTGTTAAAGTTTGGGCTGATGTCATTTCAGAACTGTCCTGTGGGTCAGTCTGCGCTCCAGGGGTGATGTCCCCACCCCTGGGTGGCAGGTGGCGCTAGAGGGGTTCTGACGGAGCCACTTTTCCCCTGCAGCCAATCAGAGGAGTTCTCCCTCGGGGGGCATGCTGGGGGAGGGTATATCCATGGCGGGCGCCATTTTCTTTGGTTCTTCATGGGTTCCAGGTGCGGCACCTACCTTTAGAGGTGTGCGCATCCAACGGGCCCCAGCGATATGGCCTTCCAGGCCGGAGCCACATGCTACGCGGAGTTCAATGCGGAAGCTAAGAAGGGCCCCAGTGACTTACTGGGTCCCCAGCTATACTAAAGAGATCCTAAGCTGATGACTATACGGTGGAGGATCGGCTCAAAGAGAACCAGGAGGCAGGTGATCTGAGAGACTTGAACAAACCATCGGGATCTAGTGACCGGCCCACGGACAGGTACACTTTCACTGTCAAACCGGTCACTCAGCTGTGACTTACTGGGAGGATCTGCTCACTTAATCAGGAACTACAAAGTACTAGGCCTGTGGCAGAGGCATCCTTAGAGCCAGGTCCGTGGCAGGGGCTTGTTTTCCTCCCAGCAATCTAAAGTGACAGTTCAGCTGCCAGACTTATGGCAGAGGTCTGTCCGGGGGTACTTCACCCACTCTGACTAGATTGGCGACGAACAGTGACTATTTCTACTGAAAGCAGGCTTGCTTTCGTGTTTATCCAAGCCTGATACAGCAAGCTTCCTTTACTTCATCAACCTGTCCTGTCTACCTCCTGTTGATGTTGGTCGTGTTTGACCGAGGAATAAAGCATTTATAAAACGTCACCCTTTTGCTTGGACATTCTATTACTGCTCTCATAGTTGCTGCAATCAATTTCCCTAGACTCGTCAAAGGTAACTTAACTTATGCCGATCCTACATCTAACCAGCGGCTCTTGAGGGAGTATCGCTACATACATATAAATACTTACATTAGTAATGCATACAAAAGTTACAACAAACTTAAAGCGGAATTCCAAAAAGTGTAGCTGCTGACTTTTAATAATCAGACACTCACCTGCCCCACAGTCCAGCGATGCAGGTACAGGAAGGCTCGCTCCTTTCCATGGCTTCACAGCCGGGAACGCACTGCGCATGTGGAAGCAATGCTGTGAATGGCTGGGCAATTTTCTGGGATGTGTCCCAGAAGATTGCCGGGAGGGAGGGGGAGAGGGGATCTTCCTTCTGGCGCCGCAGGAGCCAGGGGAGGAAGTGGGAGCTGGGTGCCTGTAAAAACAGGGCACCTGCTCCCCCCCAAAAAAATGACATGCCAAATGTGGGCACCTTGCCCCCATGTTGATGGGGACAAGGGCCTCTTCCCGACAACCCTGGCCGTTGGTTGTCGGGGTCTGTGGGCGGGGGCTTATCGGAATCTGGGAGCCCCATTTAATATACACTGCTCCTAATGTGCCCCACAGATGCTGCTTGAAGGACTTTTTTAACATCCCGTAAGCGCACTTCTTCCGTGTAAAAGCACTCAGGCTTTCACACTGGAGTGACAGAAGAGGCGCTTTACAAGCGCTATAAGAACCTCAGTGTGAAAGTAGCCTAATACACAAAGTTTTAGCAGTATTTTAACCACTTAGCAACGACCTGCCGAAAAATAACGGCGGCAAGGTGGTTGCTTAACTCTGGGATCACGTTATATAACGTGATTCCAGAATCGCGCTCCCGCGCGCCCCCTGGGGCGCGCACACGGGAATGTCCAATGACCACCCGGCGTCACGGATCACGGTAAATCGCCGCTGATAGCGGCGGTTTACCACGTGATCGATCAGTCCAATGATGGAGCGATCACATGTAAACAAACCGGCGTCATTTGATGACGCCGGTTCCTCCCTCCTCTCTCTGTACCGATCGGTACAGTGTGAGAGGAGAGCGCGGATGGCAGCAGCTGTGTCGGATGGATCAGTGACTATTGCAGTCACAGATCCATCCATCCCTGCTCAGCCATCCCAGCATTAACCCCTCCCTTCCCTGCGCAATACTCTGCAATACCCCCCCTGAGAAATACTCTGCATACCCATACTCTGCATATCCCCCTGAGAAATACTCTGCATACCCATACTCTGCATATCCCCCTGAGAAATACTCTGCATACCCCCCTGAGAAATACTCTGCATACCCCCCTGAAAAATACTCTGCATACCCCCTGAAAAATACTCTGCATACCCCCCTGATAAATACTCTGCATACCCCCCTGAGCAATACTCTGCATACCCCCCTGAGCAATACTCTGCATACCCCCCTGAGCAATATTCTGCATACCCCCCTGAGCAATACTCTGCATACCCCCCTGAGCAAAACTCTGTGCAATACTTTGCATACCCCCTGAGCAATACTCTGCATACCCCCCTGAGCAATACTCTGCATACCCCCCTGAGGAATACTCTGCATACCCCCTGAGGAATACTCTGCATACCCCCCTTAGGAATACTCTGCATACCCCCCTGAGGAATACTCTGCGCAATACTCTGCAATACCCCCTGCGCAATACTCTGCAGTACCCCCGCGCAATACTCTGCAGTACCCCGGCGCACAATACTCTGCAGTACCCCAGTGCACAATACTCTGCAGTACCCCGGCGCACAATACTCTGCAGTACCCCGGCACAATACTCTGCAGTACCCCGGCACAATACTCTGCAGTACCCCGGCACAATACTCTGGAGTACCCCGTCACAATACTCTGCAGTACCCTGGCACAATACTCTGCAGTACCCCGGCACAATACTCTGCAGTACCCCCTGCGCAATACTCTGCAGTATCCCCTGCGCAATACTATGCAGTACCCCCTGCACAATACTCTTAACAATTCTCTGCAATACCCCCACACAATACTCCCTGCGCAATACTCCCTGCGCAATACTCCCCACGCAATACTCCCTGCGCAATACTCCCTGCGCAATACTCCCTGCGATCTTTTTTTTTCAGGCTTCCCAGCCTAGAGGTGAGATGTGGGGTCTTATTGACCCCATATCTCACTGAAGAGGACCTGTCATGCTATATTCCTATTACAAGGGATGTTTACATTCCTTGTAATAGGAATAAAAGTAATCAAAATATTTATTTTTGGGAAAAAAAGTGTCAAACTAAAATAAATAAAGTAAAATGAACAATAATTTTTTTTTTCTTTTAAAGCGCCCCTGTTCCCGCGTGCTCGTATACAGATGCGACCGCACACGTAAGTCCCGCTCACATATGAAAACGGTGTTCAAACCACACATGTGAGGTATCACTGCGAACGTTAGAGCGAGAGCAATAATTTTGGCCCTAGACCTCCTCTCTAACTAAAAAGATGTAACCAGTAAAAATATTTAAAATGTCACCTATGGGGATTTTTAAGTAGCGAAGTTTGGCGCCATTCCACAAGCGTGTGCAATATTGAAGGGTGACATGTTGGGTATCTATTTACTCGGCGTAACTTCATCTTTCATATTATGCAAAAACATTGGGCTAACTTTAATGTTTTTTTTTTTTTAAAGCACAAAACTGTTTTATTTCCAAAAAAAAATGCGTTCGAAAAATTGCAACGACCGCCATTGTATTCTCTAGGGTCTCTGCTAAAAAAGCATATATAATGTTTTGGGGTTCTATGTAATTTTCTAGCAAATAAATGATGATTTTTATATGTAGGAGAGAAATGTCAGAATTGGCCTGGGTCCTCCAGAACGCCTGATGGTGCTACCTGCATGTTGGGCCTCTGTATGTGGCCACGCTGTGTAAAAGTCTCACACATGTGGTATCGCCATACTCGGGAGGAATAGCAGAATGTGTTTTGGCGTGTAATTTGTGGTATGCATATGCTGTGTGTGAGAAATAATCTGCTAATATGAAAATTTTGTGGAAAAAAAATAAAATTTAAAAAAATCTTGATTTTGCAAAGAATTGTGGGAAAAAATGACAACTTCAAAAAACTCACAATGCCTCTTTCTAAATACCTTGGAATGTCTTCTTTCCAAAAATGTGTCATTTGGGGGGGAATTTGTACTTTTCTGGCATGTTAGGGTCTCAAGAAATGAGAGAGGCTGTGTACATTACTGAAAATGTATCAATTTGATCACATCTGATGTACTGACAGTACATCAGATGTGATCAAATTGATACATTTTCAGTAATTGGTACCATAGCTTGTAGACCTTATAACTTTCACCCAGACTAAATAATATCCAATTTTTTTTTGTTTTGTTACCAAAGATATGTAGCAGTATACATTTTAGGCCAAATTTATGAACAAAAATTACTTTTTTGCTAAATTTTATAATAGAAATGGAGAAAAAATATTTTTTTTACTAAATTTTCGTTATTTTTTCATTTATAGCGAAAAAAATAAAAACCGCAGAGGTGATCAAATACCACCAAAAGAAAGCTCTATTTGTGGGGAAAAAAAGGACAAAAATTTAATTTGGCTACAGTGTTGTATGACTGAGTTATTTTCATTCAAACTGTGAGAGCACCGAAAGCTGAAAATTGGTCTGGTTATTAAGGGGGTTTAAGTGCCCAGTGGTCAAGTGGTTAACTAAGACAATCTCTGAGTAAAAAACAGGAATACACATATGCAGTAATGGCAATTAAATTTGGATAGTTAGTGAGATAAGAAAAGGGGGGGGGGCTATAGACTGGGAGCAGAAGTAACAGCCACAGGGGTGATGGTGGTCATAAAAACTGTTGGGATAGTGATTTAGAACCCGAGGTCTACATTTAGTCCATTATCTATCGTGTCTAATAGAATTGTCATTCTTAGTTCAAAATGTTCCTTTCCTGAGTAGTTTTGAAGTCCCCCCCTTCAGAACTAAAACATTTATTCAATAGTGTGGTTTGGTTGTGAAAAATGATGTCCCACCGGTTGTAGAAACCATGGCCCAGATTCACAGAGCGATTACACCTGCGCAACAGGAGATGCACGTGCGTAAGTCTAAATGTGCGCGTGCGTTTCGATGCACGGCATCCCCAAAACGAGATACGCAAGAAATCTACTTTTTTTGGTCCGGCGTAATTTCGTTAGACAGGCGCATCCGTCCGCGCAAAACTGCGCTAGACAGACCATTGATTTGCTAGTCAAATATGCTAATGAGGGACTTACGGGAATCCACAAAAGAACGTTGGGGCTACGCAGTGTGCGCAACAGCAAAATGTCCTGTCTAAAATTAGAGCATATAAAAGCTGGTCTAAAAAGAGAAAAAAAGTCTACTTGTTAGATAAAGCAACACTGTTAGTGAGGAGCTCAGCTGTCACACGTGTTGCACAACAATCTGTATGCCAACATGCCAGGGGCATCGTCGCACATAGCTATACTACTGACTTTAGATGAACAAAGAAGGATGAGGGCACGGAGGATGGCACAGAGGATGGCATGGGAGAGGATATACTGCACCCGCATAGACCTGTTTGGCATGAGTGATTCTGAGGTGTATCACATCTTCAGATTCACCCCTCATGTCATCCTGGAATTAACCACAACCCTGCAGGAGGACATCACCAGCCGAACACAACGCTCACATGCAGTGCAGCCACTGGTCAAGGTCATGGCAACACTCCATTTCCTTGCCAGTGGCTCTTTTCAGCGTACAAGTGGAGTGGTGGCTGGGATGTCACAATCCTCCATGAGCAGATGTGTGCACCAGGTTGTCCCTGCAATCCTCAGACGCATGGCCAACCAAATCATCAAACCCACCACTGAGGACCTGCGGCTGAAGGCAATGACAGATTTCTGCAGAATTGCCAGATTCCCACGCACTGTGGGGGCCATTGATTGCACACATGTGGCACTCCAGCCCCCCCAGGAGACAGAACACATGTACCGCAATCGGAAGCATTGGCATTCCATCATTGTACAGGTGATAGTCGATGCCCAAGGCCTCATATGGCACGTCCGTGCCAAACACCCCGGGTCCAGCCATGACAGCTTCACATACAATCAATGCCACATCCGAATGGAATTCGATCAGAACGTGTATGGGGACACCTGGCTGGTTGGTGAGTGACATGGGTGGCAGGCATGACTATCCCCTCCCATGATGCACATATCACAAGGGGCACATGCATGACTAACATCCTCCTGTCTTTTCCCTTACAGGTGACTCTGCATATCCACTGGGACCCCATCTCATGACTCCTATACAGAACCCCCCTAACCAAGGCTACCCCGTCTTCTGAGGGAAGAGCAGCCAGAAGACAGCTCACATTAGGCATCTTTGCACGTTAAACACACACATTAATCGTGGCACAATGAGAATGCATGCATGCACACCACTGTGGTCCCTAGCACAGACACAACACATCCTCATCACATTGGATTGGCACAAGCCCACCATGCAGGACTTGTGAGCTGCAACGCCACGCCACGGCTCCAATTATGTCACTGTACATTCATACACCATTCACATGGACCTGGGGATCACTTCTCCACCACAAATGAGGGTGACACCCCTTTTCCGGCAGGAATGTCACCCCCACATTCCCAAATCATACACAAACAGAACCAAAAAAAATAAAAAATTTGACCAGCAAAAATAAAAACTGCCCAGCAAAAATATAATTTAAACAAAATAACAACAAAGAAAACACATAAAAGACAAAAATCACTCTCAAAGACACACACTCACAAACAAACAAACAAACAAACAAACGCTAATAAACAACAGAACAAAAGCACCTTGCTGTATAGGGAGGGATACAAAGGGATGTACTTTTGCAAAGGAAGTGCGTTTTTGTCTCTGTCTATTTATGCTGTTTGCGTAGTTCACTAATTTGCCCTAGTCCACTTCCAATTTCACTGATTGCGCCGTTCCCGAGTTGTGAGCATGCGCACAGAGGTGCTGACCATGGTCTCCTTCAAGCGCGCATGCGCAAGCCGGACGGCCCTTCATTTGCATGGGGTCACGGCTCATTTCAATGTAACACGCCCACGTCCTTCCCAATTTGTATTACTCCGCCGTACGCCTCTGAAATAACGTTATGCATGCGCAATTTTCTGCGCAAAAGCTACGAGAATAGGGTGATTACGCGGCAAAATTGCGCAAGTCTAACGTAAAGGCGGTGCGCTACGCCGGTCCAATAATGCGCAGATGTACGTGAATCTGGGCCCATCTTTCTATGCTCTTGAATGGTATGACTGTGTAAATTCATTCTGTTTTGCTAACTTAACCACTTCCCGCCCGGCCAATAGCCGATTTACGGCCGGGAAGTGGTTATGAAATCGTGACAGGCCGTTCTCAAACGTCCTGCACGATTTCATGCCGCACGCGCCCGTGCGGGCGCGCAGCGCGGCGATCGGTGATGCGGGGTGTCAGTCTGACACCCTGCACCTCCGATCTCGGTAACGAGTCTCCGGCGGAGCCTCGTTACCACGTGATCAGCCGTGTCCAATCACGGCTGATCACGATGTAAACAGGAAGAGCCGCCGACGGCTCTTCCCCACTCGCGTCTGACAGACGCGAGTAGAGGAGAGCCGATCAGCGGCTCTCCTGACAGGGGGGGTTCGCGCTGATTGTTTATCAGCGCAGCCCCCCCTCGGATCGCCACACTAGACCACCAGGGAAATAAAAAAATACCAAAAAAAGGGGCAAAAAAAAAAAAAAAATGACAAAAAAAAAAAGTCAGCAAAAAAAAAAAAAAAGGGGGGCAGTAAAAAAAAAAAATGATGCCAATCAGTGCCCACACATGGGCACTGATTGGCAACATTGATCCATCAGTGCCACCCCTCAGTGATCATCAGTGCCACCCCAGTGTCTGTCAGTGCCACCCCACAGTGCCAATCCATGCCCAGTGCCCACCTATCAGTGCCCACCTGTGCCACCTATCAGTGCCCACCTGTGCCGCCTATCAGTGCCCACCTATGCTGCCTATCAGTGCCCACCTGTGCCGCCTATGAGTGCCCACCTGTGCCCACCTGTGCCGCCTATGAGTGCCCACCTGTGCCGCCTATGAGTGCCCACCTGTGCCGCCTATGAGTGCCCATCAGTGCCGCCCATGAGTGCCCATCAGTGCCGCCCATGAGTGCCCATCAGTGCCGCCCATGAGTGCCCATCAGTGCCCCATACCAGCGCCGCCTATCAGTGCCCATCAGTGCTACCTAATCAGTGCCCATCAGAACTACCTCATCGGTGCCCATCAGTGCCACCTCATCGGTGCCCATCAGTGCCACCATATCAGTGCCCGTAATTGAAAGAGAAAACATACTCATTTACACAAAAATTAACAGAAAAAAATAAAAACTTTATTTTTTTTTTCAAAATCTTCGCTCTATTTTTAGTTGTTGCGCAAAAAAAAAAAAACGCAGAGGTGATCAAATACCACCAAAAGAAAGCTCTATTTGTGGGGAAAAAAGGACGCCAATTTTGTTTGGGTGCAGTGTAGCATGACCGTGCAATTGTCATTCAAATTGCGACAGTGCTGAAAGCTGAAAATTGGCTTGGGCGGGAAGGTGCGTAAGTGCCTGGTATGGAAGTGGTTAAGATCATTTGCTGGATTTTTTTTGCACTGGAAAAGATACACAACAATACTGTAGGTGCAGCTGTATGGTCATGTGATATTGAAGGTATCTTTTGTGTGTGTGACACTTTTTAATTGATTGATTTGGCTGCACAGGTTGCAGTGTTTCTTGTTGCAAAGCTTGATTCCTTTATTTGTGACTTCATGATCAGAATAACATTTCCTGATTATTAGTTTATGTCTCAGGTGGGGTGGTTGCCTAAGGCCGCGTACACATGAGGAGAAATGTCCGCTGAAACTGGTCCGCAGACCAGTTTCCGCGGACATGTCCGATCGTGTGTACGGCCTAGCAGACAGGTTTCCAGCGGACAAAAGTTTCTAAGCATGCTTAGAAACTTGTCCGCTGGAAACCTGTCCGTCGGACATGTCCGCTGGTTAGTACGCCTAACCAGCGGACCGAAATCCCGCGCATGCGTCAAATTGATTTGACGCATGCGTGGAAGCATTGTACTTCCTTGTTTGTGCACGTCGCCGCGTCACCTTCACCGCACCGTCACCGCGTTCTCTGTCCGCTGGGATTTTGGTCTGATGGTGTGTACACACATCAGACCAAAATATCCCAGGAGACATGTCTGATGAAAACGGTCCGCGGACCGATTTCATCGGGCATGTCTCCTCGTGTGTACAGTTCCTAAAAGCCAGCACCAAGGGTTGTTGGAACATTTTTTCAGTGTTTTATTCTGTGTTGTGATGAGCTGCATATCTTTGATCCCTTCTAGTGCTGGATTATATGTGGTTACTAGAGGTAGAGTTTTTTCTTATCTCACTAACTATCTAACTTAAGGAGTGCATTCACACCTGAGCGTTTTGTAGCCTGAAGCATGAAACTCCAAAATGCTAGAGGGGAAAAAATCCATTATTCTTAATGGAGATGGTTCACATCTCCACTCCAAAACGCCTGAAGCCGAACACCTGAAGCTCAAACAAGTTCTGGACCCTTTTTTGTTGCTCGAATCGTGCTGATTTGGGTGTTTTTTGTACGTTTGTATTCCCATAGAAACTAAAGGAAACGCTCGATTCAATCGCCTAGTGGGAAAACGAGCGTTTCTACGGGCGTTTTGTCACTTTAATCCGTTCTGTGAAATAGAATATTCACCCAGGAAGAAGATACAAAAATCTAAAAACATAGCAACAAATGATGAAAGAGATGATAATTTTTCCTATTGGCTAAAATAAAAAACGACGAAGTTCAAAAACATCGGACAAAGATGTATGCAAGCGCGCGAATACGTGTGAATACGTGCGACAAAACGTGCAACAAAATGCTAAAACTTTGTGTATTAGTATTGCCTGGACCATGAAGAAATAAGTACACCCCAAAAGCTTGTGTTGAAAATGTGTATGTTAGTGCAATTAAAAAAGGTATCCTGGGCATTACTCAATTGTTCTTAGTTATGATCTTGCTGGCAGAAAAAGCCTGTGAAAAAAATGGTTCATAGTGCAAGCTTTCTACACCTCAACTCTACATGTGTATGCCCATATAGAGCTGAGATGCGTACATAAACAAAGCTATTAATTCAGAATGACTGAAGACCAAGGTCATGTGTCTACAATGTAATTGTTGTTCTCTCCAAGACAAACCTACAAGCAAAGCTAGTTTGCAGTGCTGCTATTTAGATTTAAATAAATATTTAATGCTATTCTTTTATTTTGGACAATGTAGGGAATGTTGAAAACCCATGACAAGCTTTGTTTACTATCTTTGTAATATGTCCTTCCACTACCTGTCCTCTAGACACAACGGGAAGTGAGAAAAAATCTCTCCAACGTGAGGGACATTATTTAGTAAATGTACATAATGACTAATTCATTCGGTTATTACAATAATCATATGGTCAGGAATTTCTACTGCCTCCTGTTATTGCTAGAGGATTAGAACTGTATTGAGAAATAATGGTGAAATAAAATGTCCCTGGTACATACTTGAAAGCCCACACTACAAAAGGAAAGAGTAGATGGTTGATCTCCTTAACAGCAACACAGACATCAATAAAAACCGTAACCAATAATTGGATTGATCATGTTAATTACCCCTCAGAATCCCTCTTTTTTCGGTTAAGTAGACATTTGTCCAACAGCACCAAACCCTGATGAACTGGGCCTTCCGAACTCCCAAAATGTGTTAGGCCTCGTACACACGATCGGACATATCCGATGAAAACGGTCCGCGGACCATTTCCATCGGATATGTCCGATCGGGAGTTTGATCCGATGGCGTGTACACACCATCGGATCAAATTCCCCGCCGCCGGACGGCGCGGTGACGCGGCGGTGACGTTGACGCCGCCACGTCACCGCACCAGGAAGTTAAACACTTCCGCGCATGCGCCAAATCCATTCGGCGGCGGCGCGGCGGCGGTGGGGGACGACATGTCTGCTGGTAAGTGTACTAACCAGCAGACATGTCGGGCGGACAGATTCCCACCGGATAGATTTCAAAGCATGCTTTGAAATCTGTCGGGTGGAGAAATCTGTCCGCTAGCCCATACACACGAGCGGAGATGTCTGCTGAAACGGTCCATCGGACCGTTTTCAGCGGACATATCCCCTCGTGTGTACGAGGCCTTAGATTTTTATAATACAAGTTGGAATCTGAACTACAGTAGGTGACTGGGATATTGTGTCAATCTCGCTCCCTTTCTCGGCGAGATTGACCACCTACGAGCCCCATCGCGGGAGCCAGCGCCGAGCTGGCTTGCCGCGATGGAGAGCGAGCGCGTCATAGAAGCGACGGGAATCCGACGCGGATTCCCGCCAATTCTACACGTGGGCGGAGTTTGTTATGAATCCTGAAGGAGAAATCCCCGCCGGATTTTTAAAGAAAAATCCGGCATGGGTTCCCCCCTCAGGAGCATAGCGGGCCCTTAGGTCGGTTACGGGTTGTAAGGAGACCCCCTACGCCGAAAAAACGGCGTGGGGGTCCCCCCACAATCCATAACAGACCCGTATCCAAAGCACGCCGGCCGGCCGGTCAGGAAGGGAGTGGGGGCGAGCGAGCCCCCCCCCTCCTGAGCCGTACCGGGCAGCATGCCCTCAACATGGGGGGGTCAGGTGCTCTGGGGTAGGGGGCGCACTGCGGCCCCCCACCCCAGAGCACCCTGTCCCCATGTTGATGAGGACAGGGCCCCTTCCCGACAACCCTGGCCGTTGGTTGTCGGGGTATGCGGGCGGGAGGCTTATCGGAATCTGGAAGCCCCCTTTAATAAGGGGGCCCCCAGATACCGGCCCCCCACCCTAAGTGAATGAGTATGGGGTACATTGTACCCCTACCCATTCACCTGCAAAACAAAAGTTTAAACACAAATAAACCACACAGTGTATTGAAATATTTTATTAGTTGGCCGCCGGGGGGGGGTGTGTATGATCGCTTTTAGAAAAGCGCCCCCCTCCGGCGGGCTTCTGTGGGGGGGTGGGTGCCGCCGTCTGGTTCTTTTCCGCCGCCGGGGGGGCGCTTTGATAAAAGCGCCCACCACCCGGCGGGCTTCTTTCGACGTCTGGGGGGTCTTCTCCCACTCTCCGGGGTCTTCTCCCGCTCTCCGGGGGTCTTCTCCGCTCTCCGGGGGTCTTCTCCGCTCTCCGGGGGTCTTCTTCTTCTTCAGGACTCGCCGCCGCTATCTTCGTGTGTTAGCTCAATTACTAGCGGCGGCGGTCCCCTCTTCTGCGACGTCGGCGTCTTCTTCTTCTTCTTCTTCTGCTGTCCAGATGTTGACGCGACGCTTCCTCCCGCTGTTATGCCCGGCGCGCGGCTCGCAGCGAATTATATAGGCCTGTCTTGTGACGTCGCAGTCCCATCATGCTCCGGTAGGTATCACGTGGTACCTACCGGAGCATGATGGGACTGCAACGTCACAAGACAGGCCTATATATTTCGCTGCGAGCCGCGCGCCGGGCATAACAGCGGGAGGAAGCGTCGCGTCAACATCTGGACAGCAGAAGAAGAAGAAGAAGAAGACGCCGACGTCGCAGAAGAGGGGACCGCCGCCGCTAGTAATTGAGCTAACACACGAAGATAGCGGCGGCGAGTCCTGAAGAAGAAGAAGACCCCGGAGAGCGGAGAAGACCCCCGGAGAGCGGAGAAGACCCCCGGAGAGCGGGAGAAGACCCCGGAGAGTGGGAGAAGACCCCCCAGCCGCCGGAGACGTCGAAAGAAGCCCGCCGGGTGGTGGGCGCTTTTATCAAAGCGCCCCCCCGGCGGCGGAAAAGAACCAGACGGCGGCACCCACCCCCCCACAGAAGCCCGCCGGAGGGGGGCGCTTTTCTAAAAGCGATCATACACACCCCCCCCCCGGCGGCCAACTAATAAAATATTTCAATACACTGTGTGGTTTATTTGTGTTTAAACTTTTGTTTTGCAGGTGAATGGGTAGGGGTACAATGTACCCCATACTCATTCACTTAGGGTGAGGGGCCGGTATCTGGGGGCCCCCTTATTAAAGGGGGCTTCCAGATTCCGATAAGCCTCCCGCCCGCATACCCCGACAACCAACGGCCAGGGTTGTCGGGAAGGGGCCCTGTCCTCATCAACATGGGGACAGGGTGCTCTGGGGTGGGGGGCCGCAGTGCGCCCCCTACCCCAGAGCACCTGACCCCCCCATGTTGAGGGCATGCTGCCCGGTACGGCTCAGGAGGGGGGGGGCTCGCTCGCCCCCACTCCCTTCCTGACCGGCCGGCCGGCGTGCTTTGGATACGGGTCTGTTATGGATTGTGGGGGGACCCCCACGCCGTTTTTTTCGGCGTAGGGGGTCTCCTTACAACCCGTAACCGACCTAAGGGCCCGTTATGCTCCTGAGGGGGGAACCCATGCCGGATTTTTCTTTAAAAATCCGGCGGGGATTTCTCCTTCAGGATTCATAACAAACTCCGCCCACGTGTAGAATTGGCGGGAATCCGCGTCGGATTCCCGTCGCTTCTATGACGCGCTCGCTGGAATGTACTTTTACTATTCCAGCGAGTGCGAGATGTCGGCAGCCTGTCGCCGAGATTCAGCGCGATGCTGGCGTGCTGAAAACACATTCTCGGCGGCAGGCACTGTACATATTTTCTGCTTTTCAGGCCAACCAACAGGATCCAACACCCTACACTTTTCTTCTAGATCTTTGAACAATAAATACCAGACAGACATTCTATTCCTTTTCCACTTTTTCCAAAACTAATATTAAAAGTTATTGGGCCAGATTCTCAAAAGAGATACGATGGTGTATCGCAGGAAACACCGTCATATGTCTGTTTTTTTTACTGGGTATCTATGCGTCTGATTCCTAGAATCGCTTACGCATAGATACAGTGAAGATCCGACAGGTGTAAAACACTTACACCGTCGGATCGTAGATGTAATTACTTTTCTGGCCGCTAGGTGGCCTTTACGTTGTTTTCTCATTTGCCTATGCAAATGAGCCTAATACGCAGATTCCCGAACGTTTTCACGCCGCCCCGTCGTCGTTTACGTCATTTCCGTAAGCGTAAACCTATCCCTGCTATATGAGGGGTAGGTTTACGAAGTTCCGTCTTTGCCATGTTAAGTATGGCGTCGGGTCAGCGTCGTCTTTTTCCGTCCGTTACGTCGTTTTACTAAGTCGTTCGCGAATAGGGCATTGCGTAAGTGACGATCGCGTAGTTTTGACGTCGGTTTCAACGACGCTTTCCGACGTGAGCTGGAGCATGCGCACTGGGTTTTTTCCCGGCCGGCGCATGCGCAGTTCGATCGACGCGGGGGCACGCTTAAATTAAATACAAGCCGCCCCCTTTGAATGACGCGGGGATACGCAGGGCCATTTACACTACGCCGCCGCAAACTACGGAGCAAGTGCTTTGGGAATACGGCACTTGCTCCATTAAGTTGCGGCGGCGTAGTGTAAATGGCTTACCCTACGCCGCCGCAGATTGTATGTGAATCTGGCCCTTTGACTTTAAGATAAGCTTTTACAGCATTCTTACATAGTAACCTAAAGTAGAAAGTAGAAATTAAAGTATTTGGCAATTTTTTTTTTTTTCTTTTTTACTGTATGCATGAATAAATAAACTGTACATTGCAACTTTCCAGGCGTTTCTTATTTTTGGGTGTATAATTTTGTAAATTTAGTTGACATTTTTTAATTAAACTGAGTAGTTTATTTTTCTGAATAAAAGGAAGAGGACCCTGGGATCCTGTTGCTGTGTTATTACAGTGCTATAGATGTCAGGGGTTGCAATATTTTTTACACAAAAAAGTCAGAAGCAGAAAGAGAATTCAGATAGAGAACACATAATGTGAATAGAATGGTCAAACAAATAGCTAAGTGTTTAGAGGAGTGCTAGATCTGTTATGAAACAGACACAATCTGAACAAGCACCAGTGTAAACCATAAAGAGTGCTGATAGCACATATCCAGATACAAAAGATGAAAGGGTACCCAATAGTATGTGAGATTGATCATGAGCAGACACACTGGGTTGCCTACATACTCTCTAAAAAAAATCATTGCTGTTCAGTCCATGTTGATATTCATATGATGAGATGAAAGGTATACAATGAGAAGCGATGGCAACAAATTGCTGCATGAACGGTCTCAAAAACAAATACAGCATTTAAAAAAAAGGGCATGTTAGAAACACATGCCATGTGTATGTAAGCCACAGAAGAAGCACAATACAATAGAGGTAAGTACAAGTGTCAATTAAAACACAACAGACTGTTAATAATTAGAGCACATTTAGATAAATACATCAAAAACTGATAATAATTAATAAAATATTATTTTTTGTATTCATGTTTTCCTTTAAGACATTTGACAGATAAATAAGTGACCTATAAATTCCCTTTAACACAGTATTAAACCCAAAGCCAAAAATGTAATATATTGTAGCTTATCATTAGATGTGAAGGCTGAATCAATTCTTTTACTTTCTTATGCCTCGTACACACGACCAGTTATCCCGTTGGGAAAACTGCCACCCGGCCGTGTGTATGCTTCATTGCAGTTTCCCGACAGGAAAACCGCCAGGAATCCCGGCAGCAAAAATGGGAACATGTTCTCTTTTTTCCATCCAGGATCTTTAGGGCCGCGTACACACGTTCAAATTTATCTGCTGGAAACGGTCCGACGGACAAATTAGATCGTGTGTATGGACGGACAGACAGGTTTTTCCAGCAGACAAATTTTAAAGCATGCTTTAAAATCTGTCTGCTGGGAACCCATCCGGCCGACATGTCTGCTGGTTAGTACACTAACCAGCGGACATATCTGTCCGCACATGCGTCGAATGGATTCGACGCATGCGTGGAAGTATTTTACTTCCTGGTGACGGTGACGTGGCGGCGTTAACGTCACCGCCACGTCACTGCGCTGTCTGCCGGCGGGGATTTTGGTTTGATTGTGTGTACACGATCAAACCAAAATAGCCCAGCAGACAAATCCGATCAAAACGGTCTGTCAGACCGGTTTGATCGGATTTATTTAGTGGTGTGTACGCGGCCTAAGACGGCAGTTTCCCCATTGGAAACACTAAGGTGGAGCATGCACACGGCCGGGTATTCCCGATCAAAGCTCTCATGGCAGTTTTCCTGTCGGGAAACACGGTCGTGTGTAGGGGGAAAAAGTTACCGAGCAGGTTCTCGGTTTTCCCCTCGGTTTTCCAGGCGGACTTTTTACCACAGAGAAAACCGATTGTGTGTACAATGCATTATACTTTTTTCCCTCTGTTTTCTCCTTTTACCTAGCCAGTAACACACCTCCAGTATTATATATGCCCCCACTCTGGATTAAGGAGCACAGGGGGGCATCTTTGGACAGCAGCATTGTCAGTCTAGGGGGAGAAGAGTGTTAGATGTACTCCCAGTATTAAATACACTAACAAATTGAAGCCAAACTCCAGCTAACACTTTATAAGCAGTTACAGGATAACATTTTTACAAAAATAAATAAAAGCTGATAATTGTTTGCACCCTTGCCAGTGTTAAGTGGTTTGTATAATCTCGGATACATTCTGCTGAAGAGCTTGTTCTTTTAAAAAAACACAGAATCACTGGCTGGATCACCAGATGAAAATAGAAGAAAGGAAGCCCAAACAAAGAAAATGAATGCAGACATCACATCTGAAACTTAGTAAGCTGCAATATAATACATGATTGCCTTTGGGTTTAATACATCTTTAAATTGTTACTTTTTAGCTATCAATGTTAAAGGCAAGGAAAAACCAATTCTGTTTCAGATCAGGGAGGACATCGGAAATCATATGTCAATTTCTTACATTGGGGACTTTGGCAGAGATATCCCACCGTTTAAATCCCTGGCTTTGCCTCCCTCCATGCCAAAGTGACCAGTATACTGTACTCAGGGCCGCCATCAGGGGGGTACAGGCATTACACCTGTAAGGGGCCCGAGGGTCCCCAGGGGTCCGGATGGGAACCACCCTTTTTTTTTTTTTTAGGGGTCCGAAGGTCCCCAGGGGCCCGGAGGCCACTAAGGGCCCCAGATGGCAAGCCCTTTTTTTATAAAAAAATATATATTTTTTTATATATTTTTCTTTTATTTTTTATTAAAGGGCCAATTTTTTTTCTTTTATTTTTTTAGAGGTCCGGAGGTCCACAGGGACCTGGAGATCTCCAGGGCCCCAGATGACAACCCCCCTTTTTTTATAAAATAAATATATTTTTTATATATTTTTTTTTTCATTTATTTTCATATTATATATATATATATATATATATATATATATATATATATATATATATATATATATATATATATTATTATTATTATTAAAGGGCCCAGAGGTCCCCAGGGCCCCATGTGTCAAACCCCCTTTTTTTATAATTGTTTTTTTTTTTTATACATTTTTTTTATATTTTTATTTTTTAATAAAGGGCCCAGAGGTCCCCAGGGCCCTGGAAGGCAACCCCCTTGTTTTTTTATTTTTATATAAATGTTATATTTTAAAAAAATATATATATATTTCTCTCTTTTTTCTTTTTATTTTATAAAGGGCACAGAGTTCCCCAGGGCCCCGGATTGCTACCCCCCTTTTTTATATATATTTTTCTTTATTTCTTCTTTTTGTAAAGGGCCCCCCCGCTTCTCAATTCGCGGCAGCACCCCCCCCGCTTCTCAATTTCATGCGGCAGCACACCCCCCCCCCCCGGTTCTCTGCTCCAGGGGGCCCATGCCTGAAGCTGTGTAAGGGGCCCCAAAATTCCTGATGGCGGCCCTGACTGTACTACAAACTGTACTGTTAGTGACTACATGCATTTAAATGTTGAGCATTAAATCCTGGTAACTGCATATTTGGTGCAGTTTTTAGCAATCCAATTTTATACAGGAATCAGTGATAATGTCTGTAAAACCCATCAATCTTTTGAGACAAAATATTACAGAAAACATAGAATTGTGGAGAATGGAGGATACATAATTATACAGAGGAATTGGAACAGGTAGAAAAGGTGACAAGGCAGCATCCACAAGCTCCAAGCTAATATACCATACTAAGGGAATGACATCATAAGTGTGCAGTGCTAAATGCAATAAACAGTATTGTGGAAAGAGATTTGTATAGAAGGCAACCATAACAGCCAAAGTTATAATCAGTGAAAAGTGCAGACAGTGGGAGGAAATCTGCCAGAGATTGTACTGTGCAGGGAGGGCCTGCCAGAGAAAAATAGTGAGGAGAGGATTAGGGAGATGCAAAAGAACATAGTGTGACTGGGGGGGGGGGGGGGGGGAGTTTTAGAAAATGTAGTGCTGTTTGAGGAGAATAGCTGTCACAGAATATACTGTAGACATTGAGGGGAGGTGGAGGAGCCGTTAGAGAACATTGTAAGTGTGGTCAGAATCCTGGCTGTGCTGGGGAAAGAGCCTGCCTGTCATGCCAATGATTAAACTTGTGTACTGACCCCGTCCCCATGCACAGCCATTAACTGGGATGATCAGTGTACTACTGTTTAGATATGTGCGTTCCCGTTCGTAACAAATGTATTTTCGTACAAATTTGTTCATTTTCGTACCCGCAGAATAATGTGTACATACGAAAAAATGAAAGCACCAAAATACGAAAACGATGGGATTACGAATGAGCCGCATAACAAACAAGAGCAAATACGAACGCACAATATGACAATCTTACAAAAATACGACAAAACGGAAACGGCAAAAGAACGAAAATGACATCTATAACGAATGATTTGCATTCTGTATTTTAAATCCTTTTTCTGTTCGTATTTTCAGTCGTATGTTCATATTTTCATTTGTGTGTTTTGTAAATCAGTTTTTTTGGTCTGTTTGTAAATTTGTGTACTTGATTTGTTTTTTTGAATGGACAGTGAGTGAGTGTAGTTAGTGAATCAGCTTCTCTTTTCTGCCGACTGCCGAGTACAGTAAAGCCAAAAAAACTTTTCCGTGGATTTTCGTCTGAAGGGAGATCAGTTGGCCCGACTTTTGAACCCAAAAATGGTTTTCTGATGGAGCTTACAAACAAATTTTTTTTTTTGAAAACGAACAGAAAAAGTTTGTTTTTATGTTTGTTGGCAAAAAAGCATGACCAAGTGTACGGGGCTTAACAATAGTTAATATGGATGAGCCGCGTGTTGAAAGTGCCACGATATATTTACGAAAGTACAAAATGACGAAAATTCATGAAAATTATTGTCTAGCAAGAAACGACAGTAAATTAAACAGAATAACGAATCATCCCGCATGTACGAAAATAAAACGGTAACCAAAATACGAAACGATCGGAATATCAAAAAATTGCGTCGTACAAAAAACGAACGGGAATGAACAGGAAAACGGGCATCTTACGAAATTACGAATCGGTTCGAACCTACAGAACGATGCGAAATGGAACAGAATAATACAAATTTTTTTTCTGTGTACATGTCTACTAGTGTTTCTACACCTCTCCAAGCCCAATATAAATATATACAAAAGGAAGCTCTCTGGAGGTGGGACTTTATAGGCACTGAATAATCGTTTATGATGTTATAAAAAACATTATATATTGGTACAAAAAAAGGATTACAAACTTAGTAGGACATACAGAGAATCATGATTCTCTATATGTCCTACTAAGTTTTTAATCCTTTTTTTGCCTATAAAATCCCACCTCCAGAGGGCTTCCTTTTGTATATTTAACAATGATGATTGCACTTTACCCACTATAGCCAGAGTTCCTTTTTAGTATAAATATATAAACAGTATGGCCCGGATTCACAAAGCACTTACGCAGACGTATATCGAGATGCGCCGCGCAACTGTAAATATGCGCCGTCGTATCTATGCACTGTACCCACAGAACAAGATACGCCAGAAAATAGGCTTCATCCGACCGACGTAACTTGTCTACGCCGGCGCAACACATTTTCTTTGTGAATTTCATACTTGCCTCTCAACGTTGCGCCGGTGTAGCGTAAAGAACATAAGCTACGCCCGCATAAAGATGCGCCGAGATACGTGAATCTAGCCCTATGTATATATACATTTTGCTTTACATTTCTATTTTAATGTGTTTTAAAAGAAAAGATTCACATAAACTTTCAACTAAGCAATATCCATACCTGTGTGGCTTCTTATATGGACTCTGAGTGTCCCATTACTTGCAAACTTCTGACCACAGTAAGGGCAAATCTTTTCTTTTTCTCCCGTGTGTGTCTGCAAAAAGATATGTTTTTAAAATGTGGAAAAAATAGTAATCACTTATGATAGCAGAGCAGAATATTTTTGAGGTAAACATTCTTTGATCATAACCAGTGTTTTTTTTCAATTTGTCTAAAATAAATATTCAGAACACACTTGCGTAGATACTGCTAATCGGGCCTTTTTTTGTGCCACAAGGCATAAACCTACCAGCACTGATTTTGAACTGGTGCCGTGTTTTCATGTAGGGATGCACTGCTGTGTCAGTTTGCTGGCAGATGTTAGGTGCCTTTAACTGTTGCCATGAGTAGTGATGTAGTGGGTTGGGATAGTGCCCATTTACATGCCAGCTGTGGGTGGGGAACAGTGCACTTGTGTATGGGAGCAGCACACCCCAGAGCTGTGGAGATATAGCGGTTGATTTACTAAAGGCAAATAGACTCTGCAAGTGCAGTTGTTCCAGAGCTTAGTAAATTAACGGAAGCTCTGCTGACTTCCATCATCCGATCATGTGCAAGCAAAAATGCTGTTTTTAATTTTTATTTTTACTGCCTTTGATTGGGTATTCTTTACAAAGTGAAGCTTTACCACATATACTAAGCTTTGGAGCAACTGCACTTGCAGAGTGCAACTGGACTTTGCAAAGTGCACAGTCTATTTGCCTTAAGTAGTGCCCCATAGTGAGCTGGAGTTGACCTAAAGAGCCCTCTGAAGGACTAAACTGCCCAGAGTGGTGAGTAAGAACACTTAGGAACAGAGAAATCTTAACCTCCATGGCCCTTGTCTAGCGGGTTTCGTCATTTGGTTTGGAGTGGCCCCTGGGCCCTGAAGTACCTACATTGTGTGTGGGGAAGGACACCCAGAGTGATTAATACCTTGCTAAACAGACTGTAACATCTGGGGAAGATGACTGTTACAATGAGAAGTATTCTGCACATGTGTGTTCACTGAATGGAAAGTTAATAGAAGAAGGAGAATGTTTTGCACTGTGAACTTCCATCAGTGAGACATGTACTGCTAATATGCTGCAAAGTGACTGAAGCCTAAGAATTGTGTTGTAGTGACTTTTGTGCAGTAAAGGCTTAAAATGCAACTGGATATTTATTTATTTATTCTAGGCAACAGATCTCTAGGCTTCAGATCAGGTAAAGGTGCCACAATGTGGCAAGGTTGCACTCCAATAAAAGATGAGTGATTGTTTCATGCAGGAAGAAGCGGGGAGGGTTCAGTGTCCCACATGGTGCCAACAACAGACTTGCTGCTGCCACTGGTAAAAATAAACCCCGGCAGAGAAAGTATTTCACTACTTGCTTTCTTTGCTGCGCTCTGCATTGCATGATGCCATCAGAGTGCAGAGGAAGAATGTAGTGGATTATTTCTTCTGGGCATCTGTGTTTACAAGTGGCAGTGAC
Organism: Rana kukunoris; assembly: GCA_029574335.1. Taxonomy (NCBI): domain Eukaryota; kingdom Metazoa; phylum Chordata; class Amphibia; order Anura; family Ranidae; genus Rana; species Rana kukunoris. The sequence goes on from CM056049.1 coordinate 528,444,861, forward strand.
ACTAACATATATGCCAAGTATCCCAGATCCTGCACAACAGTTCCGCAATTTTGCACCCACTCCAACAGAGTCTGTGTTTCATGATGGGTCCTGCAGATTCCAGGACACTGGGAATACTGCTACAGATCATTCCTGCTCTTGCAGTGCCAGCTGGTTTTAGACATTTGCGGCTAAGACTCACAAAACAAATGATCAGCATCCTTTGGGCTGCCCCTCCCACATTCCTCCCCTACCATGCCCCTGTTCCTTGCATGCAATTGTAAGTAGGAGTTTTATGTTCTGCTGTGAGTCTGTGACTCAGAGGCATAACAAGAACATTCAGGGCTCTGGTGCAAAAAACCATGAAGGCAACCCCTAAGACCCCCCTAGAGGGCGTCCATGGACATCCTCCCAGAACCCTGCCTCCCTCGTGCTCCCTGGGGCACACATCTAGTGTGACTGCTGTGTCCTTTGAATGTTAAAGAGCCAGTCACAGAGGCCCTTTACCATGTTATCAGCTGATCACATATAAACAGACTTGATGGTTATCAGCAGTCCTTTCCTCCCATGTGCGAGGAAAAAAGTGCTGTTAACCGGCAAGATTGCCAGTACATTGTTTACTAGGGCACTGATCATCAATTCCCTGACTATCACTGAAGTCCCATCAGTGCCCATCAGTGCTGCCTATCAGTGGCCATCAATGCCTCCTGTGAATGCCCATCAGTGCTGTCTATAAGTAGTGCCCTTTCAGTGCCACCTATCAGTGCCTATAAATGCCACCTATCAGTGCCACCTATCAGTGCTCATCAATGCCACCTATCAGTGCCCATCAGTGTTGCCTATTAGTGCTCATCAATGCTGCCTATCATTGCCCATTAATGCTGCCTATTGGTGCCCATCAGCAGCACCTATTAGTGCTCCTCAATGCTGCCTGTAAGTGCTGCTTATTGGTGGCAACTATTAGTGCTTATCAATGCTGCCTATCAGTGCTGCCCATCACTGCAGACTATCAGTGCTGCTCCTCAGTAGGACTCTAACTGAGAAAGTCTCTCTCATACAGCCCAAAGCCTGAACTGACAGTTGCCCTCACTCCTCCCTCACACCGATGGGAGAGGACAGAGCCAATCAGCTCCTTATCCTCGCACCCCTTTCCTCCTGTGTAAGCTTCTTAGCTTCACACTTCCCACAATGCACACAGGAGGAGAGGGGTTGGAGGTTCGAAGGAGCAGATCAGCTCTCTCCTCTCCCTTCCATGCGAGGGAGGAGGGAGGGGGAACTGTCAGTGCAGGCTCTGGGCTGTATGCAAGACACGCTCTCAATTTAGAGTGCTGCGGCCAGCAACCCCACTGCCCCCCCCCCACAGTGGTGGAATGTTTAGGGTGCTGGAGCTTAATAGGGGGGGTCTTTGGCAAAGGAGGCTGCATAAAAAATGGCTGGGGTGTCTGTAGTGCTTTGGTGGCTAAATGGGGTGAAGGTCTGTGCAATTATCACAGTACTGCATTTCCCCTTCCCTTTTGCAGCTACCATCCTTTTGTCCTCCATCTGTGCAGCCTGCCTTGGAAGGGGGACAGGACAGGGGGATCTATGGTACAGAGGTGGCTGCATAACATAAGTTTGCTTTTTTCTTTTATGGCGGCCTAATGGCTAGGTCACACCAATGTGTTGCATTAGGCTACCTAGCCTACAACATTTTTTGAGGCATAGAACCTCAGCACACAGATTAATAACACTTGTGCATTGTGGTGCGTAGGAAGATAGTCCTAGGAATACACTATCTTATACTGTTCATATCCCACAGAATCCAAGGCAATGTGCAGAGTGTCAACAGGGTGCCAAGTTATTCCAAGTTTAAACTATGCTGCCACTGCCACACACAATTATCTTCTGCCTCTTGTTTACACTGACACAAATGGTATGAGGTTTACATTATCCCACTTACATCAACAATGGGGCTTATTTCACTCAAGTGACACCAAAGGTATGAGGTTTACTTTATTCAACTGACACCAATAATTGGGTTTATTTCATCTCATTGACAGCAGTGCTATGGTTGGGTTTGCTTTAAAATTGCTTTTGCTTACTGATACCAACATTGAGGCTTACTTTATCCCACTGACACCAACAATGGGGCTCATTTTATCCCACTGATACAAACGATGGGGCTTAGTTTATCCTACTAACAGCAACAATAAAGCTTATTTTACTCTCATTAACAAACAATGATGTGGCTCATTTTATCCCACTTACAGTGCGGAAAATAAGTATTTGAACACCCTGCTATTTTGCAAGTTCTCCCACTTGGAAATCATGGAGGGGTCTGAAATTGTCATCGTAGGTGCATGTCCACTGTGAGAGACATAATCAAAAAAAAAATTCCAGAAATCACAATGTATGATTTTTTTAAACTATTTATTTGTATGATACAGCTGCAAAGAAGTATTTGAACACCTGAGAAAATCAATGTTAATATTTGGTACAGTAGCCTTTGTTTGCAATTACAGAGGTCAAACGTTTCTTGTAGTTTTTCACCAGGTTTGCACACACTGGAGGAGGGATTTTGGCCCACTCCTCCACACAGATCTTCTCTAGATCAGTCAGATTTCTGGGCTGTCGCTGAGAAACACAGAGTTTGAGCTCCCTCCAAAGATTCTCTATTGGGTTTAGGTCTGGAGACTGGCTAGGCCACGCCAAAACCTTGATATGCTTCTTACAGAGCCACTCCTTGGTTATCCTGGCTGTGTACTTCGGGTCATTGTCATGTTGGAAGACCCAGCCTCGACCCATCTTCAAAGCTCTAACTGAGGGAAGGAGGTTGTTGCCCAAAATCTCGCAATACATGGCCCCGGTCATCCTCTCCTTAATACAGTGCAGTCGCCCTGTCCCATGTGCAGAAAAACACCCCCAAAGCATGATGCTACCACCCCCATGCTTCACAGTAGGGATGGTGTTCTTGGGATGGTACTCATCATTCTTCTTCCTCCAAACACGGTTAGTGGAATTATGACCAAAAAGTTCTATTTTGGTCTCATCTGACCACATGACTTTCTCCCATGACTCCTCTGGATCATCCAAATGGTCATTGGCAAACTTAAGACGGGCCTTGACATGTGCTGGTTTAAGCAGGGGAACCTTCCGTGCCATGCATTATTTCAAACCATGACGTCTTAGTGTATTACCAACAGTAACCTTGGAAACGGTGGTCCCAGCTCTTTTCAGATCATTGACCGGCTCCTCCCGTGTAGTCCTGGGCTGATTTCTCACCTTTCTTAGGATCATTGAGACCCCACGAGGTGAGATTTTGCATGGAGCCCCAGTCCGAGGGAGATTGACAGTCATGTTTAGCTTCTTCCATTTTCTAATGATTGCTCCAACAGTGGACCTTTTTTCACCAAGCTGCTTGGCAATTTCCCCGTAGCCCTTTCCAGCCTTGTGGAGGTGTACAATTTTGTCTCTAGTGTCTTTGGACAGCTCTTTGGTCTTGGCCATGTTAGTAGTTGGATTCTTACTGATTGTATGGGGTGGACAGGTGTCTTTATGCAGCTAATGACCTCAAACAGGTGCATCTAATTTAGGATAATAAATGGAGTGGAGGTGGACATTTTAAAGGCAGGTCTTTGAGGGTCAGAATTCTAGCTGATAGACAGGTGTTCAAATACTTCTTTGCAGCTGTATCATACAAATAAATAGTTAAAAATTCATTAAAAAAAATTTGATTATGTCTCTCACAGTGGACATGCACCTACGATGACAATTTCAGACCCCTCCATGATTTCCAAGTGGGAGAACTTGCAAAATAGCAGGGTGTTCAAATACTTATTTTCCGCACTGTACATCATTCATGGCACTTATTTTACTTCCACAGCCACCTATAGACATGAACAGATGAAGGCAGATGTACGCAGCTATGTGTTGCTCTTTACGTAAAGTAGCAGATGCACACTAACGCAATATCCCAAACACACACTACCTAATTTGGGACATTACGTCTATGCACGTGTGCGTTTATATATATTTTTATTTGTTATCAAAATAATACTGCACTGGCACTTTTTTGCTAAACAGTAAAAAAATATTTTCATTTAACTAACAAAGTGGTTTCGTCTTTCTGCATGTCTAAAATGTTCTTTGATTCTTTACTGTTGCATAAGGATTTGTTTTCCATTAAAATACAACTGCTAAGCAAATGGCACAAGTAAGATTGTTTTGTTAATGTAAAGGAAACTATTTCTAAGAAAGTCAGTAAAGCTACATATTTTTCATTGTCTGACACAGCTGATCTAAACATAGAATTTATCTTGATTAGAAGAGAGTCAATCTAATTTCCACCTTACTTAAACATTTAGGAAAGCATGAATGTTATTATCTTTCTAATTTTGTTGGAAAATAAATAACTGGGTTGGAATTTTAGAAATATATATATATATATATATATATATATATATACACACACACACAATATATTGTCAAAAGTATTAGGGCACCTGCCTTTACACACACACAAGCTTTAATGGAATTCCAGTTTTAGTCCATAGGGTTCTATATTGAGTTGGCCCACCCTTTGCAGCTATAACAGCTTCAAGTCTTCTGAAAAGGCCGACCACAAGGTTTAGGAGTGTGTCTTTGGAAATGTTTGAACATTCTTCCAGAAGCGCATTTGTGATGTCACCGATGTTGGACAAGAAGGCCTGGCTCACAGTCTCCGCTTTAATTTATCCAAAATGTGCTCTATCAGATTAAGGTCAGGACAGTCAAGTTCCTCCACCCCAAATTTGCTCATCCATGTCTTTATTGACTTTACTTTGTGCACTGGTCCAAATCATTTGGTGGAGGGGGGATTATGGTGTGGGGTTGTTTTTCAGGGGTTGGGCTTGGCCCCTTATTTGCAGTAAAGAGAACTCTTAAGGCGTCAGCATACCAGGACATTTTGGACAATTTCATGCTCCCAACTTTGTGGAAACAGTTTGGGGACGGTCCCTTCCTGTTACAACATGACTGAGTACCAGTGCACAAAGCAAGGTCCATAAAGACATGGATGAGCAAGTTTGAGTTGGAGGAACTTGACTGGCCTACACAGAGTCTTGACCTCAACCTGATAGAACACCTTTGAGATGAATTATAACTGCGACAGCGAGACAGACCTTCTCGTCCACATCAGTGCCTGCCCTCACAAATGCGCTTCTGGAATAATGATCAAACATTCCCATAGACACACTCCTAAACCTTGTGGACAGCCTTCCCAGAAGAGTTGATGAGGTTATAGCTGCAAAGGGTGGGCCAAATCAATATTGAAGCCTACAGACTAAGACTGAAATTCCATTAACCACTTCAATACCAGGCACTTACACCCCCTTCCTGCCCAAGCCAATTTTCAGCTTTCAGCACTGTCACTTTTTAAAGGATAATAGACCTAGTAATTAGAAAACATTGTACCGAATTTGAGGTGTATACAGTTTCATATAGCAATAATGGCAATCCTACTCTGCTGTTAGAACAGGAAGAAAAAAAAAACGTTATCTATCCACATTTTATCTAATGCAGTAGTGTAATGATAAGGAAATTGGGAATGTAGTGTTATATCTCAACTATCCCTTTCCTGGAGATCCTAATAAACGGCAATGAAAAGAACCAATAAATTACATCTGTGGGAAAGAAGAACAGGGTCACTTACTTTTTTATGGCTCTTTAGAACTGAAGGAGTCACAAAGGCTTTGTCACAAAGATCACATTTGTACTTCTTGTGGCCATCATGCACAACTTGTATGTGAACATTTAACGTGTCTTTCCTTTTAAATGTAGCATCACAGTGGTCACACTTAAACGTGCGTTCACCTTAGAATTAATAAATAAAATGTTTTCAAACAAATAAAATTAACACAAAAATTGTTCAATAGCTAATCTGTCTGTATTTCTTTTACAAATTGAAAACAATATACAGCATGTACAACATAATAATGAACAACAGGTAATACATAAAATGTTTAAAAGGAAAGAGATAGCAAAACAGTAATGATAAAAAACATGTAAGCTGCCACTTCATTTTTAAAGGTACTGGCACCAGGCCTGTCACCCTAATCCTGACTTTCCAACCAATGAGGAGGGCTGAGTTTCCAATTTGTGTCAAACGTGAGTTCAACGTGAATCCAGCCTGTTTGCCAAACACACTGGCTAGTTTTCTCACTCGAATCTCCAGCTGCTGTAATGTTAGGAAACCGCCTGGGAACCCGGGCAATATCATTGACTATATACTGTATGTCATGACCATATTTGGTCAATAATGTCACCCAGAATCCCCTGTATTTACATTACTGCAGCATAGGGGTTTTGTAATTTCCAACAGGCGTGCAGAAGGAAAACACTGTCAGGCAGCAGGTCATTGTTGCAGTGGGGAAACTCTGCAGTGGATTGTAAAATTGACAATGGTCTACATTGCTGGACATTGTGATTAATGATAAATTTACATAAGGCAACTATATTAACATTATTTATTGTAATTAAGGACTTTTCAGGTTTTTGTTAGATTTTTTAACCACTTACCGACCGCCACATATATATATATACGTCAGTAGAATGGCACGGCTGGGCAAGGGGAGGTACCTGTCATTGGCCGCGCACACGGACCCCCGCCGCGTGTCTGCCGGGTGCCCGGGATCGTCTCACGGAGTGGCAGAACGGGCAGATGCCTATGTAAACAAGACATTTCCCTGTTCTGCCTAAACACAGGACAGTAATCTACTGCTCCCTGTCATCTCGTAGACCAGTCCCCCCCACAGTTAAAATCACTCCCTAGGACACACTTAACCCCTTCCTCACCCCCTAGTGCTTAACCTCTTCCCTGCCAGTGTCATTTACACAGTAATCTGTGCATTTTTATAGCACTGATGCCTGTACAAATTAAAATGGTCCCAAAATGGCGTCAACAGTGTTCAATGTGGCCGCCATAATGTCGCAGTCACGATAAAAATCTTTAGTGGGATTAGGTGCTGTGCTTGGGGTTCAAAAACTTTTCACTGGATTTGTTGAAAACAACTCCAACCAAACCTGGGCAGGTTTGCTCACCCCTACTAATCAGTTTCTGACATAGAACAAGCATTTAGAACTGCTCAGACTTTTCAGAGTTTACAGAATACATACATGTTCCAGTTCAGTGACTATTAAGATAGTGATGCAATGACACTGGGCACCTCCCATACTTGTAACTACACCAATTCCATTTAAATATTGTGGCACCTACTCCTTCTTGATGTATTTGCATGCCTTCCATGATGCCATACAAATTAAATACTTTTGTAGGTAGAGGACCTAATTCATCACTCTTTGAAAAGATAAGCAGTTCCATGTGCTAACTGAATTTAATGGGATCACTATACATTTTCTACATAATGTATCATTTGTTTGAAAGCTTGCAATACCATTGAAGTGGATATCTTACTAGCTTTACCTGTAACTGTAATATGCAGTATTCTGTATATATGCTTTCCATAGTGATGAAGGTACTATGGACAGTTTAAAAAAGTTTCTTTATGTTTTGATAAAGAACAATGGTAAAGACAGTGACATTAGTTCTACTACATATATAACAGGGACTGCTGTAGAGTTCAGAATGGGGAGCTCCCCACCAAACCACCAATGTCTCACATAATACTTTCCACTTGCCTACCCCTGAACAAACAGCCTTATTGGCCAATCCTAGGTAGAGGATAAGTGCACATAAGTTCACATCAGGGGTTTGAAGAATCTTTCACTAGGGTGGGGATGACCATTGACTTGCCCCCCCCCCCCCCAGAGGTAGGTAAGTGATAATAAGCTTTGTATGCACTGAGCCTGGTGACTTGTAAGTGTTGTTTCTTTTTTGGGGGGACCCTCTCAAAGCACACTCCTATGCTGAAAAGACCATGTATTTTGTCAATCTTTATGGCAGAGGATTGCAAGCCAGATGTCCAAAACTAGCTTTGCAATGGTGAGGGGAGACACAATTTTAATTAAAAAAAAATACAATTTAAGAAAAAAATAAGTGCTAGTGGTGATATTATGTAGAACTATGAAGAGCTCTGGTCACCACATTTGGTGCCTAGAGGAAGAGAATAGGCTATTAATGTATAGTATATTGACACTCAGAGGAGAAGCGGGGCAATTAGCAAACATCAGCACCCAGAAGAGAAAAGTAGGCTATTAGCATATATAGGGTCCTGGAGGAGGAGAGTGATTCATTAGCATATACTCCTCATGATAAAAATACATGCTTGTGGGTACATATTAGTAGGTTTTAGCACTTTAAAATATTGGAGTTTTTCTATTTGTTGAGAGAGGAAGACACATATGTGGCATAAAGAGCGGGAGACCTATATTTAAAGGGGTTGTAAAGGCATTAGGTTTTTTATGCATTAAAGGAACACTAAAAGTTTGTTTTTTATTAGATCAATTGACCTCCAAAATACAGTAATCCAGGTTTGAAAATGCCATTTCCTGTCTCTTCTTCTTCTGAGCCGTTTTGCATGGTGGAAAGCAGAATGTGCTGACCCCCTCCCTATGACTACAGCCCTGCGTGAAGATGCTCTCTTATCCCTCACAGGCATGGAGGCTAAGCCTAATGGGAACTGTAGTTCCCATTAGGCCGTGATGTAGCAAAAATAAATGCGCACCGCAAACCAGGAAGTCAGTGAGAATAACGATTCAGGAGTGACAGAGGTGAATAAAACAGCTCGATTTCAACAGGTATCAAACTAGTTATAATGCACAACATTATTTTTTGCTTTATCAGCTACTGTCAGACTTTAATTTAAAGCGGAGGTTTACCCTAAATATAGTCTCTCTCATGTGATTCAGCATACTGGTGTCAGCGCCAGTATGCTGTTTTTTTTTTTTTTTCAAATCCCCCACTTACTGTATTATCTTCTATTTTAATTTCTTTCCCCCGCGGTGGACGGCTTTAGTATAGCGCGTCACATCTTACGAAAATACCCGATTAAGGACTCGGGTATCCTCGGCGAAATGCGGCGCCATGTTTCTCTGAGTCCTATTCCGGCTTTTTTCGGAGGGCGTGACGCGCCATAGCCGTAGGACTCGGAGAAATACGGCGCCTGCTCAGTCAGCTCCTAGTTCTGTGCGCAGGAGCCGCATTTCGCCGAGGATACCCGAGTCTTTAATTTTATTATTTTCGTAAGATGTGACGCGCTATACTGGCGCCGTCCACCACGGGGGTAAGAAATTAAAATTGAAGATAATACAGTAAGTGGGGGATTTAAAAAAAAAAAAACAGCATACTGGCGCTGACGCCAGTATGCTGGATCACATGGGAGAGATTATATTTAGGGTGAACCACCTCTTTAAGAGGAAAATATTTTTGTCTTTACAACACCTTTAAGATAAAAAGCCTACAATGGTCACACTTACACTTACCTGAGGTCCCTCTCTATCCATCGATGTCCACGAGTGTCTCAACCATTCGATATTTTCCTTCCTGATTGGCTGAGACACAGCAGCAGTGCCATTTGCTCCCACTGCTGTCAATCAAAGTCATATAGCTAATCAGGGGGTAGAGGGGGCGGGGCCGGGTTTGTGCTCTGTGTCTGAATGTGAGTCAGCTTGAGTGCCCCCATAGCAAGCTGCTTGCTGTGGGGGCACTGAACACGAGGGAGGGGCCAGGATCACAGAAGAGGGAACCGAGAAAAGTAGGATCCAGGCTACTCTGTGCAAATCCACTGTAACAGATCAGGTAAGTATAACATGTTTGTTATTTTTATAGAAAATAAAATGAGACTTTACCATCACTTTAAAGTGGTTGTAAAGGCAGAAGGTTTTTTTTCTTAAATTAATACATTATGAATGTAAATTAAGGACCTTAGATTGTATGCTCATTGAGGGCAGGGACTGATATGAGTGTACAATATATACCGGTATGTAAAATGCTGTGTAAATTAATGGTGTTATAAAGCTACCTGAAACAAAATAAATTCTCACCTGAGCCCAAACTCGATCCAGAGCTATTGTGAAGTAAGCAACAGCACTGCTCTCTTTCCTCACTAGACATGGATGCAGCAGCAGAACCATTGGCTCCTGCTGTTGTCAATCAAAACCTTTGATTGGAAGGGGACGGGGCTGAGCCAAAATATGTGTGTCAATAGATGTACACATTCTGACTGCTATGGCTGCTATGAATGAGCTGAGAACGGAGGAGAAGCTAGGAGCACTGGTGGAGGACCCCAGAAGAGGAGGGCCGTGGCTGCTATGTTGAAAACCATTGCACAGAGCAGGTCAGTATGACATGCAGCAAAAATCGACTCTGAATGGAGGAGGGTCTTCGCGCTTGTTTGATCGAGAGCTTAAACATAGGTAGAAATTTTGAATTCTGCATTCACAAGAATGTATAATTTGGATCAGTTACTATCTCCAGTTATTTAACCTCTTTCCCACCGCGCCATAGGCATTTTACTGCTACGGCGCGGTGGAGTTATTTTGGGACGACGTCCCTGGGACGTCGTCCTTCACTTCCGCAACGTCGTCCTTCACTTCCGCGATTGCGCGTCCCCTCCATCCCTCCCAGCTCTGCAATACCCCAGTACTCTGCAATACCCCAGTACCCTGCAGTACCCCAGTACTCTGCAGTACCCCAGTACCCTGCAATACCCCAGTACCCTGCAGTACCCCAATACTCTGCAGCACCCCAGTACTCTGCAGTCCAATACTCTGCAGCACCCCAGTACTCTGCAGTACCCCAGTACCCTGCAATACCCCAGTACTCTGCAATACCCCAGTACCCTGCAGTACCCCAGTACTCTGCAGTACCCCAATACTCTGTAGTACCCCAATACTCAGCAATACCCCAGTACTCTGCAGTACCCCAGTACCCTGCAATACCCCAATACTCAGCA